>CM065801.1:47648357-48848357 GCA_033398695.1 Orobanche coerulescens | reverse complement strand
GCTGCTTACCATCACTCCTACCATCATTTTTGGGACAGTCTCGTACTCGATGCTCCAATGAACCATAGAGAAAACAAACACCTGTTTCTTTGTAACACGGCTTTCCTGGATCTGTCTTACCACAAGTCTTACATGGTGGATGTGGAGGTAAAGGTACAGATTGGTTAGGGTTTCTCCTCTGGTTGGTAGCACCAGTGTTTCAGTTAGTTTGCTGGCCACGGTCACGTCCATAGTTCTGCCTGTTGTCATTCCTCCTATCATTGTACCTTTGATCTTGTACTCTCGGAGAACTGTTCTGAGTTGGTGCCACAGCGGATCGGATGCGGTCCCCATCACGGTTTCTTTTGTTCTCCCTGTTTCTCTCACGGAGAAGTTCGATGTTACGGCCCACATTAGCAATCTGAGCTACGTCTGTGAACTCCGTGTTCACAATCCCGTCCAAAATCCATTCTTTCAACCCCCATTTAAAATGTAAAGCCTGCTCCTCATGAGTTCCAGCCTTCGCCCCCAAAAATCCCGCTAACCTCAAAAATCGCTTCATGAATTCAGTCGTGGTTTCGTGATCTCCCTGGCGGATAGTATGATACTCCCGCTCAAACTTTTGTTGTTCAGCTAGAGGAAAGTACTGAGTATAGAAGACCCCACGAAAATCTGCCCAAGTCATGTTGGCAATAAACGTATCACCTTTGGCCTGCTTATAGGCCTTCCACCAATTCAGTGCATCACCTTCCAGCTTATAGCTGGCCAAACGAGCCTTAAACTCATCCCCGCAGTCTAATACCTCGAAGATATTTTCTATGTGTGCGATCCAATTTTCCGCATCAACAGGAGTGTTGGCGGAGTTAAAAGATCTGGGCTTCTATTTCCCAAACTTTTCCAACCACCAAGAGATACTAGATGGAGTACCCCTTCCACCAGAGCCAGAGGTCTCCTGACAGAATTCCTCAAAAAGTTGAGTTCAAAGTTCAGGCATTAGGGCTGCAACAGCTTGAGCAACAGCTGCGTTAAAGGCAGCGGTCTCTTCCGGTGTGCGATTGACCGACATCTAAAAGGTCCATAAACGAATCAGTAAAGACAGAAATCAGAGTCGTTATCGAATATGAAAGAGATAACATTTATTGCAGAAGGAAACCTAATGCCTACCCAATCCTCACAGGTCAAAACCTAAGTCCTACAGGTCAAACCTACTCTCCGATACCATATTTGTAACACCCCAACCCTGACAAGGGTCAAAGTGTAACATTATGGAGTCAAATCAGAACATTAAATACACAAGCGGAAGACTTTATTATAAAAGCATAACTAGATCAACATTACAATCTTCCAATGATAAACCAACATTGACTTAAATAGAAAAAAAAACATAATTAATCCAAAAGTCTTATAAAAATGATAAGGGATAACTAGTAGGGTAGTCTATAACTCCTACTCTCTTCACTCCTGCCCATCACCCCTGTAATAACCTGCCGCAGAGAAAAGAAATGCGGCTGAGCTAACGCTCAGTGAACAGATATATAATATGAAAGCAATAAGTATGAATGAAACGAAACAATATATGAAAGAGTCCAAGAGAACCCGTGAATAAGATACGAATAATATATATGTGATGACAGATCAGTATAATGAGAGAATATGAAAGATCAAAAATCAAGGAAATGCCCAACATTACATTATGTACATAGAGTAGCTAGCTCGATGTACCACATTAGTGAGATGGGGTGTATTACACACACTCTAGTCCATTCACATCACATTTCATTTCATTTACATTTCATTTTATTTACTAGGATGCATCCATACGCTCCCTTCATTACATTAATATGTATGCTAGTACCAAACTAAACATACATATGAAAAACACGGGCCAAGTGCGCTAATTAGCAATACAATCATTTGGGAACGCAGTGGACACATGCCCGCCTCCACTGACAGCGTCATACCATTGGTGCATCAATGATATGGCCATATACTCCCCATGGCTAGATACATTAAATGGGCAACAATATAGGCAAACACTTGCAAGGATAGAAATAAGCATGTAACGAAATAATCGATTGAACAATAACAAATAAGAAACTATAAAAAGGGATCATAGCAATGGGATTATATCAAATGGCTCAATACAAGGGAATCATAACATTAGGTTCATATCAAAAGGTTTATAGCAATACAACGAATTAAGGTCAAAGAATAAGAATCATGAGAAACCTTTACTTGATGACAGGTAGAATATCTGTACCTTAAGAAATGGAAGCAAATGGAAATTGAACACAAGGAACGGTGGATCACTCCTCACTGAATCTACATGAATTATAATCATATATTACTTATACATTCATTGAAGTTATAACGGATTCAATACTCAAAGTTACTTATTAATAGGTCAGGAATTTCACAAATGAATCTGGTTCTGTTTTCTTATGAATTTTAAAACATAACAAATAAGGTTCTGAGGTTTTATAATTTTTACTTGTTATTACCACAAGAGTTAAGCACCTCCCCAAATTTTTCCAGATTTTATTTCTAAGTGAAATTATCATTTCAAAAATCGTGCTTCCAAACCTGTCCAGAAACTGTACTGCAGGTATACCCCAAAAGTTTTACATTTATCAACATAGTTAGACTTTTCAGAAAAATCTACAAAAATTACAGGAATTCCCTTATAACATATATATTACCTCTGTAAAAGAAGAACTCTTAACTCTTTATATATTTGACATGAAAAATCACACAAGTAGACTGAAATAATTTTCTGAAAACGCTGTTTTGACATACGATCACATAAAATTCAGAAACATGCCCAAATCAACTCCAATTCACTCCAAACTAATTGGATCAGTTAGTAATCTCTTTAAAATTAGTTTTCGACTCAATAAACTCAGAAAAAAGCTTTGTTATCATCAAGATTCACCCTGCTCAATCCGATCCAAAAACTGGACAGCATACTTTGAGACAAACAACACAACCTTAATCCCGTAAAATTTAAAAACATGAGCAATACAACTCAGATTTCCTTCAAACCAATTGGAAAACTTAACTAAGACATAAAAATAGGTTTTCATGTAAAAATACAGAATAAAACACTTATGGGACTCGAGCTATAATGCACACATGTTCAGCCTATAAGCTGTCCCGTTTTCAGAATCCATTTTAGATCTTTACAACACATGTTTACTTATACAAACGCACACGAGACTGATATATATCACATGACTTGTTTTAATTATCATATTAACACACATGTTTCCAGACTTTGATGATCACACACATATCAGATCGAATTCAAACAACATGATACGAATATTTATAGATCGATTAGGATAGGATTTATAACAAATCGAGATACAATTTATTCATGATTTTATGTGGCCTCTTTTAACATGTTTTATATATTACGAATCATAACAAAATAATTAGATCAGATATTAAATAAACGTTTAAGGTTTTAGTATTTTTAAATCAGGTTTTGTCGAATGAATAAGAAACAAGGTCGATGGTACCTTTGTGAATCGAATACAGGAAGGAATACAAGGAGGAAACACCACAAGGTAAACCCTAAATCTTACGAGCCCAAAACGATGCACAAACACCCACGGACAACAGCTCATTTGGTCATACGAATGAGGGATAGGGTCCAAGAAGCGTGTTTTTTATCCGAAGTCTTAGGATGGAAGCGGGGTAATCAGTTTAGGAAAGTAGTAAATAGGTTTTTAATTTGTGTTGAATGATAATAAAAGGTCGGTTATGAGTTATAAAAGTGTGGCTGAAATTTAGGGAACTCTTGATTACATAATGCTCAATTAAACGTGTGATGGTGCTAGGTTTTAGGAACTTTTAAATCTTGTACAATATGTATTTATTTAGTTTAGATGGGTTAATTTAGTTTCGTTTTATTTTTACATAAAATAAAGTATAGGGCTCAATTTGGATTATCGTAAAGTTTAGGTAAAAAAATTCAAAATTATACGTATTTTAGGTTTACGGATTTTTAGGGTTTTACAGATATCCAGCCTGGCGGCCTGCACTGTACACCAACTGAGAACGAATGATTTGGGATCATTCAAAAACCATTATGTCGTGAATACCAGTATACGTATAAACCCTTCTTTCAAATGTCCCGATCAAGTTATAGGGTCACGGTCAGTCAAACCCTATCTGTTCTTGACGCTATGCATGAGTTAATGCAAATCTAGATCATCTAGCTCTCGTGTATCCAATACAACTAGATCCAATGCTTTGGCCAAAGACTTATGATATCATTTTCCAATAACCGCATAGGACATATAACCCGTTCACTAACAGGAGAAATAATTATATCTTCGTATTCAGTAGGACCTGCTACTTGCCCGTCAAGACGCACGTCGAGGTTGACCCCCACCTTCTGGTTTTCTGGGTTGAACTACTCTAATGAAAATATTAACGTCACAAGCACATCCCTACCAAACCCTTAAGTCGAGGATTCACGAATACCTATCACAACCTTTCTATTCCGTCATTGACTGTCCTGGAGTGAAATCCGTGTGACGAATCGAGGGTGAGTCGGATTGAGTATACTAATCCAATTAGCATACCTATAACGTGTGCTCCCACTAACCATTAGTGTTCGACAGGCACTCTCCATGTCAAAGAACACGTCATACAAATCTTCACATAAACTTAACGCACAGTCAAGTTTCATCGACTTGCGAACAATTAAGCATTTTGAGCTATAAACCTTTCCAGTGCCGACCCCTTATCCAATAAGGAGTGGAATGTTTTGCTCTCAAATACACGGAATAGTTTCCATATATATATATATATGTATATATATTTACGAGTTAGGAATGCCAGTAACTACCAGTAAATAAACAATCATTTGCCTTTTAACAATGACTTTCATAATAACAAGTACAATGGCTTCACTCAACATCCTCTGAGTGGCATTCGAGGGCATACTTCTAACAGCGGCCATGCATCTCAGTTCGGATGCTGGTTCGACTACTCCTACCTTGTCAAATTCAGTTCATCCTAGTACCGTTGGTCATCAGTACCAGTCGGCCAGTCAAGGAGATTCCTCAGGGAATAATGCGGGTATATGTGTTGCCACTATATTGCAGCAAGTGGATAACCAAATAGCAGATACTAGGGCGTAGAAATGGTTAGAGGATGTGATTCGAATGCACCCTCCTCAGTTCATTGGTGATAAGGACCCAGCTGGTTGGGAAAACTGGATTACTGAAATGAATAAGGTTTTTGTGGCGGTGAACTGTCCAGAGGCACGTAAAGTGTCGATTGCTCAATACTTTCCGACGAGAGAGGCTGCTAGCTGGTGGCAGGCAGTCGAACCCCAAGACCATGCGGTTACTTAGGATGAATTTATGGAAGCCGAATATTGGCCGTGGTGTAATATCCGATAATAATTCTTATCTACTGTTGTATTATTCGGATAAGTTGAGCACTGTTGTAATCATGTTACATTCAGTTAATGTTTAGTGATGTCGGGATATATCTGAATAGACTTGATTATGACTATCATTCGCATTGTGGTTGATTTCTTGACATTGTGTATATTGTTACATTTTTGGGATAGATTTTTGGTGTGTTTAACGTACGCTAAGTCCTTAACCTAACGTACACTAGATTGTTAGCTTTATGTACGTAATGTAATGCTGTTATGTACGTAATGCTTGGGAATCTTATCTGATCTCACTTTCGGTGTGGGAGGACGGACATGATCCGGATAAATGGCCTTTTCGAGGCAGCCAAGTTGACATATATCACGTATGTAATGCTCTGGACCATAACGTACGTAATGATGTTAGTGTTTTGAGACAGTAACATTTGGAGACATATTACGTACGTAACACATTCAGTGTAGCATACGCAAAGGGTTAACGTACGTTATCCTCTTGCGATAACGTACGTAACGAGCTGTGCAGTTTATAAAACGACAGCTTGTGTCTTTCATTTGCTCGTCCAAACTCCAAATTTTCTCTCCAACAATTGTCCCTCTACCTCACTAGACCGATTCTACACCCTTCCAACTTGTGTTTGAGCTTTGCATCTTGGATTGGAGCTTGTGGATTGGGAGTTTAGAGTTGTTTCTTGAAGCTTGGAGTGTGTAATTGTGGTTTGGTGATTTTTTCTTCGTTTCTGAAGGTATGTTGTACGATTCTACTCTATATTTTCGTGGTTATGATGTTAGTGTTGTGGTATACTTCACCTAGAGTTGAATTAATCAAGTAAAACATGTTTGTAGTTAAACGTTCTAACACTTATTGATGAAAATGGTAACTAAGGGTTTGGAATGAGGTGTTCTTGATATTTTGATGCTAATGGTCATGTTTAAATGAATCAAACTCTTCCTGCTTGATTGTTAACATCATTAAGACAATAATAACCATTAGCTTCTTCATAGTTAAGTTTAATTGATGAAAGTGTTGTCGTAAAATGTATTAGAACAACTTGTTGAATGTTAGAAGATTAGTGTGATGATTCTTGAACCTAAGCTAGGTGAATTCATAGATGATGATAGTGGATTCTCCAGGTTAGTAAGGGGTTGTAAGGATAGTGTTAATAATCTTCATGAATATGATGTAATCTTATAACTAAATGAATTTAGTATAACCTTATTGTAGCTTACTATATTCAATTTAAATTTGATGTAGTGATGAACAAAGTTGTGCAGATTATCACTTTCAACAATTGTGATGTTCTTGGAAAGTTTAAACAACATAAGATGATATTAACAAACATAAATGATTGTTTAACATGTTCTTGATAAATCCTTATTCATAAGAACCATGCGAATTTTTGAGAATATCTTGTAAATCGATCATAAGAATGAATTGAGGAAATAGAGTTCTTAGAATAGAATTTCGATATCTTGAGATAGTAGAACTATTTGAATTTAGGGTGTCGTCCCCCTGAATTTGATATCAGTGATTATATGGATGTGTTATTGAGTGAAGTGTAATTTGATATTGCTCTTGATTATATTCCGTTTCTCATTATGGGATTGCATTCCCAAGTTCGTCACTTTGAATCGTTGATCTCGTTGATCCTTATTGTCACTTTGGTGATTTCTTGATCCTTAATCGAATATGCGATTTGTTGAATTCGTTGTCATGTTGTATTGTGACATATCTGGAATCATATATGCGTGCCGATTGGTTATTGTGTAGGATTTTTAGCCAGGCACTTATATAGTCATACATGGATGTTTTTCATATTGGACTGTGCACACGAGACGTAGTTCGTGAGGCTAATTAGGTACATTGTCATGCATATATTCTGGATTCCATATACGGGGTGGACATGTACACGGACACATTTCCGGATCGGGTGTACTGTGATGTCCATCTTGAGCCATATTGTTCGATCGTTCATAATCCATGTATGATTGGATATGTTCGATGGTTTGTGACTGATTGTTCATACGCCCGAGGGGTATGTTCAATAGTCGGGATGTTTTATTGAGATCTAATATATGTGAATTTTATAATGTCGGAAGAATCATTTATCATGTATATCTGACACTGTGTTTTGGGCGAAATACTTGTGTTGTATTTTAGGTCGAGGAAAAGGCAAGGCATGGGAAGAGCATGGTGACGGCGAAGGGTTCGAAGGATACTAGTTCGGGGGCCCCAAGTCTTTTGTGCCCGGTTATGTTCAAACCGTGTAATGTTACTTTAATTCCATTTTATTTAAACTATTGTCCTGTTGTATTAATATTCGAAGTATATTCTATCTCCATATGGTTTATACTTGTATTTCGTTTCCTGTTTATCATAAGGCCATTGGCCATACCATTAATAAACTCCTAATCGGAGTAGTGACTATTTATTGTGGTTCGGTATCACAAGATAATAATTATTTAATCTGTATTTTGGTATCGCCTGGTGGGTCCCAGTGTGGGGTCCACAACACTGTAATAGCCGCTTTTTGGGGTGTTACACGTGGCCCGTCCAAGAGGCCAGAATTCGAGCCTTCTTCAAGGCTAAACCCCAGGACATTCCCGTATCTCAGGCAATAATCGAGTACAATCAGCAGCTCAACTGTAATGCCCGGATAATTATTGTGTATTTATCCTGTATTCGATCTTGTAAGATTTGAATTTGTGATGTTATTAATCGAAGTTTAGTTTCCCCTATTCGTATCCTTACGTTTTCGTATCTCCATCATTTTGCATGCATGGTTCTGCACGTGATAACGTACGCTAGATGATGATCTTAGCGTACGCTAAAAATGTAACATAACGTACGTTAGCTATTGAGCTTAACGTATGTAAGATCAGTCAACTCGAGATCCGACAAGGGTCGGCGTGTGGGGGCCAGTGTAGATTCGTGAAAGGTTCCGCGTGAACCTGGATGGTTTTCCAGCTAAGCAAGTCAACGGACTTAACGTTTGCTTAGGGGGATTTTTAACGTACGCTAAGGTCCTAGATATTACGCAAGTAAGACCTGTAGGCTAACGTACGTAAGCTAATGCCAGGAACATGTCAGTGAGCTCGGGCCAGACGTTAACGTATGCTAATCTTCGAAGCATAGCGTACGCTAAAGTTGTTATGTACGTAATGTGGTGTGTTTAGCATACGTAACGGTTAGATTTCTATTTATAGACCTCAACCCCATTTCATTTCTCATCCTCACCTTGGCCGATTTTTGTGTTCTGGAGTTTGTCTGACACCATATACCTCTCATATCATCATCCTAGCTCGATTTTGAAGATCATAGACCCTTATGGATTGGTATTCAAGCTTCCGGTGTTGAGTTTCGTCAAGTCTTTCGTTGTTCTTCACTATATTGAGGTATGTGATCCTTCACCAACTGGTTTAACATGTTCTTAGCGGTGCTTTGGACCTGTTTTAAGTTACCTAATCAGTTATTGTCTTGAGGAGTCGAACATCATGTTGTTAGAAGAATAATTTCGGTTATGTTTTGGTAATCCTTCGTTGTTTAGAATATTAATCGAACCTTGTAGTGTTTGGGCTCTTAAACATAGTATCCTGAGACTATGAACCTGATTATGGCAAGTTTATTGAGATTTTCAAGTTCTTACGTATCATATGATGAAATAATGCGTATGGGGAAATTTAATGGATTGAACTTAGGGTTATTTCCTTGAAGAAGAAGATGTTAATCAAGTTGAACCTAGTAAATAAGTTCTTATGGTGTTCATCAGGGTATTTTCGATATCTTGTTGCTTTAGATTAATGAAGAGTATGATTAGAATCCTTGTAAGAAGAATTGTCATGTGGTATAATTGAAGAATCTGACCGAAGGATGCATTTGATCTTAGATGGAATACTATGAGCTTTTGTTCGGTTAGTAACATAATTTTGATTCAACCGAAATAGTATGGGGCAGATTAGTACGCTTGTATGATTGGGTAAAAACACGCCCTTTTGATGTTCATATGATGTTTAGAACGATTATCCGGAACCGTTAGTTATACCGATGTTATTGTTCGCTGAAGGTTCGGGTATTGGTGGATTGATCAAGTGAAAGTTCTCCGAGCTGGTTGAAGATTTTTTTCGTAGTAGCAATCCTTGTCGCCATTTCTAAGGCAAGTATCGTATTTTTGAATGTTGGTTTAATATTGAGGATTTTGATCATACATATTGTTATTCATGTTGTTGAACATGAGGTCATTCCAGTTGAATTGTCATAATATCGTTATTGATTGATTTTATGTTCATGTTGATGGACATATCGATTTTACATATGTGTATGCATATTTGTGTTTGTGTATGTTGTGATGATCCGAAGGGATCGAGTGATCTATGCTGAGGGCGCTGGATCGTTGGATGGGTATTCCACCATGCGTTGGTCCGACGGGATCATCATGGGGATCTATACTGAGGGCGCTGAATCATTGGATTACCCTTTGTTATGTTGATGGAATCACGTGGATTCGCATCGTTGGATTCCGGTGGCGGAAGTTCGTTTTATGTAATTTATGATGCATTGTTGTTGCATATCCGAATTATGTATTATGATACTTGTACTAGCATCGTTTTGCTAACCCATTCAGGGGTGGACATTTATTATGATGTTCAGGTAGCCGAGGAGTGGGGAAGCAACCATAGTACCGACATGACAATGAAGTGGCTCAGTGATGTAAATTGATGTTGTCTCGTTTTCCGGTTATTTTTCAGTACTCGAGTACGCGTGTTTTGTTGGTGTTTGGAATGCTTGTAATAATGGACACATTAAATTGTTGAACTTTGAATTATAACTTTAACGGTACTTTGGTATTATTATTATTTCCGTATTTCTTAAATTAGCCTTGTATATTCTAATATAAAGGATTTACGGCGCTGTAATTATTCCAAATATATCGGGGTGTTACATCAATCACGTGAAGGGTCAAGTGAGAGAGGAGAGAGATAAAATCTGACACTTCGACATAGGGATGAAGCTGAAAGTTCGACATTACATGGCAGTATTTTCTTGCACTACACTGAAGGAGTATCAGGGCAAAGTACTGGCCTATGATATGTCCTTCGCGGCTACAGAGATGACAAGTGAAGGTAAGAAGCATAAGACCTCATGTAACTTTTCTGGCGGTAAGAGTAACGACCAACAGAGATCTCAGTCAGCAGATTACTCATCTGGAAAGTCTTTACATACGTCCGAAGGCAAATCAAAATTTCAGAACCGACCCTAGTGTTGCCAATCGGATCATGACGTGTTTTAACTGCGGCCAACAGGGCCATATCTACTGTGATTGCAACCTACCTCCTTTGAAATGTTATAGTTGCAGCCAGGTGGGCCACAAATCCGCATTTTGTGCCAAGGAATCAAATACACTTGGGGTTCAGGCATCCGCTCCTACGCCTGGATCACCAAGTGTTAATCAGAAGCCATCAGTGGGTTAGCCGTCTCAGAGTTTCGGTCGGGGGAGAGGACAGGGCCAGTTTGTTAGAGGGGGAGCCTCCAGTGCTGGTTAAGTGCAACCGAGCATTTATGAGATGAGGAGAGCTGATGATACGGAGGCCACAATGGATACAGTACCGTTGATGTTCTCTCTCATCTAGTTAAAGTGCTTTTCGATTCCGGTGCTTCTCATTCGTTCATCTCTTTGGATTGTGTGCGTCAATTGAGTATTGATTGCTTGTATGTTTGTGAACCTTTTGTGGTTAAATTACCTAGTGGTGATAGAATTGTGGGGGATAGAGAGGTTAGAGACTGTCCGATGATAATTGTAGAGAGAGTGCAGCTTTTGAATTTGATCGTCGTAGATATCATTGATGAGGATTTGATCCTCGATGATGATTGACTTGATAGACACAGAGCGATAATGAATTATCTCACGAGGGTTATATCGATGTAGGCTGAGGATGGTACCGATCATTCATTTACGAGATACTGGAGGAGGGGTCAGAAAATTATAATTAGCGCCATGAAGGCGGAAAAAATCATTAGGGAAGGTTGTGTGGGTTACTGGTGTTATGCTGCGAGAGCAGAGGATGGAAAGTCGAACTTTCCTCGATTCCGGTGGTGAACGAGTTTTCGGATAATTTTCTAGATGATTTGCCAGGACTGTCACTGGAACATGAGATCGAGTTCATAGTTGATTTAGAACCAAGTGCAGTCCCAACTTTTAAGGCGCTGTATCGTATGGCACCTTCGGAAATGCAGGAGCTGAAGAGTCAGTTGGGAATTGTTGATGAATGGATATATCAGACCTAGCGCCTCACCTTGGGGTGCGCTAGTCTTGTTCGTGAGGAAGAAAGATGGTTCACTGCATTTGTGTATCGATTATCGGGAATTGAACAAAGTGACCATTAAGAATAAACTCACATAGATGATTTGTTAACCAGTTATAGGGAGCTACGGTATTCTAGAAAATCGACTTGAGATCTGGATACTACCATCTTCGGGTGAAGGAGTCCGACATTCCTAAGACCGCTTTCGGACGAGGTACGAGCGTTATGAGTTTGTGGTTATGCCATTCGGGCTAACCAACGCGCCGACAGTATTTATGCAGCTGATGAATAAAATATTTATCGAGCACCTTTATAATTGTGCAGTCGTTTTTATCGAAGAAATCTTAGTATATTCTCGTGATGACGAAGAGAAAGCTCAGCATTTACGATTGGTGTTGGAGATTTTGAGGGCCCAACGACTTTACGTGAAGTTCTCGAACTGTGAATTTTGATTGAAGGAAGTTATGTTTCTTAGTCATGTAATTTCGGCTAAATGGGTTCATGTAGATCCCCAGAAGAACGAGGCAGTGTTAGATTGGGCACTCCCTAAGAACGTGAAAGAAGTTCATAGTTTTTTGGGTTTTACTGGGTACTATCGACGATTTGTCGAGGGGTTCTCCAAACTTGCTCGACCGCTTACACAATTACTCCAGAAGTCCGAAAAGTTCGAATGGAATGACGAGAGACAATAGAGTTTCGAGGAGCTGAAAAGGCATTTGACTACGGCACCAGTTTTAGCCTTGCCTCAAGGGAAGGCTGGGTTTTTGGTGCGTCAGGCCAGGGACTTGGGTGCATCCTCATGCAACATGAAAGGAGTATAGCTTTTGCGTCACGATAGTTGAAACCATACGAAATGAGTTATCCTACTCACGACCTGGAGTTGGCTGCAGTTATGTTTCCACTAAAGATTTGGCGCCACTATTTATACTGTTTTTCGTGCTGGATTTATACCGACCATACGAGTTTAAACTGCATTTGCAGCCAAAAGGACCTGAATATGAGACATCGTCGTTGGTTATAATTGATAATCGATTACGGTATGGAGATCCTTTACCATCCCGGAAAATCCAATGTTGTGGCGGACGCGTTAAGCTGGAAGCCGATATCACTTCAGATGCTTGAGGTTCCCACACCACAAGTAAAAAATCGACAGAAGTATATTGCGCAGGGGATTGAGGTATGGATTCAGCAAGTGCAGGTTCAGTTGTGTACCCTTGAGATTATTTCAGCCTTAGCTGATGACATCAAAGAGGAGTAGATGAATGACCCGACGATCAGTCAACTGGGCGAATGTGGAAAAAGGGAAGCCCCCGGATTTATGGTCCATGAGGACAGCATTTTGAGATTCCAGGGAAGACTCTGTGTCCCGAATGATTTAGAGTTGAGGTAGAGAATACTTCGAGAAGCCCAAGCTACTCCTTACTCCATCCATCCCGGAATGAGTAAGACGTATATGTTAGGAATACTTGTTAGATTTTGATGATGTCATCCTTGTATTGATAATTATTCAAATGTATGTTTTTAAGTACTTGGCAATTGTAAAGAAGAACCAAATGAGTATCTTCTATATGCCTTTAAATTTAGGCTAAGTCTTGATCAAATGTTGATCAGTAGAAAATCGATTAAATATAGAACTGTCGTTTATCAGAGAAGTTATCAGGCAAGTTCATTTCAGAGAAGTTTTGGTCAACACAAGATATCAGAGAGGTTTGACCAAAATCTAGCTGCAGATAAGTTCTGTAGAAGGCGCTACATCAGACAAGTTTTGGTCAATGCAAAATATCAGATAGGTTTGACCAAAACCCATCGACAGTTGAGTTATCAGACGAGAACTGGTCAACAAATATCAGATGAAGTTTGACCATTAGATTAGAGAACATTCATCAGGTCATAGAACTTTAGGTCAGAGGACTTCATATCAGAGAACTTCAGAGCAGAGAACTTTATCTCAGAGAAGTCCAGAGCAGAGAACTTTATCTTTGGAGAACTTCTACCAAGATACATCAGAGAAGCTCATATCATAGAAGCTTACATCAGATAAGGTTGACTGCACATCAGGTAGGTTTGACCCAGAGATATCAGATAGGTTCTCAGTTAAGATATCAGCCAGGTTCAAGTTACTCAGTCCACATCAGCAAGCGTTGAAAGTCAACAATCACGGAAAGCCACATGCAGACGTAAGGAGACAAACTGGAAAGATTCCCAGAAAGCTAAGAATAAAATATTCCTTGAGATCCACGATCTTAAGAGTTATGATTATTCTAAACAATAATAACGGATCTAACAAAGAAAGTCTTTCAAACGGTTGGAATTGGAAAAAGGGGAATCAAGCCGTGCAACGGAATTATAAGATAAATAAAGAAGTCCACTCTCCAACTGACGAATTTGTTACAGTGATGCAATGACTATGAAGGAAGCTTAAGGATCGTACTATAAATATACGAAGATATGAATTGAGAAAAATACGATGCGAAAAATACTTTCAAGCAAACAAAGCAATCAAAGCAAACAAAGCTATCAAAGAGATCTATTGCATCGTGAAAGAGCAAATCTTAAAACAGTCATATTCTGAGAAGCTCTTTAGTTGGAGAAGACAAAAACTCTTGTATTTAAAGCTGAGTAAGGGGTACTTCTGTGAACGAGGTTTTCGGAAGTTTCGCGACTGATAAGGCATCCACGGGTTCTTGATTGGAAGGTGATAGACAGCTCGAGAGTTGTTGAGGCATCCACGGATTTTCAATAAGGAGGTGCTAGGCAGTCAAAGGGAGTTGCAACAGCCACAGGTTTCCACTGGTTGGAAGCTGTTGTAACTAGGAAAAAATTCATTGTAACCTTTATCATTGGTTGACAGTTATAGTGAATTTATGTCCAACTAGTTTGGAGAGAAGTGGACTAGTAGAGGATTACCCCACCTCTGAAACCACTACAAGTGCTTGTGTGATTTACTACTTTACACATCATACTTAACTGCTGCATTCATATTTATTGTTCCATTAGAAGTTAACTGCAGATGACAGTAAGTTATCTGTATCGTCATCAGCTGTGTCTTCCGCACTATCTGTCTGCAGATGATATAAGTCATTTGTACTTATCACAGGTGAGAAACTTACCTGACTTTCAGGAAAGAGTTTTGTAAGTCTATTCACCCCCCTCTAGACTTATTCTTGACGACTTGTGACCTACAAGTGATATCAGAGAGGTTGGTTCAATTTTACAGAACCAGATCCATATATGAGATCATATATATTAATCTCTCATTTAGAATGGAACACATTCAACATATGCACTCTAGATTACCTATATTCTCTGTTGATGAATATGACTTATGGAAAATAAGAATGCAGGCTCATCTGTCATCCATTCATGATGACATGTGGTGTATCATTGAGGAAAGTGCTTTCATCTTTGAGAAGGATAATACTCCAGCAGAAATTGCTGCTGGGAAGCCATAGAAGATTCCCAAGAAGAGGACCGAGATGTCCCCTGAAGAGAGAAAGCTGGCCAACCTAGAAAACCGGGCCAGAGATATCCTGTACCAGACCCTTGGCAAAGCAACCATGGTCAATATCAAGAATTGCAAAAACGCAAAGGAAATTTGGGGCACGTTAGCTGTAATGTGTGAGGGAACCGAGCTGATAAAATAAAATATGTTGTCAATTGCCACCCAAAGGTTTGACAATTTCAAGATGAAGAATGGTGAATCAATTGACCAAGTGGACATAAGATTCACTGAGATCATAAATGAAATAAACTCCCTTGGAAAGACATATGGCAACAGGGAGATGGCCCTAAAAGTCTTAAGATCTCTCAATCCTAAATGGAGCATGAAGGCTGTGGCCATGAGAGAGTCAAAGGATCTCAACAAAATAAAGATCCAGGAGCTGTTTTCTGATCTGAAGGCACATGAGTTCGAGCTACCCTGTTCATCATCCAATGAACCTGCAAAAAAATGGATAGCATTTGCAGCAGAATCATCTACAAAGAGCATAACTGAAGCCAGTCCCACCAGTCCTCTGAATTTTGAAGAAAAGATGTTGTTCATCATGCAGAGGTTCAGTAATTTCAGGAAGAATTATTCTAAATACAAGAAGAATTACAAGGACAATCCAAGGAGGAACCAAAATGCAGGCAACTGGAAAGTGGAATGTTATAATTGCCACAAAACCGGCACATACAATTTGACTATCCTGATCTCAAGAGAGATGAAGCAAAGAAAGAAGTGGGCAGAAAAAAGACAAGAGAAAATCCCTCATTGGAGAAGACCAGATTGAAGAAAGAATAGAATCAAGTGGTGGATTCTTCTCTGATGATGATGATGAATACAACTGTCTGATGGCCAACCTAGCTGATGAAGAGGTAACATCTAAACCCTCAATTTCAAATAATAACAGCTCAGACGTGTCTCAAGATATTGATTTACATGAATTTGTCAATCAGCTCCTTAAAGACTTTGAAAAATTAAAATCTGCACACTTGACTGTGACAGCCGAGAAAACACAGCTGCAAGATGAGAATAGGCAGCTGAAAAATAACTTTGAAAAACTCAGCCTAGAGTTGACACAAATAAAATCTGAATTTAAAAAACAGGCCAAAAACAAATTGAAAAACCCGACTGATAATACTACAGCTGAGATGAAAAGGTTAACTATTTTAAACAGTGACAAATCAGCTGCACTTGCTCATGTTAAATCTGAGTTTGCCAAACTGACACAGCTAAGTAAACACAAGCTAAGGAAATAACATCTCTTAAGGCATCTATAACCCTAGATGAATTGTGTATGAACAAGTGGCCACTTTATTCCAGATATGACCCCAACACTCCCTCTAGTTCAAAAACCGTTTTTATCAACGGAGAAACAATTGTCCAAGCTACTGAGCCTACATATTAACCCGTATTTCAAAATAGGTAGTTGATCAGTAAAAAATTTAGGCAGCAGCCAAGGTTCACAAAGAGGCCACCTAGACAGGATACTAGGTGATGGCCAAGGCAAAAGCAGCATCCAAGACATTATTCCAACTATTACCGAAGACTCCCTAAAAACATATTTCAAAATGGGAGAGGCAAATGGAAACCTCAAGGTTATCCAAAATTCCAAAATGAACAGGTGTGGAGACCCCAACAATTTAACAAATGGTCTCAGCCAAGATTTAGAAATTGCCCACACCATAGATTTCATGAGGCATATCTAGTACACAATCCTAACCAAGGATATAGACCCAGACAGCACACACCTTATAGGGATAGACAACATAACTTTTACAATCCAATGAGAAATCAATTCTCCAGGAAGCCTACTAACCACAAAGGACCCACACAAATTTGGGTACCTAAATCTCTGCTTATCTGATTGCAGAAAAGGTGGAAGGACTACTACCACATCTCCTCAAGTTCAACAATAGGAGGTGAAGAATGTTTTGTAGATTCTAGATGCTCAAGGCACATGACAGGGAACAAGAAGGTGCTTTCAAACTACACCAAAAAAAAGGTCCAGACGTAACATTTGGAGATAGCTCTAGAGGTCAGAGAAAAGGATTTGGAGAGCTGCACAGAGGAAATATAAACATATCCAAAGTCCATTATGTTAAAGGGCACAAATACAATTTGTTGAGCATAAGCCAATTCTGTGATGATAAGAACCTAGTAGTCTTCACCATTTGGAAATGCATGGTGATTGATATCCTATCTGGAGAAGTCAAGCTGAAAGGATTCAGAAGAAGAGACATCTACATGATAGATTGGAATACAGGCACTCCAAACACCTGTTTTCTATCTAAGACAATTGCTAAAAATGGATGGATATGGCACAAAAGATTATGTCACCTGAACTTCAAAGCCATCAACAAGATAAGCTCTCAAAAGCTGGTTAGAAAACTACCAGAAGAAGTATTCAAGAAAGAAGCTCTCTGTGATGCATGCCAGAAAGGAAAGCATACCAGAACATCATTCAAACCAGTTACCACTCTCACCACCAAAATTTTAGATCTACTTCATATGGACCTATTTGGCCCCATCCATCCAAGGACGTTGAGTGGAAGGAAGCATGAGAGACTACTCAAGATTCACATGGGTTGTTTTTCTCTATAAAAAGAGTGAAATACTAACAAAGTTACCTGAGCTGCTAAGGAGGATTCAGAATGAGAAATCTCTCTCAATCATCAAGATCAGATCAGATAGAGGAGGAAAATTTCTCAACAAGGCAATCACGTACAATGATTAGAATGGAATCCAGCATGAAGTATCTGCCGCAAGAACACCACAGCAAAATGGTGTTGTTGAAAGAAGAAACAGAACCTTGAAGGAAGCTACCAGGTCAATGATTGCTGAAGTTGACTTGCCAAAGAGGTTCTGGGCTGAAGCTATCAACACAGCATGCCATACTCAGAACAGGAGTATGATAGTAGGGAGACATGGCAAACTCCCTATGAGGTTTGGAATTGCAGAACACCAACTATTGCATACTTTCATATATATGGTTGTAAGTGTTTCATCCACAACAATGGTAAAACCCAACTAAATGCCTTTGGTGCTAAAACTGATGATGGTCTCTTTATGGGATACTTACAAATAAGCAAGGCATACAGAGTATTTAACAAAAGAACATTAGTTTTGGAAGAAACATCTCATGTTGTGTTTGATGAGTCAACTGTTGAGTACAGGAAACAAGTGGAATCGATTGAGAAAAATCTCAAATTCGCCACCCTAGAAGAAGTTATCATTCATGACACAGGAATTATGGACCAGCCTGAAGATCCAACTGCAGATCAGCATGCAGACTTAACTGCAGATCAGATAGGATCCCAAAACCTACCTGATCCAACTGCAATTGACAAAGACCCAACTGTAGCTAACAAAGACGCACCTGCAGATCATACAAGACCCCTATCTGCAGATGACAACACCGTAACTGATCCTGTTGCAGATCAAGAAGGCCAGAACCAAGCAGATGCAGAGAGAGATGAAGTCCACCAAAGCAACTCAACAGGGGGAACAAACTCTGAAGAAGATATTCCCAAATGGCTCAAAATCATCCCATTCAACAAGTCATTGAAAACCTAACTGATGGAGTCAGAACCAGGCAATCCACAGAACCAGCAGGAATGGCTATGTTCTCATGTTTCATGTCTCAGATGGAACCCAAGACAACAGATCAAGCACTGGAGGACTACTCATGGATAATTGCAATGCAAGAAGAGCTCAACCAAATGGAGAGGAACAATGTCTGGGAACTAACAGACAGACCAGATCACAAGAATGTCATAGGCACAAATAGGTGTACAAAAACAAATGTGATGAAGATGGAGCTGTTGTTAGGAATAAATCCAGACTCATTGCAAAAGGATATGCTCAATGTGAAGGAATAGATTTTGATGAAACTTATGCACTTGTATCAAGACTTGAAGCTATCAGACTATTCCTTACATATGCAGTATACAAGGATTTTGAAGCCTACCTAACGGACATAAAAAGGTGTTTTTCTCAATGCATTCCTAGAAGAAGTCTATATGGAGCAATACCCCAGATTTGTCAAATGAGACAAAGTATATAAGCTATTGAAATCTCTATATAGACTCAAGCAAGCACCAAGAGCTTGGTATGAAACACTATCTGTGTTTCTGGAGAAGAATGGATTCAGCAAAGGAAATGTGGACAAGACCTTATTCAGAGTGGAGAATGAAGACCACATGTTGCTAGTTCAAATATATGTGGATGATATCATCTTTGGATCAACCAACACGGAGCTATGCGAGAAGTTCTCAAATCTCATGCAAGGAGAGTTTGAGATGAGTATGATGGGAAAACTAAATTTCTTCCTTGGTTTGCAAGTCAAGCAAATGGACAAAGGAATCTTCATCAGTCAAGCTAAGTATACAAGGGATTTAATAAAAAGATTTGGTATAGATTCAACCAAACCAGCAAGAATACCAATGAGCACATCCCTATACCTTGATGC
Organism: Orobanche coerulescens; assembly: GCA_033398695.1. Lineage (NCBI taxonomy): Eukaryota > Viridiplantae > Streptophyta > Magnoliopsida > Lamiales > Orobanchaceae > Orobanche > Orobanche coerulescens. The sequence continues at coordinate 48,828,713 of CM065801.1, read as the reverse complement.
AGATGAAGGAGGCATTTCAATGGATCCAACCCACTACAGAGGACTTATTGGATCACTTATATACCTCACTGCAAGCAGACCTGATATTTCATATGTAGTGGGATTATGTGCAAGATTTCAATCAACGCTGAAGCAGTCTTACCAGAAAGCAGCTAAGAGGATAATCAGATACCTAAAGTCCACAATCAATGTTGGTCTATGGTATCCCAAGGATAACAACTTTGAACTCTCAGGATACTCAGTTGCAGACTTTGCAGGATGCAAGATTGATAGGAAAAGCACCAGTGGAACGTGCCAATTCCTAGGAACCAGACTTATATCATGGTTCAACAAGAAGCAGGTATCCAACTCAATATCTACAATTGAGTCTGAATACCTAGCTGCAGGCAGCTGTTGTGCACGAATCCTACGGATCAGACAACAGCTTAGGGACTACAACATCATTGCAATTGAAGTCCCAATATGGTGTGACAACAATAGTGCAATTGCAATAACGAACAATCTAGTATTGCACTCAAGGACAAAGCAATTGATGTCAAACTTCATTTCATCAGAGACCATGTGCTAAATATGAGAGTTAGAGTGGAAAGAGTCAGCACAGAGTTCCAAATTGCTGACATATTCACTAAACCTTTACCAGAAGAAAGGTTTCTGTAGCTAAGCATGGAACTTGGACTACTATATTGGGAATCTAGTACAGACGAGAAAGCTACCTGATGATCAGACCAGACGGCAAGAAAGTATCTGATGATCAGACCAGACGACAAGAAAGATACCTGATGATCAGACCAGACGGCAAGAAAGCTACCTGATGCAGAAGGCTACCTGATGTGGAGACTAGACAAGAAAGCTACCTGATCAGACCACGCAAGGAAAAGTTAGCTGATGTCAACCACATGCGAAACAACATACCTGATGCAGGCAGAAAAGAAGTCAACCGGTCAACCAGCTAAGTTTCTAATTCTTAGACCGAATTAATTATTATATTACTCGTGGACAAACACATGATCACACTACCTCCATGACGTCCAATCAAATTTAATCGTCATTTTAACTTCTCAAAAATTGGACCGCCGCGTACTTATTTTATTATTAAATTCAAAGTGTCCTTTTGAATGGCTATATAAGACTGTCGAAATCATTTCACAAAAAATTTTATCGTCTTCAAGCTTATGAGCCCTAATTTTCAAAAGCAGAAAATATATTTGAATATACCCTACACTCAAGCAAAAAATCCTTTTTGCAGAAATGGAATCTTACTTCAAAGGTGTCAATCTCAAGCTGGTGAAAGAACAGATTATTTTCAGCATTATTTTCGACATTGAAGGGTTACTAGAAACAAACAACTCGGGGGAAATGGCATATGTGATCCGAATGATGAAGAAAAATGGCATCTATCGATTTCTGGACATTTCCCCGAAACAACTTTTCAAGGAGGCTGTAATATGCTTCTACAGGAAGGCTTAAGTCACCGAGCACTGTATCTCAAACTCTGTTCTCGGAGAAGAAGTAAACATCACCTCTAAAACCATTGATGATGCATTTCAGATGGAGAACAGGGGCATCGCCGTCGAAGCCCTGAAGCAAAACCCAACCGAGACTTGGTATGAGATCAAGATGCCAAAGGAGTCATCTAAGGTCAAACTCACGGCGAAGAAAAATGACCTTAAAAAGGAATACAAATATGTCCTGGACATAAACAACAAAATTGTCATGGGCATGGTAGGAATCTATGACCAACTATCCTCTGCCAAGTATGTCGTGATGGGAGCCTTTTTACAGCAGAAGAGGATTAACTGGCCTGACTACATATACAGGCAGTTAGTCCGAGAGGTAAACAAAGTGAGCTGGGATGAGGAAGAGAAGAAATCTAGGCAGAAGTTGGCATATGGAACTCAAATAAGCTGAATCTTGGAGTTCCTGGGAAAGGCCAAGGGAAGGGCAGACCCCTTTCACCTCATCAAGAGACTTGGTCACTTGGACCATGAAACCCTAAAACATATCGGAGACAAGAGGGAAAAGGCAGCTGAGCAAATCAAGGTAATGACATCTGGGACACACCTGAGTACAGATGACCCTCAGACACTGAATCAGAGAAGTCAGATGCAGCTACAGCTGAGACTTCTCAAAACTCACCTGCACATGAAAAGCTACCTGCAGGTGACACTGACTCAGACAACACTCCTCTGGCCAAATTGAAAAGGAAGTTACCTGAAGAAGAGAAAGTTGTCCACATCACTTCTTCACCAGATCAGTCCCCAAAGAAACCAATAGGACTGGTGGACTATCCTTCAGACGAAGAACAAGAGGTGCAACCTTCCTCATCACCTGTACCTACAGAATCTGAAGATCATCCCCAACACTCATCTGAGCCGGTGCCCAATGTGGTTCATCTCCTAACTCTTCCAACCCAAATAGAGGAAGAAGCAGCAGAGTAGGTAGTTGAAGTACCTCAAACAGGCTACTCATTTAATCTCAGAGAAAGCAAATATCTGAACCTAACCACAGATCTAGTACAAATGGTAAGGGAAGAAGTTCTACACTATTTATAAATATATATGAAGAATGGAAATAACTTAAATTGCTCAACATTCTGTTAACTAAAAAGCTTTGTGGAGAGAAGTACATGGGAGCACCCCATTGCTGTTGAACAACTCATTTTATATTTCTGTAAAGAGACAAATGTGGGAAAGTTACTGGAGGAAAATTGGTTCACATCTCACTTTAAACAAAACATGGACCAGTTCATCCCTCAGGCCATGAAAGATGTTTTTCAAGGAAAAATTTTTGCTGAGGAGGATGAAGTAAGAAGAGAAGGAGAAATAGAAGAGAATAAATTATCATTGCTGAAGAAGTTGAAAAGGAAAAAGAGACTGAAGAAGTTGAAAATAAGGATGAGGAAAAGGAGGAAGATAAATAAAAAGAGAAGGCTGAAGAAGAAAAGAAGAAAGGAGAAGAAAATGAGAAAAAAGAAGAAGAAAAGGAAAAAGAAGAAGAAGAGAAATAAGAAGAAAAGGAGAATGAGGAAAAAAAGAAGGAAAAAGAAAGAAGAGATGAAGATGAGGATCATGATCAACAGGAACCTGATCATGCCCCAGAAGCTAAAGCAGATAATCAGGGGGAACAGCCTGAGCAAAACCTCCCCAGAAGCAAAAAGTCATCTGCAAAGCAGAAGTCCTCTACAGAGAAGAAACATCCATCTACAGAGATTAAGTCCCCTGCAGACAAGGAACTATCAGATGGCAAATCAGGGACACCTGAGAAGAGCCCATCTGATCAGGCGCCCGCTGATAGGCAGGTCTCGTCTGAGAAATTAATTGCTCAAAGACCAACTGCACATGAGGATTCAGGAGAAAATGTTGTTCGTGCAGAGCCGCCTATGTATCAGCTACCTCCTAATCTGACTGAGCTGATCATAGGCATTGTTAAAGAGACAGTTGCTAAGCTTCTCTCAACTAAAGTCAAGCTTGAACTGCAGTCCCTAAATGCCAAGTTGAATACCCTGATCAACAAGAAGGACCCTTCCCCAACACCCACTAACAACAGAATGCCTCTTGGCATGTCTGATTTCATGAAAAGGGTAGAAGAGCAGCTTGCCACTATTCTTGATGCTGGCAAAAAGGGAAAAGATAAGGGTGAAGACAAAGGCAAAGGGGAAGACATCAGACAGAGGGAAGGCAGAGAAGAGATAGCCAGACAAGACCTCCCTCTTCTACAGACAGGTACCTCTCACCTCAAAAGAAAAAAAGTAGCTACATCATCTGATCCACCTGCAGCCAAGAGGAGGAGAACAAAACATGAGCCAGCGGTCAGATACCAATGGGAAGGGAAAGAGCTGCAATATGTTGAAGAGTTCATGCCTACATAGGCAGAACACATGTGGGGGTGCAAGGAAGCAATTCATAGAGAAGAATTATCTTTGGGAGATGCTTCAAGACAAAGGATGCTCCCCACATTAGACCTTCATCAACTTCATGGATATGAACTTCCCAAAACTCTGGGAAATCTTGAAGAAACACGCAAAGGGATTCAATGCCTACCCAAGGATCCCTGATTTCAGACCTGAAGAAGCTCCTACACATATGAACAATTATCTTTATGAGCTGGCTCTTTAGGAAGATATCAGAGAACTTTGCGTGTAGAACAACTTCACCACTCCTGACTAACAAGAGTTTGCTTCATTGGTAGTCAAAAGGAAGTATGGGCTAGCCCCAGTATCTAAAAAGACAATTGGAGCCAAACCATTAAAGTCACTCCCTCCAGCAAGGTGGCAGATCATAGGAAGAGGGAGAGGAAGATAATTTTTGTTATTTACTGTAATTTTACTTTTGTAATTTACTTGTAATTTTCTTACATGTATTTTTTCATTCAAATGTACTGTAATGTAAAGATCAAATAAAAATTTATAACAGTCACTTGAATGACAACCACTAGTTGTCTCAAATCAGACTGAGTTTTATTGTCTTGCACTCTATTCTGTACAGACTTGTCTTACATTTGAAATGCTTTAGTTTTTCCATCATCAAAATAGGGGGAAATTGTTTGGAATACTTGTTAGATTTTGATGATGTCATCCCTGTATTGATAATTATTCAAATGTATGTTTTTAAGTACTTGGCAATTATAAAGAAGAACCAAATGAGTATCTTCTATAGGTGTTTAAATTTAGGATAAGCCTTGATCAAATGTTGATCAGTATAAAATCGATTAAATATAGAACTGTCGTTTATCAGAAAAGTTATCAGGAAAGTTCATTTTAGAGAAGTTTTGGTCAACACAAAATATCAGAGAGGTTTGACCAAAGCCTAGCTGCAGATAAGTTCTGTAGAAGGCACTACATCAGACAAGTTTTGGTCAATGCAGAATATCAGAGAGGTTTGACCTAAACTCATCTACAGTCGAGTTATTAGACGAGATCTGGTTAACAAATATCAGCTGGAATTTGATTATCTGGTCAGAGAACTTCAGATCAGAGGACTTCATATCAGAGAACTTCAGAGTAGAGAACTTTATCTCAGAGAAGTCCAGAGCAGAGAACTTTATCTCAGAGAACTTCTACCAAGATACATCAGAGAAATTCACATCATAGAAGCTTACATCAGAGAAGGTTGACTGAACACCATGCAGGTTTGACCATGAGATATCAGATAGGTTCTCAGTCAAGATATCAGCCAGGTTCAAGTTACTCAGTCCAAGTCAGCAATCGTTGAAAGTCAACAATCAAGGAAAGCCACATGCAGACGTAAGGAGACAAACTGGAAAGATTCCTGGAAAGCTAGGAATAAAATATTCCTTGAGATCCACGTTCTGAAGACTTATAATTATTCTAAACAAGAATAACGGCGCTAACAAAGAAAGTCTTTCAAATGGTTGGAATTGGAAAAAGGGGAATCAAGCCGTGCAACGGAATTATAAGATAAATAAAGAAGTCCACTCTCCAACGGACGGATTTGTTATAGTGATGCAACGACTATGAAGGAAGCTTAAGGATCGTACTATAAATATACGAAGATATGAATTGAGAAAAATACGATGCGAAAAATACTTTCAAGCAAACAAGGCAATCAAAGCAAACAAAGCTATCAAAGAGATCTATAGCATCGTGAAAAAGCAAATCTTAAAACAGTCATATTCTGACAAGCTCTTTAGTTGGAGAAGATAAAAACTCTTGTCTTTAAAGCTGAGTAAGGGGTACTTCTGTGAACGAAGTTTTCAGAAGTTTTGCGAATGATAAGGTATCCACGGGTTCTTGATTGGAAGGTGATAGACAGCTCGAGAGTTGTTGAGGCATCCACGGGTTTTCAATTAGGAGGTGCTAGGCAGTCAAAGGGAGTTGCAACGGCCACGGGTTTCCACTAGTTGGAAGCTGTTGTAACTAGGGAAAAATTCATTGTAACCTTTATCACTGGTTGACAGTTATAGTGAATTTATCTCTAATTGGTTTGGAGAGAAGTGGAATAGTAGATGATTACCCCACATCTGAAACAACTATAAGTGCTTGTGTGATTTACTTCTTGACACATCATACTTAACTGCTGCATTCATATTTATTATTCCATTAGAAGTTAACTGCAGACGACATTAAGTTATCTGTATCGTCATCAGTTGTGTCTTTCGCATTATCTGTCTGCAGACGACATAAGTCATTTGTACTTATCACAACTGAGAAACTCATCTGACTTTCAGGAAAAAGCTTAATAAGTATATTCACCCCCTCCCCCTAGACTTATTCCTGATGACTTGTGACCTACAGTATAAAGATCTAAAGAAGAATTTTTGGTGGAATAATATGAGGAAAGATGTCACAGAGTTCGTATCACAGTGTTTGACGTGCCAACAAGTCAAAATCAAGCCTCAGCGACCAGTCGGGCTGTTGAAATCACTTCCTATTCCCGAGTGGAAGTGGGAAGATATCTCTATGGACTTTATCACTGGGATATTAAGGACAAAAACTGGAATGAGTATGATTTGTGTGATCGTTGATTGATTAACCAAGTAGGCACACTTCCTTGGTATTAAGGATACTTGGGGACTAGAGAGGCTGGCTCGGACATTTATAGTGGAGATTGTGAGATTGTACGGTACACTTAAGACTATTATTTCAGTTCAGGATGGCCGTTTTATGTCGCATTTTTGGCAATTGGTCCATCAGGCTTTGGGTACCCAGTTGAGGTTGAGTACATCTTTCCATCCATCGTCAGACGGTCAGACCGAGCGGACGATCCAGACATTAGAGGATATACGGGCGTATGCCCTAGACTGGAGTAGTGTTTGGGAATTACATCTACTGTTGATCGACTTTACCTACAATAATATCTAGCACAGATCGATCAAAATGGCACCTTTCGAAGCACTATATTGTAGATCCCCACTTTGTTGGGATGAGGCCTCAGAGTTAGTCAGGACGGAGCCGGATATGTTGATGGAAACTAAAAAGATGATTCTTACCATTTGAGACAGATTCTTGACTGCTCAGAGTAGCAAAAATCCTATGTCGATATTCATCATCGACCCTTGGAGTTCGAAGTGGGAGATCATGTACTACTTAAGGTATCGCCGACGAAGGGACTTTTATATTTTGGGAAGAAAGGGAAGCTTAGCTCGAGGTATATTGGGACTTTTCAATTTTGGGAAAAGGGAAGTTTGGCTGTTTTGACACGGACGGCTCAACTCAACAACCCACCTCCTGTGGCGGATATCGGGGCAGAGAAATGGTTACAGGATGTGATCCGAATGTGCCCTCCTCAGTTCATTGGTGCTACGGACCCAGCTGGTTATGAAAACTAGATTAATGAAATGAATAAGGTTTTTGTGGTGGTGAACAGTCTAGAGGTATGTAAAGTGTCGATTACTTTCTGACGAGATAGGCGGCTAGCTGGTGGCAGGCAGTCTCGTACCCCAAGACCATGCGGTTACTTGGGAAAAATTTAAAGAATTGATGGAAGTCGAATATTGCCTGTGGCCTATCCAAGAGGCCAGAATTCGAGACTTCTTCGAGGCTAAACCCCAGGACATTCCCGTATCTCAGGCAATAATCGAATACAATCAGGAGCTCAATCCTGTGAAGGTGTTGGAGCAATATTCGGTATATGCGCTATTGTGCGGAAGCGTAAAAATAAAGGTGCGAAAAACAAATCGACACAGGATTTATAGAGGTTCAGCTAAACATGCCTACGTCCTCTCTTCGGTATATTTTTCTATAGGTTTTCTTTTATTTTTAGGAAAAAACGTCCAGTGTGGATGGGGGGTTGAGGCGGGACCCACCAACCTGTAGATAAGAAGAAATCAAGAAATACAAAGTATCAGTCCTAAATTATGACCAAAAATGAACCTCATGTGGATATAGAGTGCGATTCTAACAATGCCGGTTCCTTGATCCTAATAACACTGAATCGAATATTATCCTTTCTTTTTCCTCTCTTGTATGTTTTCGTGTATTCACACTCAAACACTTATCAATAAAGCTCAAGTACAACAACAAGAATGTATATAATGATATCACAAGTATAGATGATTTTCTCAAGGTTGTTGTGTGGTTTGATGCCAAATGGTTTGGTATTTATAGCCATTTTTCTTCAACTTGCAGTTACTGCCAGCTGACTTATTAGCATGCGCTAGCCTTCCTTTAGCGTGCACTATTACCTGTTACGTACATTATCCTGCATGGTTACGTACGTTAACCTTCATTCTGATCAGTCCAGTAACATTCTGCCTCTTTCGTTAGCGTGTGCTAATATATACTGTAGCATGCGCTAATGTGACCTCATTGGGTGCTTCATCATGTATCCGTTGCAGCCTTTTAACTTTGACTTTCCACCGAATCTTTCAACGGTTCAATTGTTTGAATTCGAACACTCTTTAGCGCGTGCTAACATATATTGTAGCGTGCGCTAATTCTACGTCACTGCATACATTCATCAGGTGAGTCTTCAGGTGACTGCAGGTGGCTTTCTTAGCGTGCACTATTGTTTCCTACTAGCGTGGGGTATTCATCAGGTAAGTTCAGGTCAGGTGACTTTCTTTCGTGTCTGATCAAGTAACTTTCATCAGGTGAGTTTCCTTCCTTTCTGATCAGGTAACTTTCATCAGGTGACTTTGCTCTCTGATCTGATTAGGTAACTTTTCCCCTTCCGAGCGTCTTCGACTTCTTCGATGTTTTGTTTTGCTTCCTTGTTATTTTCCTTTGTTTAACAACTAATCATCAAAACTCGATAATGAATATTTGGAATAAAATATTCCAACAATCTTCCCATTTTTGATGATTACAAAACAGCACCTTAAATGGGATAAAACCTGCAAAATAAAGTATATGTATATTCTACAAATCAAAGTTTTTGACTTTGTCCGTTTCGTTAGTTTCTTCTCCCATCTTTTCTGTCTCCTTTTCAACTACTCATTTTTCAACTCCTTTTCTTTTTCATCTTTTTCGACTTTCTTCGTCTTTTCACCTCTTATGATTCGTAGAATATATTTTTATTTTTCTTGTCATTCTTCCATGACGCTTTCTCTCATTTTTCTCCACTTATATCATTCTTCTTTTATTCCATTCTTCTCCCCCTTTATGTTATCAGCAAAAGTGTATAAAGGATACCAATTTATGATAAAATATGTTATGATAAAATATGCGTAAAAGGATAAACTCCTACTGACAAAAATCTCCCGTTAAAAAAATAAACCCCCTGAGTTAAATACCAATTGATGAAAATTAATTTGTTTTTGGGGATCTAACCGAAAGTCGGTCGTTTTTCATTAATATAGATGATGTTCGGAATAGTGGTTCCTTTAGGAATCCAAATCTTTTTAGTTTTAATCGTCCGTCGTGGGCTTTTACAATTTGAAATATGATGCCCAATTTTTAAACATTTTTCGCAATGGGGTATTTTCAAATTTAAGGATTCGGTTTTAATATTTGGTTGAATCCTAACCCCTGTTTATTTAGCGTATATTTTTGCACGGAAAGCATATTTTCATATTTCTCGTTTCCGAAAGAAAATTTGGTCGTTAAATTTTTATGTTCGTCTTGGACTTTCAAAATATCATTCTTTAAGTTATTTTCAATATCAATACACTTTGAATGATCAGTCTCGATAATTTTCCTTTTTTCAAACTTGGAGATTTCGTCTCCCAAAATTTTATTTTTCGATTGAAGGGATTTTATTTCGGATAAAGTATTTTGAAATCGGTACAATAATTCAAATGCTTCAAATAATTCATCATAAGAATTACTTACTTGGCTTTCGAATGAACTTCATGCCATGAGAGCGACATTATTTTGATTGAAATCATCATCTTCATCGCTCCATATTGCAACGAGAACGTCTTTCTTAGGATTTGCGCTCCAGCATTTTTTCGCAAGGTGTTACCACGGAGTCGACAGTTGTTGTCGAATTTCTTAGATTCGCCCAATTTGATGTCCTTCTTTCTTTGGTTCAATAAGTTTTGAAACTTATTAATATTCTTGGCATAATATGCCGATTCTTCGTCACTTTCATCTACCGGGATTTATTCTTTGCGAGACATCTTAGCTTTCATTGCTATCGTTCTTTCCTTCGGCTTTGGCTTGTTGTTCCGTGATTTTAGAACAATACCATAATTAATTAGCGAACCAACGAGGGCGCTAAAGTCGAGCGTATTGAGATCTTTAGATTCCATGATCGCCGTCACGATGCCGTCCCATTCGCTAGGTAGTGATCGTAAGATTTTCTTGACTTTCTCACTACTTGATAGCAGTTTTCCGAACGAAGCTAGTCCATTATTGATGACAGAAAATCGATCGAGCATGTTGGTGATGGACTCGTCACCCTTCATCGTGAATAACTCGTAGTCATGGAGAAGCATATTGATCTTCGTCTCCTTGACTTGATTTGTGCCTTCATGTGTGATTTCTAACATCTTCCAAATTTCTTTGGCACGATCACAAGAGGATATCCGGTTGTGTTCTTCCATATTTAGAGCATGATATAATAATTGCGTAGCTTCGCAATTATAGTATTCGTTTTTCCAATCGGAATCATCATATTCTTCAAAATATTTAAGCATACCGTCGGATTTGATTGGAATTTTAGGACCAAGGCATATGACTTTCCATAGCTCGATGTCGTAGGCTCGAATGAATATCGACATCTTCTTCTTCCATGTCATAAAGTTAGATCCGTCAAAGAATGGTGGTCGACTTAGAGCCAGACCTTCAGCCGGTGCAATTTGAAATGTCATTGGATCTTCTCTCCTTGGATGTTAAGCCGCTTCTAGGAGTACTGCTCCGATAGCAATTGTTGGAGCAATATTCGGTATATGTGCTATTGTGCGTAAGCGTAAAAATAAAGGTGCGGAAAATAAATCGACACGGGATTTATAGAGGTTCGGCCAAACGTGCCTACGTCCTCTTCAGTATCTTTTTCTATAGGTTAAAGATGAACTTGTGCACCTCTCTTCTATCGATCGAGGGATTACCGTTACAATTCTCGTCTTCTATCGGTCCAAGATTAACCACAACTCACTTGTCTTTTTGTCGGTCCAAGCTAAACCGTTTTCTTTTTCTATCGGGCAAGGAATCAACCTATATAGCTTTCTATGGGTACTAGACAAACCTCACGTGAATATAGATTGCGATTCTAACAATGCCGAATCCTTGATTCTAATAACACCGAATCAAATCTTATCCTTTCTTTTTCCTCTCTTGTATCTTTTCGTGTATTGACACTCAAACACTTATCAATAAAGCTCAAGTACAACAATAAGAATGTATACAATGATATCACAAGTATAGATGATTTTCCCAAGGTTGTTGTGTGGTTTGATACCAAATGGTTAGGTATTTATAGCCATTTTCCTTCAATTGGTCGTTACTGCCAGCTGACTTATTAGCGTGCGGTATTGCCTGTTACGTACGTTATCCTGCATGGTTACGTATGTTAACCTTCATTCTGATAAGTCCAGTAGTATTCTGCCTTTTTCGTTAGCGTGCGCTAATATATACTGTAGCGTGCGCCAATGTGACCTCATTGCGTGCGTCATCATGTATCCGTTGCAGCCTTTTGACTTTGACTTTCCACCGAATCTTCCAATGACTTTCCTTCTTATGTGATCAGGTAACTTTCATCAGGTGACTTTGCTCTCTGATCTGATCAGCTAACTTTTCTCGTTCCGAGCGTCTTCGACTTCTTCGATGTTTTGTTTTGCTTCCTTGTTGTTTTCCTTTGTTTAACAACTAATCATCAAAACTCGATAATGAATATTTGGAATAAAATTTCCAACAGAAGGGTCAAGTGAGAGAGGATAGAGATTAAATCCGACACTTTGACATGCGGATGAAGCCGAAAATTCGACATTACATGACAGGATATGCTAGCACTACACTGAAGGAGTGTCAGGGCAAGGCACTGGCCTATGATATATTCTTCACGGCTACAGAGACGGCAAGTGAAGGTAAGAAGCAAAAGACCTCCAGTAACTTTTCTGGCGGTAAGAGTAACAACCAACAGACATCTCACTCAGAAAATTACTCATCCGAAAAGTCTTTCTATACGTCCGGAGGCAATCAAAATTTCAAAACTGGGAATAGTGTTTCCAATCGGGTTGTGGGCGTGTTTTAACTGCGGCCAACAGGGTCATATCAGTCTTGATTTCAACCTACCTCCTTTAAAATGTTATAGTTGCGGCCAAGCGGGCTACAAAGCCACATTTTGTACCGATGGAGAAAAGGCACTTGGGGTTCAGACATCCGCTCCTACGACTAGAGTCACTTGGGTTGCCCTCTATTAAACTTTGTAAGGAAGTCGATCACCAGTATGAAGTCAATCATGATTTCCGAATTCCATAGGGGAGTGTGAAATGCCGTAGAAATAGTGGGAATGGAGTTATGAATAAAGAATGTCCTTAAATTCTTTACTCGAATCATAATTAAATAATCACTAACAAATCTAAAATTATTATTTGCGGTTAACACAATTCTACTTGAAAAGAACACCCTTAGTGGACCCAACTTTGTGGACCGGATCTATAATCTGAGGATAGTCCTCAGTATGGAAATGTTGGGTTACATCTTGGAGGTGTATCCCATCAACTCCTGCAAGGACCAGAACTAGTCAGGAAGATCTTTATGTCCATAAGAAATGGGTTTGTTGGAAAAAATATGTCGGTGTTTTGATAATTGCCTCATACAGAAAAATTCTTCAAAGTTAGCATTTCGGTCTAAGTATTGAAGCTATTAGGAAACTTCATACAATCTGTCCATATAGCGAAAGATCTTCCAGCATAGTCAGAAGTCCTTTCCTACATCGCATTCATCAATATACAGCAAGAGATGAAGAATTTGAATATAACAAACATGTTGTGGGTGTTTTACTTAGGAAAAGTAAAACACATATCCAATAGGATTGAAGAAAACTTTAAACCATTGTGAAATAAACATTGTTTATTAAAAAAGTATTCACGGTTAAAGTAGCATTTAATGCTGAGAGGACAGCATTTATGAGGCCGAAAAGAGACTACAATCTGAACAGTCTGAAGAGCATTTAATGTTAGTAAAAAAGACTGTCTGAAAGATTAAATGTGAATCGCCTTTAAATTAAACATTCTAAAGCCGCCAATCAGAGCAGTTGCAATCTCGATAACCGGTCGACGACTACATTTATAACGTGTCTATTTCCAAGTTTATAAATATCCCCAAGCAAGAGACCTTGTGTAGGTCACAAGTCGTCAAGAATAAGTCTAGAGGGGGGTGAATAGACTTATTAAACTCTTTTTCTGAATCTCAGATGATTTACTCAGCTGATATAATATGCAGCTAACAAACCTTAGTTGCAGATGAGTAATGCGGAAGCACAGCTGATGATAATTCAGGTGATTATGTCAACTACATGTGACTTATATCAACTGTAAAACTAAGTTATGCGGAAGACAGTTGACTGCTAAATGGAACAATAAATATGATTGCAGCAGATAAGTATGATGTAATGCAGTAAAACACACAAGCACTTATAGTGGTTTCAGAGGTGGGGTAATCCTCTAGTAATCCACTTCTCTCCAAACCAGTTGGAGATAAATTCACTATAACTGTCAAATAGTGATAAAAGTTACAGTACATTTCCTAGTTACAACTATTGGGATTCGGTGCCTAATACGAAGGCGCAGCGGAAGCAAAAAACGAAAGTTAGTTCGATCTGAATCCCTAAAGAGGATCGATCAAGCTACGTATATACAAATATAAAATGAAACAAAGAAAGATTCGAAATCATACCCTTGAAGTCCGTTTATTAAATTGTCGTCTCCTCCACGAATCCGATTCGCCAAGTTTTTTGAAATCCGGAGCACCGAAGCACCGTGCCTCTACTTGCCACGTGCCGGAAGTCGACCAGAATAACTCCTACCTTGTTATCTTCCAAAGATACGGCTAGAACAAGATAGTTGGAACTTACTAAATTTATTTGTATCACTCAAAGTGTATAAAATAAATTTACTCTCTTTATTTTTCTCTAAGAAAAATATGAAGAAGATAAAATGATGAAGAATAAGTCTTGAAGAAAATTATTTTCTCTCTCTTTCTCTCTTGCTTGAATTGCCGAAAGTTCTCCCAAGCATCAAGTGAGGAAGTCTTACTATTATTCTTCTATTTTCTTCTTTTAATTATTCTCCAAGAATAATTATCACACCCATTTTCCATGGTCTTCCACCTATTAATCCGGTCCGTTTCGGACTCTCTCGAGTCCAAACAGATAAATTACATTCCGTCCCAATGTATTTATATCAATTAATTAATCTAATTAATTAATTGTATCAAATACAATATAACATAATTAATTTCTCCAAGAAATAATTATATTCATGAATTAAATTAATCGCCCAGTGACTTATTTAATTCATTAGGCTGAAAATTAATTTATCCAATAAATTAATTTAGACATCCAATGTCCCAAAATTAATTAGACATACAATGTCCAATAGATTAGATATCCAACATCTAATATTAATAAAGAGAGATAAAGCTTGATTCATTCCGTCGTCAGTCCTATTGCGCGACTCGGTAGGTCCGTCTCAGTTAGTAATGGGAGGAACCAAAGAGTAGTAGCACCACCTAGCCAGCCTGGCGGCCTACACTATACCCAACTGAGAACAAATGATTGGGATCATACAAAAACCTTTCTATCGTGAATACCAGTATACGTATAAACCCTTCTCTCACATGTCCCGATCAAGTTATAGGGTCACGGTCAGTCAAACCATATCTGTACTTGACGCTATGCTAAGTTAATGCAAATCGAGATTATTGAGCTCTTGTGTATCCAATACAACTAGCTCTAATGCTTTGGCCAAAGCATTATGATCTCATTTGCCAATAACCGCATAGGACATATGCCTGTTCACTTACAGGAGAAATAATCCTATCTTGGTATTCAGTAGGACCTGCTACTTGCCCGTCAAGACGTACGTCGAGGTTGAACCCCACCTTCTGGTTTTCTGGTTCGAGCTACTCTAATGAAAATCTTAACGTCACAAGCACATCCCTACTAAATCCTCAAGTTGAAGGTTCACGAATACCTAGCACAACCTTACGATTCCGTCATTGACTGTCCCAGAGTGAAATCCCTGTAACGAATCGAGGGTGAGTCGGTTCGAGTATACTAGTCTCATTAGCATACCTAAAAGTGCTCCCACTAACCATTAGTGACCGACAGGTACTCTACAAGAGAAAGAACAAGTCACACAAGTCTTCGCATAAACTTAACACCCAGTCAGGTTTCATCGACTTGCGAACGATTAAGTATTTGAGCCATAAACCTTTCCAGTGTCGATCCCCTTATTCAATAAGGAGTGGAATGTTTTATGCTCAAATAAACAGACTAGTTTCTATATATATTTACGAGTCAGGAAGGCCAGTGACTACCAGTAAATAAAGAAACATACAATTGCCTTTTGGTAATGATTTACATAATAACAAGTACAATGCCCTCACTCTAACATCCTCTTAGTGGCATTCGAGGGCATACTCCTAACAATCTCCCACTTGCACTCAATGCCACACACTATGGTATCTAATATCCATGTTCTCCAGATGGCGCTCCAAGCTAATCTAAGAAAGTGGCTTGGTCAGTGGATCAGCGATGTTGTCGGCTGAGTCTACTCTACACAGCACAATGTATCCCTTGCGAACAAATTCTCTCTCACGATATGATACTTCTCTCAATGTGTTTGGTACTATTGTGAAACCTCGGCTCCTTGGCCTGTGCTACAGCTCCATCGTTGTTGCAGAAAAGCGGAATAGGCAGCTCAGCACATGGTATCACTTGAAGTTCTCCCAGAAACTTCTTAACCCAAAACCATTCCTTAGAAGCCTCCAAAGCTGCTTGATACTCAGCCTGACTGGTGGAATCAGCAGTCGCGCTTTGCTTGGCGCTACGCTAAGATACTGCTCTTCCATTAAGAGTAAATATGTAGCCAGAAGTAAACATTGCATCATCTTTCTGTCCTTGGAAATCTGAATCAGTGAAGCCCATCACATTCAGTTCTCCACCACCATATTTAAGAACCAGATCTCCAGTACTTCCTAAGTACTTGACAATGTTCTTTACGGCAGTCCAATGTTCCCTGCCTGGGTTTTCCTGAAACCTACTTACCATGCTCACAGCGTGCGCAATGTCAGGTCTCGTAAACAACATTGCATACATAAGACTACCCACGGCCGAAGCATATGGTATATTATTCATTTCCTTTCGTTGTTCCTCACTTTGAGGAAACATCTTCTAGGAGAGTTTTATTCCATATCGCATCGGTAGGAACCCTCTTTTAGAATCATTTATCGTAAATTGCTTTAAGATCTTATCTATATAGAGGGCTTTGGAAAGGCCTATCATTCTCTTCGCTCAATCCCGGTAGATCCGAATTCCAAGAATATAGATAGCTTCTCCCAAGTCTTTCATGGAGAATCTACTCGAAAGCCAAGCTTTTACAAAACTGAGCATTCCCACATCATTTCCTATTAGTAGAATTTCATCTACATATAGTACTAAGAATGCGATCTTTCTCCCACTAACCCTCTTGTATACACAAGGTTCCTCTTCATTTTGCACGAAGTCAAACTCTTTGACTGCCTCGTCAAAATGAAGGTTCCAACTACGTGAAGCTTGCTTCAGTCCATAAATGGAACGCTGAAGCTTGCACACCTTATGAATATTGACCTCGGACACAAAGCCTTTAGGATACTCCATATAGATTTCCTCTTCGAGGAATCCATTAAGAAAAGTTGTCTTTACGCCCATCTGCCATATCTCATAATCGTGGTAGGCAGCTATAGCAATCATCATGCGAATAGACTTGATCATAGCTACGGGCGAGATGGTATCGTGGTAATCGATCCCTTATTTTGGGTAAAACCCTTTGCCACAAGCTTGGCCTTATAGGTGTCAACCTTGCCATCCTCATCAGTCTTTCTCTTGTAGATACACTTGTTCCCAATGGGCACTATGTCCTTAGGGCGATCTACTATAGTCCACACCTGATTGGAATGCATTGAGTCTATTTCAGCTTCCATAGCTTCTCGCCATTTCGCAGAGTCTATATCCACCATCGCTTGGTCATAGGTCGTAGGGTCAG
Organism: Orobanche coerulescens; assembly: GCA_033398695.1. NCBI lineage: Eukaryota > Viridiplantae > Streptophyta > Magnoliopsida > Lamiales > Orobanchaceae > Orobanche > Orobanche coerulescens. The sequence continues at coordinate 48,811,625 of CM065801.1, read as the reverse complement.
TCTCTTGGCTATCATCTGGAACCTCATGGAGACCCTGTTCCTCCAAGTGCATAAAGCCATACCTCTCAGGTATTTGAGACATCCTACTAGACCTACGAGGTGGTTGTACTTATGTTTCACAAGGGTTGGTTCTAATTTCTTGTACAGGTGTCTCCTGAGGAGTTTTATTGTATTCTTCCAAAGAAATACTTCTACCTGCTCCACCTTCTTGAATGAACTCATATTCCAGGAAGTGTGCTTGCAAAGCAATAATGATCTTTCGATCTTCGGGCATGTAGAATAGATAACCCATCGTCCTAGATGGGAATCCAATGAAACGTCCCTTCACAGACCTTGCTTCCAACTTCTCCACCTTAGCCTTCTTGACATAGGCGGGACATCCCCAGATCCTAATATGATTAAGACTTGGTTTCCTGCTCTCCCACATTTCATGCGGAGTTTTAGGAACGGATTTGGAAGGACATCTGTTCAAGATATGAGCAGCAGTCAGGAGTGCATAACCCCACAGGTAAATCGGTAAGTCGGTGTAGCTAAGCATGGAACGACCCATGTCCAACAGGGTTCGGTTCCTTTTTTCCGACATACCATTTAACTGAGGAGTTTGTGGAGGTGTGAGTTGTGACACTATTATGTGCTTCTTAAGGAACTCGTCAAACTCTATACTCATATACTCGCCACCTCGGTCTGACCGAAGTGCTTTGATATGATTACTAATGTGTTTTTTGACTAGGGCCTTAAATTCCTAGAATTTCTCAAAGGCCTCGGATTTATGTTTCATTAAGTATACATAACCATACCTAGTATGATCATCCGTAAACGTAATGAAATACTGATATCCTTCACGTGCTGCTTCCAAAGCACCACATACGTCGGTATGGACTAATCCAAGTTTATCAGCGGCTCTTTCAAAGGACCCTGTGAACGGGACTTTGTCATTTTTCCTTTAAGGCAAGATTCACAAGTTGGAAAGGGATCTGATCCCAATGGACCCAAAAGTCCATCCTTTTCCATTTTGTCAACTTTGGTCTGATCAATATGAACAAGTCTAAGATGCCATTTCAAAACTTGATTAGTTTCATCCCTACCATGCTTCTTAGCCATAATGTTTACAACGACTTTGTTATTTAGGTTTAGATGATACAATTTATTTAGCAATGTGGCAGTGCCTACTAGTTTATTATGGAAATGAATTTTGCAGGAACCATCACCAATGAAAAATAAAAAGCCTTTCCGATCCATGACCGTAATGGATAAAATATTTTTATGCCCCTTCTGCAAAAAAAGAACATCATCCAATGTTAAAACAAAGCCGGATTCCAAATCCAAAAGAAGTGATCCTATGTCAGTTGCTTCGACACTATGCCCGCTTCCGACAGTAATCATCACTTCCCCAGCTCCAAGCTTTCTACTTTGTTCCAGATCCTGATTCATGGTACATATGTGAGAACTAACACCTGAATATAGTATCCAAGAAGTAGAAAATACAGTACAGAACAATTTATTTCCAAAACTAAAAGTTCTGAGGTGAGAAGGCGCAGCGGAAGCGAAAAACGAAAGTGAGTACGATCTGAATCCCTAAAGAGGATCGATCAAGCTACGTATATACAAATATAAAACGAAACAAAGGAAGATTCGAAATCATACCCTTGAAGTTCGTTGATTAAATGGTCGTCTCCTCCACGAATTCGATTCGCTACGATTTTTGAAATCCCGAGTACCGAAGCACTGTGCCTCTATTTGTCACGCACCGGAAGTCAACTGGAATAACTCCTACCTGGTTATCTTCCAAAGATATGACTAGAACAAGGTAGTCGGAACTTACTAAATTTATTTATATCACTCCAAGTGTATAAAATAAATTTACTCTCTTTATTTTTCTCTAAGAAAAATATGAAGACGATAAAATGATGAAGAAGAAGTCTTGAGAAAAATTATTTTCTCTCACTTTATCTCTTGCTTGAATTGCCGTGAGTTCTCCCAAGCATCAAGTGAGTAAGTCTTACTATTATTCTTCTACTTTTCTTCTTTTAATTATTCTCCAAGAATAATTATCACACCCATTTTTCATGGTCTTCCACCTATTAAGGTGGAAAGTGAAGACCAAGACAAAAACAAAAACGTGTTTCGGCCATCTAGAAGGACCAGAAGAATCCGGTACGTTTCGGATTCTCTCGAGTCCAAACAGATAAATTCCATTCTGTTCCGTTGTATTTATATCAATTAATTAATTCAATTAATTAACTGTATCAAATATAATATAACATAATTAATTTCTCCAAGAAATAACTATATTCATGAATTAAATTAATCACCCAGTGACTTATTTAATTCATTAGGCCGAAAATTAATTTATCCAATAAATTAATTCAGACATCCAATGTCCCAAAATTAATTAGACATCCAATGTCCAACAAATTAGATATCCAATATCGAATATTAATAAAGAGAGATAAAGCTCGATTCATCCCGTCGTCAGTCCTATTGCGCGACTCGGTAGGTCCGTCTCAGTTAGCAATGGGAGGAACCAAAGAGTAGTAGCACCACCTAGCCAGCCCGGCGGCCTACACTATACTCAACTAAGAACGAATGATTGGGATCATTCAAAAACCTTTCTGTCGTGAATACCAGTATACGTATAAACCCTTCTCTCACATGTGCTGATCAAGTTATTGGGTCACGGTCAGTCAAACCCTATTTGTACTTGATGCTATGCATGAGTTAATGCAAATCGAGATCATTGAGCTCTCGTGTGTCCAAACAACTAGCTCCAATTCTTTGGCCAAAGACTTATGATCTCATTTTCTAATAACCGCATTTGACATATGCCTGTTCACTTACAGGAGAAAGAATCCTATCTTGGTATTCAGTAGGACCTGCTACTTGCCCATCAAGACGCACGTCGAGGTTGACCCCCACCTTCCGGTTTTCTAGGTCGAACTACTCTAATGAAAATCTTAACGTCACAAGCACATCCCTACTAAATCCTCAAGTCGAAGGTTCACGAATACCTATCACAATCTTATGATTCCGTCATTGACTGTACCGGAGTGAAATCCGTGTGACGAATCGAGGGTGAGTCGGTTCGAGTATACTAATCTCACTAGCATACCTATGACGTGTGCTCCACTAACTATTAGTGATCGACAGGCACTCTACAAGTCAAAGAATACGTCATACAAGTCTTCGCATAAACTTAACGCCCAGTCAGGTTTCATCAACTTGCGAACGATTAAGTATCTGAGCCATAAACCTTTCCAGTGCCGATCCCATTATCCAATAAGGAGTGGAATGTTTTGCTCTCAAATACACGGACTAGTTTCTATATATATATTTACGAGTCAGGAATGCAGTGACTACCAGTAAATAAAGAAACATACAATTGCCTTTTGGTAATGATTTATATAATAACAAGTACAATGCCCTCACTCTAACATCCTCTGAGTGGCATTCAAGGGCATACTCCTAACAACAACAGCTTCCAGCCGGTGGAAACCCATAGCTGTTTAAACTCCTTTTGACTCCCTAGCACCTCCTGATTGAAAACCCGTGGATGCCTCAACAACTCGCAAGCTGTCTATCACTTTCCAATCAAGAACCCGTGGATGCCTTATCAGTCTCGAAACTTCTGAGAACCTCGTACAAAGAAGTACCCCTTACTCAAACTTTAAAGACACGAGTGTTGTCTTCTCCAACTCAAGAGCTTCTTCATAACATGAACTTGAATGCTTGCTCTTCACGATGCTATAGTTCGCTTTGATAGCTTAGATTACTCTGAATGCTTTGTTCGCTTGTAAATATTGTTCGCATCGTACTTTGCTCAAATCTGTCTTCATATATTTATAGTACGAATCTTGAGCTTCTTCATAGCTGTTGCATTGCTGTAACAAATCCATCCGTTGGAGAGAAGACTTCTTTGTTTATTCGTTCATCTCTTTGCACAGGTAGATTCCCTTTTCAGTTCCAACCGTTTGAAAGAATTCTTGTGTCCATGTCAATTTTCCTGATTTGCATATCCATAAGTCTTCAGAGCGTGGATCTCAAGGAATATTTTATTCCTAACTTTCCAGGAATCATTCAGTTTGTCTCCTTGAATTTACGTCTGCATGTCTTGCCGTTATTGTTGACTTTTCAATGCTTGCTGGCGTGGACTGGTCTTCTTCTCTAATACTCATACTTGGCTTGTAGATAAGTTTGGTCAACCTCCTCTCATATTCTATTTGACCGAAAACCTCGACTGATAAATTACTCATCTATAGTCAACCTACAGATGATGTTCCTTTTGACTGAATCTTGCCTGATAACTTGTCTTATGATATCTCATCTGTGGTCAAACCTCAGCTGACGTTTTGTGTTGACCACACCTTCTCTAATAATAAGTTGTATGCGGTCAAACTTCTCTGATATACTCTGCTGACCAGAACTCGCCGGATATGCCGCCTGATTATATCTTGTCTGTGGTCAACCTTCTCTGATCTGTTGAGTTGACCAAAACTCGGCTGAAGTTATCTCGCCTGATAATTACTTGTCTGAACCTCGGCTTCTACAGTGTTTTGGTCCAACCTCTCTGTTATTACAGTTGACTAAAACTCGACTGATAATTAACTCGCCTGATATATTGGCAGTTCTATAGTTACCAGATTTTCTACTGATTAACTCTTGATCAAACTTAGCCTATTCAATGACTTATAAAAGATACTCATTTGGTTCTTATTTACAGTGCCAAGTACTTAGAACATAAACATGAATACAGGGATGGCATCATCAAAATCTAACAAGTATTCCTAACACATTGCTCAGTCAGTACTTTACCTCGCGAAATACATCTGACACATTAGTTCTGACAATCTGAATATCAAGCTTACAAAGAGCAGTATATTTCCTTGAGCATACAGCTTCATCAAGAGAAGAAATCTACAGAGTCCTCAACGCAAACAACACACTTATAGTGAACGCTCTTCAAGCATACAATTGTTGTTTGAACTTGTTCTAACAAACCTTACGTTGAGTTTAACTTAGCCTTGTGTGGACTAAGCCTTGCTAGTTCTGACCTGTGTGGGACGAATAACATTGAATATGAAGCTTCGATCGGTGTGAGAAGAAGCAAGTCAAAGAAGCCAATCCAATCTGTGTGACTGGCCCAAGCTACTATCGGTTGTATCTATTTGTGTGAACGATACAATGATGCGTTAGTTAAAGTCACATGGTTGTGTACGCCGTGATTGTAATAAATATCTTACTCCTGTGTGGAGGATAAATGGACGTAGAGGGGTTTATTTCAAACCACTTAAATCCGTGTGTATTTACATTATGTGATTTACTGTCTTCATATCTGCCTGTGTGATTTAAGTATACATATTGCAAAAACCCTTTACGCACCAAGAAAACAGGAGATTACCTAGTTGCTGTATTTACAGCAACTTAATATCAGACTTCTGCTACGTAAATAACTTCGAAAAAGATATAGCTTATTCAACCCCCCCCACTAAGCTGTTTACTGTATACTGTGTGGCCAACAAGTGGTATCGAAGCAGTTGATTCTACAAAGAAACAATCGATTTTCAACCGAATCAGAGAGGGTAGCACGATTGTAGCTCAACTAGACCGATCCACAGAAATCACTAGCTTTTGAAAACCTCATTTTAATATTTTCATCATTCATCTTACTTCTATCATAGACACCTCGATGATCAATAAAGTTCCTATGTTCTCATGAATGTGATGATTAGAGAATTAGAATGGAAGCTCATCTTGCAGCGATACACGAAGAGATGATCTTTGTCATTCAGGAAGGAGCAATAAAGATAATGAAGGTCAATACAGACGCAGTAATTGATGGACAACCTTATGCGGAGATGCTCGAGAAGGATCGCGAGCATTGGACAACAGGCGATCGCAAGCGTTTGAACTTGGACAATGTCGCAAAGAATGTGCTGTTTGTCACTCTCGACAAAGGCACATTCTCTAAGGTAAAAAGATATAGGAAAACGAAAGAAATCTAGGAGAAAGTCAAGCTTATTTGAGAGGGAACTAAGCTCTCTAAAGAAAATAAAATTTCCAAACTAACTCACCAGTTCGAATCTTTTGAAATGAAATCTTCCGAGATGTTTGAGGGGCTTGACCTTAGATTTACCGGCATTGTCGGTGAACTTGAAGCATTGGGTAAAGTGTATACCCAAAAGGAGAAAATTTTAAAAATATTTAGATCACTCCTTACCCGATGGGTCGTAAAAACTATAGCTATGCGTGTCTCCTGTAACTTAAATGATATTTCCACTTTTGATTTTCTGACCTAAAGGCTTTTGAGGATGATATAGACAGTAGAGAGAAATCCGTAAAGTCACCTGCCAAGACTACAGCACTGGCTGCTGTATTTGACAAGAGATATAGTTCCGCACCCAATACATCCAAATCAGCATGCAAAGCAGCAGAAAGTGATGATGACATCCTGTCGCAAAACGAGATGGCCCTGCTCATGCACAAATTCAAGAAGTTCATCAAGAAGCCTGGAAAGGCCCCATACAGACCCAAGCTATTTAACAGGGTAAGTTCTATATCCCCTTCATTGGAGACTCTAACATGTGCTACAACTGTAGGAAATTAGGAGAAGGATGAGAAGAGGCGTTCTTGGAGAAACAAGTCCAAGGCCCTGATTGGAGAATCATAAGCCTCGCCCATATCAAACAAGACTGAGGAGTGCCTACAGACAATCACTAACAGTGACTCCTCCTGTAGCACCCCCGTGATTTACAGAGATATTACCGTGCTATAGATCCTTTTAGGAGAACCTACCAGGCTGAGACCAACATAAATCCACACATACATTGACAGTACTCATCTTTAAACCATATACATTATGACACTCAACAATACACTATCCTGTGGGACTCCAACTGACATAATAACACCATCAAAATGACTGAACCATAAACAAACCATATTACCCGACAGTACTCGCGTGAGAACAAGGCAAAACACAACTCAGTTCACAACAGGACGCCCACATACTCAAAATAGTACATGATATCAGTGTTGCTCGCCATCCTCGTGTCCTTCCTGTGCCGGTTCAAAACTAAGACCTGCACCTGAATACACAACAAGTGTATTCACCCCCGAATGGGTCAGCAAACAGCCGGTGCAAGTACAACAATTCATGAATATGTACTACAAGTGAATAAACAACCAAATACCAGTGCCATCACATAAATTCTGGAATACAGCACCACAATCATAATTATTATATGTGCAAGTGCAATGCAATGCAATTCCCATGCATGCCATGACTCACGCACACGGGCCCATTTCGCTCGGCTCTTTTGGCCAACCCAAGTCGCTTACTTGGATTTTTCACTTTTCGCTTCGCAATGCATGTTTATGACATATTATTTCATGTCAATGCACAATGATGCTGAGTATTCGCAAATTCACTTTTCAGCTAATCACACATGTCACAAATATCGCACTGATACACTTTAAAGTGAAAAAAATTACACAATTTGAATTTCTAGTAAATTCCCCACTGAGTGATCCGCGGATACTCGCAGTCTAACATATCCTATAGGGCCATCGCTGGTTTTACTTGGCTCACACACAGTTAGTGACCACATGTCACAAACCACAGAAATTACCACTTTCTGAAATTATCACTTCTGAAACCACATTTTCTGGAATTACCACTTTTCACAGCAAACACATTTTTCACATATTCATTCACACGAAGTACATCAAACGTAATCAAAGTACTTGCCTGGCATTCCAGCGAATGGAAAAGATTCGATTGACAAGGAAAATAGACAGAGCGATTAGTCAGGCCTTCAACCTAAAACGGATCATATTATATAGTCAATGGGTTAAGATTTATATAACCATTAGAATTCTACTTTCTAGTTAGCCGAGTTTGGGTGAGACATAGTTACGGATACACTCTGCGCGTTATTGGGGTGTAACAATGTTGTTTTTTGAATTAGGAATCATTTGGAAGTCGTTTGACCCATTTTGGACTGAAACCAATAAGGTTATACACTTTTTAAAGAAAATATTAAAGTTTATGGTCAAATTGAAGATTTAGAAAACTTCAATCAAGTCCAACTTTATTTCTAATTCCCAAATGGCATAGCCCTAGGCTTTCAAAATTTATGTTTTTCACCCCAAAACCTTATATGCCTACCTAACAGTCGTTTAACGTCTCCCGTCTATCGTAACCTCACTGGAAGCATCTTTAACATCGACTAATGCTATTTTTACATGCAAAAACACACTTATACCCAAAATCGGCACGCCCGTACTCATACCCACTTCTCAACTCACACCAGCACACTACACATGCACACACGAACACACACACCCGCACACACACACACACACACACACACACACACACACACACACACACATAAACACACCCACATACACACACACGCACACACGCTGCACATACACACACACGTACACACGTACACACACATGCACACCCGCACACAAACATACACACACCAGCGCACATAAACACACACACACACCAGCACACACGCACACACACAACACATACATACACACGCACACACGTACACATACATGCGCACACACATACACAGTATAGCACACGCACACATACCATAATACCCAACCCAAAACTAACAACTAAAAATAGAAAAATGATGCTCGTCAGAAGAGCTTCCTAACTGTATAAAGAGTTTCGAAATTCGGCGGCCCGAACGGCCGTATGGGGGGCCGACGTCGAGCGGCGATATCAGCCCCGTTCCAGCTATTCTGACCTCGGTTTGTAAAACTCAGCAGATATTTGTGACCTACTCGCTGAAACGATCAAAACGGTATATAAGTTGCGAGATTTTACCGAAAAAATCCTCGGCGGCAGCGGATGACCTTCTCGTCTCTCTCTCTCTCTCTCTCTCTCTCTCTCTCTCTCTCTCCTGTTCTTCTCCTATTCCTTCATTTCGTTTTTTTTCTCTCTCTCTCCCTCTCTTTCTCTCTCCCTTATATCTCTCTTCTTTTCTCTTCTTTCTCTGTTTCCCAGGGTCGTTCGCAACCCTTCTTCCCTTCTTATCTATTCTCTTTATTTTTTGTATAAGGCGGTTACACACACACACACACATATATATATATATATATATATATATATATATATATTAAAGAGTATGTATCTCATATGTATATATCATTATAACTATCCGGATTATTATCTCTATCTCATCCCGATGAATGTTGACACAACGGTGACGTACAAAACATTATATATATATAATATATAGTAACACTCCGCAATTACAAAAATTCAAGTTCGTCGCTCTAAACAACACGGGCGACATAGTTATCAACTCCGACATACTAACCAAATTTATCCGACAGTTCACAAAATATAAAATCACCCAGTTTATTTACTACGGGGTATCACACCCTTCCCCCATAACAAGAAGTTTCGTCCTCGAAACTTGGAACGGGAAGGAGATTCATGAAATACATTCGGGTTATAGATCATCTCCACGAATAATTTATTCTTAAGTCGTAAACATTACATCGGTGAATACTTATAAAAAAAACATCATACACATAGTATGCCCCGTTAAGCATATTGTAACACCCCCAAAATCATCCGGGAATATTACAGCGCCGTAGGCCCCGTGCCGGAACCCACAAGGCTAAAAATCATGTTCGCAAACGTTTCAAACATGCCATAGAGGCAAAAACGGTAATATTTTAAATACCCAAATGTTTCACAAAATAGAGTTCGCAAATAACGTCAGAAAATACCATTTGAAAGCACAAGGCGAAGACGCCAAAAGGGCATTTAGAAAGTATACACGAGTTGGTAAAATACCAAAAGCCATTATAAAATTACACACACAACGGATAGAGACATGATAAAAATACATTTGCAGCGGAATCATAACAGTCAGGAAAAATAATTAGTCTCAAACACATGCCATAACCAGTATCACCGGGAAGTTCATCCCTTCACGTCCGCTACTAGCTCGACCTCCGAGTACCTAAAAGATAAAGCCCACGACGGGATCAGCCATAATACTCAACAATGATAACGATCACATCAACATAAATAATTGCATATCATTGTAATTACAGAGTAAGAATATTCCCAATGTAGTCTTACCGTAATAACCTTACCAATTCGTGGTAACTCATATCAAATCAACCCTTACCTCAATTCACACCTCGCATTCTCAAGTGACGAATGAATTCGAAATAACCATCTGTACTGTATTCAAAACGATACCAAGATTATCAAACATGAATATATCTCTAGTATGGAATAATCAGTCCATGACCAATTTTGTCCACTGGATCGCACAATCGAATCCCAATTCTGGTAAAACCGATAACACACGATACATCTGTAGATCAACTGCCCCGAACAATGACAAGTCCCGGATATCGATACAAGGTATGAATGCTCACATAATCAATAATAATAAACAACCAATGCATCAGAACGAGAATATCAATGACATGATAACTCCACACAAGATCAATAAAGGACCAACCACGAACGCGAATACCATTGATGTGGTAAACTCTAACGAGATCAATAAAGGATCAACGACCGAGAATACCAACGATACGGTAAACTCCAACAAGATCAATAAAGGATCAACAACCGAGAATACCAACGATACGATAAACTCCAACAAGATCAATAAAGGATCAACAATAGAGAATACCAATGATACGATAAACTCCAACAAGATCAATAAAGGATCGACAACGACCGAGAATACCAATGGTAAGGCAAACTCCAAACGGAATCAATAAGGATCAATAACGAACGAGATTACCAACGATATAGTGAACTCCAATGATATCAATAAGAATCAATGACAAACAAGATTACCAACGATAGGGTGAACTCCAAACGAGATTAATAAGGGATCAATAACAAACGAGTTGACTAACGATATGGTAACTCCAAACGAGATCAGTAGAGGATCAACAGGGACATATACACGAGAGAATAAAATCGTCAGCCATATACAAATTACATATATGGGATCTCGAAGACAAACCCGACTATCGAACAGATCCGGCCATGCATGGACTATGAACGACCAATCAATATAACTCAAGATGGACGTCATGATACGCTCGATCTGGAAATGTGTCCATGCACAAGCCACCCACGGGTATCGATCACATACACGTCTGGTCTCGTGCCTAATCAGTCTCACGAAGTACGTCTCGTGTGCACTGCTCAATGTGAAGTTGAAACCAATGCATAACAACACGTGCCTGCCCTGAAAATCCTACACATGACCGATCAGTACGTATCTGGATGTCGCGATACAACATGACAACAAAACTCGAAGAAACACATATCCAACAAGGATCATAAGACTTTCCAAGTTAGCAACAATAACTTTATCATGAAAGACCGACACGACCACAATGTAGTATTCTCGTCAGACAACGGTTCACAGCATGATCAACAATGCATATAATATTAGCACATAAACTCCCAAGGTCGCAACCAAGGGTCACGGAAGTATCTACTCGGGAATACTTCGGACATTATCACATAAACTCCGAAGGCCGCAACCAAGGGTCATGGTAGCATCTGCACAGGAATACTCCGGACTGTGGGTGCCATATTCTGGTCTTATCCCTCAACACATTACATGCAATCACAAAATACCCCAAGGTCGCAACAAAGGGTCACGGAAGCATCTACACAGGAATACTCCGAAACGTGGGTGCCATTTAGGTCTTATCCCTCAACACATCGGCCTAACAAATTACAGTTCAAAGAAAGAGCACATCACAATATACCAAACAATGATGCACACTCATTACATGAACCATCAACACACACATATGCAACAATGCAACATGATAATTATCATAATTAAGTAATACTAAATTACTTCAAGCCAGAGACACTAAACCTTCCACGGCCAACATCCCTGAACGAATACACAATTAGACGAATAGTCAGGAATGAAGTACAGTTCATCACTATCAACAATCCACCACCTCGAGATCAATGTCGGCATGGTAAACTATCCTCGATATCCAAGATTTCATATAACAGACCCAAGATAATTTGCATACCCATTTCCACTAGACATCTTTAAATCATATACATTATGATTTATCCCAGTCCAAGCATAGTATACATACCATCATCCTGACAATTCATATTCATAATATCATTGCTATATAAATCATAAATGAAATGAAATCAAAATCATTTATTAAACATTATGAACTGATCAAGCATAACTTGCCTTGATACCGATACGATGAAACCGTTACCAATCCCATCACCTTCATCTACGAGCTCCTTAGCCTCGACCAAGGCGATCCATGCATTCTCCAATCTCAACCGCAGCACAACGGTTAATCATCAACGATTACTTAACGCAACCTAATGCAATAATCAATTAACGATACGTTCGATGACAATCAACAACCGATATAAAATCAACCAGTCAACTCAACGGTTCAACGATATCTCGATCATACCAAACCATTTCAAGTCATACAATTACAAATACAAGTCAAAGTTCGATAATCAATCAATTCTAACAAGTGTCTCAACATTCTCAATTCCGACTTCAACCTTAATTACGGTTTTAACAAGGTTCCTTCTTGTTCATATCCGTAAGTTCATAGAAAACCAATTACCATTTACTATCACGAATAATCATATACCAAAATTAACCGTAATATTTCCAAAATCCATAAAATCACGACATATATAACTCAAGAGTTCTTCAAGAACATGAGTTAATCCATAATCATGTTTGTAGCCAACAAAAGGACGTAATCCGATGTGTTCTAACATCTAAACCATCGTCTAATTCATAATCCAAGGCATATATCATTTTGTTCTTCAATATACAGTTCATATAACCTCAAGAATCACAACAACAACAACACCATAACCATAATTATACGAAGAAGAACATCAACAACAATATCAAAATCCGAATCAAAGAGAGGAGTTTTTCAGCATACCTCTTGAAGAAGAACTGCAAGGATCAAACACTTCAATAAACATCAAGAACTCCAAGCTTCAAGCTTCTAATCAAATCATCAAGGTCTCAACCAAGGTAAAAGGGTCTGAAATGGGATTGAAAGTGAAGAGGGACAAAGCTGGGGTGGAAAAAAATGTGTTTCTTCTCGTGAAGAAATGAAAGACCGATCCTTAATATATAATCTGCACATCTCGTTACGTATGTTAACACCAAACCTTAACGTACGTAAGACCCTTTAACGTACGCTACATGTCCTGCATAGCGTACGTAATCGTCATCCAGGGTTCACTGTCTTATTTCGTTGCATGCATTACGTACGTAATTTCCTTGCCGTAGCGTATGTAATGTAGCTGTTGACTTGCTATAGTGCTGTACTTGTTTATGTACGTAATGGGCTATCATTAACGTCTGTAAAACTCGATGTTGACTTGCCTGTCCACATATGCGCCGAAAGCTGCCGACACCAAGCCCACCTGCCGACCACAGCTCGAACTTGTTCGATTCTCTTCATAACGTACGCTATGTGCTCAACCTAACGTACTTTAAGCTCACTTCGTTATGTACGTAAGCTCCTCTGCTTAGCATACGCTATATTTGTACTTCTACGTACGTAAGCCCCTATGCTTAACGTACGTAATGGCTTTTATACTTGGCCATTTCTGCTCTTGTCTGCCAGTCTCAATACACCAAACACGTATACGCGACATACTGAGTACATATACTCGTTCCGATAACATTCTCATACGATAGATCTGATGTGCGATACTCTCAAATGCAATCGTCGACCAAGTACGACAATTATACAAATACTCAAACAGTGTACCCGACATCGAAAGACATATCAAGCATGTAGTATCCTAGAATTAAAACTAACCTCGATATATATACTGGTACCACTGTCAAAGTTCCTAAAATTATCCATCCATACTGTATCGGTCTCACTCTGTACAGTACAACTCAGATAAAACAATGCGAAAAATTCGTAGCGAAATTCTAGGATATTACACATATCTCACGGGTTAACGACAATAGGGTCTTCGATCGCTTCTTCAGGGTCCTCTTCGGGATCTTCCTCGGGATCCTCTTCGGCCTCTACGACTTCTTGCCCCACGACCGGAATTGGGGCCGCTGGGTGTAACACCCCAAATCACAAAAGGGACATTACACGCCGTAGAACCTTCACGAGGTCTACCAGGATGACACATAACACACAATCCGAATATGAAATCCCAAAAGACACAACCATCATAGTAAAATAGGGTCGTGGTCTCAGCCAAAACATTTTTATCAAGTATCGAAGAGTGTAACTCCAATAAATCCATTGCCCATGCAGGGGACTTTAACCAATTTATAAAACACTCAGTCTAACTCCAACATCAAGATAAATGTAATAGTAAAACATAAAACACGACTCGAGCCTCATCATCATGCGGGTACATCCTTTGCATGCATATCCCGTGCCAGCTCCTCGGCTCGACTAGTACCTGAAATGCATAAGACGCATTTCCCCTATTTAAGGGGTTAGCATTCGAATAGCTAGTGCAAATACACAATTACACTACATTATATACATACACGATTCGACACAAGTAATCCATTTGAGAAAAACATTTGAAATCAATATTCCGGAATATCACATTTACACCAAAACAGTATATTATCAAGTTTTCCACATCACAACTATCCACGCTTGGTAACCCGCGGCCGTACCCATTAGTATCGACCCCCAGAGGCCCCGTCGAACCGTACCCGGGTGAGAAACCACTTTTGAGACCGTACCCATTAGTATCGGCCCCCATAGGTCCGGTCGAACTGTCCCCGGGTGGAAGAACATCAACACATGCACCCAAGTCCACTTCCGTGGCCGTACCCATTAGTATCGGCCCCCAGAGGCCACATATGCCATCCAAGGGTGGAAGAGGAACAATCACATTCATTCAATAACACAATTTACATCATTCGCATCAAAACCGTACACACACAATGAAATGTAATACATGTACTTGCCTTGAATAAAATGACGCGAAAGGAAAGGGTGAACGACAAGGTTTCGGTCCGAACAATCTTCACGAATCCGATCCTACACAACCACGATATACAATTAATCTCAATAACGTGGATACGTAAGAATTCGCCTTAATTTTACCCGTTGGGACGTTTCGTCGGACAATACAAGGTCAAAAACGATTTTAAGCTATCAACGGGGAAAAACATCGAGTTTGATCCGCAAAACCACAAGAGAAATAAGGGATGGTGATTATGCTATCGAAATCTAACAATCATAAGAGGCAAATCGGACTGGAAGGGTGAAAATCAAAATAAACTCCCAAAATCCCCAAAGGTTAGGGTTCTAAGGAAATATACCTCGATTCGGATGGAAAGAGATGATTACGATGATGATAAACCTTGCTTAAAGCACAACAATCGATCTAAGGATGAACTTTATGGAGTATTCTGCACAAATCGCTCCAAATCTCCCGAGTAGTTCACGTCACGGACAAGGGAAGGAAAATAAAGGAAAATGAGGCATCTGAGGTCAACTCGGGATTAAGTACCTGACAAAGCATTACGTACGCTAACATGGATGGTTAACGTACGCTAATGTGTCTTACGTACATAACTCCTTTGAGTTAACATACGTAAGATCCTGGCAGAGCGTTCTGCCCGATTGGCTGAGGTCGATAGCGCACGTACGCCAAACCGTTAATGTGCGCTACGAAGAGTTTTACGTACGTAACAAATGCCCGTTAACGCACGTACTGACTAGGCAGAAACAGGACAGAACCTATGCTGAAGTCCATAACGTACGTTATGCAGGTAGCGATAGCGCACGCTAAATAACATGCATAACATGCGTTATGCATACAGCAGTTCAGTACTGCTAAACATCGTTTTCTGCACAGGACGATATGAAAACGGAACACAACGCAAGATCAAACCCAGAAGTGTAAACACGAGCTATTCACGACAACGAAGTTAAGTGCTGAAAGATAGTACATTCCCAACTATCGGGGAACCCAAAATACGACAAGGAGGATAAAGTTACCTAAACTTTTAGGAAATTACAAAATGGCCCAAACGTCCGGAAAATCACGATACGACGTCGGATTAACAATCTGAAACTCACAACATGAGTAACTCAACCATACGAACTCATGGAAACAAAGAAATAATGAAATTGAACGAGTTTTACGAGAATCGAACGTACATGCGACAAAACATGACTTAAAATGAAATTACGTAAAAACATATCCGAAACTCGTCCAAATGGAAAAACTCAAAGAACAAACTAGATTTAAAATCCCAAAACAGTGACAAGCGAGTCGTCCGAAACGAACATACACCAAAAGAGAAATTACCAAAAATAGAAAGTACGGATATTACATTCTCTCCCCTAAAAATAAGTTTCGTCCCAAAACTTACAACGCGAATAACTCAGGGTACCTTGACCTCATACTCTCTTCCGTCTCCCACGTGTCTTCCTCGGATCCATGCCTCGACCGTTGCACCTTAACCAAAGGAATAGTTTTGTGCTTGAGTTGCTTCACCTGATGCTCTAAAATCTGAATTGGCCTCTCCTAAATGGTAATGTCGGGCCCCAACTCGATCTCTCCAAAATCAATAATATGGCTAGGGTTCGGTACGTAGTTCCTAAGCTGGGAAACATGGAATACGTTATGCACGTGTCTCAGGGACGGCGACAAGCCTAACTGATATGTAAGCTCTCCAACTCTCTCTAGAATCTCGAATGGTCCAATATATCTCGGACTAAGTTTACCCTTCCAACCGAAGCGGTAAACTCCCCGTGTCGGCGACACCTTAAGCAACACATGGTCTCCCACCTCAAATTCCAACGGCCGGCGACGCGTATCGGCATAAGACTTCTGTCGACTCTAGGCCGTCAACATCCTATCGCGAATCAGAGCAATCTTCTCTCTCGTCCCAACTACCATATCAGGCTCGGTGCTGATTAGCTCGGATGCATCATCCCAACACAACGGCGATCTGCACCTCCTACCATACAATGCCTCAAATGGTGCCATTTTGATCAAGGCGTGCCAACTATTGTTGTACATGAACTCGATTAATGGCAAGTGCGACTCCCAATCATCCTTCCAATCTAAAGCACAAGCTCACAGCATATCCTCCAGCGTCTGTAACGTCCGCTCAGACTGTCCATCTGACTAAGGGTGGTAGGATGTACTGAGTCTCAACTCAGTCCCCAAAGCTCGATGAACGGCCTGCCAAAAATGTGATATGAATCGGTTATCAAGATCCGAAACAATACTCTTAGGAGTCCCATGCAACCT
This sequence comes from Orobanche coerulescens, assembly GCA_033398695.1. Classification (NCBI taxonomy): domain Eukaryota; kingdom Viridiplantae; phylum Streptophyta; class Magnoliopsida; order Lamiales; family Orobanchaceae; genus Orobanche; species Orobanche coerulescens. The sequence goes on along the minus strand of CM065801.1, from coordinate 48,794,311 downwards.
CACAACCTCCGCAATGAATACCCGCGCTAGTCTCTCCGGCCCCCAAGTATCCTTAATACCCAGAAAATGAGCTGATTTGGTTAATCGATCGACAATAACCCAAATCATGTTCATTCCAGTCTGAGTCCTAGGCATACTGGTAATAAAATCCATGGAAATGTCCTCCCACTTCCACTCCGGAATAGGGAGTGGTCACAATAATCCTGAGGGTCGCTGATGCTCAATCTTAACCTGCTGATAGGTTAAATACCTCGATACAAACTCGTTCACGTCCGTCTTCAAATTACTCCACCAGTAGTTACTCCTTACGCCCTTGTACATTTTGCTCGTACCAGGATGTATGGAGTAAGGCGTAGTATGAGCCCCACTCAAGACCTTCTGTCTCAACTCAATGTCATTCGGTACACATAATCTGCCGCGAATCTCAAAACTCCATCATCCTGAATCACAAACCCAGGGGTTTCCCCTTCCTCACATCCTCCCTCAACTGGACTAGAAACGGATCATCATACTGCTTCGTCTTGATATCATCAGTCAAGGACGAAGTGATTTCCAACGCACATAACTGACCCTGAACTCTCTAAACCCAAACCTCGATATTCTGACAAATCAAATCCCACTGAATCCGGCTCTGTGGTGTAAGTACCTCTAACATCTGTAACGCCATCGGCTTCCGACTCAATGCATCGGCCACTACATTAGCCTTACCCGGATGGTAAAGTATCTCGAGGTCATAATATTTAATTAGCTCCAACCACCTATGCTGTCTCATGTTCAACTCTTTCTGACTGAAGATATACTTCAGACTCTTGTGATCCATGTAAATCTTACACGACGACCCATAGAGATAATGCCTCCAGATTTCTAAAGCAAAGACGACTGCAGCTAACTCTAAATCATGCGTAGGGTAATTTGCTTCGTAAGGTTTCAGCTGTCGGGACGCATAAGCAATAACCCTATCTCCCTGCATCAAAACACATCCGAGTCCGAGGCCTGAAGCATCACTATATACCACGAAATCCTCGTTCCCCTGAGGCAATGCTAAAACGGGTGCGGTAGTCATCGTCTCTTCAACTCGTCAAAACTATCCGGTCTATCTGTGGTCCACTCGAACTTCTGAGTCTTCTGGAGTAACTGAGTGAGTGGTCTAGCGATCTTAGAAAATCCCTCAACAAATCTACGTTATAGCCTGCAAGTCCCAGAAAACTCCTCACATCCTTCACATTCTTAGGCGGTTCCCACGCCATCACTGCCTCTATCTTCTGCGGATCTACCCGAACTCCCTCCGCTGAAATCACATGCCCGAGGAACATCACTTCCTTGAGCAAAAACTCACACTTAGATAACTTCGCGTACAACTTCTCAACTCTCAAAATGTCTAGCACAATCCGGAGATGTAAGGCGTGCTCCTCCTGACTTCGGGAATAGATAAGAATGTCATCGATAAAGACAACTATGAATTTGTCCAGATACTCAATAAAAACCTTGTTCATCAACTGCATGAACACTTCTGGGGCATTGGTTAGCCCGAAAGGCATAACTACAAACTCTTAATGGCCATATCTCGTCCGAAAAACAGCTTTCGGTATATCACTATCTCTCCCTGAAGAAGATTAAACAAATCGTCGATACTGGGCAAAAGGTACTTGTTTTTTATGGTTAACTTGTTTAATTCTCGATAAATGATGCATAAACGAAGCGACCCATCCTTTTTCTTGACAAAAAGCACAGGCGCACCCCAAGGCGATGCGCTCGGTCGGATATACACTTTATCTAGCAATTCCCCCAACTGTTTCTTCAACTCCAACATCTCCGACGATGCCATACGGTACGACGCTCGAGAAACAGGGGCCGCATTCGGCTCTAGATCAATAGGAAACTCAACCTCCCGCTGTGGTGGTAATCCCGAAAAGTCATCTGGAAAAACGTCGGGATACTCGCTAACGTCCGGAATCGAAGACATGTCAACTCCACCATCTTTTGCCTTCAGAGTGTAACACCAATAGCCGACGCAACCCTGGTTCAGAAGTTTCATCGCCTTCAAGGTGCTAATCACACTTCCCGACCTACCCGGCTTACAACCGACGAGAGTATGCTTGGTGCCGTCCTCGGCTACTATCGAGATGGTACGAGTCCGATAGTTCATGATAGCACCGTGACGACCCAACCAATTGTCCCCGAGGATCAAATCCTCACCGTTAAGGTCTATAACAATGAGATTCTAGGGCCAATCTCGGCTCCCGATCCTCACTGGGAAATCCCTAACTTCCTGGTCCCTAACCATACGATCCCCATTAGGCGTACCCACTACAAACGGTTCACACTCGAACAAGCAGGCAAAACCAATACGACTCACACAATCCGAAGCAATAAAGGAGTGGCTAGCACCCGAATCAAAAAGTACTGAAACTGTATGAGAAAGGATCTGAGTGGTACCTGATGCCACCGGAACGTCTGCCTCCTCTGTGCGCCTCATCTGATACAATCGAGGGTGAACTGAGCCCGAAGTCGATGCTGTACGGCGATCCTGCTGACCCCGACCCCTACCACAGCCCGAACTCTGAGGAACATGAGTAACTGGAGTGCTGTGTTCATTCTGAACGGCGGTGGTAGTCGGATCTCTGGCGACCCTGGTGGCCCTCTCGCAATGAACTGCCCGATGCCCGGTCTGTCCGCAAGTAAAGCAAGTAACTAACGGAAATGGGCAATCCTTCATCACGTGCTCATACTGACTATAATTAAAACAAACTCTCCGGCCAGATGCAACAGACTGGACTGAACGGTTACCCCGAGATCCACCGGCCTGATGAAACGGCTTCTTCCCAGGTGTAGGAGCAGACTGATACCTCAAAAAATGACCACTCTTACCGGCTGAGAAACTGCAGTAGTCTTTTGCTTCTTAGATTCGGAACCCGACTCTGATTCCGGGATAGCCATCTCGATCGCTAGGGCGCGATCCTGGTATTCTTTCAAGGTGGCACACATGAGCGGTGCCATACTCTGCCTGATATGCGGTTTCATGCGTATATTAAAATAACGGATTTTATCGGCCTCCATCCTCACCTGATCCTTCACGAACCCCAACTGTTTATTGTAGGAGATAATGGCCTGGGAAATCGGTACATCCTGAGGTGTGGCAGTTAAGAACTCCACAATCCTGCGTTCTTTGACTGGCGGTGGACAATATTCTGCTTCCATAGCAGCTTTGAATTCCTCCCAAGTGGCTCGGCAGTCTCTGGGCGCCACAGCCTCCCACCATTCTGCAGCTTCCTTATCCAGGAGGTACTAAGCAATATGTACCCTCCTGTCATCGGGACACACTACGGCATCAAAAGTCCTACTCAACTGAAAGAGCTAATTCTCCCAACCGAGGGAGTCAGAAGATCCAGAGAAACGAGAAGGGTGCATCTTAGCCACCGTTTGAAGCCACTTACTAGCTTCTTCCTCAGGAGTCGGGGGTGGATTCTGGCGTCCTCCCTGAGCTATCTAGGCAAGCTGGGCTACCAACTGCTGAAGTACGGCAGTAGCCCCGGCGTCGGCATTATTACCCGACGATAGATCCTTACTGACTGACATATCCTGTTGCCCGTCAGAGCTCAGAGGTAGAGTGCTCGGCACTGACTGAGAGGCCGAATCTGCACAGGACTGAGAAAGTGAAACTTCCTCATTAATAGCACCCCGACCACGACCTCGGCCGCGTACCCTAGCTGGTCTACTGCGACCTCTCAACATACTAAAGAAAAGATATAAAAGGAACAAGATCAGAAAAATTCACAGTTTGCAAAGTCGGTACAACAATTCACAATCCAAACAACACAAGGAAATGAATTACATAAATATAAGAGTTCGAGGAGACATACAGTCACGGGTCGAACGAAGAGATGGTAGCACGATAATATTAGGCTCAACAACTGACTCTAACGACATGACTGACTGACCCAAAATTAACCGACAGCCTAGGTATTCATAACATATGGCTCTGATACCATAAATGTAACACCCCAAATCACAAAAGGGACATTACACGCCGTAGAACCTTTATGAGGTCTACCAGGATGACACATAGCACACAATCCGAATATGAAATCCCAAAAGACATAACCATCATAGTAAAATAGGGTCGTGGCCTCGGCCAAAACATTTTAATCAAGTATCGAAGAGTGTAACTCCAATAAATCCATTGCCCACGCAGGGGACTTTAACCAATTTATAAAGCACTCAGTCTAACTCCAACATCAAGATAAATGTAATAGTAAAACAAAAAACACGACTCGAGCCTCATCATCATGCGGGTCCATCCTTTGCATGCATATCCCGTGCCAGCTCCTCGGCTCGACCAGTACCTGAAATGCATAAGACGCATTTCCATCATTTAAGGGGTTAGAATTCGAATAGCTAGTGCAAGTACATAATTACACTACATTATATACATACACAATTCGACACAAGTAATCCATTTGAGAAAAACATTTGAAATCAATATTCCGGAATATCACATTTACACCAAAATAGTATATTATCAAGTTGTCCACATCACAACTATCCATGCTTGGTAACCCGCGGCCGTACCAATTAGTATCGACCCCCAGAGGCCCCATTGGACCGTCCCCAGGTGAGAAACCACTTCCGCGACCGTACCCATTAGTATCGGCCCCAGAGGTCCCGTCGAACCGTCCCCGGGTGGAAGAACATCAACACACGCACCCAAGTCCACTTCCATGGCCGTACCCATTAGTATGGGCCCCCAGAGGCCACATATGCCATCCCCGGGTGGAAGAGCAACAATCACAATCATTTAATAACACAATTTACATCACTCGCATCAAAACCGTACACACACAATGAAATGTAATACATGTACTTGCCTTGAATAAAATGACGCGAATTGAAAGGGTGAACGACAAGGTTTCGGTCCGAACAATCTTCAGGAATCCGATCCTACACAACCACGATATACAATCGATCTCAATAATGCGGAAACGTAAGTATTCGCCTTAATTTTACCCGTTGGGACGTTTCGTCGGATAATACAAGGTCAAAGCCGATTTTAAGCTATCAACGGGGAAAAACATCGAGTTTAATCCGCAAAACCACAAGAGAAACAAGGGATGGTGATTATGCTATCGAAATCTAACAATCATAAGAGGCAAATCGGACTGAAAGGGTGAAAATCAAAACAAAATCCCAAAATCCCCAAAAGTTAGGGTTCTAAGGAAATATACCTCGATTCGGACGAAAAGAGATGATTACGATGATGATAAACCGTACTTGAAGCACAACAATCGATCTAAGGATGAACTTTATGGAGTATTCTGCACAAATCGCTCCAAATATCCCGAGTAGTTCACGTCGCGGACAAGGGAAGGAAAAGAAAGGAAAATGACGCGTCTGAGGTCAACTCAGGATTTAAATACCTAACAGAGCATTACGTACGCTAACATGGATGGTTAACGTACGCTAATGTGTCTTACGTATGTAACTTCTTTGAGTTAACATACGTAAGAGCCTGGCAGAGCGTTCTGCCTGATTGGCTGAGGTCGATAGCGCACGCTAGGCCAAACCATTAACGCCCGCTACGAAGAGTTTTACGTACGTAACAAACGCCTGTTAACGCACGTAAGGACTAGGCAGAAACTTTACAGAACCCCCACTGAAGTCTATAAGGTACGTTACGACTAAGACATAACGTACGTTATGCATGTAGCGATAGCACACGCTAAATAACATGCAAAACGTGCGTTATGCATGCAGCAGTTCAGTACTGCTGAACATCGTTTTCTGCACAGGAGGATACGAAAACGGAACGCAACACAAGATCAAACCCAGAAGTGTAAACACGAGCTATTCACGACAACGAAGTTAAGTGCTGAAATATAGTACATTCCCAACTATCGGGGAACCCAAAATACGACAAGGAGGATAAAGTTCCCTAAACTTTTAGGAAATTACAAAATGGCCCAAACGTCCGAAAAATCACGATACGACGTCGGATTAACTATCCGAAACTCACAACATGATTAACTCAACCATACAAACTCATGGAAACAAAAAAATAATGAAATCGAACGAATTTTACGAGAATCGAATGTACATGCGACAAAACATGACTTAAAATGAAATTACGTAAAAACATATCCGAAACTCGTCCAAATGGAAAAACTCAAAGAACAAACTAGATTCAGAATCCCAAAACAGTGACAAGCGAGTCGTCCAAAACGAACATACACAAAAATAGAAATTACCAAAAATAAAAAGTACGGATATTACACTGGGAGGATCACAAGGATCTCTTCAGTGTTGGCCCGTATCATCGCCCTCTCTTGCTGGACTTGATCCTGGAGGGCCTCTCTCTCCTGGGTGTACTGTGCCTCCCTCTCTCGAAGAGTGTATCGTACTACAGCCAACTGAGCTTCTAACTGCACAGCATGCTCGCGTTCCCACGCAGCTGCCTCTTGCGCAGTATGACTTGCTTCCCGATGAAATTGTGCTATGGCCTCCAGATAACTGATATGCTCCAAGAAACAGGTATGCTTAGTAGCATCCATACTTACAGTTTACCCAACTGTTTCTTTTCAGTTAACATCTTAAGTCTACTATGGGAATACCTCTTAGGGCCTTATATGCACATTAAACTGACTTTAAGTCGGCGATCCTAGTGGCGCTACAATTGTTTCTTAGAAGCCGCTATTGTGGTGGCGCCGTCATTCAGTGTCAATTATCTCTTGCCGCCACAACAATGATAATAGTAAAAATAAAATCTTAGCGATAGAATCGCAAGGATACCAGATAAGGATCGAGTTAATTTATGGTACGAATACGACCAAAATATTGGTCAAGCCAAAAGATGCACTCACGGACTCTCGGTACCCCCACTTGATGTCAAGACATGATGACCATCATATGTTGATTGTCAAGACTAGTGAACCGAAGGAAATAAAAATAAATCAAAAGAGAAGGGACTAACGGGAAAATAAAATTATTACATCCCACTTCTTTTGAAATAAGTTTCGTCCCAAAATTTAGGACATGAAACACTCAAGGCAAGGAAAATTTTAGATGACACACGTTATCTTCTGTCAATAACAGACACAAAACTCCATGTCATACAGAGCCGCTGCGGTCCGATTCAATACGCAAAATGTTTACGAAGTGCAACGATCACGAATCACTATGGTTGATAATCCAAATAATACAATAATCAAAATGCGAGCTTAACACTAAACGAGCATATAATTCCAACAACCTCAAAGGTTTGGAAGATAACTTACTGGGACGAGTATCCAAATCTTAAGGAAATCAGATGCTCAAGAATCACGATGCGAGATCGAGCAACAAAAGTCGAACCACAACGATCGAACAACATTGATCGAACAACAACGATTGGACGACCATAATCAAACAACCCCGAAGTCCATGCCTCAACTTAAGACATTAAGTGGGCTGGTAAGAATTACAAGATATTCACTTTGCATAGGACTCACAAGGGTTGAACCGAACTTGGGAAAAGTCACAACTGTAAACGGATTAATCCGAAACAATGCCACAACTCATTCGAACGGCAAAGACCTAAGAACATAACACATTCAGCAGGTATCAGTGAACATAAGCGAGTCGATAGGATGGAAACATACAGGAGTCAAAAATTCGGGTATTACGATCCACTTTAAATGAAAGAAGTTTGTCCCCGAAATTTAGAACAATGAAAATAACGTAATAATATAAAAAGCAACTTCATAAGGTCGAATGATCAAATCTCTAAGCCTTCTGACGAATCCGGAATGACTACTAACATCACGAGAATTTCTCGGTAGTGACGCGATTCAGTTAACGGCACAAATTGAAATCAAAGTAAAGCACAACACAATTAGATATGGTCTGCGAGGGTGGTATCATAAGTTACCAAAGGAAATATGGTCCAATATTCAACGACAAGGGGTTATACAACGAGATTTTGAAACCAGTACATGACAAAAACCACAATTACGATAGGCTCAGACATTAAGCCAATCATCGCAGTACCACCGAACTCGCAAGTTCTGCAGTGCGACAACAAAGTCAAACATAAGGGTCCATGGCCCTACATTGTACAAGCGCAAGAATCCCGATTATTATACTCTTCTCCCTGATAAGTGGTAATTTTATCACTTATTTCTAGGATTTTATACTAGGTTTTTATCTCGTTTCGTGATTAATGTGCTCGTATTTGGCTTATTTATGATTAGTCGAGCCGTATTACGCGTTTGGGTTGGTTTTAGTGTGTTTGCAGGTTTTTAGAGCCAAAAGGACCCAAAACGAGACAAAGGACCGAGAGTCGAGTCAAACGGACGAAGAAACGGATTTTTATGAAAATGTAAGAACCTATCGCCACTTTATCGGCCGATAGGGGCGTCGAAAGGAATTCCCGCCATCGAGTGAAGAGATCGACGAAGCAACTATCGGCCACTATCGGCCGATAGGCCAGCCGAAAGGCTTCCCAAATGACTCTCGTTTTTGGACGGATTTTGACTCTTTTAGATAGATTTTATTTCCTAGATTAGGGCTAATCGGGAATGTAACCCCCTTAGGCTATAAAAACACCCTTCTAGACCTAGTTTCAGCAGCTTTTATCATATTGGATCATTCTTTATCATTCTTTTTCATCTATTACAATTTTTAGATCTTCTTAGCAAGATTAATTTCTTTGATGCAAGAACTTTTTGGAGGAGAATTATTATTGTTTTTGGGAGATTGAAGACTCGGAGTTCATCCATAAGGGTTGTAATCTCTCTTTTCATATTAATAATATGCATTCTTCATCAATTTCTTGTTTAATTTCAAGTATGTCTGGCTAATTCCTTTGATTGATTCTAGGGTTAGTAATTTTAATTGATGATCACATGATATTCCTTTGATTACCTTTTGACCTTTCATCCTAGGCTTGTGTTCAAGTTGTGTTAAATCTCATGCTAGATTAAAGGGCCCTTAATTGATGCATGTTAGCTAATTAATTTTGTCCGGAAGGAGTAATTGATTAGTGGAAATACTTGATGCACAATATGATTTTATCTTGAGACCTAGCGGAGAAAGATAAATCATAGATAAATAAGTTGGTGCTTTTTAAGTGATTTCAATTCTTTGAGCCCTGGCGGGGAAAAGGGTTTTAATTAACTATCTTTCTAGGTTGCCTTGACAGGAATTCTAGATCGACCGAGTGATTATTTCTAGGATTGAATTAAATTTTGGGGAGAAGGAATCAAGTGAATGGATTGTGTGAACTCAATTACATGATACTACCCTAGGATCAATTACCTTGCGACTTGTGATTTTATCTTGTTAATTTGCTTTATTTGCTTAATTTAGATTATTCATCTTTTATTCAATTTTTGTTCTTCGATTTTTTAAGTTAGATAATTAGAATCAAAACAATTTTTCGGACTCCTAAATAGCAGTCAAATTTTGAGTAGAGTTAATTCCTTTATTTTCGACACATCAATTCCCTTGGGTTCGACACCTTGGAAATACTCCGAGGTTTTACAAATTTTAAAATTGATCGGATTTGAAAACCATACTACGCGAATCCAAGCGATCAATTTTTGGCGCCGTTGTCGGGAATTGATAGAAAATTTAAGGAATAATTCAAAAAGAAGAGATTGTTACTTTAGGTAGTTTACTTTTATTATTAATATTCGATCTCGTTTCCTCACATCTTGTTTTCTTTTCCTTGTAGGCGGTGCATGATCACGAGATCCCAAGGAAAGAACTTATTTCCTTTGGACCGGAAATCGAGAAGTCTTTGAGGAGGAAGAAGCAAGAAGCGAGAACCGAGACTATTACTATACCTTTCGTTGATACCATGGCGGCATTGTTGACCAACCACGAGAACTCGCTCGTCCCGAGAAGATCCCTTTGAATGCCCGCTTTCGACCTAAGCCGGACGATTATCAAGAAGGAGGTTGGGGAAAGATTGATGCCAACAACTTCGAGCTTAAGCCGTCCCTCATTGCTACGGTGAAGTCTCAAACATACGGAGGGGGAGTGAATGAAGATCCAAACGCTCATCTTGAGTCGTGTTTGGACATATGTGCCACCATCAAGCAAAACGGAGTGCCTCCAGATGTCATTAAGCTCCGCCTATTCCGGTTTTCTTTAGAAGACGATGCGCTAGATTGGTACAAGAGCCTAGATCGGAAGGACATTGGTACTTGGAGAGAGATGACCCGGTTGTTCTTAGCAGCTTCTATCCTCCTCGAAGGTGCAAAAACAAATCAACGATATCTTGCAATTCGAGCAATATGAGGATGAATACTTATACGAGGCATGGATCCGATTTAAGAAGCTACTTCGCAAATGCCCACAGCATGGAATTGACAAAGAGGAGATCTATATTCGGTTTTATCGGGGTTTGACGAGGAAGACTAGAAGAGAGTTGGACTACTCATCGAAAGGGGGATTTCTTGCTAACGATTATGAAGAGGCCAAGAATCTCATTGAGCTAGCGGTCAACAATGATTACGAGGAGGTGACCGATCGGAAGATGACAAGAAGAAAGGTTCCAAATGGATTTGAGGACGCCTACGGTGATTTAAAGGCAAAATTTGAAAACAACAAAAAGAGCTCGAGATGCTAAGAAAGAATACTCGGGAGTCAATTCGGTTTTTGAAGAGTTAAACGAGCCTATTGCGTTAAGGAGGATGTGAACTACATGCAAGGAGGAAACTTAGGCAAGGGGGAAATTGGGGGAACTCTTATCCGAACAATCGAAACCACCCTAATTTCTCCTATGCCAATCCGAACAATGCTCTCACCACCACCGGGATTTAACGTGAAAATGGGGTTATTCAAGAGCCGATTGCTAAGACACCTATGGAAGAGATCTCGAACGGTTGGAGGCGAGCCAAAAAGATTTTATTTATAAAGTAGACAAGAGGTTCGGAGCTCTCGAGCATAGTGTGACATCTATTGGAAACTCGGTGATAGCCTTGACTAAGCAGATGTCGATGGTGGAGACCCAAATGAGTCAAATGGCGAACGCCCCAGCCGGATTTCATAAGCCGGGGCATTTTCCGAGCAAAGACCGAGACCAACCCGAAGACGCAACAATGCAACGCAATCGAGCTTCGGAGTGGAACGAGGTACAGTAATCATGGGGCTGAAGTTGAGAAACCTGGAAACAAAGATGTACTAGAAACGGGAGCAGAAAACGAGAAAGAAGATGGAATACAGCAGAACCTATCGGGTAGCCTATCGGCCGATAGGCCCAACCGATACCCATACAGCATGCCGGCAGTGAAGCCTATCGACCCACCTATCGGCCGAAAGGCTCCTGGAAGTTCGAATATGAAAGATTTTGAGGAAAAAGCTCCATTTCCACAGCGTTTGGCCAAGTCGAGATATGATGAAAAGCTTCAACAATTTATCGACATGTTTCAAAAGGTGAATATCAACATTCCACTTCTAGACGCTTTGAGAGACATGCCGGGTTACGTGAAATTCTTGAAAGACGTTGTGGCAAGCAAGAGGAAGTTGAGGAAGTTTGAAACAATAAATATGACAGAGGAGTGTAGCGCTATCATTCAAAACAAACTCCCACTCAAGCAGAAGGATCCGGGACGTTTTACTTTGACATGCATGATTGGCGACCAAACGTTCCGTAATGGGTTGTGTGATCTCGGGGCAAGCATCAATCTTATGCCTCTATCCATCTTTAAGAGGTTGAAGATTGGGGAGATGAAGCCGACTACCATTTCTCTACTCATGGCGGACCGGTCGATCACTTATCCGAGGGGAATTGTGGAGGATGTGCTCGTTAGAGTCCAACACTTGGTCTTCCCGGCCGATTTCGTAGTTCTTGATATGCCCGAGGACGAGAATCAACCATTGATCTTTGGGAGACCGTTTTTAGCGACGGGGAGAGCACTTATAGACGTCCAGGAGGGTGATCTTACTTTCCGGGTTAACGATCAAAATCTGAAAATTTCCATCTATGACGCGATGAAGAAGCCCGACGATGCGCCTGAGGAATGTTTTGAAATTGAGTCTATTATGCCACCCCCGTCCGACTTGTTGGAGCATTGCATTTCACACTCCATTTACTCACATTCTGAGGTTGATGAAATTTCCGAGGATTTGCCGGAGTATGTTCGAATGTTGGAGGCGAACGAGTCTCGACTTAATGAGAGGAGCGTATGCTATCTTGATATCAACAAACCCGTTCAAGGGGGAGTTGTCACTGAAGACCCGGGTTGAATGAGGTATCGTCTAGATAAAGACGTTAAACGTAGCACTTGTTGGGAGGTAACCCAACGTATGTATGTATATTAGTTCGTTTTATTCATTTATTTTCGATTTTTCGTTTGCATGATTTTTGTAGTTTCTAGTTTCATAGTAGCTTTGCTAGTTTTTGTTAAGTTCTAATCCATGCACGCCGAGTTTTGAATACTTGCAGGTCTTTAATCGCCATATCCAAGCAAAAACGGGACCAATTATGCGAAGTAGAAAAAGCTGCAAAAAAAAAAAAAAAAAAAAATTTGAGACATAAAATCCTATCGGGCGAGCATATCGGCCGATAGGCCCGACCGATAGGCTGAGGAAAATTAGAAAAATTTTTATGTTACAAGCAGTGGTCGACAGGAATTCCACATCGACCGATATCCCGCCCGATATGAGCATGGTAAGAGACAGAAGTTCCTATCGGCCCAGCCTATCGGCCGAAAGGCCTGGCCGATAGGACATACCCGGCCCAGTATACACTACGAGCTCGCCGACAAACCCGCCATTTCAGCCACAGTGATCAGGTACTCCATTAACAAAGCCACTCCTTTCTCTTTTCAAACTTATTCCTCCTTTGGGATGCGAAATAAGTTTGGGGGGAGGGAGAAGTGCGGCTTTGTTAATTTCTTTACGTGTGAGTACCTTGTTTGCCTTGTATCTTCATTTGCTTGTGTTGGTGCCCGTTGTTTTTATTTGTGCTTATCATATTGGTGTTGCGTGGTTTTGGCTTTTTGTTGCTTAGTTTTTAGATTTTTTTTATGTTCATTTTCGTTTGGTGTGTTTGCTAGTTTCTATTTTCTATTTTTTTTAGGTCGTAGTAGTTTTTTTTGATTTCGTGTTTGCTTTTATTTGCTTTTCATTGTTTGTTTTAGATAGCCTTGCTTATCTTAGTTTTTCTTTATTCGTGAATTTTTCGAGCTTCTATTTGTGTGATACCGATGTTACGACACTGTTTTTCTCTCTGAAGAAACGGTCGAGTTTTAGTCGAGTTGTAGTCAGTAATTTCTGTTTTGCACAGTATTCATTTAGGTCCAAAATTTTTCGTGATTGTAGAGGTCTTGGCAGATAAGAGACGATACATACTTGTTTTAAAATCACCGTCAATACGTTTGGTTACATCTTCCGGATAGTGAGTCGTACTGTTTCGTCAGTCGTGTTGGCACTTAGATTGAGTTTAGAGTCGGTCAGTTTTTCCCAAAAGTTGAGATAATGTTGTTCTATGAAGGGAAGTCTAGTAACCGGGGGCATTCGCGTGACCCGTTGTTTACCCTCGCGTAAAACGACGACTCTGATTAGACTAGTGATTTAGATATTTCACATGTGCCAATGATAGGGAACTTAGTAACCGGGGGTATTCGCGTGACCCGCTGTTTACTCTCGCGTAAAACGGCGACCTTGATTCGGACATGCGGAAATTATATATTCGAGTTGTTTCTCCGCTGTAGGCGGGAACTTAGTAACTAGAAGCATCCATGTGCCCCATGAGTGTCTTTTACGTCAAACGGTTTCCTAATACATGAGAATGGTAGTTCCACCCTAGGATTACCCCGATGAAACATCCCGAGATCCTAACCTAGTGGTCAACTCGAATCAAATTCTTGAACATATTTATAAGGGAATACTGACCGAGGTTTATTTGTTATGAAACTCGTTAAAATTGTGCCACTAGACTGTGTAACGGGACGAACTAGCTTGTTTATTTTAGCCTTTCATATTGACGGTCGATTTGACTCACGTTTTGTTAATCTTTGAGCTGGATTTTCTTCATGAACGAATGATTAGGACTGAACTTGACTACTTTGCGGAATCATTATTCTGAGTGCAGCTCGCTTTTACGACAATCGGATTATTAGAAGAAAATTACAGGATAGTATTGATTAGGTTGAACACTATGAGTTGCACGATGATTCACGACTTTCTTTTTATTTTCTTTTTGTTGTTCGGGACGAACAAGGCTTAAGTTTGGGGGGGTTTGATAAGTGGTAATTTTATCACTTATTTCTAGGATTTTATACTAGGTTTTTATCTCGTTTCGTGATTAATGTGCTCGTATTTGGCTTATTTATGATTAGTCGAGCCGTATTACGCGTTTGGGTTGGTTTTAGTGTGTTCGCAGGTTTTTAGAGCCAAAAGGACCCAAAACGAGACAAAGGACCGAGAGTCGAGTCAAACGGACGAAGAAACGGATTTTTGCGGAAAACAGAAGAACCTATCGGCCAGCCTATCGGCCGATAGGGGCGTCCGAAAGGAATTCCTGCCTATCGAGTGAAGAGATCGACGAAGCAACTATCGGCCAGCCTATCGGCCGATAGGCCAGGCCGAAAGGCTTCCCAGCGGACTCTCGTTTTTGGACGGATTTTGACTCTTTTAGATAGATTTTATTTCCTAGATTAGGGCTAATCGGGAATGTAACCCCCTTAGGCTATAAAAACACCCTTCTAGACCTAGTTTCAGCAGCTTTTATCATATTGGATCATTCTTTATCATTCTTTTTCATCTTTTACAATTTTTAGATCTTCTTAGCAATATTAATTTCTTTGATGCAAGAACTTTTTGGAGGAGAATTATTATTGTTTTTGGGAGATTGAAGACTCGGAGTTCATCCATAAGGGTTGTAATCTCTCTTTTCATATTAATAATATGCATTCTTCATCAATTTCTTGTTTAATTTCAAGTATGTCTGGCTAATTCCTTTGATTGATTCTAGGGTTAGTAATTTTAATTGATGATCACATGATATTCCTTTGATTACCTTTTGACCTTTCATCCTAGGCTTGTGTTCAAGTTGTGTTAAATCTCATGCTAGATTAAAGGGCCCTTAATTGATGCATGTTAGCTAATTAATTTTGTCCGGAAGGAGTAATTGATTAGTGGAAATACTTGATGCACAATATGATTTTATCTTGAGACCTAGCGGAGAAAGATAAATCATAGATAAATAAGTTGGTGCTTTTGATGTGAGTTCATTTCTTTGAGCCACAAGGCGGAAAAGGGTTTTAATTAACTATCTTTCTAGGTTGCCTTGACAGGAATTCTAGATCGACCGAGTGATTATTTCTAGGATTGAATTAAATTTTGGGGAGAAGGAATCAAGTGAATGGATTGTGTGAACTCAATTAGATGATACTACCCTAGGATCAATTACCTTGCGACTTGTGATTTTATCTTGTTAATTTGCTTTATTTGCTTAATTTAGATTATTCATCTTTTATTCAATTTTTGTTCTTCGATTTTTTAAGTTAGATAATTAGAATCAAAACAATTTTTCGGACTCCTAAATAGCAGTCAAATTTTGAGTAGAGTTAATTCCTTTATTTTCGACACATCAATTCCCTTGGGTTCGACACCTTGGAAATACTCCGAGGTTTTACAAATTTTAAAATTGATCGGATTTGAAAACCATACTACGCGAATCCAAGCGATCACTCCCCCTGAAAGGGAGTTTTGTCTTCGAAACGTAGAACTATCAAGTTAGAGAGAGAAAGCAAGAAGATAAAGAGAATCAAAGCCACAATTGTCGGGCGCATCAACCATTCGGACATATTATGAAAGCATCACTTGCCATGATCTGGGATACGGGGATGCTCCTTGATCGTTTGCTTTGTTCACCAATAGTTTATGGACATTTCATCGAATGCTAATTGTTCACGGTTCCTCAGAATCCTTAGAATCGTCAACCGAGTTGAACAAGTCGGAGTTGTGGATATACAATTTATATGACATGACCAACAACAACATTTAACATCAATTGATTCATCAGAATCGGGTTGAAAACGAGATCAAGAACAAAATCTTCAAAATGGTTAACACAAGAAAATCAAGGAATTGCCTCGATCCGAATAAAAGCAATAGATTAGATAATGTTACACTCCAAAAAACCTTTAAATAGAATAAAATCGGCCAAGATCACGAACCCTAGTTGCCTTCTATTCACACTGTGGTGTCACCCGCGGATAAAAGGAAAAGAGTGGAAATGATAAATCACGATTGCTGTCCGGTTTATATGTCGGGCAGATTAGTGTGTGCTATCTACAAGGTAGCGTGCGCTAATTTTGCACAATAGCGTGCGCCATACCTATACCAACTAGAATTCACCATCACAACCATACCCCCACTAAGACAACAAACACGCAACGATCTGAATCGCAACCAAACGCGTGCCCAAACATGACACACGACCCCAAAACTTTACGATTGTGGTACCAGCACTTTTATGAAAACAATCCTTTTGAAAATAAGAGGGCGAGCTATGTTTCCCCAAAACTTGTAATTACTTTACTCTTATTGGAAGAGGAGGCTTTATTTTACACGTAGATTTTGAAATTATTTTTAAATAATGCACAAAGCAATTTATACTTTTAAGATTTTCGAAGACGTCTATAATCCGAAATGCTTCCAAAATTACTTGGAACTTAGATAAAATGAAGATCCTTCTTCTTCTACTAATTGTTTAATCGAAAAGAAATGATTTTCCACCGAATGCATAATCATTTGATATAACGAAATTAAATCGTAGATTGTCACCATTTGAAAGAGTTTTGAAAACCACTTTAAAAATACTCCCGCAGCGGTTAAAATTGATACTTAAAAATCTCATTCCTAAAAGAATATAGGAATTGTTAATATTCCTAATTTTCCAAAATACACTGTATAACTATTTTCACCCGTAACGTATACGCATTGTACATCTCAAAACCCTAACACCACTCTAGTCCCTCGACCAAGGTTGATCGAATCAGCACCACACAATCACCGCACAACTAAGAGGGGACTTATAATCGAGAGACTTACCATATCCATATCCCAGTGTGCTCAAGTTACACAAACATATACATGAAGGAAAAATAATGGACACAGTTCAAAGAAATAAAAACAGATTACTCTGGTTTCCCGCAGGGTTCTGATAAGATCAGAAGCCAAGGAACACAGCCC
This sequence comes from Orobanche coerulescens, assembly GCA_033398695.1. Taxonomy (NCBI): domain Eukaryota; kingdom Viridiplantae; phylum Streptophyta; class Magnoliopsida; order Lamiales; family Orobanchaceae; genus Orobanche; species Orobanche coerulescens. Next base: position 48,777,130 of record CM065801.1, on the reverse strand, counting down.
CAATGGAATACGGCTCACAAAAAGGACTTAAAATCCATATGTTCAGGACTAACACAATTTAAAAAATGAAATTGGGGATCAGAGGAACTTACAGCGCAGGTCGCACGAGGTAGCAGCAACCCAGTGATATCATAAACAGACGACCCACTCAACTTTGACAGACCTAAAACACCAACAGCCTAGGTATCCATAAACCTAAGCTCCGATACCACAATTTGTAGCACCCCCGTGATTTACAGAGATATTACAGTGCTGCAAATTCTTTTTGGAGAACCTACCAGGCTGAGACCAACATAAATCCACACATACATTGACAGTACTCAACTTTAAACAATATACATTACAACACTCAACAATACATTGTTCTGTGGGACTCCAACTGACACAATTACACCATCAAAATGACTGAACCACAAACAAACCATATTACCCGATAGTACTCGCGCGAGCACAAGGCAAAACACAACTCGGTTCACAACAGGACGACCACATACTAAAAATAGTAAATGATATCAGTGTTGCTCGCCATCCTCGTGTCCTTTCTGCACCGGTTCGCCACTAAGACCTGCACCTGAATACACAACAAGTATATTCACCCCCTAAGGGGTCAGCAAACAGCCGGTGCAAGTACAACGATTCATGAATATGTACTACAACTGAATAAACAACCAAATAATAGTGCCATCACATAAATTCTAGAATACAACACCACAATCATCATTATTGTATGTGCAATGCAATGTAATTCCCATGCATGCCATGACTCACGCACACGGGCCAATTTCGCTCGGCTCTTTTGGCCAACCCAAGTCGCTTACTTGGATTTTTCGCTTTTCGCTTGGTAATGCATGTTTATGACATATTATTTCATGTCAATGCGCAATGATGCTGAGTATTCGCAAATTCACTTTTCAGCTAATCACACATGTCACAAATATCGCACTGATACACTTTAAAGTGAAAAAATTACACAATTTGAATTTCTAGTAAATTCCCCACTGAGTGATCCGCAGATACTCGTAGTCTAACGGATCCCAGGGGACCATCGCTGGTTTTACTTGGCTCACACACAGTCAGTGACCACATGTCACAAACCACAGAAATTACCACTTTCTGAAATTATCACTTCTGAAACCACATTTTCTGAAATTACCACTTTTCACAGCAAACACATTTTTCACATATTCAATCACACGAAGTACATCAAACATAATCAAAGTACTTGCCTGGTATTCCAGCGAATGGAAAAGGTTCGATTGACAAGGAAAATAGACTGAGCGATTAGCCAGGCCTTCAACCTAAAACGGATCATATTATATAGTCAACGTGTTAAGATTTATATAACCATTAGAATTCTACTTTCTAGTTAGCCAAGTTTGGGTGAGACATAGTTACGGACACACTCCGCGCGTTATTAGGGTGTAACAATGTTGTGTTTCGAATTAGGAATCATTTGGAAGTCGTTTGACCTATTTTGGACTGAAACCAAGAAGGATATACACTTTTTAAAGAAAATATTAAAGTTTAGGGTCAAATTGAAGATTTGGAAAACTTCAATCAAGTCCAACTTTATTGCTAATTCCCAAATGGCATAGCCCTAGGCTTTCAAAATTTATGTTTTCCACCCCAAAGCTTTATATGACTATCTAACAGTCGTTTTAATGTCTCCCGTGTATCGTAACCTCACCGGGAGCTTCTTTAACATCGACTAACGCTATTTTTACATGCAAAAACACACTTATACCCCAAATCAGCACGCCCATACTCATACCCACTTCTCAACTCACATCAGCACACAACACGAACACACACACGAACACACACACACACGCACACAAACACACACACACCAGCACACATAAACACACCCACATATACACACACGCACATACACACACACGTACACACATACACACACATGTACACCCGCACACAAAAACACACACACACACCAGCACACATAAACACACACACATCATCACACACGCACACACACACACAACATACACACACAACACATACATACACAGACACACATACATACACACACGTGCGCGCACACACACAGTACACGCACACGCACACATACCATAATACCCAACCCAAAACTAACAACTAAAAGTAGAAAAATGATGCTCGTCAGAAGAGCTTCCTAACGGTATAAAGAGTTTCGAAATTCGACAGCCCGAACGGCCGTACGGGGGTCCGACGTCGAGTGGCGATTTCGACCCCGTTCCAGCTATTCTGACCTCATTTTGCAAAACTCGATGGATATTTGTGACCTACTCGCTGAAACGATCAAAACGGTATATAAGTTGCAATATTTTACCGGAAAAATCCTCGGCGACGACGGATGACCTTTTCTCTCTCTCTCTCTCCTATTCTTCTCATGTTCCTTCGTTTCATTTCTTTTTTTTTTCTTTTTCTCTCTCTTCCTCTCTCTCTCTCCCCCTTCTATCTTTCTTCTTTTCTCTTCTTTCTCTGTTTCCCAGGGTCGCTCGCGACCCTTCTTCCCTTCTTATCTCTTCTCTTTTTTTTGGAGAAGGCGATTACACACACACATGTATATATATATATATATATTAAAGAGTATGTATCTCATATGTATAACTATACAGATTATTATCTCTATCTCATCCCGATGAATGTTGACACAGCGGTGACGTACAAAACATTATGTTGGCCACTAAGTATACTGGATACAGCTTGGGAAGTAGTTTAAACAACAAGCTGTACTAATTTTAAATCTGAGTGCGTAGCGGAAGTCTTGAATACAATAATTTGCTGTGGATACAGCAACTCGATATGCAGTGTATACTTAAATAATCACAGTAATTAAAACAGGTAAGGCAGAAGGTAAATAACACAATATTTAAAGTGGTTCGAGGTAAACCCCTCTACGTCCACTGGTCCTCCACACAGGAGTAAAAAATTTATTATAATTACTACGTACACAACTACGTAATTATAACAACACACAATCAATATATCGTTCACACAGATTGATATAAAGATCTTAGCTTCAACTGTTCACACAGATTGGTTTGAGCTAATGCTTTGACTTGCTTCTTCACACACAGTTCTGAAGATTCGTCTTCCTCGATGCAATTCCTTCACACACAGTTCTGGAGTAGCAACGATTACTCAATCCACACATGGCTGATCTGGGTTTGTTCAAAGTATAGAACAGGGTATGAACAACAACTTTGACTTTATGAGCTTCTAGCTGATGAAGTGTTGTTCAAGATGATGAGCACTGTATATATCTTAGATCTTAAGCTTCTGGAGATATGTTTTGCTCTGATAATAACTTGATAGCTTGATATAGTCGTAACTTAGGGTAACCTATCTTCAATGCCTTGAAGAGATATATATAGTCTTCTGGAAAATATATCCGTTGAGATAAATCCGTTGAGCAAGATTCCATTCCAACGGGATGAAAAACACGATCCGGAATTAGCGGGATTTGAAGATCTGTTGACTGACAGTATTTAAATACTTTATCCTTGAGTATTTAAATACTTCTTCATCAACAGGACTTGACTTCAGAAGACTATTTCTTTGTCCTGTTGAGAGCTGTATGGAAGATCACTGTATTGGTGATTAGAGACAGTTTCCATACTTGGTCTTTATAAGACTTCTTTGCTGTACTGAAAGGTTCCACTATATGCTGGATTCGAGACAGGCTTTCGATACAGGTTGACACTTCAACTCTTCAATACAGTTTCCTTACCGTATTGAGGATTGGCATATAAGTCAAAACCTCTTATCAACACTATTCGATACAGGGATTGATTATTCCGGCTGTTTCGATATAGGGTATTTGTTTTCCCAACAATTTCCCCCTTTTTGACAATTTGCCGAGACTTTTAAAAACTTTTCAACTCTTCTTGATGATGCCAAAACCTTCTTCATGAAATAATCTTCTTTGATGACTTCTGGCAGATTTCTTGGTCTTCTGTCAAATGGTCTGTCTTTCAGCAACTTAGTCTAATTTATGAACTGGTCGCAGGCGAGTTCGATACAGCAAAGAATTTTTACAACTTAAGCTTATGATTGGCGCGCATGCACAATCTTACAATGTATTCTAAGCATACAACTGAAATTATGAACTGTTCGTAGACGAGTTCGTACAGCTTAATCTTCAAACAAGTTTCTATACTTGTGATTGTTATCTCAACAATTTTAAGTTATGTAATCATACATCGACACAGTAGATTACGAGTTGTAATCTTTTAAGACAAACAAACACTTTTATTGATATTCTAAAAATTAGAGTACATGGTTTGCTGTTTTGAAGGAAAAAATACAAAAAGAAACAATATTACAAATATTTCAGCTCCTATAGTCCGCATGTCTCCATGGCTTTTTCCCTGGATCATTCTCGGTTCCACGCCAACAGTGCTGTAGGGAATCGTTGCCTCGATCTAGGTATATTGCTCTACCATCGTATGATTGGTCAAAGGCAAGAATCCAGTCTTCTGGATGGGTGATCCGATCTCCTCTTCTGTGCTTGGATTTCATTTCCTGTTGGAGAGGGAGCTTTCCTTCTTCTAACATCTTCGTGAATTTGTCTGCTGCCTCCGCTAATGTCTTATAGCTTTTGAAGATGGCGGATTCCCTGATGAGTTTAACAAAGTATCTCATAAGTTCATTCTTCCTTCATTGCTTAACCTCTTCGGCAGTTTGATGGTGGTTGGTCGGCAGACGAATTTCAGAAGGTCTTTGAATTAAGTTTTGCCACGGGACATTTGGATCATGAAATTCAGGTCGGGAGCCTGAAATCTTAAAACTTTGAGAGGGAGGGGCTAGCTTGTTCAATTCAGCGGTAATGCTGTCTTGAGCAGCATTAAATTCCCTTTCGTGCTGTAACCTTATTCTCCTAGCAGCTTCTCTCGCTTCTTCCCCCTTTTTGGCGTCATCAAGACGTCCTAGGATCTCAAGTGCGGCATCCTGTTTCGTCTCAATGTTTGTCATTCTTTCTACAAGGGTGGAAAGCACCTCCGACATATCCTTGATACTTTTGTCGTGGGCTCGAAGATGAGAAGAGGTTTCGATCATAGCAGATGCGGTCTTTGCCTCTGCAATGCGCGTTTTGGATGCTTCTTCTCTCAGGAGTTGCTCTTGTTTCTCTTGCATGATCTCCAGTGCTTGCTTGAATACTTCTGTCAACACAGCGAAGGCTTCTACTACTCGAGAGACTTCATGCTGTAATGTAGTCATCTCTTCGACTGCAGAAGTGTGTATCCAATTAAGAGCTTTCTCGACTGAGTACAGGGCATTAACTGCATCCTGTATGAAGACAGTTTGTAGACCAAGAGCACGCAGGCGCTCTTTCCTAGCAGCAGTGCTTGGAGAGTCGGTTTGTCAAAATCTTCGGATCCATTCAACCTTCTCAGATTCACGGTAGGGCGTGAATTGAGTTGGACTTCCTCAGGTACATTACCGTCCTCGGATTCCATGGTTAATGGGGCGGGAGCAGCATTTTCGGGTTCGGCGGCAGGGGGTGCTGTGTCCTCCTGTTGTGAAGGTTTGTCTGTAGACATGGATACAGGAGGGAATGATTCCTCCTGTTGTCTCTCAGCAACAACTTCTTCTTCTTCGGCAGTAGGCTCGGGTGCCTGTTCCAAAACTATTTCTTCTTCCTCGGCTTGAGGGACTGATTCCTCATCGTCAGGAATGTTCTCTTGCTGTGGCAAAGGGGGCTTACTTCTATTTGATGGCCCTTCGTCATCCTTGGGTGGAGAGGCATCTCTGTCTTGAGCCTCTTCACGACTCATTCTCAGACCAGCTTGTAAAGCATCGTCATCGTCGTCTGAGTCATCGTCATCTTTTGGATTTTGGGGAGAGTCCTCGGACTTATCTTTTCCTTTTATCCTTGCGTCAGATTTTTGCAATAAATGGTTTTCAATCAGTTCTTTGCAGTAGAGATTTTCCCATTGGATCAGGGCTTCAGCCTGTGTTGAGTCCGTCACTTCCAATACAAATCTCTCTTCACGGCTCCATTCGCTCCAGTTGTATAATGTGTCAAACGGAGCTAGCCTGTAGCTTTTCCATTTGAGGAATCTTTCGTAAGCATGGTCAATCTACACAGAGAGAAGAGTTTTGTTGATAATGGTGTCCGGGGAGAGACTGCGTACAACGTCTGAATCCGCTATAGCGAGGGGTTCCTCTACAGGTGTGGGATCCTGTAGGGAAGTGGGATTCCTTACAGGGGATGGTGCCCCGAAGGAAGATTGATCCTGTACGGGTGTGGAATACCACATAGGAGAAGTAGTTGTTGGCTCCGCAGGGGCAGCCGACTCGCTAGAGTCTTCTAATTTGGCAGATGTCTGATGATCCGTCCTAGCCGCCAAAGGTTCAGGATCTACTGTCGATATACTAGCGGGCACCTCTTCCACATGGGTTGGGCCCTGGGGTAGTTCTTCAGTGGGTTGCGCCACGGTGGAAACTTCCTCGGAGGTTTTGGTGGTTTTAGCTTTAGAAAGCCTCCTTAGCTTCCTTTTCGGCTTCTCACCAGCAATAGGTGTCTTGCTGTGAGATCTTTTCCTCTTCCTTGAAGACTCCACATCCTGGAATTTCAAATAAACATCCCTTGTGTCTTCAGACACATGCATACTTTGGATTATAGGGTGGTTGCAGACCATAGTGCTCTGGTTATACGCCGAAGGCTTGACGCCTCCTAAGTATATCCGGGAGCTGTTTTTCTTTGCATCAGCGGATTGTGAGAGTCCGCATTTTGTCAAAATATGGTTTAGAATTAAACCAAATGACTTCTTCTGGGTGGCAGGCTTGCATACTTCCTCCTGCAAGCGCTTCAAGATTATGTGGCACCCGTTGACCTTTTCACATGTCATCTTAAATCTCATATTAGTACACATTTCGAATGCACCAGTTCATCAGAGATCGCCATCGGCCAGTTGCTGAGGGCCGGCATTGGGTCGGTCGGCAAGTGCCGAGAGACGGTCGGTCTCCAAGGGTCGGTCGGCAAGTACCGAGAGACGGTCGGTCTCCAAGGGTCGGTCGGCAAGTGCCGAGAGATGATCGTCTCCAGACAGTCGGTCGGCAGGTGCCGAGGGAGGATCGTTCGCTAGACGGTCGCTAGGAGTCGGTCGCCGAGTGCCGAGGGGCGATCGTATCTGAGGTCGATCGCTCGGCACCGGGACTTGTCCTGGGACCTTCGGTTGGCAGATACAGCTTGTCCGCTGGGTTAAGGCTCGGCCGCCTGGTATCGGCAGATCTGCCTTGGCCGCTCGGCAGTGACTCGGTCGCCCGACCTCCTAGGCGATCGCCGGTCGGAAGGTGTTAATTCTTGACACAACAACAAGCAACGCAAAGGAATATAAGGCGTGAAAACACGCTCCACGACGACCAACACAACGCCGCCGTTAGGGATATAATAAAACTAACAAGTGACAAGCGTCATCAACTGGATAATACAATCAAGTCAATTATCCGAACAAACACAAAACACAACGGACGAAAATCAATACGATTGACCAACCCAACGGTACATCAATCAAAATGCGAGCCAATCGCTGAACAAATACGGAATTCCACCGCCCAAGGGTTGGAAGATCGAAAACGAGACTAATTTTTCGAACTTGAAAAGGTCACAACGATATATAGATCAATTTGGGACAATATCAGAACTCGCTCGAATGACAAAGGTGAGAAACAACCCAGGTAAGAAGCATCAACGAACACAGTCGAGTCGATACGATTGGACGAAACAGAAGAGAAAGAAAGAAAAATGCGGGTATTACATCATATCACCTTTAAAAGAGGTTTCGTCCCGAAACCTAAACAACGAGAACGAAGTGCTGGAATAGCAACCTTCCCGACCATATCCTCTTGGTCCACATCCGATCTTCATGGCCATTAGCATCGTGGTCACGACTGCGTCCTCTGCCCATCGGCATACTAAGCGGATTCCCACTCAATACGATTGCACAAGTTCGCAAAATATTATACTAAGGTACCAACTCAGCACGACATATCACATGGGGTAACCAATAACAACTCGAAAAGAAAATCCACGAGGTATCCTTTTAAAGGAAATCTTTTGAAAATCCTTGGATTTGTATATCTATTTGAAATAAACTTTAAAAGTACTTTTGGTACCTGAGGTTGTTTTATCAAAACTTGCAAACAACATACTTTAACCGTCTCATTTGAAATCATTTGAAGTCATCATGCCTCTACGTATCATCATCGCCGTTAACAACTAACAAGTTAACCATGCAAGATCATCAAATCATTCTTACATACTCTAACATTTCCGAATCCGAGTTTGAACTTTACATCGAGTGAGATTTCTCATCTTTCACTATATATTTTTGAAAATAAAAATCGCATTGGTTTTTGAAATAAAATATTTTTATGGTGTGAAAGAATTTTGAAAATCATTCACTCGAATTATTTGAAAATGAAACAATATGTTAAAATCATTTTCGAAAATTCTCCCAACACTTCACAAACATCAACGACGGTAAAATTTTACAAAATGTTCAAGGTACTTTAAAACAACTCTTTCAAATACCGTCGAGGTTTTATTTGAGAATCTTAGGCCGGCTCGCAAATTTCAAACAATTTCCAAAGTTCATACGAAGCCGCCGGCTAATCGCACTTGCACAAACTTATGAAAGTTTTAGAAAAGTGTGTTCGAACACACTCGCAGCAGACATAATTTATCAATTCATCAAACACAATCAAATATCACCTAGCAATACGAAAAGTCTTAACACACATTCACGCACAACTTGTTATCACTAGACACCACGTAGAGAATACAACTACAGTGATTGGCCGCAAAGTTAGACCTAACGGCTATAATGCGGTTCCATAGCCTCTGCCTGCATCGACTAACGCTCGTTACAACACATATTTAGCGTGCGCTACCCATGCTTTGCATTAGCCTTACACTTAGCGTGCGCTAACGGTTCTATTTTAGCAACATGATTGCGAACATATATACGACATCACCGGAATCGAAGGTCACAATTAAACAACAACAATATTCGAATCTCAAAGCCATCGATTCACATAATTACAACACATCATGAGCAACCATCAAAAGGCAATTGTCATTCAAAACTGTAAGTTAAAAGCAAGGATCACGTCTTGAGTATATTTTGTAGAACTCATTTGAGTTCAAAACTCGTGTTTTGAAAACTTATAGTACACGGGAAAAGAATTATCAATAATTCGAGTTTTGAACTTTCACCTTGTGGTCAACATACGAAAATCAACTTTTTCCTCCCTCGAGGGCATTTTAAAAATTTTACGTGACTCCCCGAAAGGATTCGAAAACTTAAAATTCCAAGGTTTATACTCTTGTAAGAAAAATGATTTATACAAGGATACATTCAGCAATATCTTTCTACATTTTAGCGCAAGACGGGAATCAACAAATATATGTCACTTACTCACGATGCACCTTCAAATATTAACTACATAACACAAAATCACACAGGCTCGTATAGCTCGTGGTACAACCTGTAGTAGGGAGACTTACATCCACAGATCGCACGAAGATGATGGCTGCACCCTGATACTAATCACGGCCGACATTCCAAACGACGCGTCGCGACACGACATCAGTCAGACTCAATCTGACAAGACAAGACCCAACAATACACGACTGGACCCGACAGCCTAGGTTTCCGCAACCTAATCTCCGATACCATTTATGTAACACCCCCAGATCAAACCGGGAATATTACACGCCGCAGACCCTCTCCGTGAGGATCCACCAGGCTAGACATCAACACAACACATTACATTACATACTGACGAATTAAAATGACGAATCAATAGACCGATTTGGTCTTTCGACACTGACTTACAAATAAAAGTACATAAATTCGTCCAGACTCATACCCACGCAAGGGTAGATAATTTCCACCACAAACAATAAGACAGCGGAAAAGACAATACAATGGACTCCGACTAACTGAACCCAAAACTGGCCTTCGTGTGATTAGTATCATTCGTCTTTCATCATCCCTCGTGCCGATCTTGTGTCTTGCTCCCGAAAACCTGCATGTACCTGGACACAATACAGATATCCACCCCCCGATTACTCGGGGGTTAGCAAAACTCCACTGTTTCGCTAGTGCAAGTATAAAGTGCAAATACGAGCCATACAATTCACATTCCACGAATAACAATAACCAGGAATCCTTAAAAATCTAAACGTGACGAAAGTACTTCCCGAGGCAAGAGTTTGGTAAAACATTCTAAAACCGAAAGGTCACAAATCAAGGAAAAACAATTTACAAAACAGTTTGAATTGCCTTCGAGAGTTTTAATAGGAAACAATTTAGGATTACCGAATCCTTTGCTTTCCAAAAATCAACAGGGTCACAGCCCAAAGGTTTTGTTTTCGCAAATAAAACCAACCATAATACACAAGGTTAAAAACCCACGTCATGCGTCCTCGACGGACATAAAATACACACGCACCCGTGAAGTTTCACTCGTGAATCCAGATCGAAGCCAATGGAATTCCCTCCGTGGTCCCGTCGAACCCTCCCGAGGTGAGCAAACACATTCACAAAACATAAGCAATCGCACTCGTGAATCCAGGGCTATACCATTGGACTCCCTCCGTGATCCCATCGGACCCTCCCGAGGTGAGCGAAAAACAATCACAAAATATATACACGTAGCGGTGAAGTTTCACTCGTGAACCCAGGTCGAAGCCATTGGAATTCCCTCCGTGGTCCCGTCGAACCCTCCCGAGGTGAGCAAACACATTCACAAAACACAGTACTCACATCGCCTAGGACCGGGTCGAAGCCACAAATCCCACTCCGTGATCCCGTCGGACCCTCCCGAGCTGGCTAGCGAAATACTCAAGCACCACACGTCACCTAGACCGGACGAAGCCACGAATCCCACTCGAGGCCTCGAAGGACCCTCCCGAGTCGGCTAGCGAATCAAACTCAAGCACGAGTAACATATCACACCGAGGATATCCAAACAATTCACCCAGAGGCATCAAACACTTAGTAAAACAACACGTCAACCACAATGCACCGAAATGAAACAATATACGTCCACACGCAAATACCAAGTGCATCATCAACACCAAACATGTCCATAAGATTCACATACTCGTTCGAGAAACACACCAATCACAAAACACACGATTTTGAAAGAGGGCCTTTAACAAGGCTAACCAAATCTTTTGAAAACTCGTTTCAAACAATCAAACAAATATATAAAGACGATCACCAATTATCATATTCACAAAAAAAGAATAGTATGGGCAAGGTACTTGCCTTGAACACGATGAAACAAGGGAAACAACGAAGGAATAGGTTTTGGTCCGAACAATCCTCCCAATTCCGCTCCTAACACAACAACGGTATACAACAAGTCTCAATAATGCGGAAAGGTAAGAATTAATCCTAATTCTACCCGTTGGGACAATTCATCAGACACCAAGAGTGCATAAGGAAATGAAATCGGTCAATGGTATAACAACGGGATTTCATCCCAATCAAAAACAAGAAAACCATGGGTCGCGTGAATACTATCAAAATCTAATAACAACATCGGTTAATTCGAATTAAAACTCAAGATCACCACCAAACCCTCCCCAAAATCATACTAGGGTTGAAGGAGTTCTTACCTCTTGAAGATTCAAGCCCTATAATCCGAAGAACACGTGCTAGATCCACAATCCGAGCTACACGATCGAAGGAGGATGAAGAAAATCAAACACTCAAATGATTTGTGAAGGAAAAACCCTCCCTCAAGCTCTCTCTCTCGGTTGTAGGTGAAGAAAAGGGAAAGAAATGAGCTGAAATGCTCAAAAACGAATTTATAGGGCCGACTGCTCGACAGACTCGACCGTGTCCGCTCGACACGGTCGCGGCGCGCATGCCGGCAGGGACTCGACCGTGTCTGCTAGACACGGCCGCGGCGCGGATGGGCCTTCCGATAGTGACCCGTCCGAAGCCGACTAAGATGACTCGACCGTGTCTGGAACACGGTCGGCCCGGCGCCGATTCTCGCTTATCCGAAGAGTTTGACTGGCCGCGCTGCACGACACGGCCGGGTCCCGAGGCGAGACTTCGCATTTCCGACGAGTGCACGGCCGGGCCGGACGACACGGCCGAAGTTCGGCCGGCCGTGATCGCCAAAATCAAAAAAATGAGCGGTTGAGCTAAAACGACCATAACTCTCTCGTCCGGACTCCGATTGACTCACCGTTTGAACCATTGGAAAGATAATTCGATGCTCTATAATATTGCAAAGATTTAGAATTTTTGGAGTTACCAAAAATTAATGGTGATCTAACAAAGTCGAACTCATAAGAGGAAAGTTGAAACAATGAACAATAATGATACACAACTCGAAGTTTTTCCGAACGGTGAACACGGTGAATGAACATGATTGATGAATGATTATAATTGAGTGAAAATACACTGAGTGACAATTACAGACTGATAATTACTGAATGAAAATGAATGAATTACAACCGGGTATTACACGGATGAGAAAAAGTCCAGAATTAATCATTCTCGAAATGACGAAACGGTCATGAGGGAGTCGTCAAAACGGACTCCGGCTGAAAAAGAAATTTACCGAAAAATCGGAAATTGCAGATATTACACCATCAACACACAATGGGGTAATCCAATGATCCAGCGCCCTCAGCATAGATCCCAAGATGATCCCGTCAGACCAACATGAGGTGGACATCTGATCCAGCGCCCTCAGCATCGATCACACGATCCCTTCTGATCAATATGACATGTACAAAACAACTATGCATACACACATATGCAAGATCGACATATCCATCAACATGAACATACAAATGAATAAATACGATGTTGTTGCCCAAAATATCTATCCGAAGATTAAATACTGCTGGAGACGGACAACAAACAACAATTGCGGGAGCACTTCCGAGAGAAGATAAATAATACAAGATTTGCCGGGTTTGTTAGGCCCGGGCTTGAATGCTCTCGCGAGATGATATTAATACGAATATTCGTGGATAAAAGTATTAATGAGAGAAATCTAAATACAATGAGTGTAAAAAGACTATGTTAATCCGGCTCTTGAGCGAAGCTCGGTGTTCTTCGTTCCTGTCGATCGTCTTTGTGATGAGAGAGGCCGGAAGAAGTAAGACCGAATGATAGTTGTTGCCAAGAGTTGGAGATTAGCCAAGTGTTGTGTATTTGCTCCTGTATTGTATGCTCAAGTCGCGATATTGCAGAGAGGAATACAAGTGCTGGGAGCCTTGTATATATAGGGGCAGCCGGGTCTTGTCCTCTAGCGGGCGACCGCCTTCCGGCCATTATAATAATCTGCCGATCGTCTGCCGGCCAATATTATAATGGGGCGGTCTCCTGGGCTGTCGGGCTAAAGTCCAAGGAAGATGCTGGCTGTCGGGCTAAAGTCCAAGGCAGGTGCTGGCTACAGCTGGGCGGTCCAATGAGGAGCCAGCACACGTCCGGAGTTAGTCAACATACGGCCCTACTGACAGCTTTCGGCGGAATTAATAGTCACATGCGGCCCTACTGACAGCTTTCGGCGACTTGTCGGCTGGTGGAGAGATTCTGCCAGGCTATGGTCAATGGCCCGAGATTCGCGGATCTTGTCTCGGCCCTTGCACGTGGTGCCAGTCTTAAGGTTCGGCCTTTGCCGACTGGATGGCCATCGGTGCTGATCGACATGAGGCGATCGTCTCTAGTTGGTCATCAGGGATCGCCATCGGCCAGTTGCTGAGGGTCGGCACTTGGTCGGTCACCAAGGGTCGGTCGGCAAGTGCCGAGAGACGGTCGGTCTCCGAGGGTCGGTCGGCAAGTGCCGAGAGATGATCGTCCGCTAGTCGGTCGCCAGGAGTCGGTCGCCGAGTGCCGAGAGACGGTCGGTCTTCGAGGGTCGGTCGGCAAGTGCCGAGAGATGATCGTCCGCTAGTCAGTCGCCAGGAGTCGGTCGCCGAGTGCCGAGAGACGATCGTATCTGAGGTCGATCGCTCGGCACCGGGACTTGTCCTGGGACCTTCGGTTGGCCGATATAGCTTGTCCGCTGGGTTAAGGCTCGGCCGCCTGGTCGCTGATCGGCAGATCTGCCTTGGCCGCTCGGCAATGACTCGGTCGCTCGACCTCCTAGGCGATCGCCGGTCGGAAGGTGTTAATTCTTGACACAACAATTGCCCCCCAGCTTGCTCCTATGTTGAAGACATGGGGCGAGGTGGTTCTTGCTGGCGATCGTGTAAGGATGAGGACGGGCGATCTTGCTGAGCTGACTTAGGATTCGGACTTGGGCTATCATGGTCGACTGGCTAGCTATCTTTCGGTCTTTTACCTGCAAAAACAACATTGGCCGATCCCCCTCGGAAACTTGGTGGTTTCGCTTTGTTTGAGGAATCGTGCACAGTCGCGGAGATCGATGGACCGACTCCATGACCGTGTCTTGGTGCGCGAAGACATTGAGTGTCTCGTGACTCACTTTATTATGAGGGTCCTCGGTTAGGCTGCGCCTCGCCTCGTATTTAAACGAAGGGCGTGCGGTCTCGGTCTAGAGGAGTCCTTGCGCGGGGCAGCGTCGGATGAATCAACTCCACGCCCGCGGCTGGTTAGCTCTGCTTCCACCTCGGCCAGCCATGGAGATGGCCGACCTCGACGGTGTACGTTGAGACGGGGTTGTGGCATGGGTCCACTGATTATTGTTGGAGAGCCCTCAGACTACGCCGGCCTCGTATTTAAACGAACGGCGGGCGATCTCGGCCGAAAGGGACCTTGCATGGCCGGGCGGCCTTCCATTGATCGCTGTGGCCATGGCTTTATGATGTGCGGTGGAGGCGATCTTATGCCTTAGTCCGTCATGTTAGATGCTGGACTGTAGATAGCGATCGTGTCCGCTGGGTTGCTGATGATGTAGCGTGATGATCGGCGATCGGGCTGGAAGACTGTCGATCGTCGCTCGGCTGCCGATCGCTTTATTCGTAGGTCAATATTGGCGATCGGGCGGGAGATCGTCGTCCGGGCGCCGATCGCGCTGCTCACAGGCTAAGAAGGAACCTTTGCCTGGCCAGAAAATCTGCGGCTCTAGCCCGGAAGGCTGCGTAGGTCGTCGTTCGGGTCTTCGTAAGATGCCTGAACATAGGCGAAAAACCCTGAAAACCTCCTAGGACCGCGTAGAGGGCGGTCTCATCGCTTACGGGCTCGCCGTTGAGGATGATCACATCTACCCGGTCGATGTAGTCCGAGTAGGACTCTCCCTCTCCCTGCTTGATTTGCATCATGCTAAGGGGACCTTCTGGCCGGACGACCCTGGTGGCGAAGTACTCCGTGAAGACGTGCGCCAGCTCGTTAAAGAAGCCGATGGACCGAGGTGGCAATGAGGTGTACCACCGGTGGGCGAGGTCGTCCAGTGTCAGAGGGAACATTCGGCACCTGGTCGCGTCTGACGCCCCACACCCGGTCATGTAGATGTTGAACTTCCTTAGGTGCATCTGGGGGTCCGATCGCCCCTCGTATATGGGTGTTTGCGGGGGAGCGATCTTGTGCTGCACGGGGGCGAGCTCGATGTCGATCGTGAGTGGCTCGCTTGGCCCGACGATCGTCTTCTTGGCGCCTGCCCTGGATTCCAGGAGCATCTTCATGTCGTCGAGTTGACGTTGCATCGCAGCCATCGTCATGGCTCGGTCGCTTGCCGATCGGCTTTGGGAGCGGTAGCCGAGGCGATCGTGCACCGATCTCCGGACTGTAACACCCCCAGATCAAACCGGGAATATTACACGCCGCAGACCCTCTCCGTGAGGATCCACCAGGCTAGACATCAAAACAACACATTACATTACATACCGACGAATCAAAATAACGGACCAATAGACCGATTTGGTCTTTCGCCACTGACTTACAAATCAAAATACATAAACTCATCCAGACTCATACCCACAAAAGGGTAAAATACTTGCAACAACGAACAATAAGACAGCGGAAAATACAATACAATGGACTCCGACTAACTGAACCCAAAACTGGCCTTCGTGTGATTAGTATCATTCGTCTTTCATCATCCCTCGTGCCGATCCTGTGTCTTGCTCCCGAAAACCTGTACCTGGACACAATACAGATATCCACCCCCCCGATTACTCGGGGGTTAGCAAAACTCCACTGTTTCGCTAGTGCAAGTATAAAGTGCAAATACGAGCCATACACAACACGTTCCGAGAATACAACCAAAGACTTCCCGAGGTATATTTAGTTAAAAATAGTTCAAGTCTTGAAAGTAGAACGAAGTAAGTAAGCACTTTGAAAACATTTCCAAATCTCGGGAGTTTTAAAAACATTAGAAATTGAAAAGTTCTTAAATTCCTCGAAAATCATTTAGGGTCACAGCCCCAAAGTTCATTTTCCAAAATGCAAATCCGTTTAACAAAACACGGGGTCCACGACCCAACCATTCCGGTTACAAAACACAGGGTCCACGACCCGATCATCCAATTCAATTCACTTACAAGGACACATTACACATAACACATTATTCCTATGCCATTCTAGTCAAGCACCAAAACTCGATATATAATATCTCTCGACCCCGAGCGCAAAACATTGTGATACTCCGGACAATATCACAATTAATCATCAAAACATCAACATCAATATCACAGAAACCACACTTGGTAACCCGTGGCCGCACCCATTAGTATCGGCCCCCAGAGGCCCCGTCGGACCGTCCCCAGGTGGGAAACCACTTCCGCGGCCGTACCCATTAGTATCGGCCCCCAGAGGTCCCGTCGAACCGTCCCCAGGTGGAAGAACATCAACACACGCACCCAAGTTCACTTCCGTGGCCGTACCCATTAGTATCGGCCCCCAGAGGCCACACGCCATCCCCAGGTGGAAGAACAACAACACACGTTCCAAAATCACAGTTGCAAACCACAAGCCTCGAAGGTCAATCACAGTATATATATAGTCGAGGTACCTTACTAGAATGGCCAGTTCATCCAACATATACTCACGACCAAGTAATGATACGATTCACAAGGAAGCACAAGATTTCAACAGCACCGAACGACACAACTAATATCACACAAACTCACATATTCATCTAAGCACATTAATTCCCAACACACACGGGACACCTTTACAAAAACCATGATGATAAATATTCCGATTCTTTTGAAAAATGGTTATTAATATTTATTTAGCACATATCGACGATTAACAACCGTAATATCCACAAAACACATAATGTATGGGCAAGATACTTGCCTCGATAATCGACACCGGACACTCCTACGAACACGGCTCAGTCGGGACACCTCGAACACCTACAATTCTCGGCGAAGACAAAGAATACGCCCACGATCGAAAAGCTTGAAGAAAACGATTTAACGGAAGGGTTCCGACTCGAGTTCTTCGCAAGAATTCGACCCTAACAACATATAATCAATGAATCATCGATCATACGAGGAAGAATAATCGTAGAACGCCCGAAAACCCCTCTATGACATTTTACCGGACACCTTCAAGGCATCGATCAAGAACTCAACCAAATTGACGAATCGATACGATCCAACCATGGAATAATAAAGAAAATGATATAATATATCTAAATTATCATCAATCCATCAAAATCCTAAGTTAAATCGGATTAATCGGACGAAAACAACCAAAACCCCCAAATTCCCCAAAACTAGATTTCTAGGAAATCTGACCTGATTCGGTAGATCGGAGGATGTTATAGGACGGATGATTGACGATATGAACCTCCAAACTTCATGGATATGTTGTTAAACAACATGGATTCAAGCTTAGAACACGCCCAGCTGCGGAAGAGGAGAAGAAGAAGGTGAAAATGGCAAGAAAAACATCTGCAGGGCCTTTTATAGGGGTTGACTGCCCTGCCGGACACGGCCCGTGCCGACCGGCACGGTCGTGTCGCACAGCTGGCCGACAGGGACTCGACCGTGTCCTGCTTGACACGGTCGCGGCGCGGAGGGCCTTCCGATAGTGACCCGTCCGACAGCGACTCGGCATGACTCGACCGTGTCCTGGAACACGGTCGGGCGTGTCGGCAGTCGGTTCTGGCTTATCCGGAAGAGTTCGGCACGGGCCGTGTCGGACGACACGGTCGGGTCCTGAGGCAGAGACTCCGGCATTTCCGGACGAGTACGGCACGGGCCGTGTCGGACGACACGGCCGAGTTCGGCCGGCAGTGATCGGCCAATAACGAGCGGGTGAGCTAAAACGACCATAACTCTCTCGTCCGGACTCCGATTGACTCACCGTTTGAACCATTGGAAAGCTAACTCGATGCTCTATAGTATTGCAAGGATTTAGAATTTTTGGAGTTACCAAAAATTAATGGTGACTTTACAAAGTCGAACTCCCACGTGAAAAAGTCGATTAAGGACACGGAACTCAACAAAACGACACTGAAACGAACTCGGATGACAAAAAGTGCAGAATTAATCATTCTCGGAATGACGAAACGGTCATGATAGAGTTGTCAAAACGAACTTCCTCCGAAAAAAGAAAATTACCGAAATTCGAAATTGCGGATATTACATTCTACCCTCCTTAAAAGAAGTTTCGTCCCGAAACTTAAAACAAGTAGGGAGAAGCAATATCCCGCCAGGAAAACTCAACGAGATACGCAAGGAAACGCGTAACTTACGCCCATCGGCGAAACGTTACAAGCAACGCAAAGGAATATGCGGCGTGAAAACACGCTCCACGACGACCAACACAACGCCGCCGCTAGGGATATAATAAAACCAACAAGTGACAAGCGTCATCAACTGGATAATACAATCAAGTCAATTATCCGAACAAACACAAAACACAACGGACGAAAATCAATACGATTGACCAACCCAACGGTACATCAAACAAAACGCGAGCCAATCGCTGAACATATACGGAATTCCACCGCCCAAGGGTTGGAAGATCGAAAACGAGACTAATTTTCCGAACTTGAAAAGGTCACAACGATATATAGATCAATTTGGGACAATATCAGAACTCGCTCGAATGACAAAGGTGAGAAACAACACCATGTCAGAAGCATCAACGAACACGGTCAGTCGATACGATTGGACGAAACAAGAGAAAGAAAGAAAATGCGGGTATTACATCATATCACCTTTAAAAGAGGTTTCGTCCGAAACCTAAACAACGAATGAAGTCTTTGGAATAGCAACCTTCCCGACCATATCCTCTTGGTCCACATCCGATCTTCATGGTCATTAGTATCGTGGTCACGACTGCGTCCTCTGCCCATCGGCATACTAAGCGAATTCCCACTCAATACGATTGCACAGCTTCGCAAAATATTATACTAAGGTACCAACTCAGCACGACATATCACATGAGGTAACCAATAACAACTCGAAAAGAAAATCCACGAGGTATCCTTTTAAAGGAAATCTTTTGAAAATCCTTGGATTTGTATGGTATTTAAAATAAACTTTAAAAGTACTTTTGGTACCTCGGGTTGTTTCATCAAAACTTGCAAACAACATACTTTAACCGTCTCATTGAAATCATTTGAAGTCATCATGCCTCTACGTATCATCATCACCGTTAACAACTAACAAGTTAACCATGTAAGATCATCAAATCATTCTTACATACTCTAATATTTCCAAATCCGAGTTTGAACTTTACATCGAGTGAGATTTTTCATCTTTCACTATATTTTTTTGAAAATAAAAAATCGCATTGGTTTTTGAAATAAAATATTTTTATGGTGTGAAAGATTTTTTTTTTGAAAATCATTCACTCGAAATATTTGAAAATGCAACAATACGTTAAAATCATTTTCGAAAATCCTCCCAACACTTCACAGACATCAACGATGGTAATACTTTACAAAATGTTCAAGGTACTTTAAAACAACTCTTTCAAAAACCGTCGAGGTTTTATTTGAGAATCCAAGGCCGGCTTCCCAATTCCAAATAATTTTCAAAGTATACACGGAGCCGCCGATTAATCGAACCGTCAAAACTTTGTGAAGTTTCCAGGAAAGTGTTTTTGAACACACACAGCAGACATAATTTATCAATTCATCAAACACAATCAAATATCACCTAGCAATACGAAAAGTCTTAACACACATTCACGCACAACAGTTGTTATCACTAGACACCACGTAGAGAATACAACTACAGGTGATTGGCCGCAAAAGTTAGACCTGACGGCTATAATCCGGTTCCATAGCCTCTGCCCAGGTTGATTAGCGCGCGTTACAACAAAGATTAATGTGTGCTAAACACGCCACGTTAGCGCGCGTTAGGCTCGTATTAAGCCTGTGCTAACTGCTCTAATCACCAACATGATTGCAAACATATATGAGGTAATACTAGACTCGAAGGTTACAAATAAGCAGCAACATACGAGTCTAAATGTCATCGATTCACATAATTATAACATCTCACAAGCAAACATCAAAAGAAAATCATCCTATCAAGAACAAAAATTTTACTTCTCAATAAAGAGGACTATCTCAACACATACATACCGATGGACTCAACTTTCACGTTACTATTTTAATTTTAAAACTGGCACCACTGCTCAACAACGAGAGCATCATCAATACGCATCTTTTGACCAACATTCATGAAACCGAAAAGTTACAAACGAGAGTCACGTCTTGAGTATATTTTGAAGACCTTATTTGAGTTAAAAACTCGAGTTTTGAAAACTTATAGTATGAGATGAGAATGAAATATCAGTAGTTTGAAGTCTAAAAATTTTCGACCTTGAGGTCATCATACAAAAATCAAAAAATTTCCTCCCTTGGAGGACATTTTAAAAAAATTTACGTGGCTCCCCGGAAGCCTTCGAAACTAAAAATTCCAAGGTTGTTGTTCTTGCAAGCAAAACAATTCATACAAGGATACATTTGGCCATATCATTCTTCATTCTAGCACAAAACGGGAATTAACCAATATATGTCACTTACTCACGATGCACCTTCAAATACTACTACATAAAACAGAATCACACAGGCTCGTATAGCTCGTGGTACAACCTGTAGTAGGGAGACTTACATCCACAGATCGCACGAAGATGATGGCTGCACCCTGATACTAATCACGGCCGACATTCCAAACGACGCGTCGCGACACGACATCAGTCAGACTCAATCTGACAAGAGAAGACCCAACAATACACGACTGGACCCGACAGCCTAGGTTTCCGCAACCTAAGCTCCGATACCATAAGTGTAACACCCCCGGATCAAACCGGGAATATTACACGCCGCAGACCCTCTCCGTGAGGATCCACCAGGCTAGACATCAAAACAACACATTACATTACATACCGACGAATCAAAATAACGGACCAATAGACCGATTTGGTCTTTCGCCACTGACTTACAAATCAAAATACATAAACTCATCCAGACTCATACCCACACAAGGGTAAAATACTTGCAACAATGAACAATAAGACAGCGGAAAAGACAATACAATGGACTCCGACTAACTGAACCCAAAACTGGCCTTCGTGTGATTAGTATCATTCGTCTTTCATCATCCCTTGTGCCGATCCTGTGTCTTGCTCCCGAAAACCTGCATGTACCTAGACACAATACAGATATCCACCCCCCCGATTACTCGGGGGTTAGCAAAACTCCACTGTTTCGCTAGTGCAAGTATAAAGTGCAAATACGAGCCATACACAACACGTTCCGAGAATACAACGAAAGACTTCCCGAGGTATATTTAGTTAAAAATAGTTCAAGTCTTGAAAGTAGAACGAAGTAAGTAAGCACTTTGAAAACATTTCCAAATCTCGGGAGTTTTAAAAACATTAGAAATTGAAAAGTTCTTAAATTCCTCGAAAATCATTTAGGGTCACAGCCCCAAAGTTCATTTTCCAAAATGCAAATCCGTTTAACAAAACACGGGGTCCACGACCCAACCATTCCGGTTACAAAACATAGGGTCCACGACCCGATCATCCAATTCAATTCACTTACAAGGACACATTACACATAACACATTATTCCTATGCTATTCTAGTCAAGCACCAAAACTCGATATATAATGTCTCTCGACCCCGAGCGCAAAGCATTGTGATACTCCGGACAATATCACAATTAATCATCAAAACATCAACATCAATATCACAGAAACCACACTTGGTAACCCGTGGCCGTACCCATTAGTATCGGCCCCCAGAGGCCCCGTCGGACCGTCCCCAGGTGGAAAACCACTTCCGCGGCCGTACCCATTAGTATCGGCCCCCAGAGGTCCCGTCGAACCGTCCCCAGGTGGAAGAACATCAACACACGCACCCAAGTTCACTTCCGTGGCCGTACCCATTAGTATCGGCCCCGCAGGCCATACGCCATCCCTGTGGAAGAACAACAACACACGTTCCAAAATCACGATTGCAAACCACAAGCCTCGAAGGTCAATCACGGTATATATATATAGTCGAGGTACCTTACTAGAATGGCCATTCATCCAACATATACTCACGACCAAGTAATGATACGATTCACAAGGAAGCACAAGATTTCAACAAAGACCGAACGACACAACTAATATCACACAAACTCACATATTCATCTAAGCACATTAATTCCCAACACACACGGGACACCTTTACAAAAACCATGATGATAAATATTCCGATTCTTTTGAAAAATGGTTATTAATATTTATTTAGCACATATCGACGATTAACAACCGTAATATCCACAAAACACATAATGTATGGGCAAGATACTTGCCTCGATAATCGACACCGGACACTCCTACGAACACGGCTCAGTCGGGACACCTCGAACACCTACAATTCTCCGGCGAAGACAAAGAATACGCCCACGATCGAAACGCTTGAAGAAAACGACGAACGGAAGGGTTCCGACTCGAGTTCTTCGCAAGAATTCGACCCTAAAAACATATAATCAATAAATCATCGATCATACGAGGAAGAATAATCGTAGAACGCCCGAAAACCCCTCTATGACATTTTACCGGACACCTTCAAGGCATCGATCAAGAACTCAACCAAATTGACGAATCGATACGATCCAACCCTGGAATAATAAAGAAAATGATATAATATATCTAAATTATCATCAATCCATCAAAATCCTAAGTTAAATCGGATTAATCGGACGAAAACAACCAAAACCCCCAAATTCCCCAAAACTAGATTTCTAGGAAATCGACTGGTCAGTAGATCGGAGGATGTTATAGGACGGATGATTGACGATATGAACCTCCAAACTTCATGGATATGTTGTTAAACAACATGGCTTCAAGCTTAGAACACGCCCAGCTGCGGAAGAGGAGAAGAAGAAGGTGAAAATGGCAAGAAAAACGTCTGCAGGGCCTTTTATAGGGGTTGACTACCCTGCCGGACACGGCCCGTGCCGATCGGCACGGTCGTGTCGCATACCTGGCCGACAGGGACTCGACCGTGTCCCGCTTGACACGGTCGCGCGCGAGGGCCTTCCGATAGTGACCCGTCCGACGGCCGACTTCGGCATGACTCGACCGTGTCTGGAACACGGTCGGGCGTGTCAGCGATCGGCTCGGCTTATCCGGAAGAGTTCGGCACGGGCCGTGTCGGACGACACGGCCGGGTCCCGAGGCGAGAGACTCCGTCATTTCCGGACGAGTACGGCACGGCCGTGTCGGACGACACGGCCGAGTTCGGCCGGCGTGATCGCCAATAACGGCGGGTGAGCTAAAACGACCATAACTCTCTCGTCCGGACTCCGATTGACTCACCGTTTGAACCATTGGAAAGCTAACTCGATGCTCTATAATATTGCAAAGATTTAGAATTTTTGGAGTTACCAAAAATTAATGGTGACTTTACAAAGTCGAACTCCCACGTGAAAAAGTCGATTAAGGACACGGAACTCAACAAAACGACACTGAAACGAACTCGGATGACAAAAAGTGCAGAATTAATCATTCTCGGAATGACGAAACGGTCATGATAGAGTTGTCAAAACGAACTTCTTCGAAAAAAGAAAATTACCGAAATTCGAAATTGCGGATATTACATTCTACCCTCCTTAAAAGAAGTTTCGTCCCGAAACTTAAAACAAGTAGGGAGAAGCAATATCCCGCCAGGAAAACTCAACGAGATACGCAAGGAAACGCGTAACTTACGCCCATCGGCGAAACGTTACAAGCAACGCAAAGGAATATGCGGCGTGAAAACACGCTCCACGACGACCAACACAACGCCGCCGCTAGGGATATAATAAAACCAACAAGTGACAAGCGTCATCAACTGGATAATACAATCAAGTCAATTATCCGAACAAACACAAAACACAACGGACGAAAATCAATACGATTGACCAACCCAACGGTACATCAAACAAAACGCGAGCCAATCGCTGAACATATACGGAATTCCACCGCCCAAGGGTTGGAAGATCGAAAACGAGACTAATTTTCCGAACTTGAAAAGGTCACAACGATATATAGATCAATTTGGGACAATATCAGAACTCGCTCGAATGACAAAGGTGAGAAACAACACCAGGTCAGAAGCATCAACGAACACAGTCGAGTCGATACGATTGGACGAAACAGAAGAGAAAGAAAGAAAAATGCGGGTATTACATCATATCACCTTTAAAAGAGGTTTCGTCCCGAAACCTAAACAACGAGAACGAAGTGCTGGAATAGCAACCTTCCCGACCATATCCTCTTGGTCCACATCCGATCTTCATGGCCATTAGTATCGTGGTCACGACTGCGTCCTCTGCCCATCGGCATACTAAGCGAATTCCCACTCAATACGATTGCACAGCTTCGCAAAATATTATACTAAGGTACCAACTCAGCACGACATATCACATGAGGTAACCAATAACAACTCGAAAAGAAAATCCACGAGGTATCCTTTTAAAGGAAATCTTTTGAAAATCCTTGGATTTGTATGGTATTTAAAATAAACTTTAAAAGTACTTTTGGTACCTCGGGTTGTTTCATCAAAACTTGCAAACAACATACTTTAACCGTCTCATTGAAATCATTTGAAGTCATCATGCCTCTACGTATCATCATCACCGTTAACAACTAACAAGTTAACCATGTAAGATCATCAAATCATTCTTACATACTCTAATATTTCCAAATCCGAGTTTGAACTTTACATCGAGTGAGATTTTTCATCTTTCACTATATTTTTTTGAAAATAAAAAATCGCATTGGTTTTTGAAATAAAATATTTTTATGGTGTGAAAGATTTTTTTTTTTGAAAATCATTCACTCGAAATATTTGAAAATGCAACAATACGTCAAAATCATTTTCGAAAATCCTCCCAACACTTCACAGACATCAACGACGGTAATACTTTACAAAATGTTCAAGGTACTTTAAAACAACTCTTTCAAAAACCGTCGAGGTTTTATTTGAGAATCCAAGGCCGGCTTGCCAATTCCAAATAATTTTCAAAGTATACACGGAGCCGCCGATTAATCGAACCGTCAAAACTTTGTGAAGTTTCCAGGAAAGTGTTTTTGAACACACACAGCAGACATAATTTATCAATTCATCAAACACAATCAAATATCACCTAGCAATACGAAAAGTCTTAACACACATTCACGCTGCTTGATTGTTATCACTAGACACCACGTAGAGAATACAACTACAGGTGATTGGCCGCAAAAGTTAGACCCGACGGCTATAATGCGGTTCCATAGCCTCGCCTGTGTTGATTAGCGCGCGTTACAACAAAGATTAACGTGTGCTAAACACGCCACGTTAGCGCGTTAGGCTCGTATTAAGCCCGTGCTAACCGCTCTAATCACCAACATGATTGCAAACATATATGAGGTAATACTAGACTCGAAGGTTACAAATAAGCAAAGAACATACGAGTCTAAATGTCATCGATTCACATAATTATAACATCTCACAAGCAAAGATCAAAAGAAAATCATCCTATCAAGAACAAAAATTTTACTTCTCAATAAAGAGGACTATCTCAACACATACATACCGATGGACTCAACTTTCACGTTACTATTTTAATTTTAAAACTGGCACCACTGCTCAACAACGAGAGCATCATCAATACGCATCTTTTGACCAACATTCATGAAACCGAAAAGTTAAAAACGAGAGTCACGTCTTGAGTATATTTTGAAGACCTTATTTGAGTTAAAAACTCGAGTTTTGAAAACTTATAGTATGAGATGAGAATGAAATATCAGTAGTTTGAAGTCTAAAAATTTTCGACCTTGAGGTCATCATACAAAAATCAAAAATTTTCCTCCCTTGGAGGACATTTTAAAAAAATTTACGTGGCTCCCCGGAAGCCTTCGAAACTAAAAATTCCAAGGTTGTTGTTCTTGCAAGCAAAACAATTCATACAAGGATACATTTGGCCATATCATTCTTCATTCTAGCACAAAACGGGAATTAACCAATATATGTCACTTACTCACGATGCACCTTCAAATACTACTACATAAAACAGAATCACACAGGCTCGTATAGCTCGTGGTACAACCTGTAGTAGGGAGACTTACATCCACAGATCGCACGAAGATGATGGCTGCACCCTGATACTAATCACGGCCGACATTCCAAACGACGCGTCGCGACACGACATCAGTCAGACTCAATCTGACAAGAGAAGACCCAACAATACACGACTGGACCCGACAGCCTAGGTTTCCGCAACCTAAGCTCCGATACCATAAATGTAACACCCCCAGATCAAACCGGGAATATTACACGCCGCAGACCCTCTCCGTGAGGATCCACCAGGCTAGACATCAAAACAACACATTACATTACATACCGACGAATCAAAATAACGGACCAATAGACCGATTTGGTCTTTCGCCACTGACTTACAAATCAAAATACATAAACTCATCTAGACTCATACCCACACAAGGGTAAAATACTTGCAACAACGAACAATAGGACAGCGGAAAAGACAATACAATGGACTCCGACTAACTGAACCCAAAACTGGCCTTCGTGTGATTAGTATCATTCGTCTTTCATCATCCCTCGTGCCGATCCTGTGTCTTGCTCCCGAAAACCTGCATGTACCTGGACACAATACAGATATCCACCCCCCCGATTACTCGGGGGTTAGCAAAACTCCACTGTTTCGCTAGTGCAAGTATAAAGTGCAAATACGAGCCATGCACAACACGTTCCGAGAATACAACGAAAGACTTCCCGAGGTATATTTAGTTAAAAATAGTTCAAGTCTTGAAAGTAGAACGAAGTAAGTAAGCACTTTGAAAACATTTCCAAATCTCGGGAGTTTTAAAAACATTAGAAATTGAAAAGTTCTTAAATTCCTCGAAAATCATTTAGGGTCACAGCCCCAAAGTTCATTTTCCAAAATGCAAATCCGTTTAACAAAACACGGGGTCCACGACCCAACCATTCCGGTTACAAAACACAGGGTCCACGACCCGATCATCCAATTCAATTCACTTACAAGGACACATTACACATAACACATTATTCCTATGCCATTCTAGTCAAGCACCAAAACTCGATATATAATGTCTCTCGACCCCGAGCGCAAAGCATTGTGATACTCCGGACAATATCACAATTAATCATCAAAACATCAACATCAATATCACAGAAACCACACTTGGTAACCCGTGGCCGTACCCATTAGTATCGGCCCCTAGAGGCCCCGTCGGACCGTCCTCAGGTGGAAAACCACTTCCGAGGCCGTACCCATTAGTATCGGCCCCCAGAGGTCCCGTCGAACCGTCCCCAGGTGGAAGAACATCAACACACGCACCCAAGTTCACTTCCGTGGCCGTACCCATTAGTATCGGCCCCCATAGGCCACACGCCATCCCCAGGTGGAAGAACAACAACACACGTTCCAAAATCACAGTTGCAAACCACAAGCCTCGAAGGTCAATCACAGTATATATATAGTCGAGGTACCTTACTAGAATGGCCAGTTCATCCAACATATACTCACGACCAAGTAATGATACGATTCACAAGGAAGCACAAGATTTCAACAGTACTGAATGACACAACTAATATCACACAAACTCACATATTCATCTAAGCACATTAATTCCCAACACACACGGGACACCTTTACAAAAACCATGATGATAAATATTCCGATTCTTTTGAAAAATGGTTATTAATATTTATTTAGCACATATCGACGATTAACAACCGTAATATCCACAAAACACATAATGTATGGGCAAGATACTTGCCTCGATAATCGACACCGGACACTCCTACGAACACGGCTCAGTCGGGACACCTCGAACACCTACAATTCTCGTGAAGACAAAGAATACGCCACGATCGAAAAGCTTGAAGAAAACGACGAGCGGAAGGGTTCCACTCGAGTTCTTCGCAAGAATTCGACCTAACAACATATAATCAATAAATCATCGATCATACGAGGAAGAATAATCGTAGAACGCCCGAAAACCCCTCTATGACATTTCTGGACACCTTCAAGGCATCGATCAAGAACTCGACCAAATTGACGAATCGATACGATCCAACCATGGAATAATAAAGAAAATGATATAATATATCTAAATTATCATCAATCCATCAAAATCCTAAGTTAAATCGGATTAATCGGACGAAAACAACCAAAACCCCAAATTCCCCAAAACTAGATTTCTAGGAAATCGGCTGGTCGGTAGATCGGAGGATGTTATAGGACGGATGATTGACGATATGAACCTCCAAACTTCATGGATATGTTGTTAAACAACATGGCTTCAAGCTTAGAACACGCCAGTGCGGAAGAGGAGAGGAAGAAGGTGAAAAATGGCAAGAAAAAGCGTCTGCGGGGCCTTTTATAGGGGTTGGCGCCTGCCGGACAAGGCCCGTGACGATCGGCACGCTCGTGTCGCACAGCTGGCGACAGGACTCGACCGTGTCTGCGCTTGACACGGTCGCGGCGTGGAGGGCCTTCCGATAGTGACCCGTCCGAGCGGCGGTCGGCATGACTCGACCGTGTCCTGGAACACGGTCGGGCGTGTCGGCAGTCGGTTCTGGCTTATCCGGAAGAGTTCGGCACGGGCCGTGTCGGACGACACGGTCGGGTCCTGAGGCAGAGACTCCGGCATTTCCGGACGAGTACGGCACGGGCCGTGTCGGACGACACGGCCGAGTTCGGCCGGCAGTGATCGGCCAATAACGAGCGGGTGAGCTAAAACGACCATAACTCTCTCGTCCGGACTCCAATTGACTCACCGTTTGAACCATTGGAAAGCTAACTCGATGCACTATAATATTGCAAAGATTTAGAATTTTTGGAGTTACCAAAAATTAATGGTGACTTTACAAAGTCGAACTCCCACGTGAAAAAGTCGATTAAGGACACGGAACTCAACAAAACGACACTGAAACGAACTCGGATGACAAAAAGTGCAGAATTAATCAATCTCGGAATGACGAAACGGTCATGATAGAGTTTTCAAAACGAACTTCCTCCGAAAAAAGAAAATTACCGAAATTCGAAATTGCGGATATTACATTCTACCCTCCTTAAATGAAGTTTCGTCCCGAAACTTAAAACAAGTAGGGAGAAGCAATATCCCGCCAGGAAAACTCAACGAGATACGCAAGGAAACGCGTAACTTACGCCCATCGGCGAAACGTTACAAGCAACGCAAAGGAATATGCGGCGTGAAAACACGCTCCACGACGACCAACACAACGCCGCGGCTAGGGATATAATAAAACCAACAAGTGACAAGCGTCATCAACTGGATAATACAATCAAGTCAATTATCCGAACATACACAAAACACAACGGACGAAAATCAATACGATTGACCAACCCAACGGTACATCAAACAAAACGCGAGCCAATCGCTGAACATATACGGAATTCCACCGCCCAAGGGTTGGAAGATCGAAAACGAGACTAATTTTCCGAACATGAAAAGGTCACAACGATATATAGATCAATTTGGGACAATATCAGAACTCGCTCGAATGACAAAGGTGAGAAACAACACCAGGTCAGAAGCATCAACGAACACAGTCGAGTCGATACGATTGGACGAAACAGAAGAGAAAGAAAGAAAAATGCGGGTATTACACGGACTCCGCTGCTGCCGACCTCGGCTATTTGGCGAGGGGGAGCCAGACGGCTTGGCTGCCTTCTGGGAGCTGGGTAGGCCGAGCTCCTGGTGACGGACTCATACTCCGTCGTCTCGTAGCTGGGGCCGGACTGCCCCGGTCGCCAGGTTGGGTCACTGCCCAGGCGATCGAAGACAGAGGTGCCCCTGCTGGCGAGCGCCTCTTCCTGCGGACGAGAGCCTCCTGGCGACCGCTCGGCCAGTGACGCCTTGAGCTTCCGCTTGGACTTCCGGCGGACGGCCGAGGGGGTGATAGCAGGGGGCGCGTCGAGAGCACTCCGTCGCTCCTATAGGACGGCCAGGGACCCTTCGATCTGTTCCTTGGTTCGGAACCGATCGAGCGAGAGGCTTGGGCCGCCGTCCAGGGACGGGATCGAGCGTCTCTGACCGCGGCGGCTACCCTCCACCATCGGCTGTGGCTCGGTGGGGCCAGGCAGGTGCAGCCGGCGAGTCGCGGCTTTCTTCGATGCGGAGGCGGAAGACATGATTTCTGAAGGATTTCTTTGAAGTGCAGTGAGTGTCACTTCAAGTATCTGCCCCGAGAACAGTGAGTGTTCTTCGGGACGGTAGAAATAAAAATGTGAGGGTTAGATGCCCTTCTTCTAGCGCCAATTGTTGTTGCCCAAAATATCTATCCGAAGATTAAATACTGCTGGAGACGGACAACAAACAACAATTGCGGGAGCACTTCCGAGAGAAGATAAATAATACAAGATTTGCCGGGTTTGTTAGGCCCGGGCTTGAATGCTCTCGCGAGATGATATTAATACGAATATTCGTGGATACAAGTATTAATGAGAGAAATCTAAATACAATGAGTGTAAAAAGACTCTGTTAATCCGGCTCTTGAGCGAAGCTCGGTGTTCTTCGTTCCTGCCGATCGTCTTCGTGATGAGAGAGGCCGGAAGAAGTAAGACCGAATGATAGCTGTTGCCAAGAGTTGGAGATTAGCCA
Source organism: Orobanche coerulescens (assembly GCA_033398695.1). Taxonomy (NCBI): domain Eukaryota; kingdom Viridiplantae; phylum Streptophyta; class Magnoliopsida; order Lamiales; family Orobanchaceae; genus Orobanche; species Orobanche coerulescens. Next base: position 48,746,073 of record CM065801.1, on the reverse strand, counting down.
AGTGCTGTGTATTTGCTCCTGTATTGTATGCTCAAGTCGCGATATTGCAGAGAGGAATACAAGTGCTGGGAGCCTTGTATATATAGGGGCAGCCAGGTCTTGTCCTCTAGCGGGCGACCGCCTTCCGGCCATTATAATAATCTGCCGATCGTCTGCCGGCCAATATTATAATGGGGCGGTCTCCTGGGCTGTTGGGCTAAAGTCCAAGTAAGATGCTGGCTGTCGGGCTAAAGTCCAAGGCAGGTGCTGGCTACAGCTGGGCGGTCCAATGAGGAGCCAGCACGCATCCGGAGTTAGTCAACATACGGCCCTACTGACAGCTTTCGGCAGAACTAATAGTCACATGCGGCCCTACTGACAGCTTTCGGCGGCTTGTCGGCTGGTGGAGAGATTCTGCCAGGCTGTGGTCAATGGCCCGAGATTCGTGGATCTTGTCTCGGCCCTTGCACGTGGTGCCAGTCTTAAGGTTCGGCCTTTGCCGACTGGATGGCCATCGGTGCTGATCGACATGAGGCAATCGTCTCTAGTTGGTCATCAGGGATCGCCATCGGCCAGTTGCTGAGGGTCGGCACTTGGTCGGTCACCAAGGGTCGGTCGGCAAGTGCCGAGAGACGGTCGGTCTCCGAGGGTCGGTCGGCAAGTGCCTAGAGATGATCGTCCGCTAGTCGGTCGCCAGGAGTCGGTCGCCGAGTGCCGAGAGACGGTCGGTCTCCGAGGGTCGGTCGGCAAGTGCCGAGAGATGATCGTCCGCTAGTCAGTTGCCAGGAGTCGGTCGCCGAGTGCCGAGAGACGATCGTATCTGAGGTCGATCGCTCGGCACCGGGACTTGTCCTGGGACCTTCGGTTGGCCGATATAGCTTGTCCGCTGGGTTAAGGCTCGGCCGCCTGGTCGCTGATCGGCAGATCTGCCTTGGCCGCTCGGCAGTGACTCGGTCGCCCGACCTCCTAGGCGATCGCCGGTCGGAAGGTGTTAATTCTTGACACAACATACGATAATATGCCAATTTAACTGGAATAATCTCATGTTCAACAACATGAATAACAATGTACATGATCAAAATCATCAACATTAAATCAATATTCAAAATACGATACTTGCCTTAGAAATGGCGACAAGGATTGCTACTACGAACAATCTTCAACCCGCTCGAAGAACTCTCACTCGATTATTCCACCAAAATCCAAACCTTCAGCGAACAATAACATCGGTATAACTAATGGTTCTGGATAATCGCTCTAAACATCATGCTAGAATTAAGAGGCGTAATCTACCCGATCATAAAAACGTACGAATCTGCCCCAACCCAAACCGTTTAAATCATCACTACACTACTAATTCGAACAACAATTCCATGATCTTCCAAACAAAGTCATACACATCATTCGGTCGGATTCTACAACTATAACACCGTAGTTCGTCTAACATGGATCTGAATCATAACTTCCAATAATCCAACGTAGCAAGATTCTGGAGATATCTTGTAGAACACCATAAAATTCGGTTATAAGGTTCACATGTTTATTGATTAGTGCATAATTGATCTAAAATTCATATACAAAATATTCCTTTTTCCGGGCATAATCGTACTGATTTGTGATTAAAAATACATATTTTACAGATATGTCCAAACATGAGCTAAAAATGGTTATTTTACAGATTACTAACATGAAGCATCAAAAAGGACGGAAAACAAGATCAAATCCAACGACGGGAATTTTTCAAGGCAAAACGACCATACAACATGGCGCAAAAAGGACCGTGTTATGTAGGTCGTTTCACATACGGCGCAACAAGGTCCGTGTCTTGGGCCGTTTCACACACGGCCGGCATTTAGCGCCGTGTCCTTGCGCGTATTCCGGAAGAGACCGAGTTGTAATATCCGCAATTTTCGATTTTCGGTAAATTTCTTTTTTTGTCCGGAGTCCGTTTTGACGACTGTCTTTTGACCGTTTCGTCATTCTGAAAATATTTAATTCTACACTTTTTGTCATCCGAGTTCGTTTCGGTATCGTTTTTTTGAGTTTCGTGTTCTTAAATGACTTTTCCGCACATGAGTTCGATTCTCGCGAATCTCGTCCGAAACTGTTGTTTCGAGTTTCTCGGAAGTCCATTTAATGTTATTATTCATGTTGCAAGCTTCGGTTTGGTTATTCGATCACGTATCGTGATTTTGGGGCGTTTTGGGCCATTTTCGTAATTTCCCAAAGTTTGGGGTAATTACTTTCCGTTGTCGAATTTCGAGCCTTTGGGTAGTCGGAATCGTGTGTTCTATTAGTGCTCGGATTCGTCTTTTCGAGTACTTCGTAACCGTATCTTCGATTCGTACTCAGGTTCGGGTTTCGGGGTCGTTCGGGCCGTCGTAGTTGGTCGGCGAGTCATGGCGGGCATGCTCGGGCGAGCCACTGGCCGAGTAACGTGCGGTAGTGATCGGCGATTCGTCGTAAGGCGGTTACGTCGTAAGGCCACGGCGATAACGTCATGCGTTCGGCATTTTCGAGCGATGTGTTCGGCCATGGCGATTCGTCGTAACGGCCGTGATTAACTTTATTTAAGGCTTAGCGGCGTTTTTCTTGACCATTTCACTCGGTTTTCCTTCTCTTCCGCGGCTGGAGGTGTTGGAATCATGGAAGGATGTTGTTATACAATTAATCCATGAAGTTTTGAGTTTCATATCATCAATCATCCATCCTATAACATCCTCCGATCTACCGAATCAGGTCAGATTTTCTAGAAATCTAATTTTGGGGATTTTGGGTATTTTGTTCGATTTCGTCCGTTTAATCCGATTTAACTTAGGATTGTGATGGATTGATGATTATTTAGATGTATTGTATCATTTCCCTTGTTATTCCATGGTTGGATCGTATCGATTCGTTGTTTTGGTCGAGTTCTTGATCGACGCCTTGAAGGTGTCCGATAAAATGTCATAGAGGGGTTTTCGGGCGTTCTACTATTATTCTTCCTCGTATGATCGATGATTTATTGATTATATGTTGTTAGGGTCGAACTCTTGTGAAGAACTCGAGTCGGAACCCTTCCGTTCATTGTCTTCTTCGGGGTCCGAGCTTCCCGGTCGAACCGTGTTCTTCGGAGCGTTTGGTAGCGGTTATTAAGGCACGTATCTTATTATACGACTTGTATCTTGTGAATAGTAATTACGTATGATATGTATGACGATTTTGCTTGCCTCCGTAAATATGTTCCGTTTGAGTTGGTTGTGTTTTCCGAAATTTGAAGGCTTTGTGATAATAGTGATATATTGGTATACGTGTTAGGCGTTGTGCCATTTGTGCAGGATTGCGATGTACATATGAGATGGTTGTACACGTGTTTGTTCAATGTATTGTGTACCGAATGTGTGTTATGTTGGTTAAGAGTCGTTGTGATGATCATGATGTTTGTGTTGTTATGGTTTACATACTTGATTGTACATTTCGGTGTAATGTGGAATGGCTTGACATTTAATGATTATGAATTGTGTCGTGTCGATGTGTGTGTGTTCCAGGTAGGGTCTGACGAGGCCTCTGGAGTTCGGTACATGATGTGTACGAACAAGGTGTGTGATGCAGGTAGGGTCTGACGAGGCCTCTGGAGTTCGGTACATGATGTGTACGAACAAGGTGTGTGATCCAGGTAGGGTCTGACGAGGCCTCTGGAGTCCGGTACATGACGTGTATGGACAAGGTGTGTGATCCAGGTTGTAACACCCCCAAAACCGTATGGGAATATTACACGCCGTAAACCCTTTCCGCAAGGATCTACCAGGCTAAACGTCCATAAACAACCAAACGCTTGCCCGGCCAGGGTCAAACAATATAATAATACAGACCGTTAAGGTCACTTACACATAAACACACAGACCGATGAGGTCACACAACTCTATCAACAGGACTGACTAACAACATTACCCACACAGGGTTCGAAATACAATACAACGGAAGACTGAATCAACTCTAACAATACAAATAAACTCTACCAACTCTCAACTCTTGATTAGTATCGCAGCTCGTCATCCCCTTGTGCCAATCTTGTTGCTCCCTGAACTGCATGTACCGGACGCAAAGCAGACATCCACCCCCGAATACTGGGGTTAGTAAACTCCTTTGTTTTACTAGTGCAAGTATCAAACCATACGAAATGTAACAAGCAAATAGCAACTACGAATTTAATACGGAAATCAATTATCAAAATGTTCCCGAGAAGTTTTAGAATTTCGAACTCAAGTAAGAGATATTTGAAAAGGAACACATCATCTCGGGGATTTTTAAACCAGAAATTCTTTTGGATCTCGAATCCCAATTTACAAAACCCTTTTCGTAAACATTAGGGCCTTAGCCCGATTCTCGTTTCAAAGCATACTAAATAATATATCATTATGAGTCCGAGATCCATATTTAAAATGTTACCCGAACAATCACTGCTACACGATCATTGTTCGTACACATCATGTACCGAACTCCGGAGGCCTCGACGGACCTTACCCGGACCACACACACTGTTCGTACACATCATGTACCGAACTCCGGAGGCCTCAACGGACCCTACCCGGCCACACACACTGTTCGTACACATCATGTACCTAACTCCGGAGGCCTCAAAAGACCCTACCCGGCCACAACATCGTTCGTACACATCATGTACCGAACTCCAGAGGCCTCGTCAGACCCTACCTGGATCACACACCTTGTCCGTACACGTCATGTACCGGACTCCAGAGGCCTCGTCAGACCCTACCTGGAACACACACACATCGACACGACACAACTCATAATCATCAAATATCAAGCCATTCCACATTACATACAACAATGAGCACAATTAATCAATCACATTGATCACCACAAAATCGTACATTCCACGCACATAACACAACCTCAACACTCGCAACAACTATCGTCAATCAACGACACATAACCAGCATAACACACATTCGGTTTACAATACATTGCACAACCGAGTGTACAACCATCCCATATGTACGTCGCAATCCTGCACAAATGGCACAACGCCTAACATGTATACTAATATAACATTATTATCACAAAGCTTCAAATTACGGAAAACACAACCAACTCAAACGGAACATAATTACGAAGGCAAGCAAAATCATCATACACATCATACGTAATTACTAGTCGCAAGATACAAGTCATATAATAAGATACTTGCCTTAATAACCGCTAGCAAAAGCTCCGAAGAACACAGTTCGACCGGGAAGCTCGGACCCCGAAGAGGACAACGAACGGAAGGGTTCCGACTCGAGTTCTTCACAAGAATTTGACCCTAACAACATATAATCAATAAATCATCCATCATACGAGGAAGGATAATCGTAGAACGCCCGAAAACCCCCTCTATGACATTTTACCAGTGTTCTAAAAATCCCCGCCTAGGCCGATTAATCCTCCGATTAATCCCTAGAAGGTCCTCTGCCGTTCCGATTATAGCCTAGGCGCTTGTACTGGGCGTTTGGGTGATTAATCGGTCGTCTAGGCTGGCTGGCGGGTGCCTATGAAGGCAAGTTAAGATACTATGGATACTATAGACTACTTTATACCTATATCAATGTTTCAAATTTCATAACTACATGGGCGACTAGGTGGATGCCTAGATGGTTATACCTTTTGGTTTTTTTATTTTGTTCCAATAGTACTATAAATTCCTAAATTGATATATTATGGATATTATGGACTCCTTGATATCTATATAAATATTTCAAATTTAATATATAATTGATTATATATCTGTTTAAATGATTAAATTTTAATTATTTTTAATTATTTTACATATATATAATTTTACATATATAAAATAATTAAAATAATAATAAAAAATAAATCCACCTAGTCCGATTAATCCCCGATTAATCTCCGAATAATCCTCTGGGCGCTAGGCGTTAGCAATCCGAACGCCTAGCGCCTAGCGTTTTTTAGAACCATGCATTTTACCGGACACCTTCAATGCGTCGGTCAAGAACTCGACCAAAATAACGAATCGATACGATCCAACCATGGAATAACAAGGGAAATGATATAATACATGTAAATAATCATCAATCCATCACAATCCTAAGTTAAATCGGATAAAACGGACAAAATCGAACAAAATACCCAAAATCCCCAAAATTTGATTATCAAGAAATCTAACCTTGATTCGGTAGATCGGAGGAGGTTATGGGGTGATGGATTGATGTTAGAAACTCAAGAACTTCGTGGATTGATATATAAACAACATCTAATCACGTACTCCAAGCCCCAGTCGCGGAAGGAAATGAGAGGGATGAGAAAAATGGGTGTAAACCCGACTGCTCGAACATATATATACTCCCCAGCATCCTGCCGACCACTTACGGCCATAACCGGCCGACCTTACGGCCGTAACCGGCATTCGTCAAAATCCGCCCAGCGCATGCCGATCGCTTACGGCCGTAACCGACAGGGCCTTACGTCCGTAACTCGGGACTTACGGCCGTACAGCCAGTCACTACAGTAATCGCATTCGTCCGGAAGTTGCACGGCACCGTCACGGCCGTAACTCGACCCTTACGGCCGTAACCGGCATTAAATCGAGCCATGCCTGCCGATCACTTACGGCCGTAACCGGCACCTTACGGCCGTAACTCGGCCAGGCCAGTACCTGCTGCGGCCGTCTCGGTCGTGGCCACTCCGACGGTCCGAACGACCCCGAAACCCGAACCTGAATATGAATCGAAAATACGGTTACGAAGTACTCACAAAGACGAACCCAAGCGCTAAGAGAACACACGATTCCGACCACCCGAAGGCTCGAAATTCGACAACGGAAAGTAATTACCCCAAACTTTGGGAAATTACGAAAATGGCCCAAAACGTCCGAAAATCACGATACGTGATCGAATAACCAAACCGAAGTTCACAACACGTCTAACAAAGTTAAACGGACTTACGGGAAACTCGAAACAGCAGTTTCCAACGAGATTCGCAAGAATCGAACTCAAGTGCGGAAAAGTCGCCAAAAAGCACAGAACTCAACAAAACGACACCGAAACGAACTCGGATGACAAAAAGTGCAGAATTAATCATTCTCGAAATGACGAAACGGTCATGAGCGAGTCGTCGAAACAGACCTCCGCCGAAAAAAGAAAATTACCGGAAATCCGAAATTGCGGATATTACATTCTACCCTCCTTAAAAGAAGTTTCGTCCCGAAACTTAAATCAAGTAGGGAGAAGCAATATCCCGCCAGGAAAACTCAACGAGATACACAAGAATCGAAAAAATCACGCCCAACGGCGAAACGTTACAAGCAACGCAAAGGAATATACGGCGTGAAAACACGCCCACGACGACTAACACAACGCCACCGACTATGTTTCAAAACAACAACGAGTAATTAACAACACATCACATGCACACATTTAAGCAAAGAAGCGCACGCGACAACAAGTCGCACCTGACCACAACGACTATGCGGTAGAAACAAATATAGTATTATGATAGAATTCACTCCGATTCTCGTCAACAAGAAAATGTCCGACGTCAAGACACAAACAATTCAAGATAACAGAAAACGAGAATACTGGACATTACATTCTATCCTATTAAAAATAAGTTTCGTCCTGAAACTTAAAATAAAACATCATGGTAGAATACAAACAAAACAAAAAGTTCACGCAACAAAAATCAATTTCTACAAGAATTACAGCACGAAGTGCGATACACAACTACATCACGGGACACCACCAGGCACTCCCCGAGTAGGAACGAAAACCCAATTTCCGAACATCTTGGCAACGGTCTCACAATGCACCGCTCGGTGACCCACTTGGCCACACTCGAAATAGTTGACTAACGGTGAACGACAATTCTTCGTCGTACGAGATCAGGCAACAATAGTCGGACAACCCCGCCCGAACAACAACGATCGAACAACAACGATCAAATAACAATGATCGAACAACAATGATCAAATAACAATGATCGAACAATAATGATCAAATAAAAATAATCGAACAGCAACGATCGAATGACAATAGTCGAACAATGACTCCGAAGTCCCCACTTCAACTCCAGACATTAAAAGAGCGGGTAGGAAGTGAAAGATGTTACTTCCAAACAAGGTTCACAAGAATCGAACCGAACTCGGAAAGGTCACGATGACAAACAGGTCGATCTGCAACAAGGTCACAACCAGTTCGAACGATGACAACTGAGACATCAAACATGTTCAAAAAGTATCGACGAACACGTGCAAGTCGATAGAATTTAGAAGGAGAAACTGCAGAAGTCAAATATAGTACGGGTATTACATCCGACCTCTTATAAAAGAAATTTCCTCCCCGCAACTCACAACAACGGAAACAAGGTAACAACACAAAAAGCATCAGAGCCGATCCTGATATCTGTGCTAAAGCGCGAACTCCGAAAGTCTCAATATCCAATTCGCAAAACTGAATTCGGTGTCCCTCGAGTCCGCACTTGAAACTCGTTACTGACGAGAAGGACAATTTACACGTGCATGCTCCGGCACATCACGGCTGAAGCCTGAAACACCTCGGCTCGGCATACCGAAAATACAAATTCTAGATACAATGGGGCATAACGTCGCAAAACAATATAGCGGAGATGCCAACTCAGCACAACAAAGAATCATAACACATATCATATACAACGATTACCATCGTAAAGTAATACACACACAAACACTACAACAACGACGGTATCGTTCGGCGACCTCAACGGCCCGAACGATAACCAGCACATAATTACAAACATTATGAAATAATCACACATGTACACAAACGTACAAACCCAAGCTTCAACAGCTCACACTCGTGCGACAACACGCAAATCACCACGAGGCGATAAACAGTAAACACCGGTTCACACCTCTCACAGAGGGCTAGTACAACAAATGTGTGGCAACGCCTCGACGTTCATGCCACCAATTCGATCATACTCGGGAGCAAACATCATAACGACAACGTGAACATTATACATACATATCTAGCCCTCAAACGGGAATGGGTAGGTTTTAAAAATGAAAACCTCCTTTTGAAAATAATTTTGGAAACACCGATTGATCTTGAGTATCACCCTTCAAAAAAAAGGTACAATCGTGAAACATCGTTATCGAGACTTTGGAAAACTATTTCGCATTCGATAAAAATGAGGACACTTTCTTTTCGTGAAAAACTTTCGGAAATATTCGACCCTCGGGACTAAGTAAAAGTGTTTGTAAAACATTGAAAATATCTCAAAACATTTTGGTCCTCGAGGTAGAAGAATTTTGAAACATATTGTGGCACCTTGGAAGCACCACGAGGAAGGAATTCATTTTAAAAGTACGTCTCGAAATTTATTTTCTAAGATACTCAAGGTTTTTTAAAAGATAATTCAATGGGCTAGGATGCCCAAAAATTTCAGATAATTACACGGAACATTAAAGCGCCGTGGGTCCCGCATCGGAACCCACCAGACTAAAAACCATTTACAAAAATGCCAAAAAGGCCAATGACGGTAATATTTCAAAACTCACAAAAGCCATTTACAAAATACTAAATACCGTCATAAGAATTTCGCCAAAATGATCAAGGCCATAATGCCAAAAACTCGGTTAAGGGAATCGGTTTTCGAAATAAAACTCAGCCGGTAAAATACCGAAAGTCATTACAAAAGAACTCACGCAGCGGAAAAAAGGAATACAGTCCAACATGCACAATCCAATTGATTACATCTCACAGCATCTAGTTTAAACATACAACAAAACCATTCCTCGGAGTTTCTCACGAACTCAATCGTCGATACCTTATTCGAAACCCATCAAGGTTCTCAATTTTTACACCATACCACCCCTCACAGTGGTTCAAAGGTAAAACAACAATAGGCCAAGTTTTATACATATACTATATATCACACGTATTAAATACAACTATATTCACAACACCGTACAAATAAAATTATGCACCGCAATTAACTCATAAAGATAAAATCGAGATACACAGGTATTACGCATAAAGGAGGAGACTTACATCTACAGGCCGCACGGAGATGACGGTCGCCCACGATACTAATCTCATCCGACAACATATCCGACACGTTGTGACTACGCACAACTCAACTTGTCACCTGACGACTCGAACGACAAGACAACACATTACTCGACAAACCACGACTCGACTCGACCCGACAGCCTAGGTTTCCGCAACCTAATCTCCGATACCATAAATGTAACACCCCCAAAACCGTATGGGAATATTACATGCCGTAAACCCTTTCCGCAAGGATCTACTAGGCTAAACGTCCATAAACAACCAAACGCTTGCCCGACCAGGGTCAAACAATATAATAATACAGACCGTTAAGGTCACTTACACATAAACACACAGACCGATGAGGTCACACAACTCTATCAACAGGACTGACTAACAACATTACCCACACAGGGTTCGAAATACAATACAACGGAAGACTAAATCAACTCTAACAATACAAATAAACTCTACCAACTCTCAACTCTTGATTAGTATCGCAGCTCGTCACCCCCTTGTGCCAATCCTGTGACTGCTCCCCTGAACCTGCATGTACCTGGACGCAAAATAGACATCCACCCCCCGAATACTCGGGGGTTAGTAAAACTCCACTATTTTACTAGTGCAAGTATCAAACCATACGAAATGTAACAAGCAAATAGCAACTACGAATTTAATACGGAAATCAATTATCAAAATGTTCCCGAGAAGTTTTAGAATTTCGAACTCAAGTAAGAGATATTTGAAAAGGAACACATCATCTCGGGGATTTTTAAACCAGAAATTCTTTTGGATCTCGAATCCCAATTTACAAAACCCTTTTCGTAAACATTAGGGCCTTAGCCCGATTCTCGTTTCAAAGCATACTAAATAATATATCATTATGAGTCCGAGATCCATATTTAAAATGTTACCCGAACAATCATCGCTACACGATCATTGTTCGTACACATCATGTACCGAACTCCGGAGGCCTCGACGGACCTTACCCGACCACGTACACCGCTCGTACACATCATGTACCGAACTCCGAGGCCTCAACGGACCCTACCCGGCCACACACACTGCTCGTACACATCATGTACCGAACTCCGGAGGCCTCAATGCACCCTACCCGCCACAACATCGTTCGTACACATCATGTACCGAACTCCGCAGGCCTCGTCCAACCCTACCCGGATCACACACCTTGTCCGTACACGTCATGTACCGGACTCCGCAGGCCTCGCTGGACCTACCCGAACACACACACATCGACACGACACAACTCATAATCATCAAATATCAAGTCATTCCACATTACATACAACAATGAACACAATTAATCAATCACATTGATCACCACAAAATCGTACATTCCACGCACATAACACAACCTCAACACTCGCAACAACTATCGTCAATCAACGACACATAACCAGCATAACACACATTCGGTTTACAATACATTGCACAACCGAGTGTACAACCATCCCATATGTACGTCGCAATCCTGCACAAATGGCACAACGCCTAACATGTATACTAATATAACATTATTATCACAAAGCTTCAAATTACGGAAAACACAACCAACTCAAACGGAACATAATTACGAAGGCAAGAAAAATCATCATACACATCATACGTAATTACTAGTCGCTAGATACAAGTCGTTGTTGTGTCAAGAATTAACACCTTCCGACCGGCGATCGCCTAGGAGGTCGGGCGACCGAGTCACTGCCGAGCGGCCAAGGCAGATCTGCCGATCAGCGACCAGGCGGCCGAGCCTTAACCCAGCGGACAAGCTATATCGGCCAACCGAAGGTCCCAGGACAAGTCCCGGTGCCGAGCGATCGACTTCAGATACGATCGTCACTCGGTACTCGGCGACCGACTACTGGCGACCGACTTATGGGCGATCATCTCTCGGCGCTCTGCCGACCGACCCTTGGTGACCGACCGACTAGAGGACGATCATCTCTCGGCGCCTGCCGACCGACCCTTGGTGACCGACCAAGTGCCGACCTTTAGTGACTGGCCGATGGCGACCTCTGATGTCCAGCAAGAGACGACCGCTTCATGCCGATTAGGGCCGATGGCCATCCAGTCGGCTAAGGCCGAGCCACAGGACAGCACCCACGTGCAGATCCACAAAAGGCGCTGACAGACCAGTCACCTACCTCACCTACCAACAGGGCCGCAGACCTGCAAATGGAGCTGGCAGACAAGACATGTGACCACAGCCTGGCACCTCCCTCACCTACTGACAAGTCCGCCGAAAGTAATGATGTGGGACTGCCTGTGGCAGTACTTCCGGACGCGTGCCGGCTCCTCATTGGGCCACACAGCTGGCTGCCGGCTGGATTTCCGGACTTTTGGCAGGCTGCCCATGTGACCTTTAGGACGATCGCCCCATTATATTAATGGCCAAAAGACGATCGCCCGCTAGGAGACAAGGCACCTCAGCCCCTATATATACAAGGCACCCTGCACTTGTATTTTCTCTCTGGCATTCTCGCATTTCACAAGCAAAATACACTGCACTTGGCTAATCTCCAACTCTTGGCAACAGCTATCATTCGGTCTTACTTCTTCCGGCCTCTCTCATCACGAAGACGATCGGCAGGAACGAAGAACACCGAGCTTCGCTCAAGAGCCGGATTAACAGAGTCTTTTTACACTCATTGTATTTAGATTTCTCTCATTAATACTTGTATCCACGAATATTCGTATTAATATCATCTCGCGAGAGCATTCAAGCCCGGGCCTAACAAACCCGGCAAATCTTGTTTTATTTATCTTCTCTCGGAAGTGCTCCCGCAATTGTTGTTTGTTGTCCGTCTCCAGCAGTATTTAATCTTCGGATAGATATTTTGGGCAACAACAATTGGCGCTAGAGGAAGGGGGGCTCTAACCCTCACATTTTTATTTCTACCGTCCCGAAGAACACTCACTGTTCTCGGGGCAGATACTTGAAGTGACACTCACTGCACTTCAAAGAAATCCTTCAGAAATCATGTCTTCCGCCTCCGCGTCGAAGAAAGCGGCGACCGCCGGCTGCACTGTTCCGCCCGGCCCGAGCCACGGCCCGATGGTGGAGGGTAGCCGCCGCGGTCAGAGACGCTCGATCCCGTCCCTGGACGGCGGCCCAAGCCTCTCGCTCGATCGGTTCCGAACCAAGGAACAGATCGAAGGGGCCCTGGCCGTCCTACAGGAGCGACGGAGTGCTCTCGACGTGCCCCCTGCTATCACCCCCTCGGCCGTCGGCCGGAAGTCCAAGCGGAAGCTCAAGGCGTCACTGGCCGAGCGGTCGCCAGGAGGCTCTCGTCCGCAGGAAGAGGCGCCCGCCAGCAGGGGCACCTCTGTCTTCGATCGCCTGGGCAGTGACCCAACCTGGCGACCGGGGCAGTCCGGCCCCAGCTACGAGACGACGGAGTATGAGTCCGTCACCAGGAGCTCGGCCTACCCGGCTCCCAGAAGGCAGCCAAGCCGTCTGGCTCCCCCACGCCAAATAGCCGAGGTCGGCAGCAGCGGAGTCTGGATATCGGTGCACGATCGCCTCGGCTCCCGCTCCCAAAGCCGATCGGCAAGCGACCGAGCCACGGCGATGGCTGCGATGCAACGTCAACTCGACAACATGAAGGCTCTCCTGGAATCCAGGGCAGGCGCCAAGAAGACGATCGCCGGACCAAGCGAGCCACTCACGATCGACATCGAGCTCGCCCCCGTGCTGCACAAGATCGCTCCCCCGCAAACACCCATGTACGAGGGGCGATCGGACCCCCAGATGCACCTGAGGAAGTTCAACATCTACATGACCGGGTGTGGGGCATCAGACGCGACCAGGTGCCGAATGTTCCCACTGACGCTGGACGACCTCGCCCACCGGTGGTACACCTTATTGCCACCTCGGTCCATTGGCTCCTTCAACGAGCTGGCGCACGTCTTTACGGAGTACTTCTCCACCAGAGTCGTCCGGCCAGAAGGTCCCCTTCGCATGATGCAAATCAAGCAGGGAGAAGGAGAGTCCGACTCGGACTACATCGACCGGGTAGACGTGATCATCCTCAACGGCGAGCCCGTAAGCGATGAGACCGCCCTCTACGCGGTCCTAGGAGGTTTTCAGGGTTTTTCGCCTATGTTCAGGCATCTTACGAAGACCCAACCGACGACCTACGCAGCCTTTTGGGCTAGAGCCGCAGATTTTCTGGCCAGGCAAAGGTTCCTTCTTAGCCTGTGAGCAGCGCGATCGGCGCCCGGACGACGATCTCCCGCCCGATCGCCAATATAGACCTACGAATAAAGCGATCGGCAGCCGAGCGACGATCGACAGTCTTCCAGCCCGATCGCCGGTCATCACGCTACATCATCAGCAACCCGGCGGAGACGATCGCCATCTACAGTCCAGCATCTAACATGACGGACTAAGGCATAAGATCGCCTCCACCGCACATCATAAAGCCATGGTCCTGGCAGTCGATGGAACCGGCTGCTTCGGCCATGCAAGGTCCCTTTCGGCCGAGATCGCCCACCCTTCGTTTAAATACGAGGCCGGCGTAGTCTGAGGGCTCTCCAAAATTAATCAGTGGACACGTGCCACAACCCCTGTCTCAACGTACACCGTCGAGGTCGGCCATCTCCATGGCTGGCCGAGGTGGAAGCAGAGCTAACAAGCCGCGGGCGTGGAGTTGATTCATCCGACGCTGCCCCGCGCAAGGACTCCTCTAGACCGAGACCGCACACCCTTCATTTAAATACGAGGCGAGGCGCAGCCTAACAAAGGACCCTCATAAAAAAGTGAGTCACGAGACACTCAATGTCTTCGCGCACCAAGACACGGTCATGGAGTCGGTCCATCGATCTCCGCGACTGTGCACGATTCCTCAAACAAGCGAAACCACCAAGTTTCCGAGGGGGATCGGCCAATGTTGTTTTTGAAGGTACAAGACCGAAAGATAGCTAGCCAATCGACCATGATAGCCCAAGTCCGAATCCTAAGTCAGCTCAGCAAGATCGCCCGTCCTCATCCTTACACGATCGCCAGCAAGAACCACCTCGCCCCATGTCTTCAACATAGGAGCAAGCTGGCGGGCAATTGTTGTGTCAAGAATTAACACCTTCCGACCGGCGATCACCTATGAGGTCGGGCGACCGAGTCACTGCCGAGCGGCCAAGGCAGATCTGCCGATCAGCGACCAGGCGGCCGAGCCTTAACCCAGCGGACAAGCTATATCGGCCAACCGAAGGTCCCAGGACAAGTCCCGGTGCCGAGCGATCGACTTCAGATACGATCGTCACTCGGTACTCGGCGACCGACTACTGGCGACCGACTTATGGGCGATCATCTCTCGGCGCTCTGCCGACCGACCCTTGGTGACCGACCGACTAGAGGACGATCATCTCTCGGCGCCTGCCGACCGACCCTTGGTGACCGACCAAGTGCCGACCTTTAGTGACTGGCCGATGGCGACCTCTGATGTCCAGCAAGAGACGACCGCTTCATGCCGATCAGGGCCGATGGCCATCCAGTCGGCTAAGGCCGAGCCACAGGACAGCACCCACGTGCAGATCCACAAAACGCGCTGACAGACCTGTCACCTACCTCACCTACCAACAGGGCCGCAGACCTGCAAAAGGAGATGGCAGACAAGACATGTGACCACAGCCTGGCACCTCCCTCACCTACTGACAAGTCCGCCGAAAGTAATGATGTGGGACTGCCTGTGGCAGTACTTCCGGACGCGTGCCGGCTCCTCATTGGGCCACACAGCTGGCTGCCGGCTGGATTTCCGGACTTTTGGCAGGCTGCCCATGTGACCTTTAGGACGATCGCCCCATTATATTAATGGCCAAAAGACGATCGCCCGCTAGGAGACAAGGCACCTCAGCCCCTATATATACAAGGCACCCTGCACTTGTATTTTCTCTCTGGCATTCTCGCATTTCACAAGCAAAATACACTGCACTTGGCTAATCTCCAACTCTTGGCAACAGCTATCATTCGGTCTTACTTCTTCCGGCCTCTCTCATCACGAAGACGATCGGCAGGAACGAAGAACACCGAGCTTCGCTCAAGAGCCGGATTAACAGAGTCTTTTTACACTCATTGTATTTAGATTTCTCTCATTAATACTTGTATCCACGAATATTCGTATTAATATCATCTCGCGAGAGCATTCAAGCCCGGGCCTAACAAACCCGGCAAATCTTGTTTTATTTATCTTCTCTCGGAAGTGCTCCCGTAATTGTTGTTTGTTGTCCGTCTCCAGCAGTATTTAATCTTCGGATAGATATTTTGGGCAACAACAGTCGTATAATAAGATACTTGCCTTAATAACCGCTAGCAAAAGCTCCGAAGAACACGGTTCGACCGGGAAGCTCGGACCCCGAAGAGGACAACGAACGGAAGGGTTCCGACTCGAGTTATTCACAAGAATTTGACCCTAACAACATATAATCAATAAATCATCCATCATACGAGGAAGGATAATCGTAGAACGCCCGAAAACCCCCTCTATGACATTTTACCGGACACCTTCAATGCGTCGGTCAAGAACTCGACCAAAATAACGAATCGATAGGATCCAACCATGGAATAACAAGGGAAATGATATAATACATGTAAATAATCATCAATCCATCACAATCCTGAGTTAAATCGGATAAAACGGACGAAATCGAACAAAATACCCAAAATCCCCAAAATTTGATTATCAAGAAATCTAACCTTGATTCGGTAGATCGGAGGAGGTTATGGGGTGATGGATTGATGTTAGAAACTCAAGAACTTCGTGGATTGATATATAAACAACATCTAATCACGTACTCCAAGCCCCAGCCGTGGAAGGAAATGAGAGGGATGAGAAAAATGGGTGTAAACCCGACTGCTCGAACATATATATACTCCCCAGCATCCTGCCGACCACTTACGGCCGTAACCGGCCGACCTTACGGACGTATCCGGCATTCGTCAAAATCCGCCCAGCGCATGCCGATCGCTTACGGCCGTAACCGACACGGCCTTACGGCCGTAACTCGGGACTTACGGCCGTACACGGCAGTCCACGGCCAGAATCGCATTCGCCTGAAGTTGCACGCACCGTGACGGCCAGAATCGCATTCGCTGTGCCATGCTCGCGATCACTTACGGCCAGAATCGCACCTTACGGTCGTAACTCGCCGTACTCAAGATGCGTCTTGCGCCGTCTCGGCCGTGGCCACTCCGACGGTCCGAACGACCGAAACCCGAACTCGAATATGAATCGAAAATACGGTTACGAAGTACTCACAAAGACGAACCCAAGCGCTAAGAGAACACACGATTCCGACCACCCGAAGGCTCGAAATTCGACAACGGAAAGTAATTACCCCAAACTTTGGGAAATTACGAAAATGGCCCAAAACGTCCAAAAATCACGATACGTGATCGAATAACCAAACCGAAGTTCACAACACGTCTAACAAAGTTAAACGGACTTACGGGAAACTCGAACAGTTAGCTTCCAACGAGATTCGCAAGAATCGAACTCAAGTGCGGAAAAGTCGCCAAAAAGCACGGAACTCAACAAAACGACACCGAAACGAACTCGGATGACAAAAAGTGCAGAATTAATCATTCTCGAAATGACGAAACGGTCATGAGAGAGTCGTCGAAACAGACCTCCGCCGAAAAAAGAAAATTACCGGAAATCCGAAATTGCGGATATTACACAGGTAGGGTCTGATGAGGTCTCTGGAGTTCGGTACATGATGTGTACGAACGATGTTGTGGCCGGGTAGGGTCCGTTGAGGCCTCCGGAGTTCGGTACATGATGTGTACGAACGTGTGTGTGGCCGGGTAGGGTCTGTTGAGGCCTCCGGAGTTCGGTACATGATGTGTACGAACGTGTGTGTGGCCGGGTAGGGTCCGTTGAGGCCTCCGGAGTTCGGTACATGATGTGTACGAACAGTGTGTTTGGCCCGGGTAAGGTCCGTTGAGGCCTCCGTAGTTCGGTACATGATGTGTACGAACAATGATCGTGTAGCAGTGATTGTTCGGGTAACATTTTAAATATGGATCTCGGACTCATAATGATATATTATTTAGTATGCTTTGAAACGAGAATCGGGCTAAGGCCCTAATGTTTACGAAAAGGTTTTGTAAATTGGGACTCGAGGTCCAAAAGAATTTCTGCTTTAAAAATCCCCGAGATGATGTGTTCCTTTTCAAATATCTCTTACTTGAGTTCGAAATTCTAAAGCTTCTCGGGAACATTTTGATAATTGATTTGCGTATTAAATTCGTAGTTGCTATTTGCTTGTTACATTTCATATGGTTTGATACTTGCACTAGTAAAACAGTGGAGTTTTACTAACCCCCGAGTATTCGGGGGGTGGATGTCTGCTCAAGGCCCGGTACATGCAGTTCGGGGAGCAAGCATAGGATTGGCACAAGGGGATGACGAGCGATACTAATCAAGAGTTGAGAGTTGGTAGAGTTTATTTGTATTGTTAGAGTTGATTCGGTCTTCCGCCGTATTGTATTTCACCCCCGTGTGGGTAATGTTGTTAGTCACCTTGATA
Organism: Orobanche coerulescens; assembly: GCA_033398695.1. Taxonomy (NCBI): domain Eukaryota; kingdom Viridiplantae; phylum Streptophyta; class Magnoliopsida; order Lamiales; family Orobanchaceae; genus Orobanche; species Orobanche coerulescens. The sequence continues at coordinate 48,727,519 of CM065801.1, read as the reverse complement.
GAGTTGTGTGACCTCATCGGTCTGTGTGTTTATGTGTAAGTGACCTTAACGGTCTGTATTATTATATTGTTTGACCCTGGTCGGGCAAGCATTTGGTTGTTTATGGATGTTTAGCCTGGTAGATCCTTGCGGAAAGGGTTTACGGCGTGTAATATTCCCATACGGTTTTGGGGGTGTTACATTTATGGTATCAGAGATTAGGTTGCGGAAACCTAGGCTGTCGGGTCGAGTCAAGTCGTGATTGTCGAGTAATGTGTTGTCTTGTCGTTCGAGTCGTCAGGTGACAAGTTGAGTTGTGCGTAGTCACTGTAATATCCGCAATTTCGAATTTCGGTAATTTTCTTTTTCCGGAGGAAGTTCGTTTTGACAACTCTATCATGACCGTTTAGTCATTCCGAGAATGATTTAATTATGCACTTTTTGTCAACCGAGTTCGTTTCGGTGTCGTTTTGTTGAGTTCCGTGTTTTTTAACGACTTTTCTAAGTATGAGTTCGACTTTGTAAAGTCACCATTAATTTTTGGTAACTCCAAAAATTCTGAATCTTTGCAATATTATAGAGCATCGAGTTAGCTTTCCAATGGTTCAAACGGTGAGTCAATCGGAGTCCGTACGAGAGAGTTATGGTCGTTTTAGCTCACCCGCTCGTTATTGGCCGATCACTGCCGGCCGAACTCGGCCGTGTCGTCCGACACGGCCCGTGCCGTACTCGTCCGGAAATGCCGAAGTCTCTGCCTCAGGACCCGACCGTGTCGTCTGGCACGGCCGAGTCGAACTCTTCCGGATAGGCCAGAACCGACTGCCCAGACGCCCGACCGTGTTCCAGGACACGGTCGAGTCGTGCCAAGTCGCTGTCGGACGGGTCACTATCGGAAGGCCCCTCCGCGCCGCGACCGTGTCTAGCAGGACACGGTCGAGTCCCTGCCGGCCAGCTGCGCGCCACGACCGTGTTAGGCGGACACGGTCGAGTCTGTCAGCTTATTTAAGGCCCAGCAGTCGTTTTTCTCGCCATTCTTCACCTTCTTCTTCTCCTCTTCCGCAGCTGGGCGTGTTCTAATCTTGAAGCCATGTTGTTTAACAACAAATCCATGAAGTTCTTGAGGTTATATCATCAATCATCCGTCCTATAACATCCTCCAATCTACCGAATCAGGTCAGATTTCCTAAAAATCTAGTTTTGGGGAATTTGGGTATTTTAGTTGTTTTCGTCCGATTAATCCGATTTAACTTAGGATTGTGATGGATTGATGATTATTTAGATGTATTATATCATTTTCCTTGTTATTCCATGGTTGGATCGTATCGATTCGTTATTTGGGTCGAGTTCTTGACCGACGCCTTGAAGGTGTCCGGTAAAATGTCTTAGAGGGGTTTTCGGGCGTTCTACGATTATTCTTCCTCGTATGATCGATGATTTAATGATTATATATTGTTAGGGTCGAGTTTCTTGCGAAGAAACCGAGTTGAACCCTTCCGTTCGTCGTCGTCTTCCGTTTCGATAGCATCGGGTGTTTCGAAGCTTTCCGGTTGAGCCGTGTTCGTCAGGATACTTGCGTGCCGATTTTGAGGCAAGTACCTTGTCCATACTTTTCTTGTTTTGTGGATATGATGATTGGTGATCGTCTTGGTGTGTTGGTTTGTTTATGTGATTCGTGAACGAGTATGTGAATCCTATAGATATATTTGGTGTTGATGATGCACTTGGTATTTGCGTGTGGACGTATATTATTTCATTTCGGTGCGTTGTGGTTTGACGTGGTGTTTTGCTAAGTGTTTGATGCCTCTGAGTGAATTGTTTGGATATCTTTGTTGCATGGTGTTATTTGTGTGAATGTGTGGATATGGTTGAAGGTCTACGGTGACACATGGCACGTGATCATGTGGTCAGGATGCAACAAGTGATTGATCCAACCGTGAGAGCCTGAGATAATCTACGGTGGCACATGGCATGTGATCATGTGTCCAGGATGCAACAAGCGATTGATCCAACCGTGAGATGTGTGTAATTTGTTTCGCTAGCCAGCTCGGGAGGGTCCTTCGAGGCCTCGAGTGGGATGTCGGTGGTAGCGTCCCGGTCCTAGGCGATGCGCGTGCGTGATTATGTTTCGTTGATTTTTCGTCCGTTGAGGACACGTGATGTTGGGCTCTGGCCCTGTGAATTATTGTCGGTTTTCTATTTGCGAAAACAAAATCTTTGGGCTGTGACCCCTGTTGATTTTTGGAAAGAGAAGGATTCGGAAATCCTAAATTGTTTTCTATTAAAACTCCCGAGGGTATTTTAAACCATTTTGCAAACCGTTCTCGTTATTTGTGATCTTTCGGTTTTAGAATGTTTTACCAAACTCATGCCTCGGGAAGTGCTTTTCGTTACGTTTGAAACTTTGAGGATTCCTGGTTATTGTTATTCTTGGAATGTGAATTGTATGGCTCGTAATTTTGCACTTGTACTTGCACTAGCAAAACAGTGGAGTTTTGCTAACCCCCGAGTATTCGGGGGGTGGATGTCTATTTTTGCATTCAGGTTTTGGAGCATAGCACAGGGTCGGCACGAAGGATGATGAAAGATGAACGATACTAATCACACGAGGATCCCTTGATATCGGATTGGTCTAGTTGTATTTTCTTTTCCGCTGCAGTGTCTTTTCCCCGTTGTACGGGAGTTTATTGTATTTTGACCCCTGCGTGGGTATATGTTGGAATTGAGTTGAATGTTATTATTGAAAGACCAAATCGGTCTACTGAGTCGTTTTAGCCTTAAAGGCGATGTTTAGATACTTGATTGTAGTTATCAGCCTGGTAGATCCTCGAGGAGAGGGTTTACGGCGTGTAATATCCCTGAGTGGATTGGGGGTGTTACAGAATGGTATCGGAGCTTAGGTTGTGGAAACCTAGGCTGTCGGGTCAGTGGTGTCTATCGAGTTTTTGTCTTGTCGGATTATGTCTGACTAAGTCGTGTCGCGACGCGTCGTTTGAGTTTGTTGGTCGTGATTAGTATCGTGGGCGATCATCAACTTCGTGCGACCTGTGGATGTAAGTCTCCCTTCTTTGTGTTGTGCCTCGTGTGACACGAGCTATTTGTTTGATTTTGTGTTAAGTGATGGAACCTTCATGTAGATTCTTGGTTTCGTGATGCGTTCGTGTGATTCTCTTATATTGTTTGTATGAGGAGTGTTGTCATTAATTATGTCTTTTTGACTGTGATAATTGACTGTTTGCCTTCCCGGTAAAAGACGTGTATTGTCTTGACTTTGTGCGATTTGATGCATATATTATAATATGTTTAAACGAATATTGTTACATGAGCATTTTTGGGCATTCTAGCCCATTGAATTATTTTTTTTAAAACCTTGAGTATCTTAGAAAATAAATTTCGAGACGTACTTTTAAAATGAATCGTTTTCTCGTGGTACTTCCAGGGTGCCACAATATGTTTCAAAATTCTTCTACCTCGAGGACCAAAATGTTTTGAGATATTTTCAATGTTTCATAAACACTTTTTCTTAGACCCGAGGGTCGAATATTCTGAAAGCTTTTCACTAAAAGAAAGTGTCCTCATTTTTATCAAATGCGAGATGGTTCTCCAAAGTCTCGATAACGATGTTTCACGTTTGTACTTTGTCTTGAAAGGTGATACTCAAGATCAACCGGCATTTTTCTAAATCATTTTAAAAAGGATGTTTTCATTTTAAAAACCTATCCATTCCAGTTTGAGTGATGGATATGTAAATATGATGATTGCTTTGTAGTTATGATGTTACTCCCTAGTATGATCGAATTGGTGGCATGAATGTCGAGGCGTTGCCACGCATTTGTTGTACTAGCCCTCTGTGAGAGGTGTGAACTGGTGTTTACTGTTTATCACCTCGTGGTGATTTGCGTGTTGTCGCACGAGTGTGGGTTGTTAAAGCTTGGATTTTTGTGCGTTTATGCACATGTGTGATTATTTCATGATGTTTGTGATTATGTGCTGGTTATCGTTCGGGCCGTTGAGGTCGCCGAACGATACCGTCGTCGTTGTGGTGTTTGTGTGTGTATTACTTTACGATGGTAATCGTTATATATGATATGTGTTATGATTCCTTGTTGTGCTGAGTTGGCATCTCCGGTATGTTGTTTTGCGGTGTTATGTTCCATTGTATCTAGCATTTGTATTTTCGGTATGCCGAGCCGAGGCATTTCAACCGTGATGTGCCGGGGAATGTACGTGCAAATTGTCCTTCTCGTCAGTAACACATTTCGAGTGTGGGCTCGAGGGACACCGAATTCAGTTTTGCGAATTGGCTACCGAGACTTTCGGAGTTCGCGCTTCAGCACACATATCAGAATCGGCTTTGAGAGGCCTTTGAAGGATGTTTCTGTCGATTGCCTGTTGTGTCGTCTCCTTGATTTCGTTATTGTGAGTAGCGGGGACGACCTCCTTTTAGAAGAGGTCGAATATAATACCCGTATTATTTTTGGCTTCTATATTTTCTCTTTCTCCAGTCTATCGATTCGCCCGTGTTCGTTGATATTGTCTGAGCTTGTTCTGTATTTCGGTTTCATCGTTCGAACGAGCTGTGATCTTGTTTTGGGTCGATCTGGTTATCGCTTTGACTTTTCCGAGTTCGGTTCGATTCTCATGAACCTTGTTCGGAAGTAGCATCTTTGGTTCTACTAGTTCTTTTAATCGAAGTGGATCGGATTTAGAACTTCGTATTTTCGACTCTGGCCGACTCGTTTATGTTCGTTGACATTTTCTCGAGCTTTGTCCCGCCCTTGCTTTTGTTGATCGAACGAGCGTGGTATTGTTTCGGAATAACTCGGTTGTCGTTGTGACTTTTCAATTTCTATTCCCTCTCGTGTGGATCTTATGTGAATGCATATGTTGTTGTTTTCACCGGATCATATATTGTCTCGAGTCGAGATGTGAACCTTGGAGTTGTTGTTTGAATTTTTATTTTTCTTCGTGATTCGAACATGATCGTTCGATTTTTGTTGTCTCGATCTTTATGGTTCGATCGTTTGATTGTTCGGTTCTTGTTGATCTCGTTTCGTGATTGTTGAGCGTTCAGACTCCTTCCTAATTTCCTTATGTTCGGGAAATTAGCCTCGTTTTCGATCTTCCAACCCTTGGGCGGTGGAATTCCGTATTTCTTCAGCGATTGGCTCGCGTTTTGATTGACGTACCGTTGGGGTGGTCGATTATATTGATTTTCGTCCGTCGTGTTTTGTGATTGTTCGGATAATTGACTTGACTATATTATCCATTTGATGACGCTTGTCATTGGTTGGTTTTATTATATCCCTAACGGCGACGTTGTGTTGGTCGTCGTGGAGCGTGTTTTCACGCCGTATGTCTCTTTGCGTTTCTTGCAGCGTTTCGCCGTTGGGCGCGAGTTTTCTATTTTTGTGTATCTCGTCGAGTTTTCCTGGCGGGTATATTGCTCCCCCCTACTTGTTTTAAGTTTCGGGACGAAACTTCTTTTAAGGAGGGTAGAATGTAATATCCGCAATTTCGAATTTCGGTAATTTTCTTTTTCCGGAGGAAGTTCGTTTTGACAAATCTATCATGACCGTTTCGTCATTCTGAGAATGATTTAATTCTGCACTTTTTGTCAACCGAGTTCGTTTCGGTGTCGTTTTGTTGAGTTCCGTGCTTTTTAACGACTTTTCTAAGTATGAGTTCGACTTTGTAAAGTCACCATTAATTTTTGGTAACTCCAAAAATTCTGAATCTTTGCAATATTATAGAGCATCGAGTTAGCTTTCCAATGGTTCAAACGGTGAGTCAATCGGAGTCCGGACGAGAGAGTTATGGTCGTTTTAGCTCACCCGCTCGTTATTAGCCGATCACTGCCGGCCGAACTCGGCTGTGTCGTTCGACACGGCCCGTGCCGTACTCGTACGGAAATGCCGAAGTCTATGCCTCAGGACCCGACCGTGTCGTCTGGCACGGCCGAGTCGAACTCTTCCGGATAGGCCAGAACCGACTGCCCAGACGCCCGACCGTGTTCCAGGACACGGTCGAGTCGTGCCGAGTCGCTGTCGGACGGGTCACTATCGGAAGGCCCCTGCACGCCGCGACCGTGTCTAGCAGGACACGGTCGAGTCCCTGCCGGCCAGCTGCGCGCCACGACCGTGTCAGGCGGACACGGTCGAGTCTGTCAGCTTATTTAAGGCCCAGCAGTCGTTTTTCTCGCCATTCTTCACCTTCTTCTGCTCCTCTTCCGCAGCTGGGCGTGTTCTAATCTTGAAGCCATGTTGTTTAACAACAAATCCATGAAGTTCTTGAGGTTATATCATCAATCATCCGTCCTATAACATCCTCCAATCTACCGAATCAGGTCAGATTTCCTAAAAATCTAGTTTTGGGGAATTTGAGTATTTTAGTTGTTTTCGTCCGATTAATCCGATTTAACTTAGGATTGTGATGGATTGATGATTATTTAGATGTATTATATCATTTTCCTTGTTATTCCATGGTTGGATCGTATCGATTCGTTATTTGGGTCGAGTTCTTGACCGACGCCTTGAAGGTGTCCGGTAAAATGTCTTAGAGGGGTTTTCGGGCGTTCTACGATTATTCTTCCTCGTATGATCGATGATTTAATGATTATATATTGTTAGGGTCGAGTTTCTTGCGAAGAAACTGAGTTGAACCCTTCTGTTCGTCGTCGTCTTCCGTTTCGATAGCATCGGGTGTTTCGAAGCTTTCCGGTTGAGCCGTGTTCGTCGGGATACTTGTGTGCCGATTTTGAGGCAAGTACCTTGTCCATACTTTTCTTGTTTTGTGGATATGATGATTGGTGATCGTCTTGGTGTGTTAGTTTGTTTATGTGATTCGTGAACGAGTATGTGAATCCTATAGATATATTTGGTGTTGATGATGCACTTGGTATTTGCGTGTGGACGTATATTATTTCATTTCGGTGCGTTGTGGTTTGACGTGGTGTTTTGCTAAGTGTTTGATGCCTCTGAGTGAATTGTTTGGATATCTTTGTTGCATGGTGTTATTTGTGTGAATGTGTGGATATGGTTGAAGGTCTACGGTGACACATGGCACGTGATCATGTGGTCAGGATGCAACAAGTGATTGATCCAACCGTGAGAGCCTGAGATAATCTACGGTGGCACATGGCATGTGATCATGTGGCCAGGATGCAACAAGCGATTGATCCAACCGTGAGATGTGTGTGATTTGTTTCGCTAGCCAGCTCGGGAGGGTCCTTCGAGGCCTCGAGTGGGATGTCGGTGGTAGCGTCCCGGTCCTAGGCGATGCGCGTGCGTGATTATGTTTCGTTGATTTTTCGTCCGTTGAGGACACGTGATGTTGGGCTCTGGCCCTGTGAATTATTGTCGGTTTTCTATTTGCGAAAACAAAACCTTTGGGCTGTGACCCCTGTTGATTTTTGGAAAGAGAAGGATTCGGAAATCCTAAATTGTTTTCTATTAAAACTCCCGAGGGTATTTTAAACCATTTTGCAAACCGTTCTCGTTATTTGTGATCTTTCGGTTTTAGAATGTTTTACCAAACTCATGCCTCGGGAAGTGCTTTTCGTTACGTTTGAAACTTTGAGGATTCGTGGTTATTGTTATTCGTGGAATGTGAATTGTATGGCTCGTATTTTTGCACTTGTACTTGCACTAGCAAAACAGTGGAGTTTTGCTAACCCCCGAGTATTCGGGAGGTGGATGTCTATTTTTGCATTCAGGTTTTGGAGCATAGCACAGGGTCGGCACGAAGGATGATGAAAGATGAACGATACTAATCACACGAGGATCCCTTGATATCGGATTGGTCTAGTTGTATTTTCTTTTCCATGCGAGTGTCTTTTCCCGTTGTACGGAGTTTATTGTATTTTGACCCCTGCGTGGGTATATGTTGGAATTGAGTTGAATGTTATTATTGAAAGACCAAATCGGTCTACTGAGTCGTTTTAGCCTTAAAGGCGATGTTTAGATGTTTGATTGTAGTTATCAGCCTGGTAGATCCTCGAGGAGAGGGTTTACGGCGTGTAATATCCCTGAGTGGATTGGGGGTGTTACAGAATGGTATCGGAGCTTAGGTTGTGGAAACCTAGGCTGTCGGGTCAGTGGTGTCTATCGAGTTTTTGTCTTGTCGGATTATGTCTGACTAAGTCGTGTCGCGACGCGTCGTCTGAGTTTGTTGGTCATGATTAGTTTCGTGGGCGATCATCAACTTCGTGCGACCTGTGGATGTAAGTCTCCCTTCTTTGTGTTGTGCCTCGTGTGACACGAGCTATTTGTTTGATTTTGTGTTAAGTGATGGAACCTTCATGTAGATTCTTGGTTTCGTGATGCGTTCGTGTGATTCTCTTATTTTGTTTGTATGAGGAGTGTTGTCATTAATTATGTCTTTTTGACTGTGATAATTGACTGTTTGCCTTCCCGGTAAAAGACGTGTATTGTCTTGACTTTGTGCGATTTGATGCATATATTATAATATGTTTAAACGAATATTGTTACATGAGCATTTTTGGGCATTCTAGCCCATTGAATTATTTTTTTTAAAACCTTGAGTATCTTAGAAAATAAATTTCGAGACGTACTTTTAAAATGAATCGTTTTCTCGTGGTACTTCCAGGGTGCCACAATATGTTTCAAAATTCTTCTACCTCGAGGACCAAAATGTTTTGAGATATTTTCAATGTTTCATAAACACTTTTTCTTAGACCCGAGGGTCGAATATTCTGAAAGCTTTTCACTAAAAGAAAGTGTCCTCATTTTTATCAAATGCGAGATGGTTCTCCAAAGTCTCGATAACGATGTTTCACGTTTGTACTTTGTCTTGAAAGGTGATACTCAAGATCAACCGGCATTTTTCTAAATCATTTTAAAAAGGATGTTTTCATTTTAAAAACCTATCCATTCCCGTTTGAGGGCTGGATATGTATATATGATGTTTGCTTTGTCGTTATGATGTTACTCCCGAGTATGATCGAATTGGTGGCATGAATGTCGAGGCGTTGCCACGCATTTGTTGTACTAGCCCTCTGTGAGAGGTGTGAACTGGTGTTTACTGTTTATCACCTCGTGGTGATTTGCGTGTTGTCGCACGAGTGTGGGTTGTTAAAGCTTGGATTTTTGTGCGTTTATGCACATGTGTGATTATTTCATGATGTTTGTGATTATGTCTTTGTTATCGTTCGCCGTTGAGGTCGCCGAACGATACCGCTGTCGTTGTGGTGTTTGTGTGTGTATTACTTTACGATGGTAATCGTTATATATGATATGTGTTATGATTCCTTGTTGTCTTTGAGTTGGCATCTCCGGTATGTTGTTTTGCGGTGTTATGTTCCATTGTATCTAGCATTTGTATTTTCGGTATGCCGAGCCGAGGCATTTCAACCGTGATGTGCCGGGGAATGTACGTGCAAATTGTCCTTCTCGTCAGTAACACATTTCGAGTGTGGGCTCGAGGGACACCGAATTCAGTTTTGCGAATTGGCTACCGAGACTTTTGGAGTTCGCGCTTCAGCACACATATCAAAATCGGCTTTGAGAGGCCTTTGAAGGATGTTTCTGTCGATTGCCTGTTGTGTCGTCTCCTTGATTTCGTTATTGTGAGTAGCGGGGACGACCTCCTTTTAGAAGAGGTCGAATATAATACCCGTATTATTTTTGGCTTCTATATTTTCTCTTTCTCCAGTCTATCGATTCGCCCGTGTTCGTTGATATTGTCTGAGCTTGTTCTGTATTTCGGTTTCATCGTTCGAACGAGCTGTGATCTTGTTTTGGGTCGATCTGGTTATCGCTTTGACTTTTCCGAGTTCGGTTCGATTCTCATGAACCTTGTTCGGAAGTAGCATCTTTTGGTTCTACTAGTTCTTTTAATCGAAGTGGATCGGATTTAGAACTTCTGTATTTTCGACTCTGTCGACTCGTTTATGTTCGTTGACATTTTCTGAGCTTTGTCCTGCCCCTTGCTTTTGTTGATCGAACGAGCGTGGTATTGTTTCGGAATAACTTGGTTGTCGTTGTGACTTTTCAATTTCTATTCCCTCTCGTGTGGATCTTATGTGAATGCATATGTTGTTGTTTTCACCGGATCATATATTGTCTCGAGTCGAGATGTGAACCTTGGAGTTGTTGTTTGAATTTTTATTTTTCTTCGTGATTCGAACATGATCGTTCGATTTTTGTTGTCTCGATCTTTGTGGTTCGATCGTTTGATTGTTCGGTTCTTGTTGATCTCGTTTCGTGATTGTTGAGCGTTCAGACTCCTTCCTAATTTCCTTATGTTCGGGAAATTAGTCTCGTTTTCGATCTTCCAACCCTTGGGCGGTGGAATTCCGTATTTTTTCAGCGATTGGCTCGCGTTTTGATTGACGTACCGTTGGGGTGGTCGATTATATTGATTTTCGTCCGTCGTGTTTTGTGATTGTTCTGATAATTGACTTGACTATATTATCCATTTGATGACGCTTGTCATTGGTTGGTTTTATTATATCCCTAACGGCGACGTTGTGTTGGTCGTCGTGGAGCGTGTTTTCACGCCGTATGTCTCTTTGCGTTTCTTGCAGCGTTTCGCCGTTGGGCGCGAGTTTTCTATTTTTGTGTATCTCGTCGAGTTTTCCTGGCGGGTATATTGCTCCCCCCTACTTGTTTTAAGTTTCGGGACGAAACTTCTTTTAAGGAGGGTAGAATGTAATATCCGCAATTTCGAATTTCGGTAATTTTCTTTTTCCGGAGGAAGTTCGTTTTGACAACTCTATCATGACCGTTTCGTCATTCCGAGAATGATTTAATTCTGCACTTTTTGTCAACCGAGTTCGTTTCGGTGTCGTTTTGTTGAGTTCCGTGCTTTTTAACGACTTTTCTAAGTATGAGTTCGACTTTGTAAAGTCACCATTAATTTTTGGTAACTCCAAAAATTCTGAATCTTTGCAATATTATAGAGCATCGAGTTAGCTTTCCAATGGTTCAAACGGTGAGTCAATCGGAGTCCGGACGAGAGAGTTATGGTCGTTTTAGCTCACCCGCTCGTTATTCGCAGATCACTGCCGGCCGAACTCGGCCATGTCGTCCGACACGGCCCATGCCGTACTCGTCCGGAAATGCCGAAGTCTCTGCCTCAGGACCCGACCGTGTCGTCTGGCACGGCCGAGTCGAACTCTTCCGGATAGGCGTAACCGATCGCCAGACGCCCGGCCGTGTTCCGGGACACGGTCGAGTCGTGAAGTCAGCCGTCGGACGGGTCACTATCGGAAGGCCCCTCCGCGCCGCGACCGTGTCTAGCGGGACACGGTCGAGTCCTCGCTGCCGGCTGCGCGCCACGACCGTGTCAGGCGGACACGGTCGAGTCTGTCAGCTTATTTAAGGCCCAGCAGTCGTTTTTCTCGCCATTCTTCACCTTCTTCTTCTCCTCTTCCGCAGCTGGGCGTATTCTAATCTTGAAGCCATGTTTTTTAACAACAAATCCATGAAGTTCTTGAGGTTATATCATCAATCATCCGTCCTATAACATCCTCCAATCTACCGAATCAGGTCAGATTTCCTAAAAATCTAGTTTTGGGGAATTTGGGTATTTTAGTTGTTTTCGTCCGATTAATCCGATTTAACTTAGGATTGTGATGGATTGATGATTATTTAGATGTATTATATCATTTTCCTTGTTATTCCATGGTTGGATCGTATCGATTCGTTATTTGGGTCAAGTTCTTGACCGACGCCTTGAAGGTGTCCGGTAAAATGTCTTAGAGGGGTTTTCGGGCGTTCTACGATTATTCTTCCTCGTATGATCGATGATTTAATGATTATATATTGTTAGGGTCGAGTTTCTTGCGAAGAAACCGAGTTGAACCCTTCCGTTCGTCGTCGTCTTCCGTTTCGATAGCATCGGGTGTTTCGAAGCTTTCCGGTTGAGCCGTGTTCGTCGGGATACTTGCGTGCCGATTTTGAGGCAAGTACCTTGTCCATACTTTTCTTGTTTTGTGGATATGATGATTGGTGATCGTCTTGGTGTGTTGGTTTGTTTATGTGATTCGTGAACGAGTATGTGAATCCTATAGATATATTTGGTGTTGATGATGCACTTGGTATTTGCGTGTGGACGTATATTATTTCATTTCGGTGCGTTGTGGTTTGACGTGGTGTTTTGCTAAGTGTTTGATGCCTCTGAGTGAATTGTTTGGATATCTTTGTTGCATGGTGTTATTTGTGTGAATGTGTGGATATGGTTGAAGGTCTACGGTGACACATGGCACGTGATCATGTGGTCAGGATGCAACAAGTGATTGATCCAACCGTGAGAGCCTGAGATAATCTACGGTGGCACATGGCATGTGATCATGTGGCCAGGATGCAACAAGCGATTGATCCAACCGTGAGATGTGTGTGATTTGTTTCGCTAGCCAGCTCGGGAGGGTCCTTCGAGGCCTCGAGTGGGATGTCGGTGGTAGCGTCCGGTCTAGGCGATGCGCGTGCGTGATTATGTTTCGTTGATTTTTCGTCCGTTGAGGACACGTGATGTTGGGCTCTGGCCCTATGAATTATTGTCGGTTTTCTATTTGCGAAAACAAAATCTTTGGGCTGTGACCCCTGTTGATTTTTGGAAAGAGAAGGATTCGGAAATCCTAAATTGTTTTCTATTAAAACTCCCGAGGGTATTTTAAACCATTTTGCAAACCGTTCTCGTTATTTGTGATCTTTCGGTTTTAGAATGTTTTACCAAACTCATGCCTCGGGAAGTGCTTTTCGTTACGTTTGAAACTTTGAGGATTCGTGGTTATTGTTATTCGTGGAATGTGAATTGTATGGCTCGTATTTTTGCACTTGTACTTGCACTAGCAAAACGGTGGAGTTTGCTAACCCCGAGTATTCGGGAGGTGGATGTCTATTTTTGCATTCAGGTTTTGGAGCATAGCACAGGGTCGGCACGAAGGATGATGAAAGATGAACGATACTAATCACACGAGGATCCCTTGATATCGGATTGGTCTAGTTGTATTTTCTTTTCCGCTGCAGTGTCTTTTCCCCGTTGTACGGGAGTTTATTGTATTTTGACCCCTGCGTGGGTATATGTTGGAATTGAGTTGAATGTTATTATTGAAAGACCAAATCGGTCTACTGAGTCGTTTTAGCCTTAAAGGCGATGTTTAGATGTTTGATTGTAGTTATCAGCCTGGTAGATCCTCGAGGAGAGGGTTTACGGCGTGTAATATCCCTGAGTGGATTGGGGGTGTTACAGAATGGTATCGGAGCTTAGGTTGTGGAAACCTAGGCTGTCGGGTCAGTGGTGTCTATCGAGTTTTTGTCTTGTCGGATTATGTCTGACTAAGTCGTGTCGCGACGCGTCGTCTGAGTTTGTTGGTCATGATTAGTTTCGTGGGCGATCATCAACTTCGTGCGACCTGTGGATGTAAGTCTCCCTTCTTTGTGTTGTGCCTCGTGTGACACGAGCTATTTGTTTGATTTTGTGTTAAGTGATGGAACCTTCATGTAGATTCTTGGTTTCGTGATGCGTTCGTGTGATTCTCTTATTTTGTTTGTATGAGGAGTGTTGTCATTAATTATGTCTTTTTTACTGTGATAATTGACTGTTTGCCTTCCCGGTAAAAGACGTGTATTGTCATTTATGTGTGATATTTGTGGTGCATAATTTTATTTACACGGTGTTGGGTAATGAAGTTGTATTCGATACTTGGATACGCTGTACGTGTATAGAACTGGATTTATTGATGTTTGACCCTTGAACCACCACGTGGTTGGTATGGTGTGAAAGTTGTGAACCTCGATGGGTTTTACGGTAGAGTTTGTGAGAAACTCCGAGGAACGGTTTTGTTATATGTTTAAACTAGATGCTGTGAGACGTATTCAATTGGATTGTGCATGTTGGACTGTATTTTTTTTTATCCACTGCGTGAGTTATTTTGTAATGGCTTTCGGTATTTTACCGACTGAGTTTTATTTTGAAAATCGATTCCCTTAACCGAGTTTTTGGCGTTATGGCCTTGATCGTTTTGGCGAAATTCTTATGACGGTATTTAGTATTTTGCAAATGGCTTTTGTGAGTTTTTGAAATACTACCGTCATCGATCCTTTTGGCATTTTTGTAAATGGTTTTTATCCAGTGGGGTTCCGGCGGACCCACGCTATAATGTTCTGTAATTACCTGAGATTTTTGGGCATTCTAGCCCATTGAATTATCTTTGAAAACCTTGAGTATCCTAGAAATAAATTTCGAGACGTACGTTTAAAATGAATTATTTTCTCGTGGTACATCCAAGGTGCCACAATTTGTTTCAAAATTCTTCTTCCTAGAGGACCAAAATATTTTGAGATATTTCCAATGTTTTAGAAACACTTTTACTTAGACCCGAGGGTCGAATATTTCCGAAAGTTTTTCACGAAAAGAAAGTGTCCTCATTTTTATCAAATGCGAAATGGTTCTCCAAAGTCTCGATAACGATGTTTCCCGTTTGTATTTTTTTTGAAACGTGATACTCAAGATCAACCGGTGTTTTTCCTAAATTATTTTCAAAAGGTGGTTTTCGTTTTTTTTTTAAAAAAAACCCATCATTTCCTGCTTGTGGTCGGAGAAGGTGTGTATGATGTTGGTATTGTTGTTAGGGTGTTAGCCCTCCAAATTGTGATTGAATTGGTGGTGAACGTTGAGTCGTTCGCCACGCATATGTTTTGTTAGCCCTTTGTGGGAGGTGTGATGACGATTTTTAATGTTGTCATTTCGTGGCGGTTTGCGTGTTATCGCACCTGTGTGAGCTGTTAAAGCTTGGGTTTGTACGTTTGTGTACATGTGTGATTGTTTCATGATGTTTGTAATTGTGTGCTAGTTATTGTTCGGGCCGTTAAGGTCGCCGAATGATACATAACGTCGTTGTTGTAGTGTTTGTGTGTATTATTTTACGATGGTAGTCGTTGTATATGATATGTGTTATGACTCTTTGTTGTGCTGAGTTGGCATCGCCGCTATGTTGTTTTGCGACGTTATGCCCCATTGTATCTAGCATTTGTATTTTCGGCATGCCGAGCCGAGGCGTTTCAATCGTGATGTGCCGGGGCATGCACGTGTAAATTGTCCTTCTCGTCGGTAACACATTTCAAGTGTAGACTCGAGGGACACCGAATTCAATTTTGCGAATTGACTACCAAGACTCTCGGAGTTCGCGTTTCAGCACAGTTATCAGAATCGGCTTTGAGAGGCCTTCGAAGGATGTTTCTATCGGTTGCTTGTTGTGTTGTCACATTGATTTCGTTGTTGTGAGTTTCGGGGACGACACTTCTTTTAGATGAGGTCGAATATAATACCCGTATTATTTTCGCTTGCATTTCCTCTTTCTCAAGTCTATCGACTCGCTCGTGTTCGTTGATACTTTCTGAACTTGTTCTGTATTTCGGTTTCGTCGTTCGAACGAGCTTTGATCTTGGTTTGGGTCAATCTGGTTATCGCTGTGACTTTTTCGAGTTCGGTTTGATTCTTGTGAACCTTGTTCGGAAGTGACATCATCTGGTTTTACTAGTTCTCTTATTCGAAGTGGATCGGATTTGGAACTTCTATATTTTCGACTCTGTCGACTCGTTTATGTTCGTTAACATTTTCTGAGCTTGCCCTATCCCTTTCTTTTATTGATCGAACGAGTGTGGTGTTTTGAAATTACTCGTTTGTCGTTGTGACTTTTCAATTGCTATTCCCTTTCCTGTGGATCTTATGTGAATCACATCTTGTTGTTTTCACTGGATCATATATTGTCTCGAGCCGAGACGTGAAGTTGTTGTTTGAATTTTATTGTTCTTCGTGATTCGAACATGATCGTTCGATTTTTGTTGTCTCGACCGTTGTGGTTCGATCGTTGATTGTTCGGTTTTTGTTGATCTCGTTTCGTGATTGTTGAGCATTCAGACTCCTTCCTAACTTCCTTAAGTTCGGGAAATTAGTCTCGTTTTCGATCTTCTAACCCTTGGGCGGTGGAATTCCGTATTTGTTCAGCGTTTGGCTCGCGTTTTGATTGATGAACCGTTGGGTTGGTCAATCGTATTGATTTTTGTTCGTTGTGTTTTGTGATTGTTCAGATAATCGACTCGATTGTATTATCTGTTTGATGATGCTTGTCACTTGTTGATTTTATTATGCCTCCACCGGTGGCGTCGTGTTGGTCGTCGTGGAACGTGTTTTCACGCCGTATATTCCTTTGCGTTGCTTGTAACGTTTCGCCGATGGGCGTAAGTTACGTGTTTCCTTGCGTATCTCGTTGAGTTTTTCTGGCGGGATATTGCTTCTCCCTACTTGTTTTAAGTTTCGGGACGAAACTTCTTTTAAGGAGGGTAGAATGTAATATCCGCAATTTTCGATTTTCGGTAAATTTCATTTTTCGTCCAGAGTCCGTTTTGACGACTCTCTTTTGACCGTTTCGTCATTCTGAGAATATTTAATTCTACACTTTTTGTCATCCGAGTTCGTTTCGGTATCGTTTTGTTGAGTTTCGTGTTCTTAAATGACTTTTCCGCACATGAGTTCGATTCTCGCGAATCTCGTCCGAAACTGTTGTTTCGAGTTTCTCGGAAGTCCATTTAATGTTATTATTCATGTTGCAAGCTTCGGTTTGGTTATTCGATCACGTATCGTGATTTTGGGGCGTTTTGGGCCATTTTCGTAATTTCCCAAAGTTTGGGGTAATTACTTTCCGTTGTCGAATTTCGAGCCTTCGGGTAGTCGGAATCGTGTGTTCTATTAGTGCTCGGATTCGTCTTTTCGAGTACTTCGTAACCGTATCTTCGATTCGTACTCAGGTTCGGGTTTCGAGGTCGTTCGGGCCGTCGTAGTTGGTCCCGGCCGAGTCATGGCCGGGCATGCTCGGGCCAGGCCAGCCCTGGCCGAGTAACGTGCGGTAGTGATCGGCAGTTACGTACGTAAGGCCGGTTACGTACGTAAGGCCCTGGCCTGTAACGTACGTAACGTTCCGGCATTTTCCAGGCAGTGTGTTCGGCCATGGCCAGTTACGTACGTAAGCCATGTGTCACGGGATGACTTTACGTCTAGACGATCTCGTGTGCCACCTACCTCACTTCTAGCTAAGTCAGGCTAACTCCACTCCTTATGATGTTCTAACGGACTTGGAAAGCAAGAAACTAAGGGTCGAAGACTACAAGGTAAGAAGAGGTTTTGTATTATATGAACTTCAAAGATTACAAGCACTTCTTGATCTTGATGATCTCAATGATGCCTTGGAGCAAATGAGCTCCTCCTATTTATACATCTCCCACCTCCTCTTATGGAGGGTTCTAGAGAAGTCTACAATATTTCTCCTATCTCTACATAATAAGAATACACTAGAACATTCCATACATATCTTTACATTTCAAGACTTATATGATATTTCTAGACTATTCCACAAGTATTCTAAGATCCAACCTTTCTTGAAGGTTCTTGAGGGTTCCGCTTTCATCCGGGCGCTCCAGCTCGTTCTAGTCCGTCTCGGCCCGCTTCGGCCCGTCCCGGCCCGCATCGGCCCGACACAGTCCACTTGCTTCCGCAACCTTCTGGAGTCTTCCCGAACCTTCTGGGCCGTTCTGGTCCGCACCTGGCTGCTCCTGGTCGAGTCTTTCCCGCAGAGTGGTTCCTCAGCTTTTCAGTATCCACTGCCCCCACAAGGGTATATCCTGCTAAGCCTATTATAGGGGGGGAGGGTCTCTCTCGCACCCTGCGCGCGCGCGCCCGCGCTTGTCGGCCGCGTCCGGCAGCCCATGCCCGCGCCCGACATCCTTGCTTGAGTCTTGCCTCGCGACTCGACCTCGCCTCGTCATCTTTCCTTATTCCGAGCACTGCTTGCTCGGCCGGCCTTGCCCGTGCTCTATGCACTGCCGGACAGTCCCGCACATGTCCCGACCGGAATGCCCAAGTGTCCTGAATACTAAGGCACGTTGTCCCTTGGGCGAACCGCCTCCCATAGCGGCGCCTGTGTTCTTCCCACGACTTCTTCACATGGTTGTCCGTCCGACCATGCTGCTTATAAGGCTGAACCTCCATTTCCAGCCCGATGCCTTTTAGGGCGTCTTGCTCGTGCTTGTTCTTCAGCACCTCGTGCGACTGGACCTGCACGTCTGTCCCGTCGTCAACTTTCTGCCGTGACACCCTCCCCCGCCCATTTCGTCGACGTCCCCGTCGACGTGGCGAATCATTGGTTTTCTCCGTGCTGCCACGGTTGTCCATTGTCGTTGCCTTGAAGTGTACTGGTGCATTTCCGATGTCCAGTCCCCGTTGCACATTGTCCGCATCCTTTGTGATCTGGACGGCTGATTCAATCTTCTGTGCTGCCTCTGTGGAGACCTCCTTGCTCTCGGCAACATCCTGCGCCTTGGTGTGCTCCATGGTGACCAACTTCGGAAGTCCCTTACTGAGTTGCATGGACGATAGAACTCGAGTCTCTGTTTTACTTCTTTCCAAAGGCACGACATGTATCGTTGAACCCTTGGTGATCCGCATGGTTTGGTCCTCGAATGAAAAAGGACGTACCTCGTCCAGGAACTCCATTCCCAACACCATGTGGTACTCGTCCATGGGTACTACCGTCAGATCGATAATGCCTTTCCATCCTCCTATTTCAATGGGCACTCCCTGGGCAACTCCAAGGATAGGTTGGGACGGAGAGTTTACTGCTTTTACCCAACCTATCTCCTTGGTGTATTGAATATCCATCTTCTTAGCTACATTTTCAGCAAGGAAGTTGTGAGACGCACCTGTGTCGATCAATGTTCTTACGTGACCTTTGTTAAGCTTGGCATTGACAAACATGAGGCCTCGTCCCTTCTCGGTCTCCTTGGGAGTCTTGGTATCCTCTTTTGCCATGGAGTTGAGGAGTCGCATTGAGCTGATATAAGCTTCTTCCGTTCCTTTCTTCTCTTCCTCAAATACCATTGCGTTGAAGGCCTTCTTCTTAGGGCAGTCCCGAATCAAGTGAGGGCCATCGCATAAGTAACACTTGTACTCCCTTGGACTTCCTCCTTCAACCGGCTTTCCATTGGGATTCGAAGGTCTGGAAGCAGGTTTCTCCTCTCTTGATGGCGGCTTAGGGGCTGGCTTCTCTACTTCACCAGTCTTCCTAGCGGGTGTGTCTTGACGAAAATCCATGAGATCTTCCGCTACGGCAATCGCTTCATCCACGTCTCGAACGTTCCTTCTCTTGAGCTCATTGTAAGCCCAAGCCTGCAATCCGTCTTGGAAGTAGAATAACTTATCCTTCTCTTGTAAGTCGGGTAGTTCAAGCATCAGCGTGGTGAATTCCACCACGTAGTCTCTGATTGAACCCGTGTGTTTCAACTCCCGAAGTTTCTTCATTGCTATTTCTTCCGCGTTATGTGGGCAAAATTGCCTCTTAAGTTTCTTCTTGAATTCTTCCCAGGTGTCTATGGTGTAGAGTCCCTTTTCTATGTCTCCATGCTTTCGTCTCCACCATAGAGCAGCGTTTTCACTTAGGTAAAGGACGGCAGTATCTATCTTTGACTTGTCGTCTTTTGCCTCAGTCGCATTGAAATAGCATTCTATAGACCAAAGAAACTCATCAAGTACTTTAGAGTCGGGCTTACCTCCGTACTTCAAAGGTGGTGGTGCTTCCGTGCGCGGCATCCTCTTGGTGATGGCTCCTCCGGCGATCGCTGCTTTGCACAAGTTTACTTCAACTTCTAAAGCGCTTGTCTTCTCCCGGAATTCATGTCTTAGGGCGTTGATAAGCCCAAGTACTTCTTCCTTCATGACACCGATGGCATCTTTCAATCCATCGCTCGTGTCACTTATCTCTGCAGCGAATTGGTCGATGGTATCCTTCCACTCCAGGGTCTCACCGACGTTAATCTCGACCCTTGTCAGCCTATTGTCAAAGCTGGCCAAGGTATCTACCGACTGCTCCCTCTTCTTGGATTTTACCTTCTTCTCCTTTTCCACTCCTTCAACAAGTGGGGGAATGTTGGCAACTTCACTATCCGTAACCATAGTCATTGCTTTCCGCGAACCGAGGCTCCGATACCACGCTGTCACGGGATGACTTTACGTCTAGCCGATCTCGTGTGCCACCTAGCTCACTTCTAGCTAAGTCAGGCTAACTCCACTCCTTATGATGTTCTAATGGACTTGGAAAGCAAGAAACTAAGGGTCGAAGACTACAAGGTAAGAAGAGGTTTTGTATTATATGAACTTCAAAGATTACAAGCACTTCTTGATCTTGATGATCTCAATGATGCCTTGGAGCAAATGAGCTCCTCCTATTTATACATCTCCCACCTCCTCTTATGGAGGGTTCTAGAGAAGTCTACAATATTTCTCCTATCTCTACATAATAAGAATACACTAGAACATTCCATACATATCTTTACATTTCAAGACTTATATGATATTTCTAAACTATTCCACAAGTATTCTAAGATCCAACCTTTCTTGAGAGTTCTTGAGGGATCCGCTTTCATCCGGGCGCTCCAGCTCGTTCCAGTCCGTCTCGGCCCGCTTCGGCCCGTCCCGGCCCACATCGGCCCGACACAGTCCACTTGCTTCCGCAACCTTCTGGAGTCTTCCCGAACCTTCTGGGCCATTCTGGTCCGCACCTGGCTGCTCCTGGTCGAGTCTTTCCCGCAGAGTGGTTCCTCAGCTTTTCAGTATCCACTGCCCCCACAAGGGTATATCCTGCTAAGCCTATTATAGGGAAGGAGGGTCTCTCTTGCACCCTGCGCGCGCGCGCCCGCGCCTGTCGGCCGCGTCCGGCAGCCCATGCCCGCGCCCGACATCCTTGCTTGAGTCTTGCCTCGCGACTCGACCTCGCCTCGTCATCTTTCCTTATTCCGAGCACAGCTTGCTGGGCCGGCCTTGCCCGTGCTCTATGCACCTGAGACGATCCGCACATGTCCCGACCGGAATGCCCAAGTGTCCTGAATACTAAGGCACGTTGTCCCTTGGGCGAACCGCCTCCCATAGCGGCGCCTGTGTTCTTCCCACGACTTCTTCACATGGTTGTCCGTCCGACCATGCTGCTTATAAGGCTGAACCTCCATTTCCAGCCCGATGCCTTTTAGGGCGTCTTGCTCGTGCTTGTTCTTCAGCACCTCGTGCGACTGGACCTGCACGTCTGTCCCGTCGTCAACTTTCTGCCGTGACACATGGCCGGTTACGTACGTAACCCGGCCGGCAGTCGGCCTATTTAAGGCTTGGCAGCGTTTTTCTTCAGCCATTTCACTCGGTTTTCCTTCTCTTCCGCGGCTGGAGGTGTTGGAATCATGGAAGGATGTTGTTATACAATTAATCCATGAAGTTTTGAGTTTCATATCATCAATCATCCATCCTATAACATCCTCCGATCTACCGAATCAGGTCAGATTTTCTAGAAATCTAATTTTGGGGATTTTGGGTATTTTGTTCGATTTCGTCCGTTTAATCCGATTTAACTTAGGATTGTGATGGATTGATGATTATTTAGATGTATTGTATCATTTCCCTTGTTATTCCATGGTTGGATCGTATCGATTCGTTGTTTTGGTCGTGTTCTTGATCGACGCCTTGAAGGTGTCCGATAAAATGTCATAGAGGGGTTTTAGGGCGTTCTACGATTATTCTTCCTCGTATGATCGATGATTTATTGATTATATGTTGTTAGGGTCGAACTCTTGTGAAGAACTCGAGTCGGAACCCTTCCGTTCGTTGTCTTCTTCGGGGTCCGAGCTTCCCGGTCGAACCGTGTTCTTCGGAGCGTTTGGTAGCGGTTATTAAGGCAAGTATCTTATTATACGACTTGTATCTTGTGAATAGTAATTACGTATGATATGTATGACGATTTTGCTTGCCTCCGTAAATATGTTCCGTTTGAGTTGGTTTTGTTTTCTGAAATTTGAAGGCTTTGTGATAATAGTGATATATTGGTATACGTGTTAGGCATTGTGCCATTTGTGAAGGATTGCGATGTACATATGAGATGATTGTACACGTGTTTGTTCAATGTATTGTGTACCGAATGTGTGTTATGTTGGTTAAGAGTCGTTGTGATGATCATGATGTTTGTGTTGTTATGGTTTACATACTTGATTGTACATTTCGGTGTAATGTGGAATGGCTTGACATTTAATGATTATGAATTGTGTCGTGTCGATGTGTGTGTGTTCCAGGTAGGGTCTGACGAGGCCTCTGGAGTTCGGTACATGATGTGTACGAACAAGGTGTGTGATCCAGGTAGGGTCTGACGAGGCCTCTGGAGTTCGGTACATGATGTGTACGAACAAGGTGTGTGACCCAGGTAGGGTCTGACGAGGCCTCTGGAGTCCGGTACATGACGTGTACGGACAAGGTGTGTGATCCAGGTAGAGTCTGACGAGGCCTCTGGAGTTCGGTACATGATGTGTACGAACGATGTTGTGGCCGGGTAGGGTCCGTTGAGGCCTCCGGAGTTCGGTACATGATGTGTACGAACGTGTGTGTGGCCGGGTAGGGTCCGTTGAGGCCTCCGGAGTTCGGTACATGATGTGTACGAACGTGTGTGTGGCCGGGTAGGGTCCGTTGAGGCCTCCGGAGTTCGGTACATGATGTGTACGAACAGTGTGTGTGGCTCGGGTAAGGTCCGTTGAGGCCTCCGGAGTTCGGTACATGATGTGTACGAACAATGATCGTGTAGCAGTGATTGTTCGGGTAACATTTTAAATATGGATCTCGGACTCATAATGATATATTATTTAGTATGCTTTGAAACGAGAATCGGGCTAAGGCCCTAATGTTTACGAAAAGGTTTTGTAAATTGGGACTCGAGGTCCAAAAGAATTTCTGCTTTAAAAATCCCCGAGATGATGTGTTCCTTTTCAAATATCTCTTACTTGAGTTCGAAATTCTAAAGCTTCTCGGAAACATTTTGATAATTGATTTGCGTATTAAATTCGTAGTTGCTATTTGCTTGTTACATTTCGTATGGTTTGATACTTGCACTAGTAAAACAGTGGAGTTTTACTAACCCCCGAGTATTCGGGGGGTGGATGTCTGCTCAAGGCCCGTACATGCGAGTTCGGGGAGCGACAGGATTGGCACAAGGGGATGACGAGCTGCGATACTAATCAAGAGTTGAGAGTTGGTAGAGTTTAGTTGTATTGTTAGAGTTGATTCAGTCTTCCGTTGTATTGTATTTCGACCCCTGTGTGGGTAATGTTGTTAGTCAGTCCTATTGATAGAGTTGTGTGACCTCATCGGTCTGTGTGTTTATGTGTAAGTGACCTTAACGGTCTATATTATTATATTGTTTGACCCTGGCCGGGCAAGCATTTGGTTGTTTATGGATGTTTAGCCTGGTAGATCCTTGCGGAAAGGGTTTACGGCGTGTAATATTCCCATACGGTTTTGGGGGTGTTACATGAGTCACCACAAAACGGCGCACAAGACGGGGCAAACTGGGCCGTTTTTCATCGCCTTTTTTCAGCAGATGTCATGCAAAAATAGTCCACTTTTGACCAACTTGTGAACTCAACCACAAGATATTTTTTTGGTCAAAAATCTGAAAATTCAAAGACATGGGTGAAGTGTGAACAAAGAATTAAAAAAATGATATTACAATAGATATTTTGAATTAAATAATCAATTGTATTCTTGAAAATCACCTATAAAAAGACATCTTCATCCATTGCAAAATCACCAATTCTCAACCATCTTCTTGCTAAGAAATACTCCTTTCTTTTAGCAATATATTTTCCTTAGAACTCTCAATTTTAGTTTGTATTTCATTTTTGGTTTAAAGTTTTTCTTTCATTTAGTTTGTAATTGAAAAGTGCTTGATCAATAAGCACTTAGTATTTTACTTAGTATTTTACTTTCAATTTTTGTAAGCTTGTAACATTTGAACAAGTTTGAAGTTATATTTTGAAGTATGTTTCTTGCACTTTGATACATCATATTCAAGTAAGTTTTATCTATTGTCATTAAGTTCTAGTAATTAAAAGTTTCTATATTATATATATATATATATATCAATTATTTCTATTTTAATTTTAGTTTGTATAAACCGATGAGTAGCTAATCTTTCTTCCTAGGGGAAGGGGGATTTCTATTAGGTTATATATTGAGTATTTGATTGATTTAAACTATTTTTAGGACTAATTGGTTTAAATAGAGATTGATCATATCCTATTTTTACTAATGAAACCTTCTTGATTGATTGTTGAGTGAATTGGAAACATATCTTTTCAATCTATCAAATGTTAATCTTGTTATCAACATCTTAAGATTGCGAAAGTGGTTAAGACACCTTTGAATACGAAAGTTATGAGGTGAAAAGTTGATTACTCGATGAACGATCGTTTATCCTAAAAATAGTCAAGTTAGAGAAATGAAAGGACTAATTGGTTTAAATAGAGATTGATCATATCCTATTTCTACTAGTGAAACCTCCTTGATTGATTGTTAAGTGTATTGGAAATACATCTTTTCAATCCATTAAGTGTTAATCTTGTTATCAACATCTTAAAAAAGCAAAAGTGATTAAGACATCTTTGAATACGAAAGTACAGAGGTGAAAAGTTGATTACTCGATAAACATTCGTTTTTTCTTTTATATCCGTATAAATCAATTCCGATACTTAATTAAAAACCTAATTTAATGAGCCCGTAATCCCCTAGATTTTATAAATTCCCAACTCATTTTAATTCTATTCATTTTCACTAGTTAAAAATAATCTAGTATAAATAGTCTAGTATAAATAGTCTTAATATAAATAGTCTAGTATAAATAGTTTTAATATAAATAGTCTAGTATAAATAGTCTTAATATAAATAGTCTTATATAAAATAGTCTTATAAAAAATAGTCTAGTTAAAAATAGTCTAGTAAAAATAGTCTTATATAAAATAGTCTTATTAAAAATAGTTTGGTTTAAAATATAGTGCATTTAATTTAGTTAATATTTAAAAATCCAAAAATATATTTTAGTATAATATACGAAGCCCTGTTGAACAATCCTCGAGAGAAAAGACCTTGGTAGAACTTACCACAAACTACTTCTACCTCGTATATATTTGCGAGCGACACAAGAACTCCTATTTTTAGGATAATTTTTTGACCGATCATTTATCATCTTCTTTTCCAAGGAGAAACCCAATCCTTTAGGTTCCTTTATATGCGTTGTTTGTTCAAGTTGTACGTAAGAACTGAATAATCTCAGTGATAAACTTAACAATTCCCGTAGCATGATCATGAATGACAACAATAATACATAATTCAGCTTGGTGAATTGCCACATACCTTACACGGAAGGAAAAGATGAAATCACTTGATGAACTCCACGCCAAATGCTAGAACACCAATATTCAAAGATCCTTGCCTTCAATGATGATATTTAGAGGCTGGTATGAAGGTTTAAGATGGAGAGGGTAACTCCCTATGTCGCGGAATTCGAGTGTGGGGTGAAATGGTAACTGAAAATTGGAATGAGGTGCTGTCCTATTTATAGAAAATGGTTATTAGCGCGCGCTACTGCTTCTTTTTAGCGTGCGCTAACGGGCTCACAGCCTACTGTATCTGTCTGTTCTTGGTTTAGCATGCACTAAATATCCCTTACGTACGCTAATACAACAGTTAGTGTATGCTACCATGCTAATATAGCAAGCGCTAACGAATTCACAGCTCATTAGACTCACTGTACTCGACTTAGCGTGCGCTAGCATCACTCCCTTAGCGTGCGCTAATCACCGTTGACTCGAATTTTCCAAAAGCCATCCAGGTTCATCCCGACAGAACATCATTCAGGATTCGCGATCTGATCTCACCTATCGCCTGTCTCAGTCAAGATGACCACGTATAGTGCGCGCTAAGACTCATCTGTAGCGTGCGCTAGCTTACATATTTAGCGCGCGCTACACCTAAATGTTAGCATGCGCTAAATGTACATAAGTATACGCATGAAACAACAACTACGAAATCATATACTCGTCGATACAGGATCATGAAATACGAAGGATCATACTCAGATCGAAATACAACATGCTATGTCACAAGGTTCAACTACAGATAAAATACACATTAGATATTCGAATATTACATACTCTCCCTCTAAAATGAAGTTTCGTCCCGAAACTTAAGATGAAAATAACTCCGGATATCTAGCCTTCATGATATCCTCCGTTTCCCAAGGGGCCTCTTCGACTCTGTGTCGTGACCATCGCACTTTAGCTAAGGATATAGGTTTATTCCTCAATTGTTTGATCCGACTCTCAAGTATCTTGATTGGTTTCTCTTCGAATGTACCATTATTAGCTATCTCAATCTCACCGAAATCAATGACATGACTGGGATCTGGTACATACTTCCTTAACTGGGATACGTGAAACACGTTGTAAACATGACTCAGCGATGGCGGCAAGGCCAATATATACGCCAACTCTCCAACTCTTTCAAGAATCTCGAATGGTCCGATATATCTCGGACTCAGCTTCCCTTTCTTCCCAAAATGGAAATTTCCCCGAGTAGGAGAAACCTTCAATAGCATGTGGTCCCCAATTACGAAATCTAACGGGCTACGGCGTACGTCTGCATAAGACTCCTGTCGACTCTGGGCAGTCAACGGCCTTTCACGAATTAGAGATAGCTTCTCTTGAGTCTGAACTATCAACTCTGGTTCCGTCCCGATCAAATCAGAAGAATCATCCCAACACAGGGGTGATCTGCATCTTCTCCCGTACAATGCTTCAAACGGTACCATCTTAATGGAAGCATGCCAACTATTGTTGTAGGTGAATTCAATCAATGGCAAATGATCCTCCCAAGCGGTCGACCAATCCACGGCACAAGCTCTTAGCATATCTTCTACTGTATGTAGTCCTTTCGGACTGTCCGTCCGTCTAAGGATGATAAGCTGTGTAAAAGTTCAGCTCGGTTCCCAAGGCTTTATGAACTGCCTTCCAAAAATGTGACACAAAACAACCATCCCAATCCGAAATAATGGTCTTTGGCATATCATGCAATCGGACTATCTCCGCAATAAATACTCATGACAACTTCTCGAGTCCCCAAGTGTCCTTAATACCCAGGAAATGAGCCAACTTGGTTAGTCGATCAACCATCACCCAAATCATGTTCATTCCTGTCCTGGTCCTCGATCGATATATCTTCCCACTTCCACTCAGTAATAGGAAGTGGCTTCAACATTCCGGCAGGCCGCTGATGTTCAATCTTAACCTGTTGACAAGTTAAACACTTTGAGACGTATTCTACCAAGTCCTTCTTCATATTTCCCCACCAGAAATTCTGTTTTAGATATTTATACATCTTATTGGTGCCCGGATGAATAGAATAGGGCACACTGTGGGCTTCATTCATGATCGTCTGCTTCAAAATCTTCTCATCGGGAATGCAAAGTCGACTCTAGAACCTAAAGACTCCATCATCATAAATTACAAATCCCGGGGCCTTTCCCTTGCCCACTTCATCACGTAATCGAATCATCAGGGGGTTAGCCAATTGCTTAGACTTGATTTCATCGATCAGTGATGAAGTTAATTCCATTACACACAATTGCCCTTGGACTCCTTGAGACCATACTTCAATTCCTTCGCGAATAAATTTTCGTTGAATGCTGGATTGGGACGTGAGTGCTTCCAATATTCGAATATAAACAGGTTTGCGGATCAGTGCATCAGCTACCACGTTCGCTTTGCCTAGATGATAAAGGATTTCCAGGTCATAATCTTTGATCAATTCCAGCCATATCCTATGTCTCGTGTTTAATTCCTTCTGACTGAAAATATATTTGAGACTCTTGTGATCGGTGAAGATCTGACAATGAGTGTCGTATAAATAATGTCGCCAAATCTTCAGGGCAAAGACAACAGCTTCTAACTCTAAATCATGAGTCGGGTAGTTAATCTCATACGGTTTCAACTGTCGAGAGGCGTAGGCAATCACCATATCCTTCTGCATCAACACACAACCTAGACCCTGACCCGAAGCATCGCTGTAAACCATGAACCCATCAGTTACATCTGGTAGTGCTAATATTGGCACCGTTGTCAGTCTTCTCTTAAGTTCATCAAAGCTAGCCTGACATTTATCGTCCCACACGAATTTTTGAGTCTTCTGCATCAACTGGGTAAGCGGACGAGCAATTTTGGAAAACCCTTCCACAAAACAACGATAATACCCAGCAAGTCCTAAGAAGCTTCGGACTTCCTTCACATTCCTAGGAGATTCCCACTCCAAGATTGCCTCAACTTTGTTCGGGTCTACCTGTACTCCGTCGGTTGATATGACGTGCCCAGGGAACATTACTTCCTTTAGACAGAACTCACATTTGTAAAGTTTCGCGTAAAGTTGTTCATTCCTTAAAGTATTCAAAACAATACGCAAATGTTCTGCATGCTCTTCTGGGTCCTTCGAGTAGATCAAGATGTCATCAATGAAAACAACCACGAATTTATCTAAGTACTCTAAGAATACCTGATTCATCAATTGCATAAATACCGCAGGAGCATTAGTAAGTCCAAATGGCATCACCACGAACTCATAGTGCCCGTACCGGGATCTGAAAGCAGATTTTGGTATATCAGATTCCTTAATCCTCAACTGATGGTATCCTGACCTCAAGTCGATCTTCGAGAATACCGTCGCCCCTTGCAGATGATCAAATAAATCATCGATCCGAGGCAATGGGTATGTATTCTTGATCGTCACCTTGTTAAGTTCCCGGTAATCATTACACAATCGAAGGGATCCGTCTTTCTTCCGGACAAAGATAACGGGTACTCTCTAAGGGGAAACGCTCGGTTGAATGTAACCCTTTTGCAACAATTCCTCAAGTTGTTTCTTTAACCCATACATCTCGGTTGGTGCCATACGGTATGGTGCTCTGGCAATGGGTATGGCTTCGGGTTCCAATTCGATATTAAATTCTACAGCTCTTCACGGAGGTAATGTGTGTAGTTCGTCAGGGAATACGTCTGAGAATTTGTTTACCACTGGAATAGATGAGAGCTCTACTCCTTCTTCCTTCTTCATGGCATAACACCAAAATCCGTGACAACCCCGTTTTAGCAATTTAACCGCATTCACGGCTTTGATCACTTTCCCTGAGCTTCCTCATCTCCATCCTTCGAATAAGTGTTCAGATCCATCATCGGTAATAATCGAAATAACTCTCTTCCGATAATTCAAAATAGCTCCATAAAGATTGAGCTAATTGTTCCCGAGAATTAAATCGTCACCATGTATGTCGATCACAACAAGATTTGATGGCCAGTTTCTCCCCCTATAGACACAGGAAAATCTCTAATTTCTAGAATTTCCACAATTATCTCTCCACTTGGCAAACCCACAACATAAGGTTCACAATCATGTAAACACGAGATTTTCAATTGATTAACACAGTTCAATGATGTGAAAGAATGCGTAGCTCCTGAATCGAATAAGACACTAACTGGTTGCAAAATAATCTGGATCGTACCTGATGCAACAGCGGTGTTTTGATCATCTGACCTCCTCATCTCATAAAGATGTGGAGGAACGGACCCAGCACTAGATGCCTCTCTCTTCCCGATATTCTGCTGCTGAAAACCACTATGCTGTGTCAGGTTCACACTTGTCTCTTTCGGAACTTGTGCTGGAGTGCGAGTACCAAAATATCTAGTGATATTTCCACAAAAAGTCGCACGATGCCCTTATTTCCCACATTCGAAACAGGTCACAGAAGGAGCGGAGCAATCACGCCGAATATGCCCTGCTCGTCCACAGTTATAAGACTTCTTTGCTGCATCGGTGATCGTCGATGCTGTCCTGAAATTCTTTCCACCTTGAGGAGGATACTGAGGTTTTCTGGATGAATGAAATGAGGACTGGCCCTTGCGGGGCCCACTGCTCTTGTTCTCAGTGAAGTTGCCAGACACTTTCTGCTTCTTTGATTCCACAAATTTTTCCACCGCTGTCTCTTTCATCTTGTAGGCCAGTGCTTTATCCTGATAATGTCGTAGAATAGTACATTCAAATTCGGACATATATTGTTGAATATCCGGCTTCATCCGCATGTCGAAGTGGAAAATCTTTTCCACCTCGGCCCTGACCAGATGTCGCACACAGGTCAGCTGGTGATTAAAAGTCTTGATCATGTCTGTCACAAATGCCTCCAAATTCTGCGGTGAGAAAAACTATCGGACTCTAGCCTCTCTAACTGGATGAGAGAAATATTGAGCTTCCATCATTAACTTGAATTCTGTCCAGCCAGCATGATGATCCTCAGGTCGAATGGCCTCCCACCAGTCGAAAGCTTCTCCAGTCAGAAAATACTGAGCAATCGGAACTTTTCGGTCATCGGGACAATTAATTCCCGCAAATATTTTCTCTAGTTCTTTCAGCCAGTGGTCCCAAGCATGTAATATCCGCAATTTCCGATTTTTCGGTAAATTTCTTTTTCAGCCGGAGTCCGTTTTGACGACTCGCTCATGACCGCTTCGTCATTTTGAGAATGATTAATTCTGGACTTTTTGTCATCCGTGTAATACCCGGTTGTAATTCATTCATTTTCATTCAGTAATTATCAGTCTGTAATTGTCACTCAGTGTATTTTCACTCAATTATAATCATTCATCAATCATGTTCATTCACCGTGTTCACCGTTTGGAAAAACTTCGAGTTGTGTATCATTATTGTTCATTGTTTCAAGTTTCCTCTTATGAGTTCGACTTTGTTAGATCACCATTAATTTTTGGTAACTCCAAAAATTCTAAATCTTTGCAATATTATAGCGCATCGAATTAGCTTTCCAATGGTTCAAACGGTGAGTCAATCGGAGTCCGGACGAGAGAGTTATGGTCGTTTTAGCTCACCCGCTCATTTTTTCAGTTTTGGCCGATCACTGCCGACCGAACTCGGCTGTGTCGTCCGACACGGCCCGTGCCGTACTCGTCCGGAAATGCCGAAGTCTCTGCCTCAGGACCCGACCGTGTCGTCTGGCGCGGCCGAGTCGAACTCTTCCGGATAAGCCAGAACCATCGCGGGACGCCCGGCCGTGTTCCAGACACGGTCGAGTCATGCCGAAGTCGCCTGTCGGACGGGTCACTATCGGAAGGCCCTCCGCGCCGCGACCGTGTCTAGCAGACACGGTCGAGTCCTCGCGGCCAAGCGCCGCGACCGTGTCAGGCGGACACGGTCGAGTCTGTCAGACGAGTCAACCCCTATAAATTCGTTTTTTTTTTAGCATTTCAGCTCATTTCTTTCCCTTTCCTTCACCTACAACCGAGATAGAGAGCTTGAGGGAGGGTTTTCCCTTCACAAATCATTTGAGTGTTCGATTTTCTTCATCCTCCTTCGATCGTGTAGCTCGGATTGTGGATCTAGCACGTGTTCTTCGGATTATAGGGCTTGAATCTTCAAGAGGTAAGAACTCCTTCAACCCTAGTATGATTTTGGGGAGGGTTTGGTGGTGATCTTGTGTTTTAATTCGAATTAACCGATGTTGTTATTAGATTTTGATAGTATTCACGCGACCCATGGTTTTCTTGTTTTTGATTGGGATGAAATCCCGTTGTTATACCATTGACCGATTTCATTTCCTTATGCACTCATGGTGTCTGATGAATTGTCCCAACGGGTAGAATTAGGATTAATTCTTACCTTTCCGCATTATTGAGACTTGTTGTATACCGTTGTTGTGTTAGGAGCGGAATTGGGAGGATTGTTCGGACCAAAACCTATTCCTTCATTGTTTCCCTTGTTTCATCGTGTTCAAGGCAAGTATCTTGCCCATACTTTTCTTGTTTTGTGGATATGATGATTGGTGATCGTCTTGGTGTGTTTGTTTGTTTGTTTGAAATGAGTTTTCAAAAGATTTGGTTAGCCTTGTTAAAGGCCCTCTTTCAAAACCGTGTGTGTTTTGTGATTGGTGTGATTCGTGAACGAGTATGTGAATCTTATGGATATGTTTGGTGTTGATGATGCACTTGGTATTTACGTGTGGATGTATATTGTTTCATTTCGGTGCATTGTGGTTTGACGTGTTGTTTTACTAA
The DNA here is from genome assembly GCA_033398695.1 of Orobanche coerulescens. Lineage (NCBI taxonomy): Eukaryota > Viridiplantae > Streptophyta > Magnoliopsida > Lamiales > Orobanchaceae > Orobanche > Orobanche coerulescens. Next base: position 48,695,570 of record CM065801.1, on the reverse strand, counting down.
GTGTTTGATGCCTCTGGGTGAATTGTTTGGATATCCTTGGTGTGATATGTTACTCGTGCTTGAGATTATTTCGCTAGCCAGCTCGGGGGGTCCGACGGGATCACGGAGTGGGATTCGTGGCTTCGTCCCGGTCCTAGGCGATGTGTGGTGCTTGAGTATTTCGCTAGCCAGCTCGGGGGGTCCGACGGGATCACGGAGTGGGATTTGTGGCTTCGTCCCGGTCCTAGGCGATGCATGTACATGTTTTGTGAATGTGTTTGCTCACCTCGGGAGGGTTCGACGGGACCACAGAGGGAATTCCAATGGCTTCGACCTGGGTTCACGAGTGAAACTTCACCACTACGTGTGTATATTTTGTGATTGTTTTTCGCTCACCTCGGGAGGCTCCGATGGGATCACGGAGGGAATTCCATTGGCTTCGACCTGGATTCACGAGTGAGGTTGCTTATGTTTATTGAATGTGTTTGCTCACCTCGGGAGGGTTCGACGGGGCCACGGAGGGAATTCCATTGGCTTCGACCTGGATTCATGAGTGAAACTTCACGGGTGCGTGTGTATTTTATGTCCGTCGAGGACGCGTGACGTGGGTTTCAACCCTGTGTATTGTTGTCGGTTTTCTATTTGCGAAAACAAAACCTTTGGGCTGTGACCCTGTTGATTTTTGGAAAGCGAAGGATTCGGTAATCCTAAATTGTTTTCTATTAAAACTATCGATGGCATTTCAAACTGTTTTATAAATTATTTCCCTTGAATTGTGATCTTTCGGTTTTAGAATGTTTTACCAAACTCTTGCCTCGGGAAGTACTTTTCGTTTCGTTTGGATTTTTGAGGATTTTCTGGTTATTGTTATTCGTGGAATGTGAATTGTATGGCTCGTATTTTTGCACTTATACTTGCACTAGCAAAACAGTGGAGTTTTGCTAACCCCCGAGTATTCGGGGGGTGGATGTCTATTTTGCATTCAGGTTTTGGAGCATAGCACAGGGTCGGTACGAAGGATGATGAAAGATGAACGGTACTAATCACATGAGGATTCGTGATGTCGTATTGGTCTAGTTGTATTTTCTTTTCCGCTGCAGTATCTTTTCCCCGTTGTACGGGAGTTTATTGTATTTTGACCCCTGCGTGGGTATGTGTTTGGATTTGAGTTGTATGTTGTTATTGAAAGACCAAGTCGGTCTACTGAGTCAATTTAGCCTTAAAGGCGATGTTTAGATGTTTGATTTTAGTTACCAGCCTGGTAGATCCTCGAGGAGAGGGTCTACGGCGTGTAATATCCCTGAGTGGATTGGGGGTGTTACATAAATGGTATCAGAGCTTAGGTTGTGGAAACCTAGGTGTCGGGTCGATGGTGTCTATTGAGTTTTGTCTCGTCGGATTTTATCTCGAGTCGTGTGTCGCGACAGCGTCCCGAGTTTGTTGGTCGTGATTAGTATCGTGGGGCGATCATCATCTTCGTGCGACCTGTGGCTGTAAGCCTCCCTTCTTTGTGTTGTGCCTCGTGTGACACGAGCTATTTTTATGATTTATTTGTTAAGTGACGGAATCCTCTTATGGATTTTGATTTCTTGATATGTGGTTATTTGACCCTCATATTTCGTTTATGTGTGGAGTAGTGTTGCTGGATTGTGCATGTTTGACTTTATTTCATTTATCCGCTGCGTGAGTCCTTTTGTAATGCCTTTCGGTATTTTACCGACTGAGTTTTATTTCAAAAATCGATTCCCTTAACCGAGTTTTTGGCATTATGGCCTTGATCGTTTTGGTGAAATTCTTATGACGGTATTTAACATTTTGTAAATGGCTTTTGTAAGTTTTTGAAACATTACCGTCATCGGCCTTTTTGGCGTTTTTGTAAATGGTTTTTAGCCTGGTGGGTTCCGACGCAGGATCCACGGCGCTATAAAGTTTTGTGTAATTACCTGAAATTTTTGGGCATTCTAGCCCATTGTATTATCTTTGAAAACCTTGAGTATCTTAGAAAATAAATTTCGAGATGTACCTTTAAAATGAATTATTTTCTCGTGGTACTTTCAAAGTGCTTTCTAGTGCCACAATATATTTCAAATTATTCCAATTGGGGACCAAAATATTCTGAGATATTTTCAATTATTTAGAAATGCTTTGCTTGGACGGGTCAAATATTTCTGAAAGTTTCAATTTAAAAGAAGAGTGTCCTCATTTTGTTCAACGCAAGATGGTTTTCCAAAGTCTCGACAATGATGTTCGTTCAACTTTTTTTGTAAAGTGATACTCAAGATCAACCGGTGTTCTTCTAAATTATTTTCAAAATGAGGTTTTCGTTTTTAAAACCTATCCATTCCCGTTTGAGGGCTGGGTATATATGTATGATGTTCGTGTTGTCATTTTGATGTTTGCTCCCGAGTATGATCAAATTGGCGGTGTGAGCGTTCAGTCGTTTTCCACACATTTGTTGTGTTAGCCCCCTGTGAAAGGCGGGATGTTGGTGTTGAATATTGTCGCCCCGGTGTTGAATATTGTCGCCCCGTAGTGATTTCTGAGTTATCGCTCGTGTGTGAACTGTTAGATTTTGTTTGGTACGACCGTGTGCATCGGTGATTATTCCATTATGTGTCGGTTGTTTAATGTCTTATTACCTTACTCCCGTTTTTGTGAATTTCGTGGACAAGGTCGGAGGTAATACCCGTACTATTTTGACCTCGGTATTTTCTCTTTCTCTATTCTATCGACTCGCTCGTGTTCGTTGTTACTTTCTGAACTTGTTCTGTATTTCGGTTTCATCGTCCGAACGAGCTGTGATCTTGTTGTGGGTCGATCTAGTTATCGCTGTGACTTTTCCGAGTTCGGTTAGATTCTTGTGAACCTTTTTCGGAAGTAACATCTTTTGGTTCTACTAGTTCTTTTATTCGAAGTGGATCGAATTTGGAACTCCTGTGTTCTCGACTCTGTCGACTCGTTTATGTTCGTTGACATTTTCAGAGCTTGTCCTGCCCCTTACTTTTGTTGATCGAACGAGTGTGGTATCGTTTCGGAATAACTCGTCTGTCGTTGTGACTTTTCAATTGCTATTCCCTTTCCTGTGGATCTTATATGAATGCACATCCTGTTGTTTTCACCGGATCGTATATTGTCTCGAGTCGAGATGTGAACCTTGGAGTTATTGTTTGAATTTTATTGTTCTTCGTGATTCGAACATGAGCGTTCGATTTTTGTTGTCTCGATCATTCTGATTCGATCGTTTCTTTGTTCGGTTTTTGTTCTCGTTTCGTGATTGTTGAGCTTTCAGGCTCCTTCGTAATTCCCTTAAGTTCGGGAAATTAGTCTCGTTTTCGATCTTCCAACCCTTGGGCGGTGGGATTCCGTATTTGTTCAGCGATTGGCTCGCGTTTTGATTGATGTACTGTTGGGTTGGTCAATCATATTGATTTTCATTCGTTGTGTTTTGTGATTGTCGGATAATTGACTTGGCTATATTATCCATTTGATGACACTTGTCATTTGTTGGTTTTATTATATCCCTAACGGCGACGTTGTGTTTGTCGCCGTGGAGCGTGTTTTCACGCCGTACATTCCTTTGCATTGTTGTAACATTTCGCCGATGGGCGTAAGTTACGCGTTTCCTTGCGTATCTCGTTGAGTTTTCCTGGCGGGATATTGCTTCTCCCTACTTGTTTTAAGTTTCGGGACGAAACTTCTTTTAAGGAGGGTAGAATGTAATATCCGCAATTTCCGATTTTTCGGTAAATTTCTTTTTCAGGAGTCCGCTTTTGACGACTCGCTCATGACCGCTTTCGTCATTTCGAGAATGATTAATTACGACTTTTTATCATCCGTAATACCCGGTTGTAATTCATTCATTTTCATTCAGTAATTATCAGTCTGTAATTGTCACTCAGTGTATTTTCACTCAATTATAATCATTCATCAATCATGTTCATTCACCGTGTTCACCGTTTGGAAAAACTTCGAGTTGTGTATCATTATTGTTCATTGTTTCAACTTTCCTCTTATGAGTTCGACTTTGTTAGATCACCATTAATTTTTGGTAACTCCAAAAATTCTAAATCTTTGCAATATTATAGAGCATCGAATTATCTTTCCAATGGTTCAAACGGTGAGTCAATCGGAGTCCGGACGAGAGAGTTATGGTCGTTTTAGCTCACCCGCTCATTTTTTCAGTTTTGGCTGATCGCTGCCGACCGAACTCGGCCGTGTCGTCCGACACGGCCCGTGCCGTACTCGTCCGGAAATGCCGAAGTCTCTGCCTCAGGACCCGACCGTGTCGTCTGGCGCGGCCGAGTCGAACTCTTCCGGATAAGCCAGAACCGACTGCCCAGACGCCCGACCGTGTTCCAGGACACGGTCGAGTCATGCCGAGTCGCTGTCGGACGGGTCACTATCGGACGTCCCCTCCGCGCCGCGACCGTGTCTAGCAGGACACGGTCGAGTCCCTGCCGGCCAGCTGCGCGCCGCGACCGTGTCAGGCGGACACAGTCGAGTCTGTCAGACGAGTCAACCCCTATAAATTCGTTTTTTTGAGCATTTCAGCTCATTTCTTTCCCTTTCCTTCACCTACAACCGAGAGAGAGAGCTTGAGGGAGGGTTTTCCCTTCACAAATCATTTGAGTGTTCGATTTTCTTCATCCTCCTTCGATCGTGTAGCTCGGATTGTGGATCTAGCACGTGTTCTTCGGATTATAGGGCTTGAATCTTCAAGAGGTAAGAACTACTTCAACCCTAGTATGATTTTGGGGAGGGTTTGGTGGTGATCTTGTGTTTTAATTCGAATTAACCGATGTTGTTATTAGATTTTGATAGTATTCACGCGACCCATGGTTTTCTTGTTTTTGATTGGGATGAAATCCCGTTGTTATACCATTGACCGATTTCATTTCCTTATGCACTCTTGGTGTCTGATGAATTGTCCCAACGGGTAGAATTAGGATTAATTCTTACCTTTCCGCATTATTGAGACTTGTTGTATACCGTTGTTATGTTAGGAGCGGAATTGGGAGGATTGTTCGGACCAAAACCTATTCCTTCGTTGTTTCCCTTGTTTCATCGTGTTCAAGGCAAGTATCTTTCCCATACTTTTCTTGTTTTGTGGATATGATGATTGGTGATCGTCTTGGTGTGTTTGTTTGTTTGTTTGAAATGAGTTTTCAAAAGATTTGGTTAGCCTTGTTAAAGGCCCTCTTTCAAAACCGTGTGTGTTTTGTGATTGGTGTGATTCGTGAACGAGTATGTGAATCTTATGGATATGTTTGGTGTTGATGATGCACTTGGTATTTACGTGTGGATGTATATTGTTTCATTTCGGTGCATTGTGGTTTGACGTGTTGTTTTACTAAGTGTTTGATGCCTCTGGGTGAATTGTTTGGATATCCTTGGTGTGATATGTTACTCGTGCTTGAGATTATTTCGCTAGCCAGCTCGGGGGGTCCGACGGGATCACGGAGTGGGATTCGTGGCTTCGTCCCGGTCCTAGGCGACGTGTGGTGCTTGAGTATTTCGCTAGCCAGCTCGGGGGGTCCGACGGGATCACGGAGTGGGATTTGTGGCTTCGTCCCGGTCCTAGGCGATGCATGTACATGTTTAGTGAATGTGTTTGCTCACCTCGGGAGGGTTCGACGGGACCACGGAGGGAATTCCAATGGCTTCGACATGGGTTCACGAGTGAAACTTCACCACTACGTGTGTATATTTTGTGATTGTTTTTCGCTCACCTCGGGAGGGTCCGATGGGATCACGGAGGGAATTCCATTGGCTTCGACCTGGATTCACGAGTGAGGTTGCTTATGTTTTGTGAATGTGTTTGCTCACCTCGGGAGGGTTCGACGGGGCCACGGAGGGAATTCCATTGGCTTCGACCTGGATTCACGAGTGAAACTTCACGGGTGCGTGTGTATTTTATGTCCGTCGAGGACGCGTGACGTGGGTTTCAACCCTGTGTATTGTTGTCGGTTTTCTATTTGCGAAAACAAAACCTTTGGGCTGTGACCCTGTTGATTTTTGGAAAGCGAAGGATTCGGTAATCCTAAATTGTTTTCTATTAAAACTCTCGATGGCATTTCAAACTGTTTTATAAATTATTTCCCTTGAATTGTGATCTTTTGGTTTTAGAATGTTTTACCAAACTCTTGCCTCGGGAAGTACTTTTCGTTTCGTTTGGATTTTTGAGGATTTTCTGGTTATTGTTATTCGTGGAATGTGAATTGTATGGCTCGCATTTTTGCACTTGTACTTGCACTAGCAAAACAGTGGAGTTTTGCTAACCCCCGAGTATTCGGGGGGTGGATGTCTATTTTACATTCAGGTTTTGGAGCATAGCACAGGGTCGGCACGAAGGATGATGAAAGATGAACGGTACTAATCACATGAGGATTCGTGATGTCGTATTGGTCTAGTTGTATTTTCTTTTCCGCTGCAGTATCTTTTCCCCGTTGTACGGGAGTTTATTGTATTTTGACCCCTGCGTGGGTATGTGTTTGGATTTGAGTTGTATGTTGTTATTGAAAGACCAAGTCGGTCTACTGAGTCAATTTAGCCTTAAAGGCGATGTTTAGATGTTTGATTTTAGTTACCAGCCTGGTAGATCCTCGAGGAGAGGGTCTACAGCGTGTAATATCCCTGAGTGGATTGGGGGTGTTACAAAGCAGGCATCTTTGAAGAACCGTCAAATTTCGGTGGGTGTAACTTGACCACTTCCGTGAGCCACTTGTCTCCCCTATTGTCCTCGTTACACTGTTGGTCCGTCGCCGTCTGCATGCGGTCAACCACCTGAGCAAACTGGGTCATCTGAGTGACCACTTGTTGAAGTACTCCCGGCATGTTAGGATTTGCGTCTTCCTCCATAGTTCATGTTCGGTCATCATTTACCGATTCCTATTGTCCGCTAGAATGGGAATTAGTTCGGTTAACCGAAAATTCCGGGGTAGACGACGAATCTTCCTATCTTTCATTACCACGCCCGCGTCCACGACCTCCTCTCAACATACTGTAAATACAAATACTCAATACCCAAAGCAAAATCTTTTAAAATCTGTCAATAACCACGAATAATTAAAATGGTAGTAAATGAGATTAGGAAACTTACAACCACAGTCCATATGACGATGCTGGCTGTGCAGTGATGTTATACACGACCGATAAATCAAACGACATAAACAAACCCAACTAAACCCAACTGCCAAGATATCCGTGAATCTTAGCTTCGATACCATATTCTGTAACACCTCGAGATATTCGGAATAATTACAACGCCATAAACCCTTTATATAAGAATTTACAAGGCTAAATTAAAAAAATACTGGATAATACAAAAGTACCACTAGAAATTGAGTGATTCGGTAACCGGTTCAAACAACTCAAATCAATCCAATTATTACAAACATCTCAAATCATCAACAGGACACACGTACTCGAGTACTGGAAATCAAACCAGAATAACAAAACAACATAATAGATAACATCAATGTGCCCCTTCATCATCATGTCGGTACAGTGGTTGCTTCCCCGCTCCTCGGCTACCTGAACATCAAACAAATGTCTACCCCCGCAGGGGTTAGCAAAACGATGCTAGTACAAGTATCCATAATATATAAAATCAGATATGCAACAACGATGCATAGCAAAATACATAACACGGACTTCCGCTACCGGAATCCAAAGATGTGAATCCACATGATTCCATCAACACACAATGGGGTAATCTAATGATCCAGCACCCTCAGGATAGATCCCAAGATGATCTCGTCGAACCAACACGAGATGGAAAAACCCGTCCAATGATCCAATGCCCTCAGCATAGATCCCAAGATGATCCCATCGGACCAACACGAGGTGGACATCTGATCCAGCGCCCTCAACATAGATCACACGATCCCTACGGATCAATACGAGATGTACAGCACAACTATGCATAGACGTATGCAAGATCGACATGTCCATCAACATGAACATACAAATGAATCAATACGATAATATGCCAATTTAACTGGAATAATCTCATGTTCAACAACATGAATAACAATGTACAAGATCAAAATCATCCAAATTAAATCAATATTCAAAATACGATACTTGCCTTAGAAATAGCGACAAGGATTGCTACTACGGACAATCTTCAACCCCCTCGAAGAACTCTCACTCGATTATTCCACCAAAATCCAAACCTTCAGCGAACAATAACATCGATATAACTAACGGTTCCGGATAATCTCTCTAAACATCATGCTAGCATTAAGAGGCGTAATCTACTCGATCATAAAAACGTACGAATCTGCCCCAACCCAAACTGTTTGAATCATCACTACGCTGCTAATTCGAATAACAATTCCATGATCTTCCAAACAAGGTTATACACATCATTCGGTCAGATTCTACAACTATAACACAAGGTAGTTCGTCAAACATGGATCCTAATCATAACTTTCAATGATCCAATGTAGCAAGATTCTGGAGATATCTTGAAGAACACCATAAAATTCGGTTATAAGGTTCACATGTTTATCATCTTTTTTTTCAAGGAAAAACCCTAAGTTCAATCCTTTAAGTTCCCCTATATGCGTTGTTTGTTCAAGTTGTACGTAGGAACTAAATAATCTCAGTGATAAACTTAACAATTCCCGTAGCATGATCATGAATGACAACAATAATCCATAATTCAGCTTGGTGAATCGCCACATACCTTACACTGAGGGAAAAGATGAAATCACTTGATGAACTCCACGCCAAACACTAGAACACCAATCTTCAAAGCTCCTTGCCTTCAATGATGATGTTTAGAGGCTGGTATGAAGGTTTAAGATGGAGAGGGTAACTCTCGATGTCGCGGAATTCGAGTGTGGGGTGAAATGGTAACTGAAAAATGGAATGAGGTGTTGTCCTATTTATAGAAAATGGTTATTAGCGCGCGCTACTGCTCTTTTTTAGCATGCGCTAACGGGCTCACAGCCTACTGTATCTGTCTGTTCTTGGTTTAGCATGCGCTAAACATCCCTTACGTACACTAATTACAACAGTTAGCGTACGCTACCATGCTAATATAGCATGCGCTAATGAATTCACGAAGCTCACTGGACTCATTGTACTCGACTTAGCGTGCGCTAGCATCACTCATTTAGCGTGCGCTAAGCACCATTGACTCGACTTTTGAAAAAGCCGTCCAGGTTCATCTTGACAGAACATGATTCAGGATTCGCGATCTGATCGCACCTACCGCCTGTCTCATTCAAGCTGACCACGTATAGCACGCGCTAAGACTCATCTGTACCGTGCGCTAGCTTACATATTTAGTGCGCACCTAAACGTTAGCGTGCGCTAAATGTACATAAGTATACGCATGAAACAACAACTACAAAATCATACATTCATCGATACAGGATCATGAAATATGGAGGATCCTACTCATATCGAAATACAACATGTTATGTCACAAGGTTCAAATACAGATAAAATACACATCAGATATTCGGGTATTATAGGAAAGTCGTTTGATCAATCACTCTACAGGAAGCTAATATGCTCACTCATGTACCTAACAACCAGCAGGCTCGATATCCAGTTTGCTGTAGGAGTGTGTGCTCGGTACCATCTAGCACTTAAGGAGTCACACTCCACCAAAGCTAAACGAATTCTTAAATACGTAAAATAAATAATTGATGTAGGATTATGGTATCCTAATGAAGGAGGATTCGATTTGGTAGGATACAGCGACTCAGATATTGGAGGATGTAAGTTGGATCGGAAGAGTACAAGCGGCACTTGTCACTTCATTGGATCTAGACTTGTGTCATGGTTCAGTAAGAAGCAATTGGTCAACTCGCTTTCTATAGCTGAGTCAGAATATTATGCTGCTGGAAGTTGCTGCATGCATTCTCTGGATGCAACATCAGTTACAAGATTATCGGATCTATGCCAGAGAGACACCAATCATGTGCGATAGCACGAGTATAATTGCAATCATGCACGACCCTATATTGCACTCACGAACTAAGCATATTGATATGAAGTATCATTTCATCAGGGATCATGTTAAGAATAAAGATGTTCGGATCCAGAAGATTCATATAGACATCTAGTTAGTCGACATATTTACAGAACATCTCAGCACCACCAGATTCTAAATGCTTCGCCAAAAATTGGGAATGCTACAGCTAAACTCCCTGTAAGTTTTTACATTTTACTCATCAATTGAGGGAGAATGCAGTAAGACCCATGAATACAGTATCCACTTTAATTAAATTGTACACTCAAAACTTCAAATTGTATCTTTACTGTAGGAAGAAGAAGGGTTTATAACCTTACTGCAGATGATGTGTATATTAATTAAGGGGGAATACAGTATGACCCAAGAATACATTATTAATCCAAAATTGCTGTAAGAATTGAATTCTGCATGTACCTTTTAAGGGGGAACGTTGTATTTTTGTGGATACAGCACGTACATAGTAGGATATCAATTTACCGAACTCAGTAATCACCAAAATAATCTAGGCAAGTACTTTGATTGCGTTTAATGTACTTCGTGTGAATATGTGAAAAAGTGGTTTTTGTGAAAAGTGATGATTTCAGAAAGTGCGACCCGTGGTCGTGTGCCAAATAAAACCAGTAAGGGTCCCCTGAGTTCCGTAAGGCTGCGTTTTCTACGGATCACTTGGTAGGATTATACAACCGGAGAGGGCCTGACGAGGATTCCCTGTGGTGTGTATCTCGCGTGAGGTACAGTGCCAGTGTAGCCCCCGTTGATGTTTGTGATGATGATTGTGGTATTATATTCCGGAATATATGTAATGACAATGTGATTTCTGTTGTTTATTCACTTGGTGTGTGTTGTGCGGCATTTAAACACGCCTCGTAGGCGATCGTCATAACAGTCGGGGAGTCTACCATAAGAGATGTACTCGGGGCGAACACCCAGAACTCAGCACCCACGGCGATCGCCTTTTGTTGATTGGCGATCGTCTTTTGTCGATTGGCGATCGTCTTTTGTCGATTGGCGATCGTCTCATGCCACGTATTAATCTAACATCCGTCAAAAGTCATCAAAGCCCAAATCTCGGGCTGGGACCCACGAGCAGATCTCAAAAGGTGCTGACAGACAAGACCTGTGCCCACACCCTGTCACCTACCTCACCTACCAACAGTGCCGCCGAAAAGGTGGGTGACAGCAGCTCAGAAACGCATGCGAGTTCCCGTCAGACCGTACAGCCGGCTGTCAGTAACAACCGCGGACTTTAAGGGAAAAGCCCCATGCGACGGGACGATCGGCCGTCTTATTATAATGTAAATAACGACGATCGTCTGCGATCGTCGGGGGGCCCCCAGGAACTTGGTCTGCTATAAATAGAAGGTCCATAACACAGATTAAGGACTACGAAAATACAGCAAACAAGAGAGAGAAAAGAGAAAGACATTCTCACACATAGAATATCCATAGCAAGAATTCTCAGAACTCCATATCTGATTCTTCCGGCATTCTATACGCTCCACAGCTTAGAAAACTAGAATTCATTACACTCTTTGTGATAGATTCTAACATTAATATTTGTACTCAACAATATACTTATTAATAAAATCTCGCGAGAGCATTCAAGCCCGGGATTAACAACCCCGGCAAATCTTGTGTCATTTAATTTCTCACGGAAGTGTTCTCGCATTTGTTTGTTACTCGATCATTCCAGCAATACTATCTTCGGATAATATTTTGGGTAACAATAATTGGCGCTAGAGGAAGGGGAACGTACCTTAACTTGAACTTCACTTTTATTCCGACCGTCTCGAAGAACACTCATTGTTCTCCGGACACACACTTGAAGAAACACTCACTGTTCTTCAAAAGAAATAAACCTTCAGAAAAATGACGTCTGCAACGACCTCCAAGAGAGCCACCCTGAGATCTGCCGGAAATACCATTCCGGCCCGGACAGAATCCCAGCCCGCGGCGGAGGATGGCCGCGGCGACGCTAGGTCCTCACTCCCGCCCCCAAGGGACGGCCCTAGCCTCTCACTCGATCAGTTCCAGACTGCGGAACAGATTGAGGAGGCCATAGCCGTCCTCAGGGAGCGACGGATTGCATGCGACTCGCCCACCATCACTCCGTCAACCATCCGCCGAGCTGGCAAACGGAAGCTCAAAGGGATATATGTTGAGAAATCAACTGAAAACCCTGAGCCGCTGGCAAAGGCTCTCGTAAGGCGGGACGACTCCATCTTCAGCCGCCTAGGGAGTGATCCCTCGTGGCGACCCGGGCAGCCGGGCCCAAGTCGGGAGGCGTCGGAGTCCGAATTTGTCACCAGGAGTTCGGCATATCCGACTCCCAGAAGACAGGCCGGTCGACAGGCCCCCACTCGCCCAAGAAATGAGTCTGCGGGCAGAGAACTCGTCATCCACCATGGGGGCAGGGGATCGGTACATGATCGCCTCGGCTCGCGCTCCGGTAGTCAATCAGCGAGCAGTCAGGCCACGGCGATGGCCGCAATGCAGCGCCAGCTCGACGAGATGAAGGCGCTCCTAGACACTGGGGCAGGCGCTAGGAGATCGATCTCGGGACCAAGTGAACCACTCGCGGTCCAGATCGAGCTCGCCCCGGTTCAACCAACAATCGCTCCCCCACAGACACCTCTATATGAGGGAAGATCGGATCCGGAGACCCACTTGAGCAAATTCCGGATCTACATGACCGGATGTGGAGCCTCAGACGCGACGAAGTGTCGAATGTTCCCGTTGACTCTGGGCGACCTCGCCCATAGGTGGTACATCTCACTGCCACCTCGCTCAATTAATTGCTTCGAGAAACTGGCGAACGACTTTACGTCGTACTTCACCGCCAAAGTCGCTCGCCCTGAAGGCCCCCATCGCATGATGAAAATCAAGCAGGGGAAGGACGAGCCAGATGAGGATTACATCGACCGGGTGGACGAGATAGTCCTCACCGGAGAGCCCATTAGCGACGAGCTCGCCCTCTATTCAGTCCTGGGGGGATTCTACGGCCACTCACCCATGTTCAGGCATCTCACAAAGGATATCCCCCCGACCTACTCGGTCTTCCGCGTCAGGGCCGCCGAATTCCTGGCCAGGCAGAGGATGCTCTCCCTCCGTTTAGATGAGGAACCCACCGGAGAGGGGAAGACATCATCCCATGTCCAGAAGAAGGCGGTCGCCAAGCCCAGAAAGGCGGTCGCAAAGCCACCTGGCGAATTCAAAGCCTTCGGTGATGTAGAGGTTCACCTCCTCCACAACCTCAACTTATCTCCAGCCCACATCTTCAACGCAATTAAGGGCGGGAGTGGCTTTCCAAACCAAAGCCAATAAGGGACCACGGTCATCTGGACCGTAGTAAATTCTGTGCCTACCACAAAAGTCCCGGCCACAACACCAGCCAATGCCGCGACCTCCTCAGGCAACTTTGGCGGCTGTTCGAAGAAGGCAAATTAGACAACCTGGTCACCAAGCTAGAACCTCGAACAGAGAGGACCGGAGGGCGCGAGCGCCGGCAAAACGAAAGGACGCCTCCCAATCCGGTCGCCAGGATCGAACACGAGCCGGAGCATTCCGATGAATCGATTCCTCCGATCAACCCGGGTGGTCGGATTAATATGCTCCAAGCAGGAGGTGGGAACCTCGGGGGCCTTTCCCCAGTTTCCACCGCGTCAAACAGGAAGCGGAAGGCCGAACTGAGGGCATTCGCCGGAGTCCATATTGTGGCGCCCCCAGAGCCGACCATCGCTAGAGACGCGCTCATCACCTTCTCCAATAAAGACAGTGAGGGGGTACAATGCCCCAAAGAGGATGCATTGGTGATCTCTGCCTGTATCCTTGGGAAGGCGGTCGACCGCGTGCTGGTTGACAACGGGAGCTTCTGCATTATCATATTCAAAACAGCTCTGGATCAGCTCGGAAACCTGACCAAATTCATCAAGCCATTCGACACCGTGCTCCAAGGATTCGGCGACAGCACTTTTCAAGCCTATGGGAGGATCAAGCTCTCCGTCGAGCTGATATGCTTTTACGATCCCAAGGTTAGGATTACTAGGAACCTAAATTTTGTAATCATAGATAGACCCAGCATCTATAATGGGTTCCTAGGTCGTCCATTCTTAGAAACCTTTGAGGCGGTCGCTTCGTCCTTCTTTTATTGTATCAAATTCCCCACTGCCGATGGGACGGTCGGTACTGTAAAGGGGGATCAGCTAATGGCAAAAAGATGTTTGAATTACTCCTATGTCGTTACTGTTTTCCATACTTCCCCCGATATGTGCAACGTTGAAACGATCGAAGATCGACCCATGGAGATCGACGAACCAAATACATCGTACCAACCCAACTCAGAGGATGCCATCTCGGATCATTTAACGGACGACATCGAGCCGAGGATCGGTTTCGAGCCGAGTCTCGACCTCGATCCAAGGATCGAGTCCGGAAATCGTTCCAAGCAAGAAGGGACCGTCCCCATCGAAGAGTTGGAGAGTATAGCCATAGATCCGGCTCGTCCAGAACGGGAAGTACAGATCGGCGCAAGCATCGATCTCGCACTGAAAGGAGATCTGGTCAATTTGCTACGTAAGAACATCAGAGTCTTCGCCTGGTCGCATCAAGATATGGTTGGCACAAGTCCCGAGCACGCTTGCCACTATCTAAAGATCGACCCGGCGATGAAGCCTGTTCATCAAAAACGTAGGAAATTCGGCCCCGAAAAATACGCGGCGCTCGACATAGAGGTCCAAAAGTTGCTCGACAATAAGCTAATCGGGGTAGCTACAGACGACCCACAATGGGTCGCCAACGTGGTGCTCACAAGAAGCCAGCCGGTTCCTGGAGGTTATGCATCGACTTCACCGACCTCAACGCGGCTTGTCCAAAAGATCATTTTCTGATGCCTCATATTGATCATTTGGTCGATAGCACTGCAGGTGGCGAAATGATGTCGTTTATGGATGCCTTCGCCGGATATCATCAAATCCCAATGGCGGAGAAAGACATAAAACACACATCTTTCCACATGGAAAAAGACATATACTTTTGGGTCCGAATGCCGTTCGGCTTGAAGAATGCGGGGGCAACCTACCAGCGACTGGTCAACAGGATGTTCGCTAACCAGATCGGCAAGACCATGGAGGTCTACATGGACGACATCGTGGTCAAAAGCCTCAAGAAGTAAGATCACCTCAATGATCTAGCCGAGACATTCGCCATCCTCCAAAAATTCAACATGAAGCTGAACCCCAAGAAATGCAACTTTGGGGTAGGCTCCGGGAAATTCCTGGGGCACATTGTCAGCCAGAGGGGGATCGAGGCGAATCCAACCAAAATACAGGCGATCCTCGACATGCAGGAACCTCGGAACATCAAGCAGGTACAACGCCTCACAGGTTGTCTGGCCGCCCTCAACCGCTTCATATCTCGGCTCGGCGATAAAAGCAAGCCTTTCTTCGCGACCATCAAGAACAAGAAGTTCGCATGGACAAAGGAGAGTCAGATGGCGTTCGCCAAAATAAAGGAATATTTATCCAACCCCCAGATCCTGGCAAAGCCGATCCCCGGCGAGAAATTATTCCTATACCTAGCGGCCTCGGAGATCGCGCTGAGTGCGGTCTTGGTACGAGCGGAGGGACCAGTCCATTTGCCGATCTACTATGTTAGTCAAGCGCTCCACGACGCTGAGACACGCTATACACCTTTGGAAAAGATCGCCTATGCTCTAGTCATGAGTGTCCGAAAGCTGAGAGCCTACTTTTTCGACCATCAAGTGGAGGTTTTGACAACTCTCCCTCTAAGGCAAGTTCTACATCGACCGGACACCAACGGACGACTCCTCAAATGGTCACTAGAGATCGCCCAATACGGCATCACATACGCTCCTCGCACGGCAATCAAAGGCCAAGCTCTGGCGGACTTCGTGGTGGAGTTAACATTCCCTCACAGTCCGACCCAGATCGGTCGCCCTGCCTGGAAGCTATACGTTGATGGTTCGGCGACCAACTCGCGATCAGGGGCAGGGATTGTCCTCATTAGCCCCAACGGACAAAGTTTCACAAATGCCGTGCGTTTCGGGTTTCGGGCGACCAACAATGAAGCCGAATACGAAGCCTTAGTAGGCGGGCTCGACCTAGCTCTCGCCCTAGACGTTCGTCGCCTCCATATCTTCATGGACTCCCTTTTGGTCGTGAACCAAGTCAAAGGAGAGTATGAGGCACGCGGCGAACAGATGATCAAATACCAAGAACTGGTCGCCGAAATGTGCACGAAATTTGAAGAAGTACAAATCGAACAAGTTCCGAGAGAGCACAACTCTCAGGCTGATGCCCTATCCAAGCTAGCGTCGTCAGATGGGGCAGCCGATTTCTCTAATATCCAAATTACGAAGTCTGCAAGGCCGGCAATCGAAAGAAACCTGGTTACCACAGTTGCCGTTGCCGAAGAAAGCTGGATGACTCCGTTCATCAAATACTTGAAGGACGGGACCGTCCCTGACGACCGTATCAAAGCTCGCCAACTCCAGCTCCGAGCGACCAGATACACCCTATTAGACGATCGGCTTTACAAGCGAGCTTTCAGCTTTCCCCTCCTCAAGTGTATTACACCGGAGGAAGGACAGCTCGTTTTAGCCGAGATCCACGACGGAATCTGTGGAAACCACGCTGGGGGACGAGCTCTCATCCTTAAGACAACCAGGCAAGGTTTTTTCTGGCCATCACTTCAGAAGGATGCGATCGCGTATGCCAGGTCGTGCCATAGGTGTCAAGTAATGGGACCAAGTATTAATCTCTCCCCCGAGCAGCTCACCTCAATGTACAGCCCATGGCCATTCGCTCAATGGGGCATCGACCTTATAGGTCCCTTACCGACGGCTCCAGGAGGCTGTAAGTTCGCCATCGTCGGAGTCGACTATTTCACCAAATGGGCAGAGGCCGAACCACTAAACAAGATCGGCCAAGAGCAAGTGATCAAATTTATCTGGAGAAACATCATATGCCGGTTCGGTCTACCCCAGGCCATCATCTCTGACAAAGAAAAGCAGTTCGATGGCTTAGAAGTCATGCAATTCTGTGATAAGTGGGGAATCAAAAGGTTGTTCTCGGGTCCCTATCACCCTCAGACGAACGGGCAGGTAGAGGCAGTGAACAAGATCCTCAAACACACAATTAAAGCGCGACTCGAATCGAGGCTAGGGCGATGGGCGAGCGAGCTCCCAGATGTTTTGTGGTCTTACCGAACGACGACCCGCAATTCAACGGGCGAAACCCCATTCGCCCTCGCCTTCGGAACAGAAGCGGTGATTCCCTCGGAGATCGCCGTCCTCAGCCATCGAACCGAGCAAGAGATGACGATCGATAATGATGTGGCCCGGCGGATCGACCTCGACATGCTCGAAGAACGTCGACTGACCTCGGAAATGAAGAACACTATCCACAAAAGGAGATCCGAAAAGTTCTTCAATTCGAAGGTCAGGGAAAGGCGGTTTCAAGTGGGCGATCTCGTCCTCAAAAAGATCCAAACCCACACAGGTGTCTTTGGACCAAGTTGGGAAGGCCCCTTCAGAATATCAAAATGGCTAACTAAGGGAGCCTACGAGCTGGAACACCCTGACGGTACTCCGGACCGATATCCCTGGAACGCTGTACATCTGAAGAAATACTATCAATGATAACTTTGTATTCATTTTCAACTGCCAAATGTACAAGGAATATAATGAAATATTGGTGTTCTCTATCCCATCTATTCTGGCGATCGCCCCACTAGCATATTACATACCGTCGAGGATCGTCGTTCAAAAATGACAATCCGAGGTAGAAAACAATACAACCATGGCACTGGAGGTCGATGGAACCGAAAGCTTCGCCCATGCAAGGTTCCTTCGAGCTTAGGTCGCCCCTTCGTTTAAATACGAGGCCGGCGTAGCCGAAGGACCCTCCAAAACTAATCAGTAGACACGATCGCCCTCCCTCAACGGTTCATCATCTAACATGGTGAACCCGGACAATGCGACGTGCCACTACCCCCGTCTCAACGTACACCGTCGAGGGTCGCCATCTTCATGGTGGGCCGAGGTGGAAGCAGAGCTGACAATCCGCGAGCGTGGAGTCGAATAAACCGACGACGCCCCGCGCAAGGACTCCTCCAGACCAAGATCGCCCACCTTTCGTTTTAACACAAGGCAGGCATAGTCTAACGGAGGACCCTCACAAAAAGTGAGTCGCGGGATACACAACATCCCTCGCACACAAAAACACGATTAGGGAGGTCGGTCCATCGAACACCCCAATCGTACATTATTCTTCAGACCCGACAAAACTGGAGATAGCCCGCCGGACAAGCTAGTTTTTGTTTCCTTACTTACAATAAGCAAACAAAAACAAGGGGGCAGGGATAGGTCGAGCTAACCTCAAATACGATCGAACAAAGAGGAACCACAGTCGATCGGCCTCACTCAAACACATTCGCTCAAACACGCGCAGGACGATCGAAGTCGTCCAACAAAAATTACAAGTAAGAATTCCGATTCAAAACATATCAATGCTTTCAACACTCAGACAATCGATCGGATGAACAAAACGTCGAAAGCAATCATACACATACTTGTAAAAGTTGAACGCAAACATTCAAAGACGATCGTATGAAAAGAAGAACATTTTATTCATAACGCAAGTTTACTACATTACGGGGCCCGAAGGCATTACAAAAGGAAAACGAAAAGTACAAAGTGCTGGAGGAAAACGAAAATGCCTCTCAAGGCCCCGCCTGATGGTCTTCGCCCTCGAGTTGCGGATCGGTTTCGGCCTCGGGATGAATGAGTTTACCCGTATACCAACTCAAGTCGATCCCAAAGTCGGCTAAGTCAAGGATCGGCAAGGAGAACTCCGGGTGCAAAGGATTCGCGAGGGCGTAGGCTTTGAAGCTCTCCATCAAGGGACCGACCTCGATCCCTGCCTTTTTTGCGGCTCGGACAGCGTCAGCATAGGCCAAGTAATAGGCGAACTCGTCGGCGAGCGCCACACTTTGGTAGGGATCGGTCTCGATCGCCTTGATTAGCCCCTTCAACTCGCGGCCGTCTTCTCGGCCTCACTTGACTCGACAACCTTGGCGGCATTCTCACCTTGGGCCTTCTCCAGCTCTTTCTTCGCCACGTCCAGCTCACCGCTGAGCCGATCAACCATCGCCTTCAGTCCGGCCGCCTCCTCCTGCGACGCCGCGAGCTTCTGGCGAGTTTCTTTCTCCTCATCACGGGACCGATCGGCAGCCTCCTTGGAGCGGCTCAGCTCCCGCATCAATCGATCCACATCCTGCTTAGCCCTTTTGGCCGTCTCCTCATACTCCTTCTCCATAGCCCGGATCCGGTTGGCATCCTCAATATTTCTGTTCTGGGCGGCCTCGAGGTCGCGATGGAGATGAGCAGTGGAGGGTCGCCCCTCAAAATCCCTTGCGGCTTGGACGGCCATCGTCGCCGTCTGAAGAGCCAGGGCAACGGTCGCCTGCATGGCGTCCCCAGATCGCCGACGAGCGATCGCATCGAGGTCGGTCGTCCAAGCCTTGGGCAAAGAGGTGATTGCCTGGCGAACGTAAGCAGGGACTTCGAGAGATTGTTGCGGAGCCTTGCTCGACAGAAAATCCAGCACCATGGGAGCAACGTCCGGATCGGCAAGACGAACCCTGCAGCGCAAACCAAGGAAACCAAGGAGTTAGCCTAAACTTTGCTCAGAACGCCTAGCTCGAAAAGTTCAAACCATTCTCACCTGTTGACCAGCTCTGGATCACGACCGAAATAGGGCTTTCCCCGAGAAGTCTCGGCCGGCGATCACCGTCCTTTTCAAGAAGCCGGCGAGATGTCCGGAGGCTGGATGCCGATGGCACAGGACCGAGACCCCTCGCCCGCCAGGCGGAAGAAATAGGGGAGCGGCGATCGGCGGCTCCAAAATAGCTAAATCCGCCTCGGTAGCGGAAGGGACCCCTCGGCCTCCGCCTCTTGCGGTTGCGCTGAGATTGTTCCTCACCTTGAGATTCGGTTCGGCCAAGCACCGCACCGGTAGCTTCACCACGGGGCGGGCGAGGCGAGGCGGCGTCGCAGCAACGCGACCCGTTTTCTTTCCCAGATGAAGGCGACCGATAAAACCGGGATTAGACATGGCGATCTCCTACGGTAGCTCGGCGATACGGGGAAAATAAGTCTCTGCCAAAGAAGAAACTCAAACAAGTTAGACACTTACTTAGATATGGCGACCTCTTGGAGACGATCGCCTCGCAGAAGAGAGTGGATGAAAAGTCATACCAGGGGCCTTCAGGTGGCGAGGGAAGCGAAACAGTCGAGCTCCCAACCGGTGAGATTCGTGGCTGACTGATTGAACGTCTTTGTAGGAAACCGGCAATGCGCGAATCCGCTCCCAGACGATCGAAAAATCAAAGGGGAGATCGTCGATCGATGGAACAAGGGATCCTGCAAAAAGGGAAATAAATTAGATCAGTCCAAGGAGTATCCAAACAAAGGGAGAAAGGAAACCCTTACTTGGATTCCTCTCCCGAAAATTGGTAGGGATATCCAACTCCTCCTCCGGCGGTTCGCTCGATGCCGACCTCCATGCACCACCAACCCAGCACCACTTTTCAGTCGCCCGAGTCTTGCTCGGCACCCCGATAACCACCCTACCTGGCGACCTTGGATATGATACCCGCCGATCGATCCCTTCGCACGATCGGCTTAAAAAGATAATTCATCTCCGGTCGGAAGGCAAGCGAAACAACTGTGACCGCCAAATAATGTCAACGTCTTGATGTCTGCGGCCGGGCGTTAGCGTCAACTGAAGAGGCACCAAATTCCAGGCGATCAGCAGATACGACACGGCGAACGGCAAGGGAAACCGCAGTCCAGCAGCCAGGGTCATTTCGTTGATGGCGACCATACCCTCGGGAGGCTGGTCGGCACGTTCGTTCTCGGAGGGCACGTGCAAAGACACATCAGAGGGGATATGATATTTGGCCCTCCAGCGGGTCATGTCTTTCCAGGTCGCCGAGCTCCGAATCTGACCAAGAGTCCATTGAGACGGTTCAGCAGCCCGAAACTCCGTCCGCTTCACATGTACGTAGGGATGAGCGGCGGAGTAAGCTTCGAAATCAAACTCCGGACAGGGCCCGGCAATCCCCTCCATAAGTTTGGCAAAAGCCGTATAGACGGGGCCGGAGATGCTATCTTTTTCCCAAGACAAACGCATCAGTTCGTCTTCCTCCACCGGCGACGCATCTCGCTCCTCCGCCGCCGCAGATCCCGCCACTACGGCCTCGTTAAAAAGCTCCTTAAGCTCTGCGGGTGCAATCCCCGCACGAATAGCCTCCACGGCCGTTTCCACAGGGATTCCCTCAGGAATTCCCTCCCGGTCAGCGAAGGCTGCGGCGCGAAAGTGCTTCGGCCTCGAAGACCTTAGATCCTCCCGACATATTCTCAAAAATTAAGGGAGAAAGAAAAATTGGGTTTCTTACCTAAAGAAAGGAAGGCAGTCGGCACAACTAGCTTGAATTTTTGCGAGCTTGGCGGGAAGGCGAGGACGCGTAAAGAGGAAAATGGAGTAGCCCTAGCCCCTTTTATAGATGGAGGCGGGGTCTCTGTGCAAATAGGCGAGTCAGAGGTGGGATAAATGCGGCCCTCGAGTCCCGCGTGCGCGTCTTTTCGAGGGCACGCCAAACGACAAAGTCTGACGAACCGTCGGGTTCCCTCAATAGAAACGCGACGCGTGTCCTTGCATTGTTTCGAGAGTCCGCCGCTCCCAGCGCAAAAGGAGATCGTCCAAATTTGAAATCACATCGCCCGGTCGTCTAAAACATTGGCGATCGCCAATAGTGCCACCTCACCCCATGTTTTCAACATCGAGCCGAGCTGGGGGGCAATTGTTGTGCGGCATTTAAACACGCCTCGAAGGCGATCGTCATAACAGTCGGGGAGTCTACCATAAGAGATGTACTCGGGGCGAACACCCAGAACTCAGCACCCACGGCGATCGCCTTTTGTTGATTGGCGATCGTCTTTTGTCGATTGGCGATCGTCTTGTGCCACGTATTAATCTAACATCCGTCAAAAGTCATCAAAGCCCAAATCTCGGGCTGGGACCCACGAGCAGATCTCAAAAGGTCTTGTGAGACAAGACTGTGCCCACACCTGTCACCTACCTCACCTACCAACAGTGCCGCCGAAAAGGTGGGTGACAGCGGCTCGAAATGCATGCGAGTTCCCGTCAGACCGTCTACGGCCATTTATCGGTAACAACCGCAGACTTTAAGGAAAAGCCCCGCGACGGGACGATCGGCCGTCTTATTATAATGTAAATAACGACGATGATAAATGCTGCGATCGTCGAGGCCCCGAAACTTGGTACGCTATAAATAGAAGGTCCATGCTGATTAAGGACTACGAAAATACAGCAAACAAGAGAGAGAAAAGAGAAAGACATTCTCACACATAGAATATCCATAGCAAGAATTCTCAGAACTCCATATCTGATTCTTCCGGCATTCTATACGCTCCACAGCTTAGAAAACTAGAATTCATTACACTCTTTGTGATAGATTCTAACATTAATATTTGTACTCAACAGTATACTTATTAATAAAATCTCGCGAGAGCATTCAAGCCCGGGATTAACAACCCCGGCAAATCTTGTGTCATTTAATTTCTCACGGAAGTGTTCTCGCATTTGTTTGTTACTCGATCATTCCAGCAATACTATCTTCGGATAATATTTTGGGTAACAACAGTGTGCATATTCTGGAATCGTTGTACTTGCACCGGCTTTCTGCTGACCCCTTTGGGGGTGGATATACTTGTTGTGTATTCAGGTACAGGTCCAGTGGGCGAGCCAGCACAGGGCGGACATGAGCTCGACGGGCAGCATTGATAACATACCCGATGTTGAGTCTGTGGTCGTCAAGTCATGGTCAAATGTTGTGTCTTGGTTTTGTACTTTATACGATAAATTAACCTAGTTAATCCCAAGTCTTAATCTACGATGATGTATTGTTCTTGAGGATTTTGGTGATGTTACTGCTTGTGCATGGTAATGAGGAGAGAGAGAGGAGACTCGGATGGGGAAATCACTGCTCTCGCTAACATTTCTAAAGAAGCTTTTGACCTTAATGCTATAAGTTTTGATGGAATGGGTGATACTTATCTATGTAGATGGGCAAAACGAGGAGACATTGGGTGAAATTACATGTCGATGGTTCTTGGCACTTACACACGAGTCGTCTATTATAGGCTATATCATGTTGGCGCAAGGAAAGTCGGGTTTGGATAAAGAATTCGTAATTTGGGATCTTTATATATATAACAATTAGAAACTATTTACACAAATAAAACAAAGACAAAAAAAATTACAACAATAACGCATTGTACCCATACTAAGCGGTGACTCCTTCCAACATAAGATAGTTACAATTTATCTCCGTCTCTTCATTTCATTCTCTTTTTCTACAGATCTATATTACTCTCTCTCATCATCTTTTCTCTCTATCAAAAATCGGCCAAACACACACACACCTCTCACCCAGAACCATATTTATACATGTACATCTATCTCACAACAAGATGACGATCGGCGCGATGGAGATGGTGGGTGGAATCGGCGATAGTGATAAGAAATTGGGAAAGATGAAGTAAATGGTGGTGATAAGAAATTGGGGGAAGAAAGGGTAGATGATTCCCAATTTGCCGGTGAAGACCCTACGATGGAACCACAATTAGGAGATGGGAATAGTGTAATTTGATTTTCTTGTGATCGGAAAAGAGGTTTGTGTTTCTGGTTACTGTCAGATCTCCAGATCTAGATCTTCTCGGCCATGGTCATCCTCAAATCAGCCCACAAAATCCTCGACAAAGTCGATGTCGACTACAATAAGACGGATGATTATAGCGTAATGAAGCATGTTGTAGTTTTGCATAAATTGGATGTTGTTAGTTATTTCAATGATAATTGTATGCCGAATGAGACATTTTATATAAATTGTAGCAGGTTTACATACGTGTTTCATAAGGTATGTTTACCATTAACACACAATTAGATATCTGCTTCATGCTTTCGCGAGAGAAACTATATTTTTCATATAATTAGTGGTCATATTTGAATACATTTCTTATTCAGTGTGTTAACGTTTATACTTACAGTTGGAAACATGTTTGATGTGTTTGGTAAGTTGTTCCTAGAAACATGAATTTTTGATATAAATTTATAACATACTTATGGAGACATTTTTAATAATGTATGTTCACTGTTATAGATACAAATTGATGTACAGTATCTATTTTTATGATTACCTTTCTTGATTTTACTTTAATGTGAGAGTTAAATGCTTACCAAATAAGACTAGTAATTTCTATGATTTGCATGAAACATATATTAGGATTACTTTACAATATTCATAAGTATCTAAAATCATATATTATGGTATTCCAATCATATAATCAAAGTCTCCTACTATATGCAATTATTTATTTTCTAAAAAATACAACATAATGAAAGGTGTCTAAACTATTATTGTAAATAAAGAACATATACGGGAACTATCCAAACTTATATTGATGAATCTTTTATTTTTTTATTATGAGCATTTCATTTTCATGTACTCACCCCTATTCATAATGTAAAAGTCATTCTAACTTTGTGCATACAAATTAAGAAAAAATTATGTTGCCAAAATTTACCCCTAGTAAATGGTGAATTGAATTTATTGAAAAGTGAAAAAAGTGAATTAATTAGGAGTAATAGTAGAATTAAGAGAGAAAAAAGCTAGAATGACATACATTTTGTAAAAGTTCAAAAGGCTAGGATGACTTACATTATGAATAGGAGGGAGTATTATACAGTAATGTATGATAGCTATAGATACGAGGAGATATATTGATACTTAAAAATAAATGTTTGGTTACTCCACTCCTCATTAATAAATATATATCGTTTATTTGTCATTGTGATGTGGTGGATATCTTTTTATTATAGTTTGGTTACCGTATTTATTTTGTATGGTTGTCTTAATTGAATCATTATTCGAGTATGATGGTTACTTGTTTACTACATTAATCTGAGGTAATTGTCTTAATCTGAATTTCAAGTAACTAAAAAAAACAAAACCAAATAAATAGTGAAGTATAACTAAAAAAAGAATGATATTGTTATGAAATGCACGGACATATACTGAAATTTGATAAATATTATAACCGCTTCAACATACCTACACAATCATATGGTCCAGTATGTATACATGACATTATAAAATGAAAATCCATTTCAACAGTTTGAAAAAAAAATTGGGAAGCAATATCCAAAATCTTGTAATTGAGTAACCATACATATATTCTTCAGAATATGACTTGCATAATGACATACATGTCAAAATCCAGTACAATTCCAAATTCAGTCGATTCCAGCCCTAAGTCTTGAAAGTGTCAAATATTTTTGGGGGTTGGTTACCTTAATACATACATTTGTATACCTGTTACGTATGCTCGATATATATACAATGAGAACTTACGCAACTAAGAAAAATCACAAAGAATAGACCCGCCGCGACTTATTTACATTTACCATTCAAACTGAACCAACACATTCCTACATATGAAAGAACCAATAATTATAAAATAGTAAATGATAATCAAATATATTAACCATATATTAAATTTGCATGAATATGTTACGGTACGTATAGCTTAAACAACATAGAATGGCCTCCACCATATAAACACATATAACCAAAGAAACTAAGACGGGTGTATTTAGGTTTGATTCTTTAGAACATTTTATAGCGTTAGATTTGAGAAGAGTTTGTGGATTTTATGTATTTGTAAAGACTCTTTGGTAGATTTCTAAATCTTCAAAATTTGTCAGAATTATCATAATTTTGGATTATAGATTTGTATAAACTTTTGCTAAGCATGCAATCTAAAAAAGAAATAACTTTTCATGTGAATTTGACTAATAATAATAATACTAAAATAAACTTGATATGAATCAACATAACTAAACATAAAAAAAGTTATTCACGCTTTTTTGGAAAAAAAATCTCTGTGTGTAATTGATTGAAATATATCGAATAAGAAAAATATGAATAAAAGTGTTGGTGAAGGAGTGAGAAAAGATTGACAATGAGATAAAATAAAATAAAATAATGAAAACAAATAAAAGTTATAAATCCACGCAAATCTTGAGTCTAGAGGTTATATTTTTCAAACCTATTTTCTCTCCAAATAAGGTTGTCAATCCATAGAAATCCATCTTTTTATGAATCATTACAATTCATAAACTTGTTGAATACCCGTGGACTCTCGTGAACTTAATAAAAACAATAAAAAGTCTTTATTAAATGTCCTCATACTTTCATGAATTTGAAATATGTTTATAAGAATCCACATTGAATATCCTCTAACTTCTAAAATTTACAAAAATTACTAAACCGCCATGGAAATTCAAATACAATACACCCCCTAAATATTTCCCAAAATAGTAACCAAATGTTGAAAAGAAGCAAAAAAAAAAACATCATAATAAGATGACATAAATGTTAGGAATATGCCCTCGAATGCCACTCAGAGGATGTTGAGTGAGGGCATTGTACTTGTAATTATGTAAATCATTTATATAAGGCAATGAATGTTTCTTTATTTACTGGTAGTTACTGGCGTTCCTAACTCGTAAATATACGTATAGAAACTAGTCTATGTATTTGAGAGCATAACGTTCCACTCCTTATTGGATAAGGAGGTCGGCACTGGAAAGGTTTATAGCTCAAATACTTAATCGTTCGCAAGTCGATGAAACTTGACTGGGCATTAAGTTTATGTGAAGACTTGTATGACGTGTTCTTTGACATGGAGAGTGCCTGTCGAACGCTAATGGTTAGTGGGAGCACACGTTATAGGTATGCTAATTGGATTAGTATAGTCGAACCGACTCACCCTCGATTCGTCACACGGATTTCACTTCGGGACAGTCAATGACGGAATCGAAAGGTTGTGATAGGTATTCATGAACCTTCGACTTGAGGATTTAGTAGGGATGTGCTTGTGACGTCAAGATTTTCATTAGAGTAGTTCGACCCTATAAACCGGAAGGTGGGGGTCAACCTCGACGTGCATCTTGACGGGCAAGTAGCAGGTCCTACTGAATACCAAGATAGAATTCTTTCTCCCGTTAGTGAGCGGGTTAATTGTCCTATGCGGTTATTGGCAGATGAGATCATAAGTCTTTGGCCAAAGCATTGGAGCTAGTTGTATTGGATACACGAGAGCTCGATGATCTCGATTTGCATTAACGCATGCATAGCGTCAAGTCTGATTAGGGTTTGGTAGTGACCCTATAACTTGATCGGGACATTTGAAAGAAGGGTTTATACGTATACTGGTATTCACGACAGAATGGTTCTTGAATGATCCCAATCATTCGTTCTCAGTTGGGGTACAGTGTAGGCCGCCAGGCTGGCTAGGTGGTGCTACTACTCTTTGGTTCCTCCCATTGCTGACTGAGACGAACCTACCGTGTCGCGCAATAGGATTGACGACGGAATGAATCGAGCTAATTCTCTCATTATGAATATTAGATATTGGATATCTAATTTGGGACATTGGATGTCTAAATTGATTTATTGAATAAATTAATTTACTGCCTAATGAAATAAATATATCACTGGGTGATTAATTTAATTCATAAAGATAATAACTTCTTGGAGAAATTAATTATGTTATAATGTATTTGATATGATTAATTAATTGGATTAATTAATTGATATAAATACATTAGAACGGAATCGGAGTTTATCTGTTTGGACTCACGGGAGTCCGAAACGAACCAAACCCATTCGGTTTTAGTCTTGGCCGACCCCATCTACCTTATTTGTGTCTTGGTCTTTATTCCACCATGGTTGGTGGAAGACCAAGACAATTCAAAGGGACAAGTATCCTTGTGACCTTTTGACTGTATAAGTGGTGGGGGACAACAAGTCTTGTGACTTGATAATGAAGACCACACATATATGTCAACTCTTCATTCCTTAATAAGAGGACACAGCAAATTCATTTGAAAAGAGAGAAACTCACGGCAGTTTCAATCAAGTGGAGAGGAAAGAGAAAACTTTGTGTTCTTCATTTTCATTCACATTTTCCTTGGAGGGAAATTAATTGAGAGATATATATTATACACTTAGAGTGTAATAATAATTAAAGGCTTCATCATTTGATTCTAGCCGTAACCTTAGAGGTTAATCGAGTGTTGTTGTTCCGATCGTCTTTCCGGCGCGTGGCAAGTAGAGACGCGGTGTTTTCGGCATTGGATCGTTCAAGAGCTTGGAGCGGATTGAACTCGTAGAAATCAAACTAAAGCTTGGGGAATAGCTCAAGAGAAGGTTACCATTTAATCAACGGACTTCGAGGGTTAGTTTTTTACGACTCTTGTTTTTCGTTTATATATTCGTATATATGTAGCTCGATCGATCCTCGTAGGGATTCGGATCGAATTAATTTTCGTTTTACCGCTTCCGCTGGGCCTTCGTTTTAGGCACCGAATTCCAACAGTGGTATCGGAGAGAGGTCTTGCGATCATATATACGATATTTGGCATTTGGAATGCTTATTTTGTGATTTAGAATCACTTTGATAATCGTAGATATTTTATTGTTCGTCGTAGTGTCGTTTTTCCGTGATTTTATGTTATGATATAAATCAGGTTTTTCTTGAAAATATGATTTATATTAATAATATTCAGATCAGGAATAACAAGATTTTAGAAATCTGCCCGAAAACGAGCTGTATCGAATCGTTGGACGATTTTCCATACAGCTGCCGAGTATGGCCGAGCACGTCCGGCCCGTGGCCGGACGCTTGCTGTATTCTGCCGAGTCCGGCCGAGCGCCTTCAGACGAGCCGAGTGCTCATTGGATCTGGCCGGACGCTTGCGGTATTCGCCGAGTCCCGCCGAGCGCCTTGTCATGTCGAGCCGAGTGCTCATTGATCTGGCCGGACACTTGCCATGTCGAGCCGAGTCTGCGAGCGCCTTCTTTATGTCAGCCGAGTGCTCATTGGATCTGGCCGGATACTTGTATGTCGAGCCGAGTCTGCCGGGCGTAGTCTTTATGTCGAGCCAGTGCTCATTGGATCCGGCCGGACACTTGCCTATGTCGAGCCGAGTCTGCCCGGGCGTGGTCTTTATGTCAGCCGAGTGCTCGCTGATCCGGCCGGACACTTGCATGTCGAGCCGAGTCTGCCGGGCGTGGTCTTTATGAGGCCGAGTGCTCGCTGTATCCGGCCGGTAGTCTTTGTATCCTGCCGTCGTGTCCGGCATGGCCGGGCCCCCTTTCTGTCTGGAGCCGGGCGTGGCTGTGTGCCAGTCGAGTGCACAGTCTTCTTTGGCGCTTTCAGTGTCGGCACAGGTCTCGTTTTTCAGTATATTTTCGATTATTGAATTTTCCTGTATTAAAATCATTAATTTGGAATTTTTGATGAGGGAAAATTCAAAGAAAATATTTTATGGGTACACTACGGACGAAAATTAAATTGTCGATTATTGTTGAATTGATTGGATCAATTCTATTTATTGTTGATTATTGATTGGATCATATGTAATCTTCTCGCTTTTCCATTTGTATAGTATTTATTGGATGAATGCTTTTGAATGGGGATGTGGTTCATGGACTTAGTTTGAATCGTTCGTTTTCGATTGGGTTGTAAAGGCCGTTTTGAGCCTATTTATTTTACTAGAAATATTTGTATCTAGGATGCAATTTTCAATGTAAAATTTATATGTAATGACGAAGACCGGAGGAAGATCCGTTTCGAGAAGACGAAGATTCAAGACGAAGACTTGCAATTAGATTACGGAGTTTTTGTTTTCTAGGAACGGTCCATGAACCACATGTTGGTAGCAACTAGGTTGTGAATGGTTGTTTCATATTGTATGAATGCAACAAACGCGCTAAAATGATTAATGTCCAAAGTGTAACGTTAATCGCGAAAATTCTCCCACAACAAATTATTAAGTTTATAAGGTTTCAAGATTTTCCTTCCCTCCATCGAGCTTTCGGGAAATTGAAATCCAAACCGGATGTGCTATGCTTCCGAGTTATCGGGGTAGTCGTTCGGGGAGGACGGATAAATTACCGGGAGCGCATTGGATGCCTTCGGTTGGAGCAAATTTTATCCCTAGAAACCTGATAGGTTGC
Organism: Orobanche coerulescens; assembly: GCA_033398695.1. Classification (NCBI taxonomy): domain Eukaryota; kingdom Viridiplantae; phylum Streptophyta; class Magnoliopsida; order Lamiales; family Orobanchaceae; genus Orobanche; species Orobanche coerulescens. The sequence goes on along the minus strand of CM065801.1, from coordinate 48,665,407 downwards.
CGGATAAGATTCAATTGTGAAACTGATTTGCGTCGATGGTATAAACTTAACTTGTTCACAAACCATAGAAACCGTATAGGTTGAGGGGAGTGAACAAGGGGAAAAAGAAGATCGAATCATCCATTAGATGGGTTGGTGTTGGACACCACTTTATGAAAATTAATAGACTAGAAACCTGTTCGGTTGCCCTCTATTAAGATTTATAAAGAACTCGATCACCACTATGAAGTAGAGCGACGATACTTCCGGATTTCACATGGGAGTGTGTTGTTCCGATAAAAATAGTGGGAGCTGGGTAACAAGAATAGAAAAGACCTTAATTCTATACTCAGATCATAATATAACAAGTCACTAATTAATCTGTTATACTTAATGCAGACAAATCTCAATATGACAATGAATCCACTCGCAATTCTACTCGAAAAAAACACCTTAATGGGACCTAACTTTGTGGATTGGCTCCGCAATCTGATGATTGTCCTCAGTATAGAGGCACTGGGATACGTCTTGGAGACGGACATTCCCGCGCCTCCTGTGCGGACCCGAGCCAATCAGGAAGAGATTGAAAACCACGAAAAGTGGGTTAAGGATGACGTGAAAGTCCGTGCTTATATGATGGCTTCTATGTCTAATGAGCTTCAGAGAGCTCATGAGAAAATGACTTCTGCTAGGCAGATTCTATCTCACTTAACCGAACTTTATGGTGAGCACAGCAGAACTGCTAGATATGAGATATCCAAGCAACTGTTCGGTGCAAGGATGAAGGAAGGTGAGAAGGTTGGGGAACACGTCCTCAAAATGATATCCATGATTGAGAGATTGGAGGCTCTTGATTTTAAAATGGATACTTCTCTCCAAACCGACCTTATTCTTCAGTCTCTCCCTGATTCCTTCTCACAGTTTGTTATGAACTTCAACTGCAATGAGATTGCATGTAATTTAGCTGGGCTAATGAACAAACTTGTGACCGCTCAGTCTCAGATGAAGACTCCGCGGATGAAGGAGTCTGCTCTTGTGATTTCTTCTGGACCTCGGAGGTCTAAGAATAAGAAGAAAAAGACCAAGAAGCGGACTGGACCACAAGCAAAGGACCTTAAAGGTAAGGGCAAGGCCCCGATGGTTCCGAAGAACAAGAAGAAGAAGGATGCTTGTCTCAAGTGCGGTGAGATGGGCCACTGGGCTAGAGACTGTCCAATTCTTCATGGCACTTGGTCTGCAGTAACTTTTAGTTTTGGAAACAAATTGTTGCGCTCGTATTTTCTACTTCTGGATCTTGGATTCGGTGCTAGTTCTCATATTTGTACCGTGAATCGGGATCTGGAACAAAGTAGGAAGCTTGGAGCTGGAGAAGTTATGATCACAGTCGGAAGCGGGCATAGTGTCGAGGCGACCGACATAGGATCACTTCTTTTGGGTTTAGAATCCGGCTTTGTTTTGACTTTAGAAGATGTACTTGTTTTGCCCAAGGGGCACAAAAACATTGTATCAATTCCGGTCATGGACCGAAAAGGCTTTTCATTTTTCATTGGTGATGGTTCTGCCAAAATTTATTTTAGAAATAAACTAGTGGGTACTTGCTACATTGTTAAATGGATTGTATCATCTAAATCTCGGAACAAAGTAGTTGTGAATACTATGACTAGAAAACGTGGTAGGGATGAAACCAATCAAGTTTTGAAATGGCATCTTAGACTTGGTCATGTTGGTCAGACCAAGGTTTACAAGATGGAACAAGATGGACTTATGGGTCCATTGGGATCGGATCCCTTTCCTACTTGTGAATCTTGCCTTAAAGGCAAAATGACTAAGTCCCCCTTCACAGGGACTTTTGAAAGAGCCGATAAATCGGGATTAATCCATACTGATGTTTGTGGTGCTTTGGAAGCAGCACGTGACGGATATCAATATTTCATTACGTTTACAGATGATCATACTAGGTATGGTTATGTATACTTAATGAAACATAAATCCGAGGCCTTTGAGAAATTCCAGGAATTCAAGGCCCTAGTTGAGAAACAAACTGGTAATCATATCAAAGCACTTCGGTCGGACCGAGGTGGCGAGTATATGAGTACGGAGTTTGACGAGTTCCTTAAGGAACATGGAATAGTTTCACAACTAACACCTCCAGGCACTCCTCAGTTAAATGGTGTGTCAGAAAGAAGGAACCGGACCTTGTTGAACATGGTCCATTCCATGCTGGGCTATACTGACTTACCGATTTACCTGTGGGGGTATGCACTACTGACTGCCGCCTACATCTTGAACAGATGTCCTTCCAAATCCGTTCCTAAAACTCCACATGAGATGTGGGAGGGTAGGAAACCAAGTCTTAATCATATTAGGATTTGGGGATGTCCCGCTTATGTCAAGAAGACTAAGGTGGAGAAGTTGGAAGCTAGGTCCGCGAAGGGACGTTTCATTGGATTCCCGTCTGGGACAATGGGATATCTATTCTATATGCCCGAAGATCGAAAGATCGTTGTTGCTTTACAAGCACACTTCCTGGAAGATGAGTTCATTCAGGAAGGCGGAGCAGGTATAAGTATTTCTTTAGAAGAATACAATGAAAATCCTCGGGAGACACCTGTGCAAGAAACTGGAACCGAACCTTCTGAAACACAAGTACAACCACCTCGTAGATCTAGTAGGGTGTCTCATTTACCTGAAAGGTATGGGCTTGTGCACTTGGAGGAGCTGGGTCTCCATGAGGTTCCAAGTGATAGCCAAGAGACCGACCCGACGACCTATGACCAAGCGATGGTGGATGTAGACTCCGTGAAATGGCGTGAAGCTATGGAAGCTGAGATAGACTCGATGCATGTCAATCAGGTCTGGACTCTAGTAGACCGCCCCAAGGGCATAGTGCCTATTGGGAACAAGTGGATCTATAAGAGAAAGACCGATGGTGATGGCAAGGTTGACGCCTATAAGGCCAGGCTTGTGGCAAAGGGTTATACCCAGAAGGAAGGGATCGACACACGATACCTTCTCGCCCGTAGCCATGATCAAGTCTATTCGCATGATGCTTGCTATAGCTGCCTACCATGATTATGAGATATGGCAAATGGACGTAAAGACGGCTTTCCTTAATGGATTCCTCGAGGAGGAAATCTATATGGAGCAGCCTAAAGGTTTTGTGTCCGAAGTCGATATTCAGAAAGTGTGCAAGCTTCAGCGTTCCATTTATGGACTGAAGCAAGCGTCGCGTAGTTGGAACCTTCGTTTTGACGAGGCGATCAAAGAGTTTGACTTCGTGCAAAATGAAGAGGAACCTTGTGTATACAAGAGGGTTAGTGGGAGCAAGATCGCATTCTTAGTACTATATGTAGATGACATTCTACTAATAGGAAATGATGTAGGAATGCTCAGTTCTGTGAAAGCTTGGCTTTCGAGTAATTTCTCCATGAAAGACTTGGGAGAAGCTACCTATATTCTTGGTATTCGACTCTACCAGGATAGAGCGAAAAGAACAATAGGTCTTTCCCAAGCCCTCTATATAGATAAAATCTTAAAGCGATTTAAGATGGATGATTCTAAAATAGGGTTCCTACCGATGCGACATGGAATAAAACTCACCTTGAAGATGTGTCCTCAAAATGAGGAACAACGAAAGGAAATGAGTAATATACCATATGCTTCGGCCGTGGGTAGCCTTATGTATGCTATGTTGTGTACAAGACCTGACATCGCGCATGCTGTAAGCGTGGTGAGTAGTTTTCGTGCAAACCTGGTAGGGAACATTGATCGTCAGAAAGAACGTTCTCAAGTACTTGAGAAGAACTAGAGATATGGTTCTGATGTATGGCGGTGGAGATTTGGATGTGGTGGGATTCACTGATTCAGACTTCCAAGGACTGAAGGACGACTCGATGTCTACTTCTGGCTACATATTTACTCTTAATGGAGGAGCAGTATCTTGGCGTAGCGCCAAGCAAAGCGCGACTGCTGATTCCACCTGTCAGGCTGAGTATCAAGCAGCCTCGGAGGCTTCCAAGGAAGGGTTCTGGATTAAGAAGTTTCTGGGAGAACTTCAAGTGATACCATGTGCTGAGCTGCCTGTTCCACTGTACTGCGACAACGACGGAGCTGTAGCGCAGGCCAAGGAGCCGAGGTTTCACAACAGCACCAAACATATTGAGAGGAAGTATCATCTCGTAAGAGAATTTGTTCGCAAGGGATACATTGTGCTGCACAGAGTAGACTCAGCCGACAACGTCGCTGATCCACTGACCAAGCCACTTTCTCAGACTAGCTTGGAGCGTCATCTGGAGAATATGGGTATTAGATACCATAGTGTGTGGCATTGAGTGCAAGTGGGAGATTGTTAGGAATATGCCCTCGAATGCCACTCAGAGGATGTTGAGTGAGGGCATTGTACTTGTAATTATGTAAATCATTTATATAAGGCAATGAATGTTTCTTTATTTACTGGTAGTTACTGGCGTTCCTAACTCGTAAATATACGTATAGAAACTAGTCTATGTATTTGAGAGCATAACGTTCCACTCCTTATTAGATAAGGAGGTCGGCACTGGAAAGGTTTATAGCTCAAATACTTAATCGTTCGCAAGTCGATGAAACTTGACTGGGCATTAAGTTTATGTGAAGACTTGTATGACGTGTTCTTTGACATGGAGAGTGCCTGTCGAACGCTAATGGTTAGTGGGAGCACACGTTATAGGTATATTAATTGGATTAGTATACTCGAACCGACTCACCCTCGATTTGTCACACGGATTTCACTCCGGGACAGTCAATGACGGAATCGAAAGGTTGTGATAGGTATTCGTGAACCTTCGACTTGAGGATTTAGTAGGGATGTGCTTGTGACGTCAAGATTTTCATTAGAGTAGTTCGACCCTATAAACCGGAAGGTGGGGGTCAACCTCGACGTGCATCTTGACGGGCAAGTAGCAGGTCCTACTGAATACCAAGATAGAATTCTTTCTCCCGTTAGTGAGCGGGTTAATTGTCCTATGCGGTTATTGGCAGATGAGATAATAAGTCTTTGGCCAAAGCATTGGAGCTAGTTGTATTGGATACACGAGAGCTCGATGATCTCGATTTGCATTAACGCATGCATAGCGTCAAGTACAGTTAGGGTTTGACTGACCGTGACCCTATAACTTGATCGGGACATTTGAAAGAAGGGTTTATACGTATACTGGTATTCACGACAGAATGGTTCTTGAATGATCCCAATCATTCGTTCTCAGTTGGGGTACAGTGTAGGCCGCCAGGCTGGCTAGGTGGTGCTACTACTCTTTGGTTCCTCCCATTGCTGACTGAGATGAACCTACCGAGTCGCGCAATATGATTGACGACGGAATGAATCGAGCTAATTCTCTCATTATGAATATTAGATATTGGATATCTAATTTGGGACATTGGATGTCTAAATTGATTTATTGGATAAATTAATTTACGGCCTAATGAATTAAATATATCACTGGGTGATTAATTTAATTTATAAATATAATAACTTCTTGGAGAAATTAATTATGTTATAATGTATTTGATATGATTAATTAATTGGATTAATTAATTGATATAAATACATTGGAACAGAATCGGAGTTTATCTGTTTGGACTCACGGGAGTCCGAAACGAACCAAACCCATTCGGTTTTAGTCTTGGCCGACCCCATCTACCTTATTTGTGTCTTGGTCTTTATTCCACCATGGTTGGTGGAAGACCAAGACAATTCAAAGGGACAAGTATCCTTGTGACCTTTTGACTGTATAAGTGGTGGGGGACAACAAGTCTTGTGACTTGATAATGAAGACCATAGATATATGTCAACTCTTCATTCCTTAATAAGAGGACACAGCAAATTCATTTGAAAAGAGAGAAACTCACGGCAGTTTCAATCAAGTGGAGAGGAAAGAGAAAACTTTGTGTTCTTCATTTTCATTCACATTTTCCTTGGAGGGAAATTAATTGAGAGATATATATTATACACTTAGAGTGTAATAATAATTAAAGGCTTCATCATTTGATTCTAGCCGTAACCTTAGAGGTTAATCGAGTGTTGTTGTTCCGATCGTCTTTCCGGCGCGTGGCAAGTAGAGACGCGGTGTTTTCGGCGTTGGATCGTTCAAGAGCTTGGAGCGGATTGAACTCGTAGAAATCAAACTAAAGCTTGGGGAATAGCTCAAGAGAAGGTTACCATTTAATCAACGGACTTCGAGGGTTAGTTTCTTACGACTCTTGTTTTTCGTTTATATATTCGTATATATGTAGCTCGATCGATCCTCGTAGGGATTCGGATCGAATTAATTTTCGTTTTACCGCTTCCGCTGGGCCTTCGTTTTAGGCACCGAATTCCAACAATAAACAACTATAATATTAAAACTACAGCCACGATTTATATAGAATTACATAGTCATTAATATTTTTGAGAGTATTCCTAAATCTGCGATATAATATTTCAAAAAATTCAGATCACAACATTGAGAAAACCTAAATCTGCAATATGATGTTCTGGAAAAAAAAACAGAGCACGTCTTCACTGGGCAAAACCCCGCTTGGCGCAATTAGCAATTGGGTTTAGATCTGGTGGGGCAATACATTCGGAGGAACACGCAACAATGCAGGTTGTAATTACAGCTTTAAAAGACTTAAACGACAATGAGAGAAATTTATTCAGATTTCAACACATTGGACTTATAGGGGAAATGCCACTGAATCGCCATCTGAAATTTGCACCACAAAAGTCATAAAATCAATTCTAGTAAGGAAAAAAGACAACATAGTCTATTATAGATGGAGTCGAAAAACATAAAAATTCTCAAATCTTGCAAATTTGAGGCTTTGATTTTATCTCACCCTCAAATCACCAACCGAAAGAACACAACAAGAACCTCTGGCCTTTTAAATCAGAACTTGCGTCTCCGTCGTCGTCTCCCATCACTAAGTCATTCGTGCCGTCTCCCATCACTCAATCATCCTTGCCGTCTCCCATTGCACATTCACCCGTCACCTTTCACAAAGAGAAATTGAAAAATAAAAAGAGAGAAACAAGGGGAATAATGAATGGGAGTAAAAATAGTGAGAACAAATATGGGAAGTAAAAGATTGACTCTTAAGTGTATAATAAATACATCCATATTATGTAGTTAAAATGCACATACTTGTGTTATATGTGTAATTATTTTTTAATGATGTTATTACTATAATATTTTAATAAAATGTATTCATTATTTTCATTTTTCCTTGTAATTTCGATGCTACGCTAGAGGTGCCAGTTAACACGAAAGAAATTTCGATGCTACGCTAGAAAATATGTTCAATCCGAACTGGAAATCTATTTATACACGAGTGTTATACTAGTCTATGTATTTTCGACCCCTCACCTACCGGGTGGAATCGATTTTTGATTTTTTTTGGGAATAGTTGAAAAAAATAGCCGTAAATATAGTAATATTTACCCGTGACATTTCGATCCACTAACCCGAACCCGTGACATTCGGGCACATGTTCAATCCGAACTGGAAATCTATTTATACACGAGTGTTATACTAGTCTAGGTATTTTCAACCCCTCACCTGCTGGGTGGAATCGATTTTTGATTTTTTTTTAGAATAGTTGAAAAAAATAGCCGTAATCCAACGATCTGGATTAATCAGACTCGTCGTAGACCCGACATATGGAGTCGGGTCTTCAAGTGGCATGACAATGTTGTTGACGTCTGGTTTGGTCAACGTCACGTGTACTGATCAGGACAAATGGATCGAAGACACGTAGAAAATAACAAATAAAGTGGAAGATGTTTGATCACTAAGTTTTTATTAATGACCTTTCGATAGCATAGAGCCGGGCCAAATAATGTACGCCGGTCTATTCAGTTTGCTTGTTAATTACAAGTCTTTTTTGTTCTTTTTCAGTATATCTCAGATCTCTCTTTTTTCTCTCTCTTATTAATGCTTAAAATCCAAAAGATCCTTTTTTACTGTACATTTCTCCTATATATAGACATGCAGAGCTGGGAGATGACAGCTGGCGCATGTTTGGGGAATACGCCCATAACACTTGTCAGTCTGCATTTAACTCTTAGACACGTGGCGGCCTATAAGGAGTGCCTTGGGAAGGGGCGTGACTGCATGCATTAATTGGCATGCGGGTCTGTTTTGCCGACTTCCGGTGATGTCTATCCGACAGGGTCGGTCCTCGGGTCCCCCGCCGCTCGGGTCGGTTTTGGGTTTGCCGCCGTTCGGGCCGGCCCTGCCGTAATCTCGAACTGGGACATTTTCGTCCTTTCTCTGCTCGGCCTTCCTGGATCAGATACCGGGTCGGCCTTGGAGTCACCGTCCGTTCCGGTTTTTAGCGAGCCCGGTTGGAAATCGGGTTTTTTTATCCGGTCCGACTTCGGTTTCTGCTCGGCCGGTTTAGCTGCCTGGAGTGCCTACGTGGATTCTGAGTAGGATGGGCTACCAACAAGGGCCCCCGAGTCCAGGGCCGCGCCGAGCCGGCCGGGGCTGGAGTCGTTCGATGTTGAGACCGATCCGGTTTGTGGGAGGATAAGACCTTTCGAACCGACGTCTCTTCGGGAGTCGCGTCGCAGCTTCCCTGGTTTTTAGGTGTCATCATGTGGGGGGACGCGTGGCGCAAGAATACTGGGCGGCGCGTTCACGCGTTCTCGAATCCTGCGACGGTTCAGTAGAACTTCTCGCTTCACGCGCCTGGCATTTAATGTTTATATTTCCCTAAAAATAGAGGTTGTCTTTTCTTTCAGTGTTTCCTCCGCCATTTTTACATATTGTTGCAGAGAGAGAGAGATTTTTTCCTACGACTTTTTCTTCTTTTCCGATTTCACCGACCTTCCCGGTAAGCTCTTTTCTTTCTTTTCCCTTTCTTCATCTATTTAAAATGTCGGAGACAAGGGACGAGACGGAGGTGGTTTTGGCCGTGTCGCCGGACCGCACGGGTGTGGCGGATCTGTCGACTGGCGAAGCTCCCGTCGACTGGAGTGTTGAGGAGGAAGGAGATGAATTTGTGAAGTCGCCAGGGTCTGGAGAAGTGGAAATGGCGGCGCCGTTGACAGTTGTCGGAGAAACTCCGGCGGAGAGAGTCGAGCCGGTGGTGGCCCGGGCTCGCCCTCGTTCGGCCCCTTTGGTGGCGGCGAGTTGGGACTCAGCTTCGATCCCGAGTAACGTTACGGAGGAACAATTGGCGGCCTGGCGGCTGCGATTCAAAATTCCGGCGAGGGTGCGGATGTTTGTTCCGAATCCCGAGGAGAGGCCCCACAGCCCGCCCGTTGGTTGCACGGCGGTGTACTACCGCTTTTTACTGGCCGGGCTTCGGTTTCCGCTTCCGTTGACTCTTTCCCGGTGGCTAAGGCAGTGGGGCCTTCCTGTCCCCCAGATTCATCCGAATTCTTGGGCTCGGGTGGTGGGCCTTTTTGTTCTTTTTAATCAGCACGGCTGGCCCGAGCCCAGCTTTGAGGAGTTCAACAGCCTCTATTTATGGAGGTCGGTTGGTAGGTCCGGCTCGGGCTGGTTTTATCTGACGGCCCGGCATGCTATGCACAAGGAGCTAGTGGGGGTACCCGAGACCATTCATAGTTGGAAAGAACAGTGGTTCTTTATCGGGGGGCCGTGGAGGAGTTCTTTGGATGAGTGGGAGCCGGGGGTGATAGATGCCGAGCTGCGGATTCCTGTGCTTTTTACGGCCAAAATGGGTGAGTAGTATTTTTTCTTTTTTGTTTCCTTTTTTGTCTAACGCTCATCATTTGCTGCCTGTGCAGAACGCATTCCGGCGTCAGAGACATCTGCCGATTTTGACGACCGGGTCGAGCAGCTTTTGGGCCTTCCTCTGGAGCAAAGGAAGTCTCACCTTTTAGTGTCCGAGGAGAATCTTTGGGCGGCCGGACTTAGAGAGACTGATCCGAGCACGATGTCTTCTTCAGGTACTTTTTTTTTTTTTTGACATGTCTTCCTTTTCCAGCTCCTAGGGCAAAGACTTCATCCGGTCGGAAGGAGACGCCTGCTCAGCGTGTGGCAAGGCTGGCAGCTGAGGCCGCCGATCGGAGGGAGCGGGCTGGCAAACGCAAGAGGGTGGAGCCTGTGCCTGAAGATAGCACGAACAAGGCCGAGGGTTCGTCGGTCCCTGAAGTCGTAGTGTCCGCCCCGACTCCTGTCCGGGCAGATCGGGAGGAGCCCGTTATTGACTTGGAGGGCCATTATCTTCCGGTCAACCCAGAGCGGGTGGAGCCATGTGACCAGATGAAGGGGCGACGGCCGCGCTGGTTCCTGGATTTCGTCAGGGCCGCTACTCCGACTCCTGAGATGCTCAGTCGGGTCCCTCCTGGGGTGGCCGTTTCTAGTCATATTTCGATCCGGGGTTGGACTCCCAAGCTGGAAATGATGACCAACGATATGGATCCGACCGAGCAGATCCAGTTCGGGAATGCCCTGGTCAGCCGGGCCATGTGCACCTATGTGAAGGCCTCTAATGAGTTTCTGGCTTCGTCTGAGAGGCACAAGAAGACAGAGGCCGACCTTAAGGCTTTGCAGGAGGAACATCATTTGTGCCCCTCTTTGATCAAGTCTCTCGAGGGGGAGATAACCTCCCTGAGGGGCGAGATGGAGCTTTTGGACGGTCGGGCTCTTCAGGCCGACATATGGAGGCTGAAGGCCGAGGAGCTGACCGATGCGGTCGATCAGGCGCAGAAACAGTGCTTGGAAGTTCGGGCCGAGCACGAGGCTTACTTGAAGGAGACCAAGGCCCAGGTCGAAAGCCTGACCGAGCGCCTCAACACCTGCGAGACTTCGAGCTATGCTAGGGGCCGTGCCGAAGGGGTGGAGGCCTTCAAGGAGACGCCTGCCTTTGAGGAGCTGATCAACCTGAACTACGTCTCCACTTGTTTCGAGATTTTAGATCTTATGAAAGGTGGGAAGACCGTTCAGGAGATTGAGGCTTACATCACCTCTCAGGCGGCCGACCTTCATGTTGACATTGCTGGGGCCGATGAGCCGAAGGCGGCCGAGGGTGAGGATGCCGGTCGGGCTCCGCAAGGCGAAGGCGAGGGGCCATCTTTTCAGGCGGCCGGCCAGGATGACGGGGCCGAGTAGTTTCCTGTAGATTTTGTTTCTAGCATGGCCTGCGTGCCTATTTTTGTCTTTCTTTTGTTTCATCTGATGTTCGGCCTGCGTGCCAACCTGGTTCAGGTTTTTTGTAATCGTCTGTTTTTTGTAGCAATGACTTGATGAAATAAGATCTTTTCGTTGTGCTGTTTTATCGTTCTTGGTTGATTGCACCGAGACGAGCTCGGTCTTATAGTGCCGGCGGAGCCGGTCTTATGAGGTGCCGAGACGAGCTCGGTCTTAGAGTGCCGGCGGATCCGGTCTTTCGAGGTGCCGAGACGAGCTTGGTCTTATAGTGCCGGCGGAGCCGGTCTTATGAGGTACCGAGACGAGCTCGGTCTTAGAGTGCCGGCGGAGCCGGTCTTATGAGGTGCCGAGACGAGCTCGGTCTTAGAGTGCCGGAGGAGCCGGTCTTTCGAGGTGCCGAGACGAGCTCAGTCTTATAGTGCCGGCGGAGCCGGTCTTATGAGGTGCCGAGACGAGCTCGGTCTTAGAGTGCCGGCGGAGCCGGTCTTATGAGGTGCCGAGACGAGCTCGGTCTTAGAGTGCCGGCGGATCCGGTCTTATGAGGTGCCGAGACGAGCTCGGTCTTAGAGTGCCGGAGGAGCCGGTCTTTCGAGGTGCCGAGACGAGCTCGGTCTTATAGTGCCGGCGGAGCCGGTCTTATGAGGTGCCGAGACGAGCTCGGTCTTAGAGTGCCGGCGGAACCGGTCTTATGAGGTGCCGAGACGAGCTCGGTCTTAGAGTGTCGGAGGAGCCGGTCTTTCGAGGTGCCGAGACGAGCTCGGTCTTATAGTGCCGGAGGAGCCGGTCTTTCGAGGTGCCGAGACGAGCTCGGTCTTATAGTGCCGGCGGAGCCGGTCTTATGAGGTGCCGAGACGAGCTCGGTCTTATAGTGCCGGCGGAGCCGGTCTTATGAGGTGCCGAGACGAGCTCGGTCTTAGAGTGCCGGAGGAGCCGGTCTTTCGAGGTGCCGAGACGAGCTCGGTCTTATAGTGCCGGAGGAGCCGGTCTTTCGAGGTGCCGAGACGAGCTCGGTCTTATAGTGCCGGCGGAGCCGGTCTTTCGAGGTGCCGAGACGAGCTCGGTCTTATAGTGCCGGAGGAGCCGGTCTTTCGAGGTGCCGAGACGAGCTCGGTCTTATAGTGCCGGAGGAGCCGGTCTTATGATGTGTACCAGCATTGAGATAGGGAATAACATCAAGTTCTTATTGATAATACCTTTTGAGATACATAGCGTTCCACGGGTGAGTTAATCTTTGGCCGTTTAGATATTCCAGTTGGTAGGCTCCGTTCTGAAGGACTTCACTAACTTTATACGGCCCTTCCCACTTGGGCTTGAGCGGCCCGGGATCCGGGCCCAAAACCCTCTTAAGGACTAAGTCGCCGACCTGGAATCTTCTCGGGTGAACCATGGAGTTGTAATATTTTTCACTCCTCCTTTTGTAGACGGCGTTTTGCATTTCTGCCTGAGCTCGTTTTTCCGCAAGGAGGTCCAGGTTCGCTTGGAGGGCCAGGTCGTTATCCTGTTCTTCAAAATGTGTTATTCGGTAAGTAGGTGCCCCGATTTCGACCGGGATAACGGCTTCAGAGCCGTAAGCCAAGGAGAATGGCGTTTCCCCGGTAGCGGACCTATGCGTTGTTCGGTAGGTCCATAGGGTTCCGGGGAGTTCTTCCGGCCAAGAACCCTTGAGTTCCTCTAGGCGAGTCTTGAGATGTTGTTTTAAAATCTTATTGACCGCCTCGACTTGTCCGTTAGATTGGGGATAATAGGGCGTGGAAAAGTTATTGCGTATTTGGAGACCGTCGCAGAAGGATCGGAACTTCTTGTTGTCAAATTGTTTCGCATTATCCGAGACAATGGATTGAGGGATCCCGAACCGGCATATGATTGACTTCCATATGAAGTCGACTATCTTCTGTTCGGTTGTGCGTGCCATAGGTTCGGCCTCGGCCCATTTCGTAAAATAATCGACTGCGACGATTGCGTATTGCACTCCTCCCCGTCCCCTAGGCAGAGGGCCGATCAAGTCTATTCCCCACTTGGCGAATGGCCATGGAGAATATACGGACGTGAGGGTCTCCGGGGGGGATCGGATCTTCGGAGCGAAGATTTGGCACCGGACGCACTTTCGTACGAGTGTAATGGCATCTTTTTCAGATTGGGCCAATAGTAGCCTTGTCGGATTAACTTATAGGCCAACGCCTGGCCGCCGGAGTGGTTTCCGCATATACCCTCGTGCACCTCCCTGAGGGCATATTCGGCTTCTGATTCGGACAGGCATTTCAGCAGTGGAACCGAATATCCTCTTTTATATAATGCCCCGTCCACGATAGTGAACCGGGCAGACTGAGTTCGTAAGGATCTTGCTTGAGATCGGTCTTCGGGCAAAATGCCGCTTTGAAGGTATTGCATTATAGGCTGCATCCACCCTCGCGGTTCTGATTGCTCTGCTGCTCGGATTTCGGCCATTTCCAGGGCCGACGAGGCGTGATGCCCTATGCTGACCTCATCCATATGCTCGGCCCCGGCGCTGGATGCAAGTTTGGCCAAAGAGTCGGCCTGGATGTTTTCCGTTCGGGGAATATGTTGTATAGTTCCCTGAAAACCTTGCAGCCGGGCTCGGGCCAGGATGAGGTACTTAACCAGTTTAGGCTCTTTGGCTTCGTATTCGCCATTGATCTGGTTGACCATCAACTGAGAATCACTCAGGATGGTGAGGCGGGTGAGGCCGAGAGAGGTCGCCATTTCTAGACCAGCCAAGAGAGCTTCGTATTCTGCCTCATTGTTGGTGGTTGGGAAGCTTAGGCGAATAGCCGAGCAGAACAGGCGCTGGTCGGGACTGACGAGGACTATTCCCGCACCCGATCGGTCAGCGGTAGAAGACCCATCCACGTAGAGCGACCATTCTTCTGATCGGTCGTCCTCCTGGGCAATTGCGGGCGTGAACTCTGCAATGAAGTCCGCAAGGGCTTGTCCATTTATAGCAGTGCGCGATTCGTAAGTGATGTCAAACTGTCCCAGTTCGACGGCCCATTTTACCATCCGGCCGGAAACATCAGGTCGGTGCATAACCTGTTTTAATGGATAGTTGGTTAAGACGACTACCTGATGTTCCAAAAAGTAGGGCCTCAACTTCCGGGATGCCATTATGAGTGCATAGGCCAGTTTTTCCATTGGGGCATATCTGAGCTCGGCATCATGAAGGGCCTGACTCACATAATAGACTGGATGTTGCACCGCATTCTCCGTTCGAATCAGAGCGGCGCTGATCGCGGAGTCGGAGACTGCGAGATATAAGTTAAGAAGTTCCCCCTGGGACGGTCTCTGCAGGGTCGGGGCTTCCGCTAGGACTTTCTTGATAGCTTCGAAGGCTTTTTGGCAAGGTTCTGTCCATTGAAAATCCTTGTTCTTTTTTATCGCCTCAAAGAAAGGTTTGCACTTATCCGTTGAGTGGGAGATGAAACGGCTCAGCGCGGCTAGGCGGCCGGTTAGGCTTTGCACCTTTTTGACCGAGTTTGGGGGAACAAGCTCGGCTACTGCCTTAATTTTATCGGGGTTGGCTTCAATCCCTCTTTGGCTTACCATGTAGCCGAGGAATTTTCCAGAACCTACCCCGAAGGAACATTTCTTCGGATTTAGCTTCATTTTATACTCTCGCAAAATAGCAAACATTTTATTGAGGTCATGTACATGGTCGGCCGAGTGCAGGGATTTAACTAACATGTCATCTACATATACTTCCATAGTATGACCTATCAGGCTATTGAACATTTTATTTACCAGGCGTTGATATGTCGCGCCGGCATTCTTGAGTCCGAAAGGCATCATCCGGTAGCAGTATAAGCCACGGGCCGAGTAGAAGGAGGTATTTTCTTCATCGGCGGGGTGCATTGGAATCTGGTTGTATCCAGAATAGGCATCCATGAAGCTCATTAGCTCGTGCCCGGCCGTGGCATCTACCATGTAATCGATATGGGGGAGCGGGTAGCTATCTTTTGGGCAGGCTTTATTCAGGTTGGAGAAGTCAATGCAGAGCCTCCATAGCCCGGTCGGCTTTTTTACCAGAACCGGGTTGGCTACCCAGGTCGGGTATTGGGCTTCCCGAATAAACCCGTTATCAATTAGCTTTTCTACCTCCTCTTCCAGCTTTCGCCGCTCGGGCCCCATCTTTCTTCTCTTCGGACGACCGGTTTTGAGTGGGGTCGATGTTGATTGGTGGCATGCGATTCGGATCGATCCCCGGCATATCAGAATGGGTCCAAGCAAAGACATCCAAATTTTGTCTTAGATGGAAGACAAGCTCGGAGCGGATCGGTTCTTGGAGGTTGTGGCCGATCTTTAGCCGTCGGGCGGGATTAGATGAATCTACGTCGACCAGGTCCAATTCTTCTGTTGGCTCAGCGTGGCGGATTTTTCCTTTTGGATTTTGATACCGCGGGTCAACGGGATCTTCTTCTGAGATCGGCTCTTTCTCGGGCCTGCGGCCGCGGTCCGCCGCCTGCCCGATTCTCATTCCGGGGGTTTGCGCGGCCCCGGGACCGTCGGGCCCCCGGTCAAGCAGGGTGTTTCCCGTCTGTTGCTCGGAGTTGGTAGTCTCCATTTCTCCCGGCAGATTTTCCGGGATGGCTTCTGCGGCGTTGATCTCGCGAGCCCGGATGCTGAGATTGCATTCCCGGGCCGCCCTTTGATCCCCTCTGTGTACCCCGACGCCGTCCGGGGTAGGGAATTTCATGCACAGGTGGTAGGTGGACTGAGTGGCTCTCAGCCTCGACATCACAGGTCGGCCTACGATGGCATTGTAGTCGCTGTGCACGTCGATGATCTTAAAGGTTGTGATCATCGTTCTTCTGATCGGCCCCTGACCAAATTCCAGGGCGAGGTCAATTTCCCCCAGCGGGGAGGTGCGGCAGTTGGCAAATCCCCGGATGTCCTCGTTGCAGGGCCGGACATACGATTGGTCTACCTTCATCCTTCGAAGGGTATGAAGGTAAATGATGCTTGCATAAGCCCCAGAGTCCACCAATACCCTGTGGACTGGGATCCCCATTATGGGCAGAGTGATGACAAGTGCGTCTGAATGGGGATGGTCCAAGCCGCCTGCGTCGGATTCCTCGAAGGTAACCACCAGCTGGGGGTTTTTGGGGGCTTCTTCGGCCACCGATAGAAACCCTTCTGCTCGGCGCTCGGTCCGCTGATAGGAAGTGGTGGCTTCTCGGATGGATGCCTTTTTCTGGCGCTTGGACCGAGGATCATCGACCTCGGCGGTGCCCATAATCGTTAGAATTTCCCGAGGGGATTTGGGGGCCGGAGGCACCCGATCATTCTTGGCTCTCGTCGGGTCGGCCTTATCTTGGCGATCCCGAGGCGGGTTCCGGGTAAACCGCCTCAAGCCCGTTTCATCGCATGCTGCGATCAGGGCGGCAACGAGGTCTCGGCACTACTCGGTGTTGTGACCCGCTGACTCGTGATATTTACAAAAGCGGGTCTGGTCCATGTCCTTCTGATCTTTATAGATAGGCCGGGGGACTGGGAGCAAGTTTTTGCCTTTTATTTGATCAAATATCGCCGCGGCTCCAATGGAATATATTTCAGCGAAATTGGCCATGAGCTCGGGCCGGCGATAGCTTTGAGCGGCCGGGGCTGCCGAGGAAGAGGCAGGGGTTTTATTTTCCCGTCGAGGTTCTTGATGGGTCTCTTTGTAGTCACGCCTTTCTTCTTTCTTCTTATACGATCCTTTCTGATCGGAGGGCATGACTAACATTGGCGCCGGCATTGCTTCCTCAGCAGCTATGTGGGAGCTGGCGCGCTCCAAAAATTCATGGTAGGTGTGTGGGACATTCTGGCACACCGTCCAGCGAAAGAAAGAATTTTTGTGAAGGCCGGCCTGGGCAATAATGGCCAGCGCATCGTCGGACATGGGCTCCGTCTCTAATATCCGTTTATTAAAACGGGATATATAATCTTTAAGGGACTCGTTCGGCCCCTGGATCACGGAAGCAATGGATGAGCGTGGGGCGACCCGTACAAGGGACCCCATGAAGTGGGATCGGAACGTCGCCGAAAGCTGAGCCCATGTTTGAATCGAATGATGGGGCAGCGTCCGATACCACCTCTGGGCCCTCTCCCCCAGAGTTAGGGAAAACATTCGGCATCGGAACGCGTCCTGAGACCCATGTAGATCCATCGAGGAATTCTAATGCCCAAGATGGGCGTTAGGGTCTGTTTCTCCGTTGTATGGCGGAATCTGAGGAATTTTGAACTTCTCCGGGAGAGGTTCCGCCAGAACGCTAGGGGCCAGGGGACTCTCCTGGCTGTTGAGCCATTCCGAACCTTGGGGTGGCTGGAGTTGTTTATTTTCGAGCTCCGTAAGGCGCTTTTTTAGAAACTCGATCTCGCTCGAATTATTGCCCGGAGTGGGAGGCAATATTTGCGTTGGATTTAGGGACAGGTGGTGAGTCTTCTCTTCCTTACGGCTCTGACTCTGGACAGTGGGAGCCGGTGATGCCTTCTCGATTTTCCTTCCCGCCCCGAGGCGATCAAAAACGGACGGGGGGCGTGAAGGCTTACTTTTCCGGGAGGGATGTGAGCTTTCGTCGTGGCTCTGCCGCCACGGCGGCCTCAGAGGCCGCCCTTTTTCTACTTCGCCCCGAGGCAGCGGGGCGGGCCGTCTGAGATTCTGCCTCGAGTTGATCCTCGGGTTTTTGAAGGGCCCCGCCCCCTGTAACTCTCGCCATAAGGGCCGCCATGCCTTGGATGAAGGCAGGGTGTTTAAAGCATTCAACCACTTTAAGGAGGTTTTCTTCCTCCGTCGCGGGCTGAGGGTTTTTCGAACTGTTGTGAGACATTGCTGGTGAAGGGTCTATCTCTACCTTTTTTATCGAAGGTGCCCCCCTTCCTCTAGCGCCAATCTGTTGACGTCTGGTTTGGTCAACGTCACGTGTACTGATCAGGACAAATGGATCGAAGACACGTAGAAAATAACAAATAAAGTGGAAGATGTTTGATCACTAAGTTTTTATTAATGACCTTTCGATAGCATAGAGCCGGGCCAAATAATGTACGTCGGTCTATTCAGTTTGCTTGTTAATTACAAGTCTTTTTTGTTCTTTTTCAGTATATCTCAGATCTCTCTTTTTTCTCTCTCTTATTAATGCTTAAAATCCAAAAGATCCTTTTTTACTGTACATTTCTCCTATATATAGACAGTCTGAGCCAGTGGGGAGATGACAGCTGGCGCATGTTTGGGGAATACGCCCATAACACTTGTCAGTCTGCATTTAACTCTTAGACACGTGGCGGCCTATAAGGAGTGCCTTGGGAAGGGGCGTGACTGCATGCGTTAATTGGCATGCGGGTCTGTTTTGCCGACTTCCGGTGATGTCTATCCGACAGGGTCGGTCCTCGGGTCCCCCGCCGCTCGGGTCGGTTTTGCCGCCGTTCGGGCCGGCCCTGCCGTAATCTCGAACCGGGACATTTTCGTCCTTTCTCTGCTCGGCCTTCCTGGATCAGATACCGGGTCGGCCTTGGAGTCACCGTCCGTTCCGGTTTTTAGCGAGCCCGGTTGGAAATCGGGTTTTTTGTCCGGTCCGACTTCGGTTTCTGCTCGGCCGGTTTAGCTGCCTGGAGTGCCTACGTGGATTCTGAGTAGGATGGGCTACCAACAAATGTAACTTTAAAAAAACTCGCTGTTAGCACATGAAATGATTTCCAAATTCGATGAGGTGAACCATGTGCATTATTATTTGGGATATTATAGTCTGAATGTGGTGGCAATTTTAACCCGACGCGTATTGCTCTGTTCTGACTCGTGGCGTATGAGTCGCTCTGTTCTGGGATGGGTGTGGATATCATTCTTGCCTGATGGGTAGGGATGGCAAAAAAAACCACGGGTTCGGGTACCCGCGGGTTTTTACCCGAATGGGTCCAATTCGGGTAACAAAATTCGGGTCCGGGTCCGGGTCTGGGGCGGGTAGAGAAAAATAAGTTCGGGTCCGGTTCGGTTCCGGGTTATGGAGTACCCACCCCGAACCCGCCCCGATATATATATATATATATATATATATATATATATATATATATATATATATAATATTAATACTTAATAAATTAAATATATATATTAGTAATTAAATTAGTAATATTATATATATATATTAAATTAGTAATAAATTTAAATTAGTAATATATTATATATATAATATAATATTAATACTTAATAAATTAAATATATATTAATAATTAAATTAGTAATATATTTTATATATATTAAATTAGTAATAAATTTAAATTAGTAATATATTATATATAATATTAATTCGAGAAAAAAAATTAATCCGTGGGTACCCGCTGGGTACCCAGAACCGAGCGGGGCGGGTCTGGGGCGGACCCGAAAAAAATTTGGCGGGTCTGGGCGGGTCTGGGGCCAGTTTTTAACCGCGGGTCCGGGTCTGGGTAGGCAGTATCCGGCCCCGACCCGCCCCATTGCCATCCCTACTGATGGGTACCTGCCTCGCCCTGCAATTTTTGTTCATTTTTAATATATTTAATTTTTTTTATATATACTATATATTTTTTATATATACTATATATTTATATATTTCTTATTATATCTGATATTTTATTATGTTAATATTGAGAAGTTTTATATATAATATGTACTATAAAAAATGAAATACTAGATAAAAAAGTCGTAAAAATATTTATTTTATTAATTTTAATGTAATATATTTTCCTGGATGGATCAATCCACTCCAACTCGTGACCTGCGGCGGGTCGACCCGCTTCACCTATTCGCCTCATGAGTAGGGCCGTCGAACAGTTCGCTTCTGGTTAACCGGATCGAAAATATCGGTTAACCGGAATTATTTTAGCCCCAAAGTTGGAACCGCAAACCGAACCGTTTTATATATTCGGTTAACCGAAACCGCACCGAAATAATTCAGTTCCGGTTCTGTTAACCCGCACAAATTATTTTAAAAAAAAACTATTTGAACAGAAAATATAATATCCAAATTCCATAAGCTAATACATGTGCAAACGACATACTTTAAAAATAAAAACCAAAATTTAACCAAACTAACTCTTTTTTTTTGAAAGGTAACCAAACTAACTAAGCTAAATCAAATAACCAATCATCAAATTCCAACATGTGCAAAGTATTATTTAATAAATAATAATGGATATTTATCAATTATTTGCGGTTTTCGATTCGGAACCGTTCGGTTATCGGTTTACCCGAGAACCGCAAATATACTATAATTCTAATCTCAAAGCGCCCCGATAACTGTTAGTGCAATTTTTAGTTAATTGGAACCACGTGGTTTTGGTTCGTTTCCGATTCTAACCGAGAATCAAAAATCATTTAGACAGTCCCACTCGTAGAGATGTTAAACGGGCTCGGGCCCGACGGGCTGGCCCGTTTAACCGGCCAAAAAACCGGGTTAGGGCCGATATTTCCTAGCCCGTTTAAATCCGGGCTTTTTTGACCCGGACCGTTTAGCCCGAAGCCCGTTAGGGCTAGCCCGAAGCCCGCTAAGGCTAGCCTGAAGCCCGATACATATATGTATGTATATATATATATATATATATATATATATATGTACATATATATATATATATTGTTAATTTCAACTTACAGTAATACTATATTTATATAACATATATTAATATTATATATAATATATATTAATATTATATATGTAATATATATTAATATTATATATATAATATATAATATTACTGTATTTGTTAATATAGTGTGTATATATATATATATATATATATATATATGTGTGTGTGTGTGTGTGTGTGTGTGTGTGTGTTTGTGTGTATACATAAAAGTGTATTTTTTGATATATTTATTATAGTATATTTGTTACTATATATATAAAATATATTGTTACTGTTTTTTTTTTTGTTTATGACTTATAAAAAATAAAAAATAGATTTTTTAAATGTTTAGCCCGTTTAGCCCGTTTAGCCCGAAGCCCGTTAGAGTTAGGGCCGATATTTCCTAGCCCGTTTAAATCCGGGTTTTTTTGGACCGAACCGTTTAGCCCGAAGCCCGCTAGAGCTAGCCCGTTTAATATCTCTATCCACTCGTGAGACGGGTCTGGATTCAGCGAAGATTGGGAATGTGGAGTTGAATTATATTTCGAAACTCTCAAATTGTAGTGCCGGACTACTTGACAGCTCAATGTCACGGGACGGGAGTTCCGAAGCCCGTGCGGCGTCCCAAGGGCCCTCACACCCCGGGACCAGCCTATCCCTCGTAGCATGCCAACTGGTTTCGCCCTGCCATGGGCTCATCAAGGAGACGGCATTAGTCCCCGACCAGTTGTGCCCTACCAGCAACGATCCCCTTCATAGTCAAGTCCTCGACTAGCGACAAGCTCTCCGGACTAAACCGGGTCGGCATGCCTGACTCGGCCAGACCGATGCATCCGGGCAAACAACGCCTTAACGCTAATGTCGCCCCCTCTTACCCCGCTTATGGCAAGCTAACCGGAAGGCACGCCTCATTTGGACGGTCAACACGGACACGACATATCGGGTCGTGACATCCTCCCCCACCCAAATCGCAGCACGTCCTCGTGCTGGGGGAAGAATGTTTCTTTCCGCACACTGTATTGCCTCACGCACACAAAACGATCGTGGCCAAACACATACGGCACCATCCCCAGATGGACAGGCTCTTCACTCGCGCACCTCGCGCTAGCCCGCAGTGCGCCACGCACATACCGCATCACCAATCGACATCAACCTTCACCCTATGCGCTTCTTGGCGTTAGTACCTCGGTTGAACGGCATTCCCTCGCCGCTGCATTTTTCCCGCATGTCGAGGTTCCCACAGTGGCCCACGATGATCCACGCTCATACACCCCGGTCACCGAAAGGTGGAGCTACCAAAAGTGCGCAATACAAGTGTGTCCACATTCCGGACCGTCTGATCTTACAAGCCTAGGACCACCTCTCATTCCGGCATAGAATCGGTTCATGTTCTCCGCCTAGAAGCCTTGTCAGGAGCCGCACTTTGTCCGTGCCCTCTTTGCACCGGCGTTCACTCCCCGCCCTCATCGGTTTCGGCAGAACTTGACCACACCCGAACCATGCCGTACTGAGAGAGGTTTTGGCTCCGATACCATGTGTCACGGACGGGAGTTCGAAGCCGTGCGGCGTCCCAAGGGCCCTCACACCGGGACCGGCTATCCTCGTAGCATGCCAACCGGTTTCGCCACGCCATGGGCTCATCGGGAGACGGCATTAGTCCCCACCGGTTGTGCCCTACCAAAGAACGATCCCCTTCATAGTCAAGTCCTCGACTAGCGACAAGCTCTCCGGATCGAACCGGTCGGCATGCTGACTCGGCTGGACGATGCATCCGGCAAACAACGCCTTAACGCTAATGTCGCCCCTCTTACCCGCTTATGGCAAGCTAACCGGAAGGCACGCCTCATTTGGGCCGGTCAACACGAACACGACATATCGGGTCGTGACATCCTCCCCACCCCAAATCGCGGACGTCCTCGTCTTTGGGGAAGAATGTTTCTTTCCGCTGCTTGTATTGCCTCACGCACACAAAACGATCGTGGCCAAACACATACGGCACCATCCCCGGATGGACGGGCTCTTCACTCGCGCACCTCGCGCTAGCCGCGATGCGCCACGCACATACCGCATCACCAATCGACATCAACCTTCACCCTACGCGCTTCTTGGCGTTAGTACCTCGGTTGAACGGCATTCCCTCGCCGCTGCATTTTTCCCGCATGTCGAGGTTCCCACAGTGGCCCACGATGATCCACGCTCATACACCCCGGTCACCGAAAGGTGGAGCTACCAAAAGTGCGCAATACAAGTGTGTCCACATTCCGGACCGTCTGATCTTACAAGCCTAGGACCACCTCTCATTCCGGCATAGAATCGGTTCATGTTCTCCGCCTAGAAGCCTTGTCAGGAGCCGCACTTTGTCCGTGCCCTCTTTGCACCGGCGTTCACTCCCCGCCCTCATCGGTTTCGGCAGAACTTGACCACACCCGAACCATGCCGTACTGAGAGAGGTTTTGGCTCCGATACCATGTGTCACGGGACGGGAGTTCCGAAGCCCGTGCGGCGTCCCAAGGGCCCTCACACCCCGGGACCAGCCTATCCCTCGTAGCATGCCAACTGGTTTCGCCCTGCCATGGGCTCATCAGGGAGACGGCATTAGTCCCCGACCAGTTGTGCCCTACCAGCAACGATCCCCTTCATAGTCAAGTCCTCGACTAGCGACAAGCTCTCCGGACTAAACCGGGTCGGCATGCCTGACTCGGCCAGACCGATGCATCCGGGCAAACAACGCCTTAACGCTAATGTCGCCCCCTCTTACCCCGCTTATGGCAAGCTAACCAGAAGGCACGCCTCATTTGGACGGTCAACACGGACACGACATATCGGGTCGTGACATCAAGCACACACCAACTTGAAAATTTAAATGATTGCTACATGACTTTATACCTCGTAAGAATGGTGGCAGTCATGCTCCCGAAATTATCCATACCTCCCAAATCCACCAATAATATCATTCCACCTCATTCATACTTTTTTCATACCTCCCAACCCCTTTTTAGTGGCAACCATGCTTTTTTCATACCTCCCAACTTTTTTTTTCCATAAATTATATTAAACAATTTAATAAAAACATAAATATTTCATTAATAATTAAAAGAAAATTACATAATACCTAAAAAAACATAATTGAAAGAAAATTACATTATTCTTAAAAAAAAAAGGAAATAACTAGTCATCGAGAAATGTTAAGTTTTGATCCGTGGTCCGTAAGATCATATAGGAGACGGTAATGGATTTGTTCGTCGAGTAACTCTTGTAATACACTATCGTCATAAACTGGCGCGACCGGCGGATCCATTATATGAACCGGTTATATTGCAACTCGATCGTCTTTTAATATCATATTGTGAAATATGATACACGCATAAACGAGTTGTCGAATCTTGTCAACCGACATAGCCCGGAGAGGACGATTGAGTATCATCCATTTTGTTTTAAGACGACAAAATGCTCGCTCGACATCTTTTCTTGCAGACTCTTGTAGCTTCTTGAATCTCTTTTCCTGCGGTTCAACCGGATACTTATATGCTTTAACAAACGTTGAATACGTAGGATAGATTCCATCGGTAAGATAATATCCACGTTTGTAAAACCGTCCATTTACATGAAATGAACTGTTTGTCGCCGTTCCATTTCGCTCCGCAAGATACAATGGTGGTGATTCAAAACATTGATATCGTTGTTTGCACCGGGAGGACCAAAAACGAATGCCAAATCCACAAATCGTTTGAAGCGACGGCTTCAAGCATAATAGTTAGTGCGATGATCACCTCGCTTATACATGCCTTTCAATTCTCTAGGACAATTTCGCCACAAAATGTGTACAATCAATGCTACCAAGCATTCCAGAATGTGATGTTTTTCTTCATGGAACTCGTATAAGCGTGCAATGTCATGGGATGTCGGCCTACGTAAGAACTCTCGACCATATAATTGAATAATCGCATGGCAAAAATGATCAAGGCATTCTCCTATAAACATAAGTTTGTAATTAATAACGATAAGTAAAAAAAATATAACGATAACTTTAAAAAAAAAATATAACGATAACTTAAAAAAAAATATATATATATAACCTGACGTTCGGCGTGCCATGTTTAAATAGTCATCAAATCTATCTGGAGGTTCACCCGTGCGAGTTGCCGAATGGCCGATGTGCATTTTTGTAACGCCGTGAAACTTTTTTTCCCCTCGCATCCAGGCCCTCTTGAAACCATTCGAAATTCGCTTCAACATCAGCAACAACTCTTAAAAACAAGCTTTTATTCATACGGAATCTGTCACGAAAAGTATTGTCGGAAAACTTTGGACGTTCAAC
The DNA here is from genome assembly GCA_033398695.1 of Orobanche coerulescens. NCBI lineage: Eukaryota > Viridiplantae > Streptophyta > Magnoliopsida > Lamiales > Orobanchaceae > Orobanche > Orobanche coerulescens. The sequence goes on along the minus strand of CM065801.1, from coordinate 48,640,390 downwards.
GAAATAGTCATTCATAAGGGTTTGTAAAGCTTCTTCACGAAAATGGGTTACATACTCCCGAGTTTCGTCGGAGCTTGCCGTGTCGTCAATTGAATCGTACAAGGCTAATAAGGTTTCTAGGGTGCTACCGGATGCCAATAGTTCGGACGATTCACCGGGAATATATATCGAGTCGGACGAAGAAGAGGATACCATTGTAAAAATATGTGAATTGTTTGTGTTAAAGAAATGTTTAGAATGTGTATGTGAATTTGTTTGTGTTTAGTTTGTATATATAAGATTTTTTTTTTTTTTTTTTGCAAAAAGATCCGTTGAATCCAACGTCTCTTTCTTTTTTTTCCTCACCCAACGTCTCTTTCCTCACCCAACGTCACTTTTTCCTCACCCAACGTTTCTTTTTTTTTTTCCCAACCCCGCTCCCCATACTTCCGAATCATTCAATCCCGTCCAAGGCTTGCCGCTGGCCATACCGCCGAGGTGGCGGCGGTGTTCACCGGCGGTATGGCCATACCGCTGCCCAAACCGTTGGCCATTGCCACCACCCTAAGTATATTATGGTACCGTCCATCTATGGTACACCTCCATGTAGTGTATCTTTTGTCGGATGCACTATACGTAATGTATATGAACATTGTAGATTGATACATTAAATGGAATATCGATATGTACCGTTCATGTACGCCACGTATAGTGCATCCGATAAAAGATGCACTACATGTGTGTACCATGAACTCAAGCGTATATTATCCCTGCACATAATCTGTGTTGATGTAACCACTGTTGCGCAGTGTGGCGCAAAAGATAAGGTAAGGGGTTTAACTCCATTTTATTACATTAATAAAAGACATCCCTAAAACAAGAAATAAGTTGTGTAACTGAGGTGAAGAAAATACAAAAAAACATAAAAATAGGTAAAATACTAAATTCGATTCTAAATATCTGAATAACTGCATTTTTTTTCATCCACTTTCATTTTATCAAGCTCATTTATTTACAAATAATTATCAAATTAAGCCCATCTTTAATACTTTAGAGAGAGTGAAGCACACACGCCAACCGTATTAACCAACAACGTTTCAATTTTTGTTTTTAATTTCGTATATTTCATTGAAATTTATTTTAATGAAGGTTCTTATATTGGTTTGTTAAAATATCATTATATTTTTTTAATTCTAAAAATATGATATATTTTAGAAAATATGATATTTTTTACGAAAGAAATCCAGAAAATATGATATTTTATACCGAATTTGAGAAAATACATTAATAGTTACTAGAAGTACTTATTAACTCTTCGTAATTTAAATTTCTGAATTGTTGGAATTTTCATTATTTTTTGAATATAATAAAAAATCTTTTTTTCCCTACTATTGTCCTTTTATTTTTCGGTTACTTTTTGTGTTAGCTTGTAAAATAAAAATATAATTAGGTAAAACATATATCATATTAAACAAATTAAGATTTATGACACAATGTTATGAATGTCAGCTTTATCCGCACCTGATCCTATCTGTTGGATAAACTCATAACAGAATCGAGTATAAGTTGAACCCGAGAATTTATGATAGGATACGGGTAATATATAAGTACAAAATATTATCCGATTACCCGACTCGCATACCCATTTGAATTATATAAATACCCATTTTTAAATATTTATTATACTAAATTTAATTTATTAATACATTATATATATATTATATTAAACATATTTATAATCTTAATTATATAGTGTGCTGGTACGCGAATACTCATTGGGTATCCAATTACCCGATAAGTAGTACCCAAACTCGTATGGAATTAAATAGAGTAGGGTATGAAATAGATATACATGTACCTTCTGTTGGAAATTTTGATATGAAAATCCTAGTAGTGTTGAAGGGAAAAATAACATGAAACAAGAAAGTAGGGCAAAGTGTTGTTGTTGTATTATTCCATCAATGAGATCCCTTTAAATAGGGTGAAGTACATACAAACAGGCCTCAGCCAAATCCTATCTAGGAAAGCCCATAAACTAACAGACTTAGGCACACAATGGGTATTATTCCTTTAACACTCCCCCTTGTGCCTAGTCTACAAGCGCATGTCATGTTGCCTCGTTAAAACCTCGTCAAGCAAAAACCCAGTGGGAAAAATGTCTTGATCGTAGGGAAAAGAGTACAGCATCTAGACACATCGAGCTTAGACTTCGTCCTTTGAATCTATCCTCTCATATGATCGTTACATTTGATCATAGCACTATTAAGGTGACCATTCCATCGATCCCTAAAATCGTACATCTTGTTACCTCGTTAAAAACCTTTCCAAGTGATAAAAACCCTGTGGGAAAAATGATCCTTGGAAGGAAAAGAGTATAACGTACGGTGTTGATGTAAGACTCCCCCTCAAGTCTACATCTCCCCCTGATTTGTACATCAATCAAGTAGTCGTTGTCTCATTAAAAACTTCGCCAAGTAACAAAACCCAATGGGAGAAAATGAACCTTGGTCAAAGAAAAGAGTACAACACATGTGATTAAGTTTCTTTATAAACCACCATTTCCTTGTGATCTTTACATCAATCTCGAAAGTTGGAAAAATCTTTAGCTCCCCCTAATGCTTACATTCATATATCGTTGCCTCGTTAAAAACCTTGCCAAGTAACAAAACCCAGTGGGAAAAATAAACCTTGGTCTAAGGAAAAGAGTGCAACCTATGTGAGTATGTTACGTTATATCTCACATATTTCTCGTTATGATCATTCCATCAATCAAGGGGATTTACAAGTTACATCATGTTCATAAATGTAAGTATGCTCATCAGTGGCAGTACTTAACCGCTAGTTCCTCACAAGTGTAGAATGATAGTTCTTAATCATGTACACTCACGGACTGATTCATGCAAAGCAATAATCATGTCGTGATTCGAGGAGGTAGCCAAAAGGGGTTTGCATAGTCGATTTCCAAGACATAAGCAATTCATACCAACACATACTTTGTGGTAGTTGCTTCGGCACCAGCATTTACTTTAGCATTTGCCTTTTCGTAAGCAGCTTCCTTTGCCTGCTTGTAGGGAAAGAATAGTCCCAAGTCAATGGTTTCTTTTAAGTATCAGAAGATATTCTTGATACCATTCCATTGATATTGCGTCGATGCTGAACTAAATCTAGTCAGCGAATTAACTGAGGAGTGATGACAGGTCGTGTACATTGAGCTAGGTACAATAATGCGCTATTGCACTCAAGTAGGGAATTTCAGCTCTCAAAGCTCTTCGTCACTTTCGTTTAGACGAAATGGATCTTTCCTTTGCATCCAAATGTTCGACCTATCATGGGGTGCTAGTCGGGTTTACCTTATCCATGTTAAAGTGCCTGAGAAACTTCTGGACATAGGAAGACCGGTGGAATGAATTCCACAAACTCGATGTCTATGTCAATGCCTCGACAGAACCGAGTTTTCCCAAGATTTTTCATCTCAAACTCAGATTTTCAGTATCCGGTGGTTTCTCTTATTTCATCAAGACCGATTATGTTCATGTCATCGACATACATTGCGATGATCGCAAATCCGGAACTTGTTTTCTTTACGAAGACGCAAGGACACAGTTCGTCGTTCTTGTATCCCTTTCCAATCAAGTATTCACTCAGACGGTTATACCACATCCTTAGGATTATTTCATACCTTAAAGTGAGCGTTTCAAACGAATCAATACGCACTCCGTGGTGCAGAGTTACTTGATTTGGGCAATGAAATGCCTTCGGGTACTTTCATGTATATCTCCGTATCTAGATCCCCATAGAGATACGTAGTAACCACATCTATTGGCTGCATTTCCAGTCCCTCGGAAATTACTACGCTAATCAAATAGCGGAACGTATACGTGGGAGTACATTTCCTCGTAATCAATTCCAGGGCGTTGTGAGAAGCATTATTTCGTGAAACCTTGTACATTAGGACTCTACTATTCTCACTACGCTTTACGACAAAGGTTCGGTTATGTCTTTCAGGCTTTACACTTGGTTAGGTTAGCACTACCAACACCAAATACCTGTCTCTTTGTCGGAGAATCTAGTTCTACCTGGAATATTTTTCTTATAGGCCAATGTTGATTTCATCCAACTGAGCGAGGTTCGACATCATCGTACTTTATGATTCATGACATGTCATCAAAGTGGGTGGTTGATCAGGCCACACCCTCATAATTTCATCGAGATTCTTGATTTTCTGAATCATATATTCGGGGCGTCCCCCTCGTCATGATTCATGAACATAATAAAATCAAGCATGATCTCATGAAACGAGTTCATTGATGGTTAACATGTGAATTTGTGCCATACTCTACCTCTTACTTGGGTGAGTATTTAGTCGAACCATGTGGCTTCCATCCATTCCTTCGCAGGGAGCCACGGCCTCAACCACACTTCCACCGGGTGCAGTTGCATCACCCGGTTCATTGGTGATGTGCCCCTTGGAGGGGACTTCTAACCTTACAGGCACATTTGCAGCTGTAATGTGAGATCTTGTCACTTGAACGATATCAGTAAATGCATCAGGCATCGAATCTGCTACATCCTGAAGATCGAGTGTTCTTTGTGCTTCACGGTAACATTGTGAAGTTCGGGGATCATAATGAGACAAAGTGGAGACATCATGACAATTCCTGTCGTTCCCCGAGAAATTACGTTTTCTCTCCTCCCCCTAACGACGGGAAGGTTGTCTCATTAAAGTGACAATCCGCAAATCGTGCGGTAAAGAGATCACTGTGAAGGTTCTAAATAGCAGATAAACGTCTGGAGATTCTTATCCAACGTGAATACTTAATCGTATCTAAAGACCAATGCGCTGTGGGGCGCAGAAGGCACATATAATGCGTAACCAATTATGCGCAATTGGCACTCAAGTCCGTCTGGGTCCAAAATATAAAAATCAGGCTATCCAGTTACCAACTGGTACGCATAAACTAATTGGTTAGCAAAAGGTATAAGAATGAACGATTTAAGTAAAGTTGCGTGCAATATTGCATAATCTCAAGCAAATATATACAAATTGGTGCGCATAACCGATTACATAATCACCATACATATTCTTTCGACGGTGGTTTATGTGAGACCGTTTGCATATGCACATGGGACGAGATACTATTCATTGATCTCTATCATGCAATAAACATCAAGTACTTTTTGATGTGAACTCTCCAACATCATCGAGTCCTTTAGATGTGATAAGGGAGGTGAGTCCTTATAAATTATCTTGGAAGTTCTGCAACAGTTTGAGTGGACAGGAGAGCGACATGTGACCAACATGTCGGAGAATCCATCAAAACCATAAATACATAAATGGTCCGCATATTAGGTGGATGGATCCACAAATATCTCCTTATATTCAGCATAAGAATGGAATGTTTGCTTTTGTTTCTTTAGCATAGAAATGTCTCGCTCCTACTTTGGCTAAAGAGCAGGCTTTGCAACACTAACTGGTGGGCATTTGATATGCATCTGGTTCTTTGGATGACATAACACGATTAACGTCAACATTGTGCTTTATGTTGAGCTGTTGCCATATTTTCGCTCGAAAAGTAATGATGTTCGTACATGTTCTTTAGTATACATATCATCATACTTCGATCAGGATGACCTAGTCTATCGTGCCAAAGCCTATATGAGTCTATGTCCAAAAGTACATTGTTGGTGACAACAAAGGTTTTTAAAACCTAATAGTAGTGAGGTACAGTCCACTAAATTGACTCATGAGTTAATCTAAAATGCGTTTACGTCCACATTCATTAGAATTAAAAGAAACTCTATTCCATTCTCACAGTGGGTTTCAATCTGGAAACCATTGCTACGTATATTGTTGAAGCTAAGTAAGGTTCGAAGGGCTCTAGGTGCATACAGAGTATCGGTAACTTGTAATTGAGTGCCATTTAGGCATCAAAATTTGAGCATTACCTCGCCCTTTGATGAGTTGGGAGGACCCAATCATCGTAGTTACCGAGGTTTGGCAGGCGACTTATTCGATGAATAGAAGCCTGATTTTAAGAACATTCAAGCTCTCCTCGATTCATTTCTTAGAAAAGAGTGAAATTTCGAACCATAAGCATTCAAGCAATATTCAGTACTTCAAAATAAAGCTAATAATCCAACGTAAGCAATATTAATATCTTGTTCGTGAAACAACGTTGCATCACGCCATTATTGAAAAGAAAACACCAACACAGTCGTCTTGAGGCAACTATACCAAATGTAAACGAGAAAGTAAACATAATACTAAGATTCAGTCAATAGACTGTGGCTCGTATGACTCAATTCGACGATTGGTGACTGTGAAAATTGACATAGGGGGACTTGTCTAGATCATATTCCTCCATATTGTGAGTTCTCCTTTCTTTGGACTCTATATATTTCTTGTAGTGAGATGCGACTTGCTTGCTTGCATGGCAGTTCTTGTACCATGTCCAGCATCTCCACAGTGATAGCACGGTTCATTGCTAACTCGAGCCTTAGAGGCGATAGGATGGGTATGTGCTATTTGGTTCCCTTGGCTAGTAGAGCCGGGAGCACCAAATCCTCGCATTACATTAGAAGAACTCCCACGTCCTCGACCAAGAAGCCTATCATGTCCAGTCCCCTATTCATTGGGGTGGTTTCCATCCTTCACTTTGCCATAATTGGCCTTGAGAATTTTCTTTGTCCCAACCGGCCTGACATTATTGCTCACTAACACTTCATTATGCCTTTCAGCTACTTGCAGTAGGTTGATTAGCTTATTGAAGGTAGTGATGCGTTTATTATCATACTCCAGCCTATACTGGTTTGTTAGTATATGAGCGGAAGTAGGGAAGGTGGAAAAGCTTTATGGATCATGTCATCTTCTGTGATGTCCTTCCCACAGAAATTTAGGCGTGCCTTGAGGCGGAGAATATCTTTGTTGAAATCGTTGATCCGTTTATAGTCGAGCAAGCAGATTTCATTCCACTTCACAGTCAACTTTGGGAGCAAAGTGCGCATATTCCCAAATCGGCCCTTAAGGGCATCCCACAGTTCTTTAGGGAATTTCAACTGTAGATATTCCTATCTCAGGCTGGGTTCGATGTGCCACCTAAGGAATATAAGTGCACTCGCTTTGATCTTATCAGACGGTACTTGGTCTGTGGTGTTAAGGAGCGTACCACTATATTCTTTAGTGATAAATGTAGTCTCGACGTAGGAGACACATCTATGGTACTCAAGCTCTTTTGAGTCCAAGATATCAAATTTGAGGCGAGTTGGATAAGCTATCTTAATACAAGAAAAAGGAAAATGATTTTTCACAGTTTACCATGAGTACTTTCCATGATAAAATTTTCAATAATGAGAGCATTATTATTTTTCGGAACCAAGATATGGTCAAAATTACTTTCGATGCTATTGAAGGTTACCAATGAAATTACTTTATCACGGTTCGAGTTGATATAGACAGTAGAGATAAGTTCTCTAGGTTCTACTAATGATGAACCTAATACACATGCCATAACTAACGATGCATGCAAAATATATATATAATTATAGATATAATCACATAGCCCTATGAATATATCTATACACGTATAAATGCAGTCAAAGAGGTATCTTATGACGCAATACAATTATTAGTTCAACGTGAATTTATTTTAATTCAAATTGCTATAAGTAATTTGTTTTAATTTAATTGAAGTTATTAATGTATCATGCCTTTGGTTAAATTAAGCATAAATAAATTCAGAGTATAATATGCAATTAAAAGTAAAAAAAATGTAAATTCGCATATTGCAGATAATAGGGTTTGTATTTGTGTACTTTGTTTCGTGAGTAGGGTAAAAACGGGTGAAAACGGGTTGCGGCGGAGTGCAGTCGGGTCGGGTTCAAGAACCGGTGCAGTCGGGTCGGGTTCGGCAAGATGCAGTCGGGTCGGGTTCAGCAACCGGGTCTGACTGCAGCGGCGGGTCGTCTGGCGTGGACTGAAAATCAAACGGGCAGGAGGCGGGCAGACGGGCTGAGGAATCTGCTAATTCGGCGGATGGGTCGCGGGTTTGCAAATCGGGATCTGGCCGTTGAAGGGGATGACGGCGAAGGCTAGGGTTCTTAGTGACATCGTCGCCAAGTTAGATGCAAAAGTTACATGACACCGCGACAACACAACCACCAAGGGCAACCAGGGAAAACACCGGCGGCGAAAAGAACGGTCGTCTCATCCTTCCATGAAACAGGACCGGCAGGCTTACATTGCGGTGGCGGAGCAGCGTACTGTGGGGGGTACGGCGGCGGGTATCCCTGCGGTGGATAAGCATCCTTCGAACTTGCCTCTGGTGGATATCCTTGAGGAGGAGGGGCGCCAACAGGGGGATGATTCTGATTGTAGTAACTCATGATTTTTTAATTTTTTGGTAAGATTATTCCTATTTGGGATGGTGTTTTGCTCTTCTGCAGAGGGGATTTTTAGTTTTAGATCTGGATTTCTGCCGTGGAAAGGGATGACGGCGGCGACCGGGGGCTAGGGTTTCTGGGAAAATCCGATTTTTCCCTTTTTTTTTTTTTTCAGAAATTCGGATAGAGTTTTTTTTTCAGAAAAAAAACGGGAGAGATTTTTCTTCATGCTCAGTGGGGAACTACGTGCTGATAACGTGTTGAAGGGAAAATAACATGAAACAAGAAAGTAGGGCAAAGTGTTGTTGTTGTATTATTCCATCAATGAGATCCCTTTAAATAGGGTGAAGTACATACAAACAGGCCTCAGCCAAATCCTATCTAGGAAAGCCCATAAACTAACAGACTTAGGCACACAATGGGTATTATTCCTTTAACAAGTAGAACCATATTCTAATATGGTATTTATTTCGAGTAGATATATTTTACGTATTTATTGTTCATATCCAAATTTGGATGAATGAGCAATTAAATTACAAATAATAATACTTGAAATAAGATAATGTATGGTGGTTAGTAGGTCGCACCGATTCGCGAATAGCCACATTTGGTGGTTAATTATGGAAATGGATCATACCTTTTCATGAAAAGTCGCGTTGGTTCATGATTAATGGTGGTTGAAGGACCACACCTCTTCATGAACGGACACACTATTTCATGATTAAAGGTGGGATGAAAGGTCACACCACTTCGCGGAAAGTCATTTATGACTATAAATAGTCCCCTACAGTTGATGGTTAAAAATGAATTCGAATACACTCATTCGAACATAGATTCATCTACAAATTCGAGCATTACATTCATATTAATCTACTCGGTTCATTCATCATCCTAGTGGAAGTCTGGAGTCTATACTCAGTCCCGAGTATCTATATTGTTCGACCGGAACTACGACCCGCGGTGCAGCGTTTCGTATTCAAAGTTTGTCGTTGTATCTTGAGGACATTTGCTATAGACCGTGTGCACAAGTGCGGAGTAATTTGTCTTACGGAGAGAGAATCCAATTCTCGCCTCGGCATTTACGTCATAAATTTTCATTTCTATTATTTGTTCTCCTTGTATTTATATATTTCCATTATTTCCAACACCCACAAATAACACCTTCCAGACACGTTGACATTTAGCAGGTGCAGTGTTGAAAAAAATTCGTAAAGAAATAGAAATTTCTATTAAAACATATTACAAACAGCTATATTAGAATAAACTACAAAGAAATGTTAACATCGTTAAGGTGTGTGTTTCACCTTGACAAACGGTGTTTAAAGAATAATTTAATTAATAAGAAAAGGACTACAAAAAAATAGTCGAAGAAACGAAATGCAATCGTTCACTTCAAAATAGACATTGTTTGAGGAGAAAAGTAAAGACAGCAATCAATTGTATTGATAACAATGAATAGAGGGGCCTTTATATAGGCATTACAAAGAGAGTCTTTCCATACATAGGATTCCTAGTTAAGGTAAGACATCTAACAGGATCCAACTACTTATGGAAGAGTCTAGAAACTACCATAACTCTTATCCCCCTACAACTAGTATTAGGTAAGACACCAATACGGGAAGGATTTCCCGGAACACTCCCCCTGTGTCGAACGCTAATACTAACATGGTGCACAATGTGTTGCCTCGGTAAAAAACCTTTCCAAGTCAAATAAAACCCCGTGGGAAAAACAAAGACTTTGGTGAGGAAAAAGAGCGCAACGCACCAACTACAAATGTCAGAATCATGTGAAGTATACTCCCCCTGAGGTATACATGATAACTCATTCCATCGAGCCATCTTTAGTTGAGCTCGGATAATCGATACATTCCGATGCTTCTCACATGTTTCTCAAATGTAGATTTCGGCAGAGACTTAGTGAACAAGTCTGCGATATTCTCATCGGAACTCACTTGTTTCACTTCGATATTCAGCAATTTCTGCTGCTGCTGATTATAGAAGAACTTCAGCGCAATATGCTTGGTATTGTCACCCTTTATGAAACCTAACTTCATCTGCTCAATGCATGCCGCATTGTCCTCAAAGATGCAAGTAGAAGTTGCTGTAGTGGGATCTAATCCACACGTTCCTCGTATATGGTCTATGGTGGCCGGAGCCAAATGCACTCCCTTACGGATTCGTGCAATGCAATTATCTCTGCATGGTTCGAGGAAGTAGCAAATAGGGTCTTCTTGGTAGATCGCCAAGATATCGCCGTATTCCCAATGGTGAACACATAACCGGTTTGGGAACGTCCTTTATGCGGGTCAGAGAGATAACCGGCATCAGCAAATCCAACTAACGTGTCTTTAGGATTCTCTGCATAAGGTGTATGCTTGCTTGCATTAGCACTTATGGTAGTCGAGCTACCATGCTTAGCTGCAATATAAGAGGAAGATCGACGGTAGGTATGCATCGTCTTAACCTCAAAAATTCATTTCGGAATATCACTCTCTTTGCGTAGGAAAGAACAATCCAAGGTCACTGGAGCCTTTCAAGTATCGAAAGATGTGTTTTACTCCATTCCAATGCCTTATCGTGGGAGCGGAGCTAAAATCTCGCTAACGATTCACGAGAGAATGCGATGTACGGGAGTACATTGAGCAGATACAACAACGCACCGATTGCGCTAAGGTACGGTGTTTACGCTCCAAGGACCTCTTCATCCTCCTCTTTAGGGCGAAACGGATCCTTGTTCATTTCAGGACTTCGACCAATCATGGGGGTAGCAAGAGGATGTGCCTTGTCCATGCTAAATCGCCCGAGCATTTTGTGGACATAGGCGGTGATGAATGAGTATACCATCATCTCGATGTTCTAGCTCTAAGCCCAAGCGTAATCGAGTCCTCCCGGATCTTTCATCTCGAATTCGGATTTAAGGTAGCGGGCCGTTTCATTGACCTCATCTATGGTACCGATGACATTCATGTCATCTACATAGACGGCTACAATCACGAATCCTGCATCTGTTCTTTTCACGAATATGCATGGACAGATGTCCTTTGTTCTTGTATCCCTTCCCAACCAAGTATTCACTTAGGCGGTTGTACCACATCCTTCCGGATTGTTTCAAGCCATACAGTGAACGACGCAATTTCACAGCGTACGCGCTCCGTGGTTTAGAGCTACTTGATTTGGGCCATGAAATCCCTTCGGGGACTTTCATATAGATATCCGTATCTAGATCCCCATAAAGATACACTGTAACCACATCCATAAGCTGCATGTTCAGTTTTTCGGACACTACCAAACTGACTAAGTAGCGGAAAGTGATGATGTCCATAATGGGAGAATACGTCTCCTCGTAGTCAATGCCAGGGCGCTGCGAGAAGCCTTGGGCAACTAGTCTCGCTTTGTAACGCATGACCTCATCCTTATCATTGCGTTTACGAACAAAGACCCATTTATGTCCAACTGGTTTAACGCCCACGGGTATTGGCTCGATACGGCCAAATACCTCACGTTTAGCCATTGAGTCTAGTTCAGCCTGCATTGCATCTTTCCATTTCGTCCAATCGGCTCGTTGTTGACACTCAGCAACCGAGCGCGGCTCAGCGTCGTCGTCTTCAATAATTTCTTGAGCGACGGAGTAGGCAAAAGCATTGTCGACTAGCGTGGACGACTGTCGATAATATGCGTATTCACTCGTACATTGCATCGAGATTTCTTTATTTTCTGACATCAACAAAGTTTCCGACGCGTCCGTCGATTGTTCCATTGTTGATTCGAGGACATATCCGTAGTCAGAGATAATCTCGTGTGACGGAGTCACTGTGTCGATGATGAGAGGATTTTGTGCCTCCGTTCCTCTTCTCTTTCGAGGTTCGGTATCCTTTCTACCCACTGGCCTCCCCCTCTTTCGAGCAGGGATAAGAGCAGCCGAATCAGCCGTCCCACCACTAAGGTTGACGCCGGTGGCATCATTCCTTTGGGCGGCTGAACCTTGCCCTATGACTGGGACTTCCAACCTTGCAGGAACATTCGCAGCGGGAATGGTAGATCTTGTCACTTTCGCAGTATCAGTAAAGCTGTCGGGCATCGAATCCGCAACTTTCTGAAGACTGAGAATACGTTGCACTTCTAGCTCAGATTGAGCTGTGCGGGGATATTGATGAGGCAAGGAGGGAGCACACCAGACAATTTCCTGGCGTTCAACTGGAATCGTTCGATTCCTCTCTCCCCCTAACGACGGGAAGTTTGTCTCATCAAAGTGACAATCTGCAAATCTTGCAGTGAACAGATCTCCTGTCAAAGGTTCCAAATAGCGGATAATTTTAGGCGATTCATAGCCAACATATATACCTAATCGTCTTTGTGGACCCATTTTAGTACGCTGTGGAGGCGTAATTGGCACATATACCGCACAACCAAAAATGCGTAAGTGTGAAATATCAGGCTCATATCCAGTTACCAACTGGTACGCACTAAACGGTTGATTGGCAGTGGGTCGAAAGCGAATAAGTATAGCCGCATGCAAAATTGCATAACCCCATGCAGAAATCGGCAAGTTGGTGCGCAATACCAATGCTCGAGCGATAAGCTGTAACCGCTTAATCATAGCCTCGGCAAGGCCATTCTGCGAATGAACGTGGGGGACGGGATGTTCAACATCAATCCCAATCGACATGCAATAGTCGTCAAAAGACTTTGACGTAAACTCTCCAGCATTGTCCAATCTTAATGACGAGATTGGGAAGTCGGGGTGGTTAGCCCGTAACTTGATGATTTGTGCTAGGAGTTTAGCAAATGCAGCATTTCTTGTGGATAGCAGAGCGACGTGTGACCATCGCGTCGATGCATCAACCAGAACCATAAAATATCTGAATGGTCCGCACTCTGGTTGAATAGGTCCACATATGTCCCCTTGAATTATTTGTAAGAAGCGAATATTTTGTGTTGAGTCTTTAGCAAAGGACGGAGAGGGTATCAACTTTGCTAGTGAACAGGCTTTACAAAACGATTTATGGGCATTAGAAATTGCCATGGAAGCCTCGGGATTTACGAGAGATGCACCGTCAACCTTATTAGGGCGTGCGATCTTTAGTCCCGGTGATACGGTATCAAGCTCACTCACATCAATGTCGATATCGAGTGGTGCTTCCAATCATTTTCTGGACTTGAAAAACGGATGACCATGTGAGTTTTTCAAAATGCGAATCATCATGTCGCGTCCAGGGTGACCGAGTCGGTCATGCCATAGTTGGTATGCTTCGGAATCACACAGTTCGTGACTCACAGCATAGGATTCAATAACCCTTATTGTAGTCTGGTATAAACCACTACTTAGACTCATAAGTTTCTCGAGAACGCGGCGTCTTCCGCATTCTGCCAGAGTAACACACAAAAATTCTGTCCCATTCTCACAATGTGTATCAAGGTGATAACCGTTGGCACGGATGTCCCTAAAACTTAGCAAGGTTCGGTTTGCTCTTGGGGCATAGAGAGCATTTGTGACATTAATATGCGTACCGTTAGGTAGCAAGAAATGAGCAGGTCCCCTCCCTTGAATTACTTGGGAGGAACCAATCATTGTTGTCACTGAGGATATGTATGGCACAATATCCTTGAATAATTGCCTATTCCGAAGAATAGTGTGGGTTGTTCCACTATCAGCAAGGCACTCAATTTCGCCACGAGACATCTACAATAAGACATGAAACTCGATTAGTCTTATGTTTAGAGACATAGCGAAAACTCATTTACATCGAGTTTGGGGAAATTCGACCAAGTTGGTTAGGATCAAAGTTAGCACAATCGATGGAAATAATTTCCGCGCAGCTTGACCTTTGTTCACTAAAACAGCAATAACTTCTTCGTTAAGAAGGATATGGACGAACGGTCAGTTGTTCTGGAAACTAGACTTCCGTATATTTCTATCCATAGGTCGTGCACTTTCTGGATCATTAAACTCAGATCTCAGTGCTCGTTTTAATTTGCTATTTTGGTATTTCCCTATTGTTGAGTGAAAGAGCAAGGTTTAAGCCTTTTTCAAAGGCATTATTTTTGATACAATACTATGGAAATATGGCCATAGGAGCGTTTAGATACTTTAAGACGCATCTTGGTTTTCGATTTATATCTCTACTAATGATCCTTTCGGTAACTTCAACTTGGTAGACTTGCAGAGAAAGTAGGAATGTCGGTACAGCTAAGGCTGTTTAAAAACCACTGATTCCGTTTGAACTCTCAAAGCATAAACAAATACCAAGGAGGATGCGCCTAGTCTTGATCAAAAGTTTTGATGAAATCCTACCAATGTATCAAATTTTTAACCAAGCAATTCGTTGCTAGCAATTATTTTGTGATAAACCAAACATGCTTTCGAAGGGAAAAATAAAATTCATCTTTGCACAATCACAGCAATTAAAAGAATTTTATTCATCATGGCCAACTTTATTACATTCATGAAAATCCAAAGTAGTTCTCGAAAACTAGAAACAAGACAAAACATAACCAAAGCGTAAAACTAGTCAAAGTCGGCAACATCCATATGTTGGTCTTTGTCCGCAATGGTGAGAGGAGGGATCAAACTCCGGATCTCAATATGGTTCACCTCCGTATTCTCATTATCTACTTCCATGTAATTCGACTCTTGAGTCAAATATTGTTTATATTGCTTGTAGTAAGCTTGGATGTTCTTTGGCGCTTTGCAATTGCGGTAAGTATGCTTCTTCGATCCGCAAGTATAGCAATTCGGCCTTCCTTTGAGTGGTTCCATTCCGTGGCAGGGGCGGCCCACGTGGTTGGGTTCCACTAGGTCCGTGGCCGAGCCACCTTGCCTCTTCCACACGTTGGAACGACGACCTCGTCTTTTCCTCGCTTGCTCGAGTCATGCATCCGTGGTGCTTGCAAAAGCGAGTAGCGTTGCCTTTTCTATTTTGTCGTGGTGCTTTCTGTGGGTAGCTTGATTCACTTAGGAATCGGCTTCGTACCCAGTGGCGCGCATTGCTATTGAGAATAATCTCATGGTGCCTTCTTTTTTCGCGAGGTGGGAGATAAGGTCACTAAAGTTCTTAATTCTCCCTTCCTCATAGGCAACACGCAGCTGATGAGCAATTACACTTGCTCCCACGGGAAACGTGTTAAGAGTCTTCTCGATCAAATCTTGATCAGACTTCTTGACACCACAAAAACCAAGATCAGCGCGAAGATCGAGGACAGCTTGATTATAGGCTTCCACGTTCGCATAATCCAAGAATCGGATTTGCTCCCACTGAAGTTGCAATTCGGGGAAGCGCTGATCATGCACATTATTAAATCGTTGTTCGAGTGTGTCCCATAGTTCTTTAGGGGTTTGTAAGTTCATATAACACTTTTTCAACAACGGATGTATATGTCTACGCAAGTACATCAGTGCATTAGCCTTGGTTTCCTCGCTCGGTTCTTGAGCGGTAGGCTCGTTAGAGGGAAAGATGGTGGTGGTAAATCTCTTACCGACGAACGCCAAGCGAACGTCTGAGACCCACCTATGGTACTCCTTACCAGCATGGTCAAGGATGTCGAACTCCGGATGAACATTGGAGCTTTGTGCCATCTACAAGATATAAACAAGAGGAAGTTAGTCTTGTTGGATTTTCGGTGACAATGTAAACGGTCACAATCGATGCTTTTAAAAGCGTGTAACATAACCGTTACTCGATTTACTTCCCTTAATTGTTGTTTAGTAAAGTCGACAAAAACGGCGATATCAGATCGCACCCAGATACGTGGTGTATGAAACAACCACAAGTATCGACTTTTCAACAATTCAGTGACTCCCAGACCGTCACACGCTTTTCTTCGACACGCAGAGATACCGACTTCTCTCGCGGTCTCATCCACCGCAAAGTAGCGTGGGAGATAAAGAACCCAAAACCCGTATCCCCAAAAGAAAAATTCCCAAAAAGGAGAGAATTGAAAAGGGACAAGTCGGATAGTTACCTCGATTATAAAATTAGGCACGTCTTGAATCTGTGTTGTGCTTCGATCTACGGTTGGTACTCGATGCGACGACGTGAAACCGGAGGCGCAATTTGACGGCTCAAGATAAGTTGATGTTCGGGTTTTGGTCCGAGAGGCCAGGTCGGACTGGCCCAGGTAGTGGACTGAGTCGGTCGGCGGTGGCGGTGGTCGGCGCGCGTGGCGGGCGGCGGCGTGGCGGTGTCTTGGCGTCAGGCGGGGCTTTGGCGTGGCTAGTGGCGGTGGTCCGCGGCCTGGTGGCGGAGGTCGGCGGCCTCAGGCGGCGGATGTCTGGCGGTGAGGTGGTGCTCGGCGGTGGTCTGCGGGCAGGCGTGAGTACCAAGTGGAGGTCCGGCGGCGAGGTCCGGTGGCGAGGTCCGTGGCGAGGTCCTGGCGGGCGAGCAGTGGCTTGAGCAGTAAGGCTGCCGGGCGGTGGTCGGGTGGCGCTGGCAAGGCCAGAAGTGGCTGGGCGGCGGTGGCTAACGGCGGCGAGGCAATGGGCCGGGCGTGAGGCGCGACGATGGTCGGGCTAGGCGGTGCTCGGCCGATTTTTTTCTTTCGTTCGAGCTACGTGCGATAACGTGTTTGAGGAGAAAAGTAAAGACAATCAATCAGATTGATAAATGATGAATAGAGGCGCTTTATATGGCATTACTGAGAGTCTCTTTCCATACATAGGATTCCTAGTTAAGGTAAGACATCTAACAGGATCCAACTACTTATGGAAGAGTCTAGAACTTACCATAACTCTTATCCCCTACAACTAGTATTAAGTAAGACACCAATACGGGAAGGATTTCCCGGAACAGGCATAACATTTGCCAACAAAATAATGAATTTAAGAAACAAATGGAGGAAAAAAAAAAGTATAAAGAGATGGTAAAAGGAAAGTAGAGAGGAAGAGGGATTGATTAGTAAGAATTTCATTTTCACGAGAGAGAAATCTCGGCAAAAGACCTATTTACCTCTCTCTCTCTCTCCAGGACAGATTCACATCTTCATTATTCCTTCGCTTTAACAGATTACATCTGTATTTATTCTTGATCTTGCAGAGCTGATTTTGACCGCATTTTCTTTCGCCATCTCGTAAAATTCCCTAGAAAAAACGTAGAGATATTCAGGTTCGATTCTCTTCATTATCATCCTGCATTTTGTTAGTATTTTTGTAGCTCCATGTCTTATTCTTTCTGATTGATGCTAGCATGAGGATATTTTTATATTATTGGGAAATTCCCCCTCTAAGAATTTATATTAATTTTGTCCCTAGTTCTTGGAGATATTTATTACAGATTCTCTTTTTTTTTTTTTTTTTTTTTTCCTTTTGTGAAAGACATTGCTTTTTACCGTATAAGGTAAATGCTCATCTTTTCAAAAAACTTACGATGATTTAATGTTTTATTAATTATTTTGGTACTTAGGCAGCAAGAGTCGAATTATCCATATGCTGTTTCCTTATATGATCGCTTGATGTAGGCTGAAAACATATCAGTGATCTATTTTCATAGGACGGTACCAAATTTAAGTTATATTCTTGAATCATGGGAAATTGCTGTGCTGCTCCATCTGGTTCGTCTAATGTCAAGAAGAGAAAGAGCAAGAACAAACCCAACCGGTTTTCAATCGATTACGGTGCAAATAATGGATCTGGAGGTACAAACAAGCTTGACGTGCTTAAAAATCCGACGGGCCGCGACATAAACGCTAGATACGATCTGGGCCGTGAGCTTGGTAGAGGTGAATTTGGAGTTACATATTTGTGCACTGATGTTGAGACAGGAGAGAAATTAGCCTGCAAGTCCATATCGAAAAGGAAGCTAAAAACAGCTGTGGATATTGAGGATGTGAGTAGGGAGGTCGAGATAATGAAGTGTATGCCTAACCATCCGAATATCGTGACCTTGAAGGCTGCTTATGAGGATGATAATGCTGTACATATTGTAATGGAACTGTGTGAAGGAGGTGAATTGTTCGATCGGATTGTGGCAAGAGGGCATTACACGGAGAGAGCAGCTGCTCTTGTCATGAGGACGATTGTGGAAGTTGTTCAGGTTGAATTGCAATAAAAATGATGTGTTTTTTTTATCTTGGATTTGCATGGACTTGGAACGTGAATACTATCAGAACCTGGTTTTGTCCCAATAAAAGTTATACTCTCGAAATAAAATTTTAGTAACTAATTAAGATGTATATAATATTCCCTAAGATGAAGTTTTCCGTTATATAAATTACAATATTAGTTGATTGGATTATTTTTAATAATAAGTGAGAATAGATTGATTAAAACGAGTTGTACCTTCGTCAAAATGACTAAAATTATAAAGTTTTACCTCAACTGATGGACGCTCTTCAAGTAAGACGGGTGGAGTATTATTAATGGATATTTGTGTCAATTATTGGATATTTGTATTCTCTACATTGATGAATTTGTAGTTGACTCTATGCAGAGTTGATATGGGATTTATCTTGCATTCGAAATTCGAATAGGCGTAGTATACTAATGTTAACTTCCCTAAGTTGTGTATTTTTTTTTTCAGAATGATGTGAGTCTCGGTGTTCTAGATTCCTGCTCATATGTTTTGTTTATTACTTCCAGTCTAATGCTACTTCATTGTGCTGTAGATGTGCCATAGGCAAGGAGTAATGCATCGCGATCTAAAACCTGAAAATTTTCTATTCGCAAATAAGAAAGAAACGAGCCCCCTCAAAGCAATCGACTTTGGTTTGTCAGTTTTCTTCAAACCTGGTGGGTGATATTATCATTCGAATGTGTTTCCTTTTCTTGTTTGTCACTGTTGATCTGTAGCTATTGAACATTCAAGATTGTCCTCAGGTGAGCGGTTCAATGAAATTGTTGGAAGCCCTTATTACATGGCTCCAGAGGTTCTAAAACGTAATTATGGTCCGGAGGTCGATATTTGGAGTGCTGGAGTAATTCTTTATATTCTACTTTGTGGTGTTCCTCCCTTCTGGGCAGGTCGGTTTCAGTGACTTTCTTCTGCGTGAAAATTGAATCACGTAATTTCAATTGTAATTCTAGTTTTTTATATAGAATAAAAAATGTATAAATATTGAAACTTCTGTGGTAATACTGGAATTGAGAACAAGAATGCAATACAAAGGCTTTTGTTTTCCCACAAATTTAATACTATTGATCAAATAACATTTTTGCTATAAGTCTCATGCAAGCAAATTAAGAGCTACGGACTGTTACAAAATCTTCACTTGTTTCTGTTTCCATTGGCTAAAGTTTGTTGTTATTGGGATTTATTTGTGTAAAGCCAGCCTTCTAAAGTAATATGCGTATTCATCTTTACTTTCTACATATCTCAACTATAACACGCACGTGCCCATGCTACTGGTGGAGTCTTATTTGTTAATTCGACCCATTTTACTGGTGAAGTCTTATTTGTTAATTCGGCTCTTCGGGTATACATAAATTCTATACGACCTTTCGCCAGCTTTTAATCACTTTGCAGAGGGTGGTTCTGTTCTTACCAAAATCAAGGGACTTAAATGTGAAGCAGGAAGCTAAGAATGCGATTGGATAATTTTTTTTTTAGATTTTGTTTCTACCAGAGGCAGAGAGTAGTAACATAATGATTGGTAATGATTTGTTAGTTAGTGATATGTGAGTGGTAAATAGTAAATTTGGTGGGAAAATAATATGAAGTACTCCCTGTCACCTAAATATATGCCTAGGAATCTTCGGCATGGGTTTTAATTAAAAAATTGTTGAGTGTATCGTGGAGTGTAATGTGAGTGGGGAATGGGTTCCACATTAGTGTAATATTAAGTTAATTAGTGTACATAAATGGGATAGTAACAAATTTGGGGACGTGCCAAAAGGAAAAGTAGGAATAACTTTGGAGGATGGAGAGAGAGTAATAATTATGTTTTTATTTTTGAAAAGTGTGTAGCTGAGATTAGGAGCAAAAACGTGAGAATGAGTGAATAGTGTAGTTTCTGTCTAATCACAGTTTTGGGAAAACAAATTTTCTCTAGTGGAACCAAAATGAAATTTTTAGATATCCGGTCGCACCATAAACTATTGGATTATATTCTCAATTTTCAGGGCTTCATTCTTTTCTTTTTTGAGGCACTCAACCTCGTATTTTTTTTCAGAAACCGAGCAAGGAGTAGCACAAGCAATAATTCGTTCTGCAATTGATTTCAAGAGAGATCCCTGGCCTAAAGTATCCGACGGTGCAAAGGATCTTGTTAAGAAAATGCTTCATCCAGATCCCAGCCAGCGTCTCACAGCTCAGCAAGTCCTTGGTAATTGTTGCTTACTTCAAATCGTGTATTAATTGCGACACTTACTGTTTGAGCTTAACTTGAGTGTTGAGATGGAACTAAGAATACATTTTTGTCTATTGTGCTCTTTTTTAAACACAGAGCATTCGTGGTTACAAAACATAAAGAAGGCTCCTAATGTCTCACTGGGTGAGACTGTGAAAGCAAGGCTCAAGCAATTTTCTGTAATGAATAAGCTCAAAAAAAGAGCGCTAAGGGTATTGTGCACTAACTATTACATTTCATCTTAGCGATACCCACCTAAACCCCTCCTCCCCCTCCAGACCACCCCACCCAACCCCATCCAAAAAAAGAAAAGAAAGAGGAAGAAGTAGTAGGGTTAATTACAGAACTACCTCTGAGATTAATCTAATTACCAAAAACCCACCTACGTTTTAAACTTACAAATAACCACTTGATGTTTGTATTTGCCTCACTAATAGTCCCCTATAACCTCGCATATTGAAGAGACAGAAATAAATATGAGGAGGTTATTTGTTATTTAAGGAAAAAAAAAAGAAATGATCGGGCTTTTTTTTTTTTGTAAAACAGGCTCAACCTCAGGGGTAGTTTTTGTAATTATCGGCAAAAAGAAAACAACCAGACGCACCCCATTGATGGCACATTTTTTTCAATATTCTTGGCATGTTATACAGGTTGTAGCTGAGCACTTGTCTGTGGACGAGGTGGCTGGAATTAAGGAAGCATTCGATAAGATGGACTCCGGAAAGAAGGGTAAAATTAACCTTGAAGAACTCAAAGTCGGTTTGCAAAAGCTTGGCCACCAAATACCCGACACAGATCTTCAGATTCTAATGGAAGCTGTAAGGACTATATTTGTGCTCCCATCACTCACTCGTCCCTTTTCATTTGTACTGTATGATTTTAATTTTTTCTTGAACACTATTCTTTCCATGGAGCAAGTCATGAGATCTTCGGTCAGTAAGTTTTGTTGATAGCATGCGTCCATTTTTTTATTTATTTTTATTGAACAGTGTAATATATGTTTTTTTACAGGCTGATGTTGATGGAGATGGAACATTGAATTATGCTGAGTTTGTTGCTGTTTCAGTGCATCTTAGAAAAATGGCCAATGATGAGCACCTACACAAAGCTTTTGCATTTTTCGATAAAAATGGAAGTGGTTATATAGAGATTGAAGAGCTTCGGGATGCTTTTAGCGATGAAGACGAGGCCAATAATGAGGAAGTTATCAACGCTATTATGCATGACGTTGACACAGATAAGGTCAGTTATATCCATGTGTGTGTGTGCACGCGCGCGCTGTACATAAGCATGTATGCGAACTTTCACAAATTTTGTATGCATATGTAGACATACATGTAATATAGAGATTTTCATCAGTACCTTTGTACTTCTTCCTCAAACTGTTAAAAAAGGATAAGAAAGAAAGACCATTAAGACCCCTTCCATACTGGATTCTAAGCTCAAGATAACAAGCAGTCTTTCTGCAACACTACTCTATGAGGTGAGCTAATATTCCTTGTTTTGGCTCTAAAAAAATTAAATATATCATCCCATAATTGTTGTCAATTATTGCTGAATGTTTAAAAAAAGTAAGATATATCAAATATTCCCCTCGGTACTGCAGTCGTGGGTTGACCTCATTACTCGCTTAAACCCCTGATGCAAAATTGTCCAACACTGGATGGGATTTTTATGAAAACACGCTCTTGTATTCCACTTAAGTAGACTGTAAAATAATGTTCCCAAAAGCAAAAAAAAAAACCTATGTTGTAAATGTAGCGCAGCTTCATTTCTTTTTTTTTTCCTCAGAAAAATTCTGAAAGAATTTTTTAGTTTGATCGATTTGGAGGTACATAGTTTCATCAGAAGTTACTTCTACTTTTTTCAAGTTTGATAATCTCCAGTACTTGGTCCGAAAAATTTCAAAATCTGTTGCATTTGATTGGGCATGCAGGATGGGCGGATAAGTTATGAAGAGTTTGCTGGGATGATGAAAGCCGGTACGGATTGGAGAAAAGCGTCCAGACAATATTCTCGCGAGAGATTCAACAGTCTTAGCTTGAAGTTAATGAGGGACGGCTCTCTTCAATTAGCTAAAGAGGGTAGATAAGCTACTGAAGAATGCAAATGGTGAGAGGGAGAAAGTGCTAAACGCGACTTTCCCATTTCTCCATTTTTTTTTTGGTTACCTTTTCCCCCTACAATTCTTTTCTTTTTTCCCCCATTACACCATAGGCTCAGTAGCATGAGGCTTAGGTGCCCCCTAAATGGCTATGTTTAGGTTGATTTGTTTGTAAAGTAGGTATAGGGTTAAAATATTTGACAGGATAAAAGATAAGGCAGGTTATTCGTGTATTGTATATAAAAGGTCGAGTGTGAATATTGCATTGTCATCAAGATGATGTCCTTTTGAGGTTAACCACATGTCCTTTCATTTGAATGTTTTGTTTAGCACAATCGCTTTTCTGGTTTATGGTCGTCATCATCAAATCTACTTTATTTCTAATTAGTTGGAATCGGCAGCATGGAGATTATATTCATCACTATAAATTCATGTAAATATGAAAGCAACAAAACTTTTGCGTCTGATGTTCTTGTCGTCTGAGGTAACCTTTGTCTGAAGTAAACGTTATATGATTTTCGTATGCTAAAATATGTAGTGTCCCTAACTCTGCCATAAATACCTATACTGGCAAAACTCACCACCTGTAAGAGGATTGAAAGGCCATTGGACACCTCGTAATTGTAACACCCCCGATATATTCCGGAATATTACAGCGCCGTAAATCCTTTACATAAGAATTTACAAGGCTGAAGAAATGAAATGACAATAACATATACCAATTTATGAAAGCACTGAAATAAAATACAACAGTCTGGTTCAATACCGAGAATACAAATATCCAATGAAGGGTTATTAATACTTCACCAAAAATCCAAACATCATAAACTGATGACGTACTCGAGTACTTATTGAAATAACCAACAAACAACAGACAATAAATCCGGCCGGAACATCACTCTGCACCCTCGTCGTCATGCAGCTCCAGTGGTTGTTTCTCCGCTCTCCTGGATCCTAAACATAAACAAATGTTCACCCCCGAAGGGTTTAGCACAACGATGCTAGTACAAGTACAATAATCATACAACAGTGATATAATCAATGATTAATCATAACATGTTTCTCCAACGAGAAATATCAACAACATCATATCATAATAGTTTCAACATACTGATAGTATTCCAACGATCCAGCGCACACAGCTATAGATTCCCATGATGATCCCGTCGGACCAACACATGATGGAACTACCTGTCCAACGACCCAGCGCACACAGCTATAGATTCCCATGATGATTCTCGTTGGATCAACGCATGGTGGACATATAATCACAACACATTTACACAATACAATCACATCATAACTGTCATAATATACACAATTCTAATTAGAGTACTTGCCTCGGTTCGTTGACAAGAATAAAACTTCCACGAATATCAAAAGACTCGAAGGTCGTCCCCTTCGATCAATCTCGTTGCTAAGCTCGAACCTTAACAAAAGAAACAATATAGAATTCATCTCATGTCGTACGAATGTCTAACAATCCAAAATTACGGTAGGAAGTCCTTAAATGCAATCTGTCTGGATCGCCTAACGCACGCTACGCATCCTATGTAGCGTACGTTAATGCTACTCGTTAGCGCACGCAGTACATACAGCCTAGCGTACGCTATCCATACACGGTCAGTGCCTCACTGATCAGTCGACTGACTCGCCTGATGACTTAACGCACGCTAAGTTCCAAACGTGGCGTACGCAAAACATACTTGATAACGCACGTTAATTCACGTAGATTAGCGCACGCTAAGCGTGCATGGCAGTTTACTGAAGGGCAGCAGGTTGTACAAATGGTGATGAAGTAAGCGAATTTCTCAGTGATTAATGTTTGTGATCCGAATACATGCTATGTTCATAAACTTATGAATGATCTCACGGATAATAACAACTTCGAGATACGAGTATACGTATAATCATCACAACACCATAATCCATCTTGATTACAATTCTCATGCGAAGGTTGGTGATCTCCGGTTGGTGCATTATATTTTACTATCATTATACACATTCGGACTTCATCTTGAGGTGAATTAACAATTCCAACTTATATGAAAGAATATTTCCTAAGATGATTCTTCCCTCAAGTCCTTATAACCGAAAATAATACCACCTCCAATTTATGATCACTAAGATAACATAAATCATACGGATAGCCAACTTCAGAATGTTTCTCTCATCATTTGAAGTATTAGGATTCCAACTACAAGGTTCCAACAATAATATCATAATCATAGACATTTCCATCTTCTAAACATGATGTTTGTTGAATAATTCACTAATGAAATTCAATATCTCGTTAGCATGATCATCTAATTCCTTAGAATCCAAATCTAAGGCTGGAGATAGATTGAACATACCTTAATATGACGAAATTACTGAACCGCAAGGTAGAATCCAACTCCGGTAGGTTATATGCCACTCCAAGGTGTTACTTCTCTTCAATAATTACTCACAAGTAATATCCAATATTCAAGGATCACGTAGATGTGTTCTAAGTGTGTTAGGAGGATAATTATTGCTCTCTGGTCTCTCAAGACTGAAGAATGAACGAAGGAAATGTAAGCCAAAACGGATTGTTGTCTCATTTATAACATTATGCATTTAGCTAATTAGCGCACGCTACCATACATATTTAGCACACGCTAATAAGCGTTGACTCCAAATCTGTCCAGGTTCATCCGCGGGAATCTTATCTGGACCCATGTCCCGGCTGGCGCATGTGCTAGCCGCCCGACTCAATAATTGAGTGCCTAGCGCACGCAACTCCTACATACGTAGCGTGCGCTAGTAGTAGCCGATAGCGCGCGTTAAGCTACATTCTTAGCGTGCGCTATCACGAGTTTGCATGAGAAATTTTGCATGTTGTTATACTTATGTACAAAGATACCAATGCAAGAAATATCATACTCCAATTATCAAGATCACAAATCCGAATAATACAGGGTTCGAATACAGATGAATTAGGAATCCGGGGGGCCTTTCCCTTGATCACTTCATCACGTAACCGAATCATCAGAGGATCATCTGCCTGTCTAGATTTAATTTCTTTGGTTAATGACGAAGTTAATTCCATCACGCACAGTTGTCCTTGGACTCTTTGTAACCACACTTCAAATCCTTCTCTAATCATCCCTCGTTGAAGGCTAAGTTGGGAGGTCAGATTCTCCAGCATCTGAATAGAAATAGGCTTGCGGCTAAGTGCATCTGCCACCACATTCGCTTTGCCTGGATGATACAAAATCTCCAAGTCGTAGTCCTTAATCAGCTCTAACCATCTTCTTTGCCGCATGTTCAGCTCTTTCTGACTGAAGATGTATTTGAGACTCTTGTGATCAGTAAAGATCTGACAGTGAGTCCCGTACAGGTAATGTCTCCAGATCTTCAAAGCAAAAACTACTGCCGCTAGCTCTAAATCATGTGTTGGGTAATTCACTTCATAAGGTTTCAGTTGTCGTGAAGCATAAGCGATCACCTTATCATTCTGCATCAATACGCATCCGAGTCCTTGGTTCGAAGCATCACTGTAAACTATGAATCCTCCAGTACCCTGTGGAAGTGATAAAATTGGTGTTGTCGTCAATCTCCTCTTCAATTCATCAAAACTAGTCTGACACGACTCGTTCCACTCAAACTTTTGAGTTTTCTGCAGGAGTCGAGTAAGTGGGCGGGAGATTTTAGAAAACCCTTCCACGAATCGATGATAATATCCAGCAAGTCATAAGAAGCTTCGGACTTCTTTCACGTTTTTTGGAGGCTTCCAATCCATAATTGCTTCGATCTTCTGAGGATCTACTCGGACTCCTTTAGCTGATACCACATGGCCGAGGAACATTACTTCCTTTAGCCAGAATTCACACTTAGAAAGTTTGGCGTACAATTGCTCGCTTCTCAAAAGTTCCAATACAATCCGCAAATGCTGCGCATGTTCTCCCGGGCTCTTAGAATACACCAGAATGTCATCAATGAACACGACCACAAATTTGTTAAAATATTCGATGAACACTCGGTTCATCAATTGCATGAATACAACAGGTGCATTAGTGAGACCAAACGGCATCACTACAAACTCATAGTGTCCATAGCGAGTTCTGAATGCTGACTTTGGGACATCAGATTCTTTAATCCTCAGCGGATGGTATCCTGATCTAAGATCGATTTTAGAAAATACTGTTGCTCCTTGCAACTGGTCAAATAAATCATCAAGCCGTGGCAACGGATATTTATTCTTAATTGTCATCTTGTTCAGCTCTCGATAGTCGATACACAATCGAAGCGATCCATCCTTTTTTATGACAAAAAGAATCGGTGCTCCCCAGGGCGAAACGCTGGGCTGGATATAGCCGTTGTCCAGTAAATCCTCCAGCTGCTTTTTCAGTTCATACATATCAGTGGGTGCCATACGATACGGCGCCTTAGAAATTGGTGTAGCTCCCGGTTCCAGCTCAATGGTGAATTCTACATCCCGTCGTGGAGGTACTCCAGGTAACTCGTCAGGAAATACATCTGGAAATTCGTTAACAACAGGAATGGATGAAAGTTCCACAATTTTGTCTTCTATCTTCATTGCATAACACCAGTATCCGGTACAGCCTTGTTTCAACAATTTGACAGCTTTCATCGCTTTGATCAACTTTCCTGAGCTTCCTGGTTTCCATCCCTCAAACAGTACTTCGGAGCCATCGTCAGCGATCAGCGAAATATTCCTCCTTCGGTAGTTTACAATAGCTCCATAACTATTAAGCCAATCATCTCCGAGTATCAGGTCGTCTCCTTGCATTTCTATTATAATTAGATTTGAGAGCTGATCGCTGGGATTCGCGTAGTATGGTTTTCAAATCCGATCAATTTTAAAATTTGTAAAACCTCGGAGTATTTCCAAGGTGTCGAACCCAAGGGAATTGATGTGTCGAAAATAAAAGAAGTAACTCTACTCAAAATTAAGTGCTATTTAGGAATCCGAAAATTTGTTTGCTTCTAATTATCTAAATTTAAAAATCGAAAAAAATAAAAATATAAATAAAAGATGAAATATCTAAATTAAGCAAATAAAGCAAATTAACAAGATAAAATCACAAGTCGAAAGGTAATTGATCCTAGGGTAGTATCATCTAATTGAGTTCACACAATCCATTCACTTGATTCCTTCTCCCCAAAATTTAATTCAATCCTAGAAATAATCACTCGGTCGATCTAGAATTCTGTCAAGGCAACCTAGAAAGATAGTTAATTAAAACCCTTTTCGCCTTGGAACTCAAAGAATTAAAATCACTTAAAAAGCACCAACTTATTTATCTATGATTTATCTTTCTCCGCTAGGTCTCAAGATAAAATCATATTGTGTGTCAAGTATTTCCACTAATCAATTACTCCTTCCGGACAAAATCAATTAGCTAACATGCATCGATTAAGGGCCCTTTAATCTAACATGAGATTTAACACAACTTGAACACAAGCCTAGGATGAAAGGTCAAAAGGTAATCAAAGGAATATCATGTGATCATCAATTAAATTTACTAACCCTAGAATCAATCAATGAATTAGCCAGACATGATTGAAATTAAACAAGAAATAGATGAAGAATGCATATTATTAATATGAGAAGAGAGATTACAACCCTTATGGATGAACTCCGAGTCTTCAATCTCCCAAAAACAATAATAATTCTCCTCCAAAAAGTTCTTGCATCAAAGAAATTAATCTTGCTAAGAAGATCTAAAAATTGTAAAAGATGAAAAAGAATGATAAAGAATGATCCAATATGATAAAAGCTGCTGAAACTAGGTCTAGAAGGGTGTTTTTATAGCCTAAGGGGGTTACATTCCCGATTAGCCCTAATCTAGGAAATAAAATCTATCTAAAAGAGTCAAAATCCGTCCAAAAACGAGAGTCATTTGGGAAGCCTTTCGGCTGGCCTATCGGCCGATAAGTGGCGATAGTTGCTTCGTCGATCTCTTCACTCGATAGGCGGGAATTCCTTTCGGACGCCCTATCGGCCGATAGATAAGTGGCCGATAGGTTCTTACATTTCCGCAAAAATCCGTTTCTTCGTCCGTTTGACTCGACTCTCGGTCCTTTGTCTCGTTTTGGGTCCTTTTGGCTCTAAAAACCTGCAAACACACTAAAACCAACCCAAACGCGTAATACGGCTCGACTAATCATAAATAAGCCAAATACGAGCACATTAATCACGAAACGAGATAAAAACCTAGTATAAAATCCTAGAAATATGTGGTAAAATTACCACTTATCAAACCCCCCCAAACTTAAGCCTTGTTCGTCCCGAACAACAAAAAGAAAAGAAAAAGAAAAGAAAAAGGAAGTCGTGAATCATCGTGCAACTCATAGTGTTCAACTTAATCAATACTATCCTGTAATTCTCTCTAAATAATCCGAGTGTCGTAAAAGCGAGCTGCACTCAGAATAATGATTCCGCAAAGTAGTCAAGTTCAGTCCTAATCATTCGTTCATGAAGAAAATCCAGCTCAAAGATTAACAAAACGTGAGTCAAATCGACCGTCAATATGAAAGGCTAAAATAAACAAGCTAGTTCGTCCCGTTACACAGTCTAGTGGCACAATTTTAACGAGTTACATAACAAATAAACCTCGGTCAGTAGTCCCTTATATATATGTTCAAGAATTTGATTCGAGTTGACCACTAGGTTAGGATCTCGGGATGTTTCATCGGGGTAATCCTAGGGTGGAACTTCCATTCTCATGTATTAGGAAACCGTTTGACGTAAAAGACACTCATGGGGCACATGGATGCTTCTAGTTACTAAGTTCCCGCCTACAGCGGAGAAACAACTCGAATATATAATTTCCGCATGTCCGAATCAAGGTCGCCGTTTACGCGAGAGTAAGCAATGGTCACGCGAATACCCCCGGTTACTAAGTTCCCTATCATTGGCACATGTGAAATATCTAAATCACTAGTCTATTCAGAGTCGTCGTTTTACGCGAGGGTAAACAACGGGTCACGCGAATGCCCCCGGTTACTAGACTTCCCTTCATAGAACAACATTATCTCAATTTTTGGGAAAAGCGGCCGACTCTAAACTCTATCTAAGTGCCAACACGGTAGCCAAGCTTGACGACTCACTATCCGGAAGATGTAACCAAACGTATTGACGGTGATTTTAAAACAAGTATGTATCGTCTCTTATCTGCCAAGACCTCTACCATCACGAAAAATTTTGGACCTAAATGAATACTATGCAAAACAGAAATAACTGACTACAACTCGACTAAAACTCGACCG
The DNA here is from genome assembly GCA_033398695.1 of Orobanche coerulescens. Lineage (NCBI taxonomy): Eukaryota > Viridiplantae > Streptophyta > Magnoliopsida > Lamiales > Orobanchaceae > Orobanche > Orobanche coerulescens. Next base: position 48,610,395 of record CM065801.1, on the reverse strand, counting down.
TTTCCTCAGAGAGAAAAACAGTGTCGTAACATCGGTATCACACAATTAGAAGCACGAAAAATTCACTAATAAGGAAAAACTAAAGACAAGCAAGGCTATCTAAAGCACACAACGAAAAGCAAATAAAAGCAAACATGAAATCTAAAAAAAAACTACTACGACCAAAAAAACAAAAAAAAAGAAACTAGCAAACACACCGAACGAAAATGAACAAAAAAAAATCTAAAAACTAAGCAACCAAAAGCCAAAACCATGCAACACCAAAATGATAAGCACAAATAAACACAACGGGCACCAACACAAGCAAATAAAGATACAAGGCAAACACGGTACTCACACGTAAAGAAATTAACAAAGCCGCACTTCTTCCCCCCCCCCAAACTTATTTCGCATCCCAAAGGAGGAATAAGTTTGAAAAGAGAAAGGAGTGGCTTTGTTAATGGAGTACCTGATCACTGTGGCTGAAATGGCGGGTTTGTCGGCGAGCTCGTAGTGTATACTGGGCCGGGTATGTCCTATCGGCCAGGCCTGTCGGCCGATAGGCTGGGCCGATAGGAACTTCTGTCTCTTACGTACATCATATCGGGCGGGATCTCGGTCGATGGGGAATTCCTGTCGACCACTGCTTGTAATCAATAAATTTTTTTTTTCCTCAGCCTATCGGCCGATAGGCTCGCCCGATAGGATTTTCTGTCTCAAAAATTTTTTCAGCTCGTTCTACTTTCGCATAATTGGTCCCGTTTTTGCTAGGATATGGCGATTAAAGACCTGCAAGTATTCAAAACTCGGCGTGCATGGATAAGAACTTAACAAAAACTAGCAAAGCTACTACGAAACTAGAAACTACAAAAATCACGCAAACGAAAAATCGAAAATAAATGAGTAAAACGAACTAATATACATACATACGTTGGGTTACCTCCCAACAAGTGCTACGTTTAACGTCTTTAGCTAGACGATACCTCATTCAACCCGGGTCTTCAGTGACAACTCCCCCTTGAACGGGTTTGTTGATATCAAGATAGCATACGCTCCTCTCATTAAGTCGAGACTCGTTCGCCTCCAACATTCGAACATACTCCGGCAAATCCTCGGAAATTTCATCAACCTCAGAATGTGAGTAAATGGAGTGTGAAATACAATGCTCCAACAAGTCGGTCGGGGGCGGCATAATAGACTCAATTTCAAAACATTCCTCGGGCGCATCGTCGGGCTTCTTCATCGCGTCATAGATGGAAATTTTGATTTTGATCATTAACCCGGAAAGTAAGATCACCCTCACGGACGTCGATAAGTGCTCTCCCGTCGCTAGAAACGGTCTCCCAAAGATCGGTGGTTGATTCTCGTCCTCGGGCATATCAAGAACTACGAAATCGGCCGGGAAGACCAAGTGTTGGACTCTAACGAGCACATCCTCCACAATTCCCCTCGGATAAGTGATCGACCGGTCCGCCATGAGTAGAGAAATGGTAGTCGGCTTCATCTCCCCAATCTTCAACCTCTTAAAGATGGATAGAGGCATAAGATTGATGCTTGCCCCGAGATCACACAACCCATTCTGACGCGTTTGGTCGCCAATCATGCATGTCAAAGTAAAACGTCCCGGATCCTTCTGCTTGAGCGGGAGCTTGTTTTGAATGATAGCGCTACACTCCTCTGTCATATTTATTGTTTCAAACTTCCTCAACTTCCTCTTGCTTGCCACAGCGTCTTTCAATAATTTCACGTAACCCGGCATGTCTCTCAAAGCGTCTAGAAGTGGAATGTTGATATTCACCTTTTGAAACATGTCGATAAATTGTTGAAGCTTTTCATCATATCTCGACTTGGCCAAACGCTGTGGAAATGGAGCTTTTTCCTCAAAATCTTTCATATTCGAACTTCCAGGAGCCTTTCGGCCGATAGGTGGGTCGATAGGCTTCACTGCCGGCATGCTGTATGGGTATCGGTTGGGCCTATCGGCCGATAGGCTGGCCGATAGGTTCTGCTGTATTCCATCTTCTTTCTCGTTTTCTGCTCCCGTTTCTAATACCTCCTCGTTTCCAGATTCCTTAACTCCAGCCCCATGATTACTGTACTTTGTCCCACTCCGAAGCTCGATTGCGTTGCATTGTTGAGTCTTCGGGTTGGTCTCAGTCTTTGCTCGGAAAATGGCCCGGCTTGTGAAATCCGGCTTGGGCGTTCGCCATTTGACTCATTTGGGTCTCCACCATCGACATCTGCTTTGTCAAGGCTATCACCGAGTTTCCAATAGATGTCACACTCTGCTCGAGAGCTCCGAACCTCTTGTCTACTTTATAAATAAAATCTTTTTGGCTCGCCTCCAACCGTTCCAGCATCTCTTCCATAGGTATCTTAGCAATCGGCTCTTGAATAACCCCATTTTTCACGTTAAATCCGGTGGTGGTGGAGAGCATTGTTCGGATTGGCATAGGAGAAATTAGGGTGGTTTCGATTGTTCGGATAAGAGTTCCCCAATTTCCCCTTCTTGGAAGTTTCCTCCTTGCATGTAGTTCACATCCTCCTTAAGCGCAATAGGCTCGTTTAGCTCCTCATAAACCGAATTGACTCCCAAAGTATTCTTTTTAGCATCTCAAGTTCTTTTCTTGTTTTCAAATTTTGCCTTCAAATCACCGTAGGCGTCCTCGTCACCGGATGGAACCTTTCTTCTCGTCATCTTCCTATCGGTCACCTCCTCGTAATCATTGTTGACCGCTAGCTCAATGAGATTCTTGGCCTCTTCATAATCGTTAGCCAGAAATCCCCCTTTCGATGAGTAGTCCAACTCTCTTCTAGCCTTCCTCGTCAAACCTCGATAAAACCGAATATAGATCTCCTCTTTGTCAATTCCATGCTGTGGGCATTTGAGAAGTAGCTTCTTGAATCGGATCCATGCCTCGTATAAATATTCATCCTCATATTGCTCGAACTGCAAGATATCGTTGATTTGTTTTTGCACCTTCGAGGGAGGATAGAACTGTGCTAAGAACAACCGGGTAATCTCTCTCCAAGTACCAATTTCCTTCCGATCTAGGCTCTTGTACCAATCTAGCGCATCGTCTTCTAAAGAAAACCGGAATAGGCGGAGCTTAATGACATCTGGAGGCACTCCGTTTTGCTTGATGGTGGCACATATGTCCAAAAACGACTCAAGATGAGCGTTTGGATCTTCATTCACTCCCCCTCCGTATGTTTGAGACTTCACTGTAGCAATGAGGGACGGCGTAAGCTCGAAGTTGTTGGCATCAATCTTTCCCCAACCTCCTTCTTGATAATCGTCCAGCTTAGGTCGAAAGCGGGCACTCAGAGGGATCTTCTCGGGACGAGCGAGTTCTCGTGGTTGGTCAACAATGCCGGCCATGGTATCAACGAAAGGTATAGTAATAGTCTCGGTTCTCGCTTCTTGCTTCTTCCTCCTCAAAGACTTCTCGATTTCCGGGTCCAAAGGAAATAAGTTCTTTCCTTGGGATCTCGTGATCATGCACCGCCTACAAGGAAAAGAAAACAAGATGTGAGGAAACGAGATCGAATATTAATAATAAAAGTAAACTACCTAAAGTAACAATCTCTTCTTTTTCGAATTATTCCCTTAAATTTTCTATCAATTCCCAAACAGCGGCGCCAAAATTGATCATTTGGGATTCGCGTAGTATGGTTTTCAAATCCGATCAATTTTAAAATTTGTAAAACCTCGGAGTATTTCCAAGGTGTCGAACCCAAGGAATTGATGTGTCGAAAATAAAAGAAGTAACTCTACTCAAAATTATTGCTATTTAGGAATCCGAAAATTTGTTTGCTTCTAATTATCTAAATTTAAAAATCGAAAAAATAAAAATATAAATAAAAGATGAAATATCTAAATTAAGCAAATAAAGCAAATTAACAAGATAAAATCACAAGTCGAAAGGTAATTGATCCTAGGTAGTATCATCTAATTGAGTTCACACAATCCATTCACTTGATTCCTTCTCCCCAAAATTTAATTCAATCCTAGAAATAATCACTCTCGATCTAGAATTCTGTCAAGGCAACCTAGAAAGATAGTTAATTAAAACCCTTTTCCCTTGGCTCAAAGAATTAAAATCACTTAAAAGCACCAACTTATTTATCTATGATTTATCTTTCTCCGCTAGGTCTCAAGATAAAATCATATTGTGTGTCAAGTATTTCCACTAATCAATTACTCCTTCCGGACAAAATCAATTAGCTAACATGCATCGATTAAGGGCCCTTTAATCTAACATGAGATTTAACACAACTTGAACACAAGCCTAGGATGAAAGGTCAAAAGGTAATCAAAGGAATATCATGTGATCATCAATTAAATTTACTAACCCTAGAATCAATCAATGAATTAGCCAGACATGATTGAAATTAAACAAGAAATAGATGAAGAATGCATATTATTAATATGAGAAGAGAGATTACAACCCTTATGGATGAACTCCGAGTCTTCAGTCTCCCAAATAAAATAATAATTCTCCTCCAAAAGTTCTTGCATCAAAGAAATTAATCTTGCTAAGAAGATCTAAAAATTGTAAAAGATGAAAAAGAATGATAAAGAATGATCCAATATGATAAAAGCTGCTGAAACTAGGTCTAGAAGGGTGTTTTTATAGCCTAAGGGGGTTACATTCCCGATTAGCCCTAATCTAGGAAATAAAATCTATCTAAAAGAGTCAAAATCCGTCCAGCGAGAGTCATTTGGGAAGCCTTTCGGCTGGCCTATCGGCCGATAGGTGGCCGATAGTTGCTTCGTCGATCTCTTCACTCGATAGGCGGGAATTCCTTTCGGACGCCCCTATCGGCCGATAGTGGCCGATAGGTTCTTACATTTTCGCAAAAATCCGTTTCTTCGTCCGTTTGACTCGACTCTCGGTCCTTTGTCTCGTTTTGGGTCCTTTTGGCTCTAAAACACGCAAACACACTAAAACCAACCCAAACGCGTAATACGGCTCGACTAATCATAAATAAGCCAAATACGAGCACATTAATCACGAAACGAGATAAAAACCTAGTATAAAATCCTAGAAATATGTGGTAAAATTACCACTTATCAAACCCCCCCAAACTTAAGCCTTGTTCGTCCCGAACAACAAAAAGAAAAGAAAAAGAAAAGAAAAAGGAAGTCGTGAATCATCGTGCAACTCATAGTGTTCAACTTAATCAATACTATCCTGTAATTCTCTCTAAATAATCCGAGTGTCGTAAAAGCGAGCTGCACTCAGAATAATGATTCCGCAAAGTAGTCAAGTTCAGTCCTAATCATTCGTTCATGAAGAAAATCCAGCTCAAAGATTAACAAAACGTGAGTCAAATCGACCGTCAATATGAAAGGCTAAAATAAACAAGCTAGTTCGTCCCGTTACACAGTCTAGTGGCACAATTTTAACGAGTTACATAACAAATAAACCTCGGTCAGTAGTCCCTTATATATATGTTCAAGAATTTGATTCGAGTTGACCACTAGGTTAGGATCTCGGGATGTTTCATCGGGGTAATCCTAGGGTGGAACTTCCATTCTCATGTATTAGGAAACCGTTTGATGTAAAAGACACTCATGGGGCACATGGATGCTTCTAGTTACTAAGTTCCCGCCTACAGCGGAGAAACAACTCGAATATATAATTTCCGCATGTCCGAATCAAGGTCGCCGTTTTACGCGAGAGTAAACAGCGGGTCACGCGAATACCCCCGGTTACTAAGTTCCCTATCATTGGCACATGTGAAATATCTAAATCACTAGTCTATTCAGAGTCGTCGTTTTACGCGAGGGTAAACAACGGGTCACGCGAATGCCCCCGGTTACTAGACTTCCCTTCATAGAACAACATTATCTCAATTTTTGGGAAAAGCGGCCGACTCTAAACTCTATCTAAGTGCCAACACGGTCGAAGCTTGATGCGACTCACTATCAGGAAGATGTAACCAAACGTATTGACGGTGATTTTAAAACAAGTATGTATCGTCTCTTATACGCAAGACCTCTACCATCACGAAAAATTTTGGACCTAAATGAATACTATGCAAAACGAAATAATCGACTACAACTCGACTAAAACTCGACCGTTTCTTGAGAGAAAAAGCGATTGTCGTAACATCGGTATCACACAATTAGAAGCACGAAAAATTCACTAATAAGGAAAAACTAAAGACAAGCAAGGCTATCTAAAGCAAACAACGAAAAGCAAATAAAAGCAAACATGAAATCTAAAAAAAAAACTACTACGACCAAAAAAATAAAAAAAAGAAACTAGCAAACACACCGAACGAAAATGAACAAAAAAAAATCTAAAAACTAAGCAATCAAAAGCCAAAACCATGCAACACCAAAATGATAAGCACAAATAAACACAACGGGCACCAACACAAGCAAATAAAGATACAAGGCAAACACGGTACTCACACGTAAAGAAATTAACAAAGCCGCACTTCTTCCCCCCCCCCCCCCCAAACTTATTTCGCATCCCAAAGGAGGAATAAGTTTGAAAAGAGAAAGGAGTGGCTTTGTTAATGGAGTACGATCACTTGTGAAATGGCGGGTTTGTCGGCGAGCTCGTAGTGTATCTTGGGCGGGTATGTCTATCGGCCGGGCACAGCCGGCCGATAGGTGGGCCGATAGGAACTTCTGTCTCTTACGTACATCATATCGGGCGGGATCTCGGTCGATGGGGAATTCTGTCGACCACCGCTTGTAATCAATAAATTTTTTTCCTCGGCTATCGGCCGATAGGCTCGCCCGATAGGATTTTCTGTCTCAAAAATTTTTTCAGCTCGTTCTACTTTCGCATAATTGGTCCCGTTTTTGCTAGGATATGGCGATTAAAGACCTGCAAGTATTCAAAACTCGGCATGCATGGATAAGAACTTAACAAAAACTAGCAAAGCTACTACGAAACTAGAAACTACAAAAATCACGCAAACGAAAAATCGAAAATAAATGAGTAAAACGAACTAATATACATACATACGTTGGGTTACCTCCCAACAAGTGCTACGTTTAACGTCTTTAGCTAGACGATACCTCATTCAACCCGGGTCTTCAGTGACAACTCCCCCTTGAACGGGTTTGTTGATATCAAGATAGCATACGCTCCTCTCATTAAGTCGAGACTCGTTCGCCTCCAACATTCGAACATACTCCGGCAAATCCTCGGAAATTTCATCAACCTCAGAATGTGAGTAAATGGAGTGTGAAATACAATGCTCCAACAAGTCGGTCGGGGGCGGCATAATAGACTCAATTTCAAAACATTCCTCGGGCGCATCGTCGGGCTTCTTCATCGCGTCATAGATGGAAATTTTCAGATTTTGATCATTAACCCGGAAAGTAAGATCACCCTCCTGGACGTCGATAAGTGCTCTCCCGTCGCTAGAAACGGTCTCCCAAAGATCGGTGGTTGATTCTCGTCCTCGGGCATATCAAGAACTACGAAATCGGTAGGAAGACCAAGTGTTGGACTCTAACGAGCACATCCTCCACAATTCCCCTCGGATAAGTGATCGACCGGTCCGCCATGAGTAGAGAAATGGTAGTCGGCTTCATCTCCCCAATCTTCAACCTCTTAAAGATGGATAGAGGCATAAGATTGATGCTTGCCCGAGATCACACAACCCATTACAACGTTTGGTCGCCAATCATGCATGTCAAAGTAAAACGTCCGGATCATACCTTGAGCGGGAGCTTGTTTTGAATGATAGCGCTACACTCCTCTGTCAAATTTATTGTTTCAAACTTCCTCAACTTCCTCTTGCTTGCCACAGCGTCTTTCAAGAATTTCACGTAACCCGGCATGTCTCTCAAAGCGTCTAGAAGTGGAATGTTGATATTCACCTTTGAAACATGTCGATAAATTGTTGAAGCTTTTCATCATATCTCGACTTGGCCAAACGCTGTGGAAATGGAGCTTTTTCCTCAAAATCTTTCATATTCGAACTTCAGAGCCTTTCGGCCGATAGGTGGGTCGATAGGCTTCCTTTGCCGGCATCTTTGTATGGGTATCGGTTGGGCTATCGGCCGATAAGTGGCGATAGGTTCTCTTGTATTCCATCTTCTTTCTCGTTTTACGCTCCCGTTTCTAATACCTCCTCGTTTCCGATTCCTTAACTCCAGCCCCATGATTCTTGTACTTTGTCCCACTCCGAAGCTCGATTGCGTTGCATTGTTGAGTCTTCGGGTTGGTCTCAGTCTTTGCTCGGAAAATGGCCCGGCTTGTGAAATCCGGCAGGCGTTCGCCATTTGACTCATTTGGGTCTCCACCATCGACATCTGCTTTGTCAAGGCTATCACCGAGTTTCCAATAGATGTCACACTCGCTCGAGAGCTCCGAACCTCTTGTCTACTTTATAAATAAAATCTTTTGGCTCGCCTCCAACCGTTCCAACATCTCTTCCATAGGTGTCTTAGCAATCGGCTCTTGAATAACCCCATTTTTCACGTTAAATCCGGTGGTGGTGGAGAGCATTGTTCGGATTGGCATAGGAGAAATTAGGGTGGTTTCGATTGTTCGGATAAGAGTTCCCCAATTTCCCCCTTGCCGGAAGTTTCCTCCTTGCATGTAGTTCACATCCTCCTTAAGCGCAATAGGCTCGTTTAGCTCCTCATAAACCGAATTGACTCCCAAAGTATTCTTTTTAGCATCTCAAGTTCTTTTCTTTGTTTTCAAATTTTGCCTTCAAATCACCGTAGGCGTCCTCGTCACCGGATGGAACCTTTCTTCTCGTCATCTTCCTATCGGTCACCTCCTCGTAATCATTGTTGACCGCTAGCTCAATGAGATTCTTGGCCTCTTCATAATCGTTAGCCGAAATCCCCCTTTCGATGAGTAGTCCAACTCTCTTCTAGCCTTCCTCGTCAAACCCCGATAAAACCGAATATAGATCTCCTCTTTGTCAATTCCATCTGTGGGCATTTGCGAAGTAGCTTCTTGAATCGGATCCATGCCTCGTATAAATATTCATCCTCATAGTGCTCGAACCGCAAGATATCGTTGATTTGTTTTTGCACCTTCGAGGGAGGATAGAACTGTGCTAAGAACAACCGGGTCATCTCTCTCCAAGTACCAATTTCCTTCCGATCTAGGCTCTTGTACCAATCTAGCGCATCGTCTTCTAAAGAAAACCGGAATAGGCGGAGCTTAATGATATCCGGAGGCACTCCGTTTTGCTTGATGGTGGCACATATGTCCAAAACGACTCAAGATGAGCGTTTGGATCTTCATTCACTCCTCCGTATGTTTGAGACTTCACCGTAGCAATGAGGGACGGCTTAAGCTCGAAGTTGTTGGCATCAATCTTTCCCCAACCTCCTTCTTGATAATCGTCCGGCCTTAGGTCGAAAGCGGCATTGAGAGGGATCTTCTCGACGAGCGAGTTCTCGTGGTTGGTCAACAATGCCGCCATGGTATCAACGAAAGGTATAGTAATAGTCTCGGTTCTCGCTTCTTGCTTCTTCCTCCTCAAAGACTTCTCGATTTCGGGTCCAAAGGAAATAAGTTCTTTCCTTGGGATCTCGTGATCATGCACCGCCTACAAGGAAAAGAAAACAAGATGTGAGGAAACGAGATCGAATATTAATAATAAAAGTAAACTACCTAAAGTAACAATCTCTTCTTTTGAATTATTCCCTTAAATTTTCTATCAATTCCCAACAACGGCGCCAAAAATTGATCGGGATTCGCGTAGTATGGTTTTCAAATCCGATCAATTTTAAAATTTGTAAAACCTCGGAGTATTTCCAAGGTGTCGAACCCAAGGGAATTGATGTGTCGAAAATAAAAGAAGTAACTCTACTCAAAATTCGATTGCTATTTAGGAATCCGAAAATTTGTTTGCTTCTAATTATCTAAATTTAAAAATCGAAAAAATAAAAATATAAATAAAAGATGAAATATCTAAATTAAGCAAATAAAGCAAATTAACAAGATAAAATCACAAGTCGAAAGGTAATTGATCCTAGGGTAGTATCATCTAATTGAGTTCACACAATCCATTCACTTGATTCCTTCTCCCCAAAATTTAATTCAATCCTAGAAATAATCACTCGGTCGATCTAGAATTACTGTCAAGGAAACCTAGAAAGTTAGTTAATTAAAACCCTTTTCGCTTGTGGCTCAAAGAATTAAAATCACTTAAAAAGCACCAACTTATTTATCTATGATTTATCTTTCTCCGCTAGGTCTCAAGATAAAATCATATTGTGTCAAGTATTTCCACTAATCAATTACTCCTTAGGACAAAATCAATTAGATAACATGCTTCTATTAAGGGCCCTTTAATCTAACATGAGATATAACACAACTTGAACACAAGCCTATGATGTAAGTTCAAAATGTAATCAAAGGAATATCATGTGATCATCAATTAAATTTACTAACCCTAGAATCAATCAATGAATTAGCCGACATGATTGAAATTAAACAAGAAATAGATGAAGAATGCATATTATTAATATGAGAAGAGAGATTACAACCCTTATGGATGAACTCCGAGTCTTCAATCTCCCAAAAACAATAATAATTCTCCTCCAAAAAGTTCTTGCATCAAAGAAATTAATCTTGCTAAGAAGATCTAAAAATTGTAAAAGATGAAAAAGAATGATAAAGAATGATCCAATATGATAAAAGTCTTTGAAACTAGGTCTAGAAGGGTGTTTTTATAGCCTAAGGGGGTTACATTCCCGATTAGCCCTAATCTAGGAAATAAAATCTATCTAAAAGAGTCAAAATCCGTCCAACGAGAGTCATTTGGGAAGCCTTTCGGCTGGCCTATCGGCCGATAAGGTGGCCGATAGTTGCTTCGTCGATCTCTTCACTCGATAGGCGGGAATTCCTTTGGACGCCCTATCGGACGATAGCCGGCGATAGGTTCTTACATTTCCGCAAAAATCCGTTTCTTCGTCCGTTTGACTCGACTCTCGGTCCTTTGTCTCGTTTTGGGTCCTTTTGGCTCTAAAAACCTGCAAACACACTAAAACCAACCCAAACGCGTAATACGGCTCGACTAATCATAAATAAGCCAAATACGAGCACATTAATCACGAAACGAGATAAAAACCTAGTATAAAATCCTAGAAATATGTGGTAAAATTACCACTTATCAAGAGCCACTCTCTGCCCCCAAATGATACAGGAAAATCTCTAGTCTCTAAGTTCCCAACAATCCTCTCTCCACTCGGTAAACCAACAACATAAGGTTCACAAGTATGAAAACCAGAAATATTCAAACGATTTACATAAGACAAGGATATAAAAGAATGCGTAGCTCCTGTATCGAATAAAACACTAACTGGCTGGGAAAGGATCAGCGATGCACGATGCGGCACAAGACATCCTGATCGTCTGTCCTCCTCATCTCGTACAGACGTGGGGGAACAGATCCGGCACTCGATGTCCCCTTTCGATCCCATTGTCCTCTGCCTCGTCCGCGGCCAAAATTCTGAGGCATCTGAAGACTTTGCTGTGTCTGTTGGATACTAGCTTCCTTCTGAACTGGCTGCAATGAAGGGGTTCCATTGAACTTGGTGACATCCTTGCAAAACGTCGCACGGTGCCCTTCCTGTCCGCAATCAAAACATGTAATTGGAGTGCGCAAACAATTACACCAAAGGTGGCCTGGGCGACCACAGTTAAAGCACTTCCCAGCTGTATCCGTCGTGGTTGACATTGTTCCGAAATTCTTTCCGCTCTTAGATGGGTGCGGAGGTTTCTTGAAAGAATGAAAGGAAGACTGGGCTTTGCGAGGCCCGTTGTTCTTGTGCTCTGTAAAAGTACCAGAGACTTTCTGCTTCTTCGACTCCATAAACTTCTCCATTGCTGCTTCTTTGATTTCGTACGCCAACGCCTTATCCTGGTATTGACGGAGAGTGGTACATTCAAAACCAGACATGTACCTCTGGATTTCTGGTTTCATCCTCATTTCAAAATGAATCATCATCTGTGCATCTGTTCTGACCAGATGTCGAACAAATGCTAGCTGCTGGTTAAACGTCTTAATTGTCTGAGATACGGGTTCGTCTGATGGCTGAGCGGAGAAAAACTCCCGAACCTTGGCTTCCTTCACAGGATGAGGGCAATACTGAGCTTCCATCATCATTTTAAATTCTGTCCAATCAGCATCATGATCTGCAGGTCGGATAGCTTCCCACCACTCGGATGCTTCCCCTATCAGAAAGTATTGAGCGATAGAGGCTCTTCGGTCATCCGGGCAGTTAATTCCGGCAAAGATTTTCTCCAGTTCCTTCAACCAATGGTCCCATGTGGGAGTTTCGGAAAAGCCGTCAAATTTGGGTGGTTGCATCTTCGCCACCTCTTGTAACCATCGGTCACCTCGATTTCCCATTTCTGGAGTCCTTTGTTGTCCATCTCCCTGCTGAAATCCCGCCGCCACCTGCATTAGGTCCACGACCTGAGCGAACTGAGTCATCTGGTTCACAACTTGACGAAGGATTTCTGGTACAGCAGATTCTGGTTCGTTATTGATGGATTGTTGCGGCTCGCCTAAGCTATGACTGGCCTGATTAGAAGGCGACGCTTCCCTTTCAGCATTCCTTCGTCCGCGTCCACGACCGCGACCACGTCCACGACCGCGACCACGTCCACGTCCGCTTCTCAACATACTGTAAGTATAAATACTCAATATACAAGAAACAACATCGTTCTAATGTTCAAGTATAAAGAGATACAACATGTAAAGAGCGAGATAGAGTTTAGGAACTTACAACCACCTTTCGCATGAAGACGTAGGCAGTACAGTGATGTCATTCACGGCCGGTTACCTCAAAAGACGTAAATGACCCCTATTTTAACCCAATAGCCAAGATATCCATAATCTTAGCTCCGATACCATATTCTGTACCACCCCCGATATATTCAGGAATATTACAGCGCCGTAAATCCTTTACATAAGAATTTACAAGGCTGAAGAAATGAAATGACAATAACAGATACCAATTTATGAAAGCACTGAAATAAGATACAACAGTCTGGTTCAATACCGAGAATACAAATATCCAATGAAGGGTTATTAATACTTCACCAAAAATCCAAACATCATAAACTGATGACGTACTCGAGTACTTATTGAAATAACCAACAAACAACAGACAATAAACCCGACCGGAACATCACTCTGCACTCTTGTCGTCATGCAGCTCCAGTGGTTGTTTCCCTGCTCTCCTGGATCCTGAACATAAACAATTGTTCACCCCCGAAGGGGTTAGCACAATGATGCTAGTACAAGTATAATAATCATACAACAGTGATATAATCAATAATTAATCATAACATGTTTCTCCAACGAGAAATATCAACAACACATATCATATCATAACAGTTTTAACATACTGATAGTATTCCAACGATCCAGCGCACACAGCTATAGATTCCCATGATGATCCCGTCGGACCAACACATGGTGGAACTACCTGTCCAACGACCCAGCGCACACAACTATAGATTCCCATGATGATTCCCGTCGGATAAACGCATAGTGGACATATAATCAAAACACATTTACACAATACAATCACATCATAACTGTCATAATATACACAATTCTAATTAGAGTACTTGCCTCGGTTCGTTGACAAGAATAAAACTTCCACGAATATCAAAAGACTCGAAGGTCGTCCCCTTCGATCAATCTCGTTGCTAAGCTCGAACCTTAACAAAAGAAATAATATAGAATTCATCTCATTTCGTACGAATGTCTAACAATCCAAAATTACGGTAGGAAGTCCTTAAATGCAATCTGTCTGGATCGCCTAACGCACGCTATGCATCCTATGTAGCGTACGTTAATGCTACTCGTTAGCGCACGCAGTACATACAGCCTAGCGTATGCTATCTATACACGGTCAGTGCCTCATGATCAACCGACTGACTCGCCTGATGACTTAACGCACGCTAAGTTCCAAACGTGGCGTACGCAAAACATACTCGATAACACACGTTAATTCATGTAGATTAGCGCACGCTAAGCGTGCATGGCAGTTTACTGAAGGGCAACATATTGTACAAATGGTGATGAAGTAAGCGAATTTCTCAGTGATTAATGTTTGTGATCCGAATACATGCTATGTTCATAAACTTATGAATGATCTCACGGATAATAACAACTTCGAGATACGAGTATACGTATAATCATCACAACACCATAATCCATCTTGATTACAATTCTCATGCGAAGGTTGGTGATCTCCGGTTGGTGCATTATATTTTACTATCATTATACACATTCGGACTTCATCTTGAGGTGAATTAACAATTCCAACTTATATGAAAGAATATTTCCTAAGATGATTCTTCCCTCAAGTCCTTATAACCGAAAATAATACCACCGCCAATTTATGATCACTAAGATAACATAAATCATACGGATAGCCAACTTCAGAATGTTTCTCTCATCATTTGAAGTATTAGGATTCCAACTACAAGGTTCCAACAATAATATCATAATCATAGACATTCCCATCTTCTAAACATGATGTTTGTTGAATAATTCACTAATGAAATTCAATATCTCGTTAGCATGATCATCTAATTCCTTAGAATCCAAATCCAAGGCTGGAGATAGATTGAACATACCTTAATATGACGAAATTACTGAACTGCAAGGTAGAATATGACTCCGGTTGGTTATATGCCACTCCAAGGTGTTACTTCTCTTCAATGATTACTCACAAGTAATATCCAATATTCAAGGATCACGTAGATGTGTTCTAAGTGTGTTAGGAGGATAATTATTGCTCTCTGGTCTCTCAAGACTGAAGAATGAACGAAGGAAATGTAAGCCAAAACGGATTGTTGTCTCATTTATAACATTCTGCACTTTAGCTAATTAGCGCACGCTACCATACCTATTTAGCGCACGCTAATAAGCGTTGACTCCAAATCTGTCCAGGTTCATCCGCGGGAATCTTATCCGGACCCATATCCCGGCTGGCGCATGTGCTAGCCGCCCGGCTCAATAATTGAGTGCCTAGCGCACGCAACTCCTACATACGTAGCGTGCGCTAGTAGTAGCCGATAGCGCGCGTTAAGCTACATTCTTAGCGTGCTGTCACGGGGTTATACTTGCGCCTCGCTAAGTCCTCGCCGTGCGGCACTCTTAGGTTATCTCAAGCCTAAGTAGTAAGCCTACTAATAAACAAGACTGCTAGGAAGGAAAGTAAGGAAATGCTTGGGGAAGGTTTTCTCTTATTGCACTGTAGCAAATCTGATTTATCAAGAGTGAGTTACAAATGAGCCCCAAGGGGGGGTATTTATACTAATCCTCCTAGGCTAACAAATTACCAACAAAACACTACTATTCCAAGTATTTACAAGAATGCCATCATCTAGAATGATCTATACAATTCTAGGTAATTCTAAGAAGTCTTTTTGGAGTCCCCAGACCCCTCTGGAACGTCCGGCCCGACCCGGCCCGAAGTGTCCCGGCCCGGCCCGGCCAAGGCCCGATTCGGCCCGTAGCAATCCGACCCGATTTCTGACCTTCTGGAACCCTCTTTGACCTTCTGGAATTGATTGGTCTCCATCTTGAAGCTTCTAGGGCCTTCTTTCTGAAGAGTGGGTTCCTCGGCTTTTCAATGTCTACTGCTATCACAAGGCTTTTTCCGTCTAAGCCTATTATAGGGGGGTAGTCCTATGTGAGCTTGTCCGGGTCCATGTACGCGCGCGAGCATGCTGCGCGCTCGTCCGGCAGGCTTCGGCCGGATGCTGTGCGATGCCTGCTGCCTTAAGGTGGGGCGTGACATTCTCCCCCACCAAAGTCGTGACCGTCCTCGGCACGATGCTGTCCCGATATTCTTCAATCTTCTGCCGGAATTGCCATAGGTGATCCTCATGTTCCCGACTATTTTCGGCGTCTGGGAGTCCCTTCAATGCACAAAGAACTCGGTGTATGGGGCAACGCCCGTCGTCAACGTCCGATGTGAAATGATCTCGGCTACTTCCTTGTCGAAGGAAGTAATCACGGCGATAGGTGCTCGGTGTGGCTGCGCTCGGCCCGGATCCTCCATGTCACGATGGTAAGGCTTGATTGGCTAACATGAAAGACCGGGTGTATCTTTATCTTCGGCGGTAGTTCCACTCGATAGGAAACTGTCCCAACACGCCGCTCGATCTTGTAGGGTCCCTCGTATCTTCGGATAAGTCCCTTATGCACAGCCCGAAATGCTTTAAATTGCTGCGGGAGAAGTTTCACCATAACTAAGTCTCCTTCATTAAACTCGACCGCTCGTCGCTTGAGATCGGCCCATTTCTTCATCTTCTTGGCTGCCTTGTCCAGTGATGCTCGAGCCAAGTCCGATTCCTCCTGTAATGACTTAGAAAAGGTATATGCTGCGGGACTCTGTCCCGAGTATCCGGTGGCAATGTTATTCGTTGTCGCCGGTTGTCTCCCAGTGGCAAGCTCGAATGGGCTGCGTCCTGTTGATTCACTCTTCTGCAAGTTGTATGAGAATTGGGTTGTGTCTAAGAGTTTGGCCCAGTCCCGCTGATTGGCACTCACATAGTGCCGCAAGTAACACTCAAGTAGTGCGTTAACTCGTTCTGTCTGCCCGTCCGTCTGTGGGTGGAAACTTGTTGAGAATTCTAAGTTCGAGCCCAATAGCTTGAAAAGTCCCGACCAAAACTTTCATATGAAACGTGGGTCTCGGTCACTCACGATTGTCCTTGGAATGCCCCAATGTTTTACCACATGCTTTAAGAACAACTTGGCCGTCTCCAGAGCCGTTACGTCCGCCGGTGCTGGAATAAAGGTTGCGTATTTTGAGAACCTGTCCACCACAACTATGATCGACCCGTACCCATCCGATTTAGGTAAAGCCATAATAAAGTCCATCGAAACGCTTTCAAAAGGGTGTTACGGTATGGGTAAGGGTTGAAGTAGTCCACCAGGTTGTTGTTGCTCCACCTTGTCTTGTTGACATACAAGACATGTCCGGACGTATGCCTCAACGTCCTCACGCATCCTGGGCCAAAAGTAAGAATTGTCAATTAAAGCCATTGTACGGTGCATACCTGAGTGTCCAGCCCATAGTGTATTGTGGCATTCCTTCATGATGTCCCTCCGTAAGTTCCCCCATTTGGGCACGTACAAACGATTGCCTTTGGTGAAGAGTAGCTCGTCTCGTTCCCAGAACCGTCTTGTCTTGCCGCTCCTGGCAAGTTGCATGATGTTTTCTGCGAACGGGTCCTGCCTCAGTCCCTCGCGTATGTGGTCCTTGATGCTTCCCTCGGCCTTGGTCAAGGCTGCAAGCTCGGCCTTCCGGCTTAATGCATCGGCTACTCGGTTAAGTACTCCAGGCTTGTACTCCAGGGTATAATCGAACTCAGCTAGGAATTCCTGCCATCTTGCTTGTTTTGGTGTGAGCTTCTTCTGAGTTTGAAAATAAATTGTGGCTACGTTGTCTGTCCGTAACACAAACTTGCTCCCAAGTAAATAATGCCTCCAATCTCTAAGGCAATGTACCATGGCGGTCATTTCCTTCTCATGTACCGAGTACCGTCTCTCGGTGTCATTCAATTTTCTGCTCTCATAGGCAACGGGATGCCCTAGCTGCATCAATACTCCTCCGATGGCATAATCAGATACATCGGTCTGAACCTCATATGCCTTGGCATGGTCTGGCAAGGCAAGGACTGGTTGCTTCGTCACTTTGCCTTTGAGTCGCTCAAAGGCCTCTCGGCACTTCTCCGTCCACTCCCATTTGTGGTCCTTCTTCAATAGGTCCGTTAATGGTGCTGCTATCCGAGAGTATCCCTCGATGAACTTCCGGTAGTAGTTCACGAGTCCCAGAAATGATCGGAGTTGGGTTACGCTGGTCGGAGGCTCCCAATCTCGAACGGCTTTCACTTTGGCCTCGTCCATCATTATGCGGCCATCCTTGATACGGTGCCCCAGAAAAGTCACTTCCTGTTGGGCGAATGAGCATTTCTACAACTTTGCATAAATTTCATTGTCCCGCAATGCCTGGAACACCTGTCTCAAGTGTTCTACATGCTCCTCCATCGATGATGAGTAAATGACAATATCGTCCAAATAAACGACAACAAACTTGTCTATGTATGGCTGAAATACCTTGTTCATCAATGTGCAAAAGGTCGATGGGGCGTTTGTAAGCCCGAATGGCATCACAAGGAAATCAAACAAACCATACCTGGTCGCCATGGCTGTCTTGGGTTCGTCTCCTTCGGCTATCTGGACCTGCCAATATCCGGATCTTAGGTCGATCTTTGAAAAGTTTTTGGCACCTCCCAGTTGGTCAAACAGCTCTCCAATGAGTGGAATGGGATACTTGTTGCGAACCGTCAGTTTGTTGAGTGCCATATAGTCCACGCACATACGTAAGGATCCATCATGCTTCTTCTGGAACAAAACGGGGGATCCATAAGGAGATTTGGATGGTTGGATCATCTTGGAATCCAACAACTCTTTCAATTGCTTCTGCAGCTCCTTAAGTTCCGGTGGTGACATCCTATAGGGTGTCCTCGAAGGTGGCTTTGCATCGGAAATAAGTTCAATTTTGTGGTCCACATCCCGTCTGGGTGGCAGCTTCTTAGGTAGTTCCGCGGGCATCACGTCCTGGAACTCCTCCAAAATAGCTTGAACTTCCTTTGGTACATCCTTCCCTTCAATATCGTTTCCATCATCAGGAACGTAAAATGCAGCGAAGGTCTCTTCCTGCTTCCGAAGTCCTCGACTAAGTTGCATGGCTGAAAGGGTGCTTGTCCCCTTCGCTTCCCTCTTGGCCGGAATGGCCTGTGTCCTGTCGGAGTCCAAAATGACTAAGGAATCTGAAAATGGAAGAATACAAGCCCGTACCTGATTGAACCATTGTAACCCAAGAACCAAATCATAGTCATCGATGGTCACTACAGTGAAGGTGATCAGTCCCTGCCAGTCACCTATCTTTGCTTTCACTCCTCGTGCTTCGCCGGTCACCGGTTTAGCATGGGTGTTCACTGTCTTGATCGATCCATTAGTTGGAGTGACGGTAAGTCGTAATGCTTTGGCTACGCCGTCCCGCATGAAGTTGTGCGTAGCTCCTGTATCCACTAAGGCTTTGATGTGTGTGCCTCCGATCAAGGCATCCACGAACATAGACCCCTTTCTGGGTCCCTTCGCCGGCTCCACAACGGCTTTGACAGCATTGAGCAAACTCAATAAGCCCATGTGCGCACCATCCGCAACCTCGGTCTCCGTGGTCTCTTGAATGGCTGCGACCTTCTTCCTCCGAAATGGGCAATCGTACTTCATGTGAGAGATACTATGACAAATGTGACAACCTCTCGGTTTATCGTTCTCGTCCACTGGTTGCTTGCCCGAGTATTTGTTTGGCCTGAACCTTGATGGGCGGTCTCCCCCACCTTTGCCTTTATCTGTGCGGAAAGTCCTTGGCTTATCACTGGTTTTCAACTCCCTTAAGCCCTCGGCCACAGCAATGGCAGTCGCCACGTCCTGGACATTTCGCCTTTCCAACTCTTGCCTCACGAAAGGCTTGAGTCCGTCCATAAATGCAAACAGCTTTTCGGTCGCCGTCAAGCTTGGTATCTCCAGTACAATTTCTTGGAACTCCTTGATATAGTCTTTGATAGTACGAGTGTGGCTAAGTCTCTTCAGCCTGCCCCGAGCCTCGAACTCCACATTCTCGGGATAAAATTGCTTCTTCAATTAGGCCTTGAAGTCTTCCCAGGAAGCCATCCTGCACGCACCACTCTCAATGTCAGCTTGCTTGGTCCGCCACCACAGCACGGATGTGTCGGATAAGTACAAGGGCGCCGTCCGCAACTTGGTGTCATCATCTCGAATGTTTGAGGCACCAAAGTATTGCTCCAGGTTCCATAAGAAATTGTCAATCTCCTTGGCATTTCTCGATCCGTTGAACTTCCCAGGCCTTGGGATGTCAATTCATGCGGGTGTCGCACCCACATGTTCTCCATTGGCAATCGCCCTCTTCACTGTTGCCATCTCCGTCTTGAGAACTTCCATGCCCTCTTGCATGGCCAAGATCATGGCACGAAAATCGGCCAACTCTTGCTTCATGTCCCCATCACAAGCATTGATAGTAGAAAGAACCTGGTTGTGCAGCTCCTCACCAGCTTCTTCTAAGTCATCCACCCTCTTCGCAACCTCATCGTAGACCTCCTCCATTCGAGTCACTCGGCTGTCCATGGCAGCAATCCGGTCGACAGACTTGTCTTTGCCCTTCTTGGTCTTCTCGGCCTGAGTGTTGGGTTGGGTAACGTCGGATGATTGAGCCATCTTACTCCTTGCACGGTCAGATAGCAATCTTCGAAAATCCGCCTTGGTTGTCTCAACCTTGTCTACGATACCAACTGTCACGGGGTTATACTTGCGCCTCGCTAAGTCCTCGCCGTGCGGCACTCTTAGGTTGTCTCAAGCCTAAGTAGTAAGCCTACTAATAAACAAGACTGCTAGGAAGGAAAGTAAGGAAATGTTTGGGGAAGGTTTTCTCTTATTGCACTGTAGCAAATCTGATTTCTCAAGAGTGAGTTACAAATGAGCCCCAAGGGGGGGTATTTATACTAATCCTCCTAGGCTAACAAATTACCAACAAAACACTACTATTCCAAGTATTTACAAGAATGCCATCATCTAGAATGATCTATACAATTCTAGGTAATTCTAAGAAGTCTTCTTGGAGTCCCCAGACCCCTCTGGAACGTCCGGCCCGACCCGGCCCGAAGTGTCCCGGCCCGGCCCGGCCAAGGCCCGATTCGGCCCGTAGCAATCCGACCCGATTTCTGACCTTTTGGAACCCTCTTTGACCTTCTAGAATTGATTGGTCTCCATCTTGAAGCTTCTAGGGCCTTCTTTCTGAAGAGTGGGTTCCTCGGCTTTTCAATGTCTACTGCTGTCACAAGGCTTTTTCCGTCTAAGCCTATTATAGGGGGGCTAGTCCTCTGTGAGCTTGGCCGGGTCCATGTACGCGTGCGAGCATGCTGCGCGCCCGTCCGGCAGGCTTCGGCCGGATGCTGTGCGATGCCTGCTGCCTTAAGGTGGGGCGTGACAGTGCGCTATCACGAGTTTGCATGAGAAATTTTGCATGTTGTTATACTTATGTACAAAGATACCAATGCAAGAAATATCATACTCCAATTATCAAGATCACAAATCCAAATAATACAGGGTTCGAATACAGATGAAATACACAGTAATAAATCCGGATATTACAGTAATGGCCATAATAACTTGATATGTAATGCCTGTATACTAATCTCATTAATACACTACTAACCATTAAAGAGTTTGGTGATTAGAGGGTCTAAGAATCATTTTCCATAAATTGGGTCATGTATGCATGGTTCTAAAAAACGCTAGGCGCTAGGCGTTGCTAACGCCTAGCGCCCAGAGGATTACTCGGGGATTAATCGGACTAGGCGGATTTATTTTTTATTGTTATTTTAATCATTTATATATATATATATGTAAAATAATTAATAATAATTAAAATTTAACCATTTAAACAGATATATAATCAATTATATATTGAATTTGAAATATTGATATAGATATAAGGGAGTTCATAATATCCATAATATCTCAATTTAGAAATTTATAGTACTACTAGAACAAAACCAAAAAAACAAAAAAGTATAACCGCTTAGGCATCCGCCTTGCCGCCCACGTAGCTAGGAAATTTGAAGCATTGATATAAGTATAAAGTAATCCATAGTCCCATAGTATCTTAGCTTGCCTTCATAGGCCCCCGCCAGCCAGCCTAGACAACTGATTAATCACCCAAACACCCAGTATAAGCACGTAGGGCATAATCGGAACGGTAGAGAACCTTCTAGGGATTACTCAGGGGATTATAGGGCTAGGCGGGGATTTTTAAAACACTGCATGTATGCAGAAAATTAAAAAATCTTGAGCAAAATTGAGGAGGTCCACGCTAGGAGTTGGCCCCAATGGACTAAGAACCTCGGCCCTCCACCCAAGTCCGCCATGCTGAGCCGAGCAATCAAGCAAGCCGTGCATGTGGCCATCTGGACACCTTCACTTGTCTCATGGTTTGAACACCCGCTTCACTTTCTAGCTAATAAATTAGTCAAATTTTTTTTTTTTTACATAGGATGCGTTTAGCAAAACTAGCTGATAAGCTAGCTGGTAGCTGATAAACTAGCTGATAGCTATTAAGATAGTTGATAGCTGATTGGGTAGCTGATAAGCTAGCTGATTATGCAGCTGATTAGGTAGTTGATAAACTAGCTGATTTTAATGTAGATGTTTAGCAAATTAGCTAATAAGCTGATAGTACTTTTATTTTTCTATTATTTTTTAAACTTTCTCATGATAACACTCATTTTTACACATATTTTTGCAAAGCTTTTCCGGATTTTAGGATCCTAAAATGTGTAGAATTGTGTCGTTTGTACTCATATTGTGTTTATTGGGCTCGATCACACTTGGGTACGTTTTATTGATTTATAGGTATTTTAAGGATATTAATCAAGCAAGAACGAAGTCTCAACCCCCAATACATATCAAGCAATACGGAAACGAAGGATCAAGCCCAAAAAGAAGGAAAAATAGAGTCAAAACGGACCAACAAAGACACGGCCGTGTCATTTGACACGGGGCGTGTCACTTGCTCGGCCGTGTCAACTAACACTGTCGGGTTCATTGTCCAGCGCCTTTTGCTGTTTCTAGAGCAGTATGACACGGGCCGTGTGACTTTTCGGTGGAAAAATCACTTTTTGACATTTTTGCAAGATTTTGTGAAGAAAAGTGGTCTTTTTGGGTTGATAAAAGGGGCCTTGGATCAGATGTAAAGAGACATTCTGAATATTGGAGAGATTGGAGAGAGAAAAACAAAGAATTTGAGGGCCAACCAAAACAAGGAGATTTGAAGGGGGTTTTTGAAGAACACTTGAAGAACATTTGAGGTCTTGATCCTAAATCCACTCAAGACACCATTTGAGTTTTATCTTCTCCCTATCTTTTACTTATTTTTGTGTTTTATTTAGCATGAACATGATGAACATGATATTTACTGAGATTTCTTTCATTACCATGTCCGGCTAAACTTGTTAGATTCCGGGTATGAGAGTACGTTGATTCAAGTTGTTTTTGAGGGATTGATGAATATATATATATATATATATCTAGTGTGACTTCTTTATCAAATGCTTGGTTTTAATTCATGTTAGAACACTTGATCAATGTTTTTACATGTTTAACTTAATTGCTCATAATTTGAGAGAAGAGGGAATTAATAGGTTTCGAGTATTTGACGTAGTAAATTACGAGATTGAGAAATCGATGATGAACTATGATGATATTTAATCTTATGAACATTTTGGAGTTAGATAATTTATAATAGACGGAGACGTTGTTATAGGTTGTTTAATCTACGTTTTAATGCATCTCGGGAGAGACTTTAGAATATTATTGTGATTATCATTTTGGAGACGCACTTAGAACCCTTCGACATCAATCCCGACTAAACTTAGTGATCAACGGAAACCTAGCCTTGGAATCTATCTTTCAAAACTCTTTCAATTCTTTAATTCGGATATTTTCAATTGTTTAAATAAATTGTCATCCTTTTATTCTATTTCGTTAACCACCCATTCACTTTTTGATCATCTAGATAAAATCAGAATCATTATAATCTAGTACTCAACACAATACAAATATTTAGTCTCTGTGGAATACGACCTTGCTCGCCGCTTTCTACTTACTCCGTACACTTGCGGATTATTTAAAAATTTAGCGAATAAGTTTTTGGCGCCGTTGCTGGGGACTAATTTATTTTTATTAGTGTTTATATTACGATAAGTGTTTCTATTCTTACTTTAGATATTTTCTTATATTTGTTACATAACTCATGTTGTGCACTTTTAAATCCTACTCAGGGAGTGCATGAACACCCGTTTATCTCGAGTACCTTTAGAAACTTTTATCTCGGGAATAAAAGCATTTGCCTGAAGAACAAGTGCTACCTCAAGGAAACTAAGAAGAGATCTTTTTGAAGACATGGAGAGAGCAGGAGACAACATGGGAAGGGACAACACGAACGAGAATGCAATAATCCAAGAAACGAGGGCGGAAGGATTGAAAATCCAACAACTAGGGTGCAATCAATTCGGGATGGATTCCGACCAAAAGTGGACCGAAACTTTGGAGGAATTAGTCATGTTCCAATCAACGCCCTAAATTTCGAGTTGAAACCCGCCTTAATTTCATTGGTTCAACAAAATCAATTTGGAGGATTTGCTGTCGAGGATCCACATGCCCACCTCACTCATTTCATGCAAATATGTGATACTATCAAAATGAATGGAGTCTCGGATGATGCAATATGCTTACTATTGTTTCCATTCTCTTTGAGAGAGAAGACAAGAAATTGGCTTGGGACTTTAGCTCCGGGAAGTATAAGTACATGGGAGGATTTGAGCGAAAAAATTTTGTTCAAATTTTCCCCACCTAACAAGACGATGAAGCTAAATAGTGAGATTAATCTGGACTTAGAACCGTTATATGAAGCTTGAGAACGTTTCAAAGATCTACTAAGGCGATGCCCTCGACATGGTTTCCCCGAAGACCAACAAATGTGTTTCTTTTACAATGGTCTTGTGGGAGAAACAAGAAATTTTATTGATTCTTCCGCGGGAGGGGCATTGCTAGCAAGGAGTGCTGAAGAAGCTTATGGATTAATAGAATAAATGGCTATGAATAGTTATCAATGACCAATGGAAAGAGCAAATGTTAGAAGGGTGGCTGAGATATCCGATTCGGATCCTATCAAGGCACTAACCGCACAAATGACAATGTTAACTACTCAGTTGGGGGCCCTGACAAAAGGAGCTGATGTGAAGATAGCTCCTCAAGGAAGTTCAAGTTCACTACCATCCGACCCATTGGAGGAGGCACGTTACATTAATAATCGAAATTACAACAATTTCTGGAATAATCCACCGTCGGGTTTCTACCATCCCTCCAACCGAAATCATGAAAATTTTAGCTATGCTAATCAAAAGAATGCCTTGCAACCACCGGCCGGATTCAAAGTGTCGAATGGTGAGATAATTGAAGAAGCAAAGCCGACATCAATTCTCGAGAATATTCTAGCTACCTTTATGATGGAGACTAAAGCCGATTTAATTGAGATGAGGAAACATTAGACAAAATCGAAGGCCATATTACTCTATTAGCTACCACCATGGGAGCCCAAATGAAAAATCTCGAAACTCAAATTGGACAATTGGCTAAAGTTGTCGGGAGTTATCATCACCGGGATAATTTCCGAACAACACCGAAGTGAATCCAAAAGAATCTTGTCAAGCTATCACCTTAAGAAGCGGAACGAATTATGAACGGCCAAAGATGCCAACGGTCCAACAAAGCGAGGGAGCCAAAGAGGATCAAATCGAAATTCGAGAGGAAGAAGTGTAGCATGACGCATCTAAGGGGGCTGAGAAGCCTAAAATATCTTCTAATTCTACTTCTACTTCTTTTAAGAAGAAAAAGTTAGATGCACAATTTGCAAAAATTTTAGACATTTTCAAGAAAATTAACACCAATATTCCTTTTGCAGACGCTTTGGAACAAATGCCTAATTATGCAAAATTCTTGAAGGATGTGATGTGAAGAAAACGAAGGATGGAAGAGCATAAGACAATTAAACTAACCAAAGAATGTAGCACTATTATCCAACGCAAATTACCTCAAAAGCTTAAAGACCCCGGAAGCTTTACAGTTCCATGCACCATTGGAAAAGTTTCATTCGATAAAGCTTTGTGTGATTTAGGTGCTTCGATTAACCTTATGCCTTTATCTATTTTCAGGAAATTAGGTGTCGGGAAAATGAAAGCCACAACGATAATGTTACAATTGGCAGATCGATCCATAACACACCCCAAGGGGATTGTTGAAGACGTGCTCGTAAAAGTGGGCAAATTTATATTTCCAGCGGATTTTGTCGTTCTCGACATGGAAGAAGATGAAAATCTACCATCTATCCTTGGACGTCCGTTTTTAGCAACGGGAAAAGCTCTTATTGATGTTGAAAGGGGAGAATTAACACTACGTGTTAACGATGAGCATGTTCGATTTTCCATATTTAAAGCTATGAAATTTCATGATTATATGGAATATTGCAATGTTATTGACCGTATAAGTTCGTATGGAAAGAAAAAAATCTTACACTCATTATCTTCGGATCCGTTAGAGTTTGCCCTTACGAACTCATGTTTTTCTAGTGACTCAACCTTGGAGTTTGATGATTTTGACTTGTTTGATTATGTTTGTGAATTGAATTCTCTACAGGTAGAACCGCAAATCAATAAATTCGATGATTTTGACAAAGAGAAGCATGAAGTAGTTGCGGAAATCAAGCTGACGGACGACTCGACCGTGTCAAGTGACACGGTCCAAAATTTTGGGTCTGTTTCATCTCAGTCGGAAATATCACAACCAAGCCTGGACCTTAAAACCCTTCCAGAACACCTCTAGTATGCATTTCTAGATGGTAATAATACCAATTCGGTAATTGTATCCTCTTCACTTTCATCTACTCAACTAGATAAATTTCTTCGTGTGTTGAGAGCTCATAAGTCGGCTATAGGATGGTCTATCTCAAACTTGAAGGGGATTAGCCCTTCAATATGCATGCATAGGATTTTACTTGAAGAAAATAATAAACCTAAAGTGCAAAATCAACGAAGACTTAGTCCTATAATGAAAGAAGTGGTAAAAAAGGAAGTGCTCAAACTATTAGATGCTCGAATGATTTACCCGATTTCCGATAGTGAGTGGGTAAGTCCTACGCAAGTTGTGTCGAAAAAAGGGGGGATAACCGTGACGAAAGATGAAAAAGGTGAATTAATTGCCATGAGGATAGTTACGGGATGGCGAGTGTGTATAGATTATAGGGCTTTGAATGCGGCTACTCGCAAAGACCATTTTCCTCTCCCCTTCATTGATCAAATGCTTGATAGATTGGCAGGGCATGAATTTTTCTTTTTTTTGATGGATATTTGGTATATAATCAAATCTACATAATACCGGAAGATCAATAAAAAAATGTCTTTTACATGTCCTTATGGAATTTATGCTTATCGTAGAATGCCGTTTGGCTTATGTAATGCCCCAGCCACTTTTCAGCATTGCATGATGGCTATCTTTCATGGTTTGATCGAAAATATAATGGAAGTATTCATGGATGATTTTTCGGTGTTTGGAAATTCATTTGATCATTGCTTGCATAATCTCACTTTAGTTTTTCAGCGGTGTGAAGATACTAATTGACACGTCTTTAGTGTAACTATCGCAAGTGCACGATATCGTATCAAGTAGTAAGTGGACTTTTTGAGTCCGGTTTATCGATCCCACGAGGAAGTTTGGTTATAAGTTGAATTATACACTATTAGTCTATTTGTTATAGAGATATATATGATTGAAACACACAGTTTAAGAGTTTGGTTTGACAATTGCAAAGAAAATGCAATAATAGTTCTAATATTAAAGGAAATGAAAGATTGCACTAATAATAGATTAATAAAAGATAAAATGAAATAGTTGGGATTACAAACTTAGTTCATCATTAGTTATAGAAGATGTATAGGAGATCATAAGATGAATTTACTTATTATGTTGTGTAGATTCGATTTTCCTTAAAAAGACGGTTTCTCTTTCGAACTATAAAACGCCCCTTATATATTGAATCAATCCACTATATTTCTATGTTGATTGGCTTCAATACATAGCATTATGTTTTATGAAACTAACTCAAAGAATCATCTAAGGTCTAGAGGTATATTTCTATCCCCTAGAACAACTTAGAGTGAAGATCATTTGATCTAATCAAACATATTTTCTTTCGAAACATATGAAGACCATAAATATCGTCATTTATTGGCCAAATAAATAAAGATTGTTAAAACAATGAAAATCACATACAATAATAAGTCATTCATAATAGATCTTTATAAAAACTTAAATAACATGACTAACCTTGTTTATAATCCCAACTTAAGGTAACTTAACCCATGAAGGGTTTAATAAACATAATACAAGCTTGAGTGGTCATTATTAGTTGAAAAAGAGAAAGAATTGATCCTAACTCCCTTAGTAGATAAAGGAGAAAGAAGCAATAAACTCCCTTAACAACATATGCTATACCACTATTATACAAGTCACTCAAGAACACAATTGTGTTCTTCACACAAAAAGAAAATATTACAAAAAGTGGAAAAATATAAGATGAATGATGAATGATGATGGATCTAAGGGGTCTATTTATACACCTAAAGTCATCTAATAACTCCAAAACTCCAGCATTATTACAATAGATCGGATCAATGCCAGCCATCCCCTCAATAATACATCAAAAGTATAAAAAATTAGACAAATGATCACAATCTGTCAAGAGTTACGGCCGTAACATTAAGGAGTTACGGCCGTAACTAGGATGGCTTACGGCCGTAACATTCAGTAGTTACGGCCGTAACACGGCTTCATAAATTTTCACACTGGTTGCTTTGTGAGTTACGATTTCAGCCCAGAATTTCTCAGACTTTGCGTTTTTGCCCCAAATCTTCTTCGGAGGATAACTTTTGATATATAACTCTGATTTTGAATCCGGAAGGACTGCCGAACTCGTCTCGGAAAGCCCTACAACATGAATACATAAAAACTCAACAAAGAGAATATTTTATAAACATGTTATTTCTTGAGTAAATCAGTAATTCAATCCGATTAAAACTAGATTTACATCATCATCCGATAAAAATAAAATTATTAAAAACTAATTAATTAAAAGCAAAAACGAGTAGACTTGCTCAATTATGGGTGATATTTATCGATACAAACCATGGATAAGTGTATAAAACTGACACTTATCACACCCCCAAACTTGAATTCTTGCTAGTCCCGAGCAAGACTCTTTATTATTCACGCTCCAAAAAATAAAAATAAAAATAAGACAAAAATAAGAAAATTAATACATACATAAATTAAAATATAAAAAGAGAAAAGGAGATCAAAATGCCATTAATACACAAAAACCAGCTTTATACAGTAGATAGAAATGAATCAAGATTCAAAATAAATCTACTAATGATTTTGAAGTTAAAACACGGTTTTTATTTTGTAATTCCAAATTCAAGGTTTTCCCCCCAAAAGATTGATTATTTCTTTCCCACTCGTGATACAAACGACTACCTTTAATGGTTGCTCTCGATCACTCATTTATTTTTCGACTCAATATGAAGAAGAATTTCATTGGCGTCATAAAATATTGTGATTTTTCACGAAATTGAGTGTATTGAAATTCAGCCGGTAATTAATTCAGACCTGCTCATAAACTACATCCCTTAGTGATAGCTTTCACACCGTTATTTGCTAACGTGTAGCTCTTTTCACCAACACAATTTCTATTTCTTTTTTTTCTTAAGGTGATAGCTTTCACACCGTTATTTGCTAACGTGTAACTCTTTTCACCAACTTTTTTGTGAAATGGCAGCTACGCACCAACAATGGTTAGTCCTTTATTTTTCGCAAAATTTTAAGACCCCCAAAATTAGGCAGCTGTTGCTGCTCAACACTTCTCCTTTTCGTCATTTTTTTTAGGTGATAGCTTTCACATCGTTATTTGCTAACGTGTAGCTCTTTTCACCAATGACTCCTTTTTTTAGGGAATAGAATTTTTGCAGAAAATCATTTATTAGTTAAGCATGAAAAATCAAAAACTCCACAAATTAAGTAAATTTCAGTTCTATTTTTCATCAACCGACTGATTCTTCTTTTCTCAAGGAAACGAATGACTCAATTTTATATGATAACTACAAGGCTTGGAAAGAGAGATTAAGGCTCAAATATTTTTGAATATACAATTTTTTAACCGGTTTAAAACAATTTTAGAAGCTTGTATATAGCTAACTTATTGGTGTTATGACCAGATCTAGAAATCTCACAAATCAAAATAATATATATATATATATATATATATACTAAAAAAAATTAAGGCGAATAACCAAAATAATCAAAACACACCAAAATACCAACACACCAAAATAATTAAAACATACCACCCCCAAACTTGAAAATAAAACTGTCCTGAGTTTTTTAAAAAAATAAAATAAATAAAATAAAAAGCAAGGAGAAAAACAGAATACTCCCTGTTATGAAAGTTGATGCTTGAGCTAACGCCTTTTAGAATCTGCAAGAGAATAAATATACGAGGAAAACAACAAAAGAAAAAAAAATATACTCGGAAGTATAACACAATTTTTAAGATGCGCTTCAAGAAAGTCCGAAGAGTCGCCTTACGCTGCCATCAATGCTTTTATAAAAAAACAAACAATAAAAATTACAGCAATAAAATAACAATACATAAATCGCGAATAGATGCATGTCAAGAGATCAAGAAGAAACTCCTTAAGCTGCCACCATTTAGCACGATTATTACACACGACAGAAAGTAAAAATACAAGAGGTCCGACATGGGTTATCAAAGGGAAAGGAATGAATCCACTTTTCGTTTTCTTACGGTAAAATCTTCCATCCAGACAATTTTAGCTAGAGCTGGATCTGGTTGAGGAACAAATTCATTGAGTTTTTTGATTAGTTCTTCTGGTGTTGTTGCAACGACTATGATTCGTTTAGCACGCTCGGAAATAAAACCTTTTTCAGCAGAGTAGTCGATGAAAGATAGTAAACCATCAAAGAAACCATTGACATTAAGCAGACCTATTGGTTTTTGATGAACATTTAGCTGGGTTCTGGTAACCACATGAAAAAGTTCCACAAGAGTGCCAAAACCACTGGGAAGGGTGATAAAGGCGCCAAAATTATTTATCATGTGAGTTATGCGATCTTGCATATTTACAGATCTAAACTCATCTCCAATAGTTGCCCCGGTGATTTTACTTTCAGCCAGAGGTTTTGGAATTATTCCCAACACTCTTACTCCTTCCATATAGGCAGAAGCAGCAGCTCGTCCCATTAATCCTAGACTTCCTCCTCCGTAAACTACATGAATGCATTTTTCTCCTAAGGTATGACCCAAGTTGTGGGCTGCTTCAGTAAAGCATGCCTCTTTTCCATAACTAGCTCCACCAAAAATGCAGATTGTGCTAAATTTTTTTGTGGAAGATGATGATTCCATTTTTGAAAAGAAATTTTTTAGAGAGAAAAAAGAGAAAAGTACAAGTTTGAGGGATGAATAAAAGAAACAAGCACAATGTTTATTTATAGAAGAAAAAGAAGGTAAAAATTGTTTAACAAGTTTGTGATTGCGTTGATCGCGCTTCAACTACTCAATAGAATAATGAAAGCATTTGTTGCGTATCACTTTTTTTATTCAGAAAATCTCACCATACGACAAAAATTAAATATACTCACGAGTATGTACAGTAGTTGTGATTGTGGCTCACATCCTTCTCTGATTTTACGTTCAGAAACGGCCTAAACGCCTTCTATGAGTCGGGGAGAAGCTTCCCATCCAATTTTCTTACAAATTGGCAAACAGGGTCTTTTAACGTCAGATTCCCAAGACGTTCATATTATGGTTTGAATTTATTCCATAAACATCGAATTTCGTAGTGTAAGAGTCCACTAGGATGCGTGTCAAGAGAAATTTCGATATCATCTAAATTCTCTTTATTCAGACCATCCTTAATGAACTGAATTTTATCTTCTCTGTTTGTAGATGGAATTCCAAAATATCGACATTTTAAATTACAGTTCCATCTAGCACATTTATAGCAAATGGCTATTATCTTTGCTCGTCCTTTCTTGGCATATGAACTTTTTCCAAGCTCTGGTAAAAATCTAGTAGGTATATCTGTGAATTCACCTGCTATTCTCACTTTGGCTTCAATAATGAATCTTATGTCAAAAGGTATGCTTTAATTCATAAGCAACCTCATCCTTTCAAGTCTCGTCTTATAAATTTTTAAAATGACATTTTTGCTGAGAAAGGGAAATCTCTTTTCAATTTTATTCAAAGTTTCTTCCATGATAAAAAAAAATGAAAAAGGATAAAATATCTACAAATATCAGTTGTTGTGGGAAACTGAAAAATCCGACTTTAATAGTCACGGAGTACCATTATCCGCCACTTGACCGGACAGACACAATTGAATACTAAGTTACAACGTCGAGAAATTTGTACCTATAACAATGTAAGATTTCAAAAATAACACTTATACTTCCCCGGCAACGGCGCCAAAAACTTGACATGTCTTTAATGTAACTATCGCAAGTGCACGATATCGTATCAAGTAGTAAGTGGACTTTTTGAGTCCGGTTTATCGATCCCACGAGGAAGTTTGGTTATAAGTTGAATTATACACTATTAGTCTATTTGTTATAGAGATATATATGATTGAAACACACAGTTTAAGAGTTTGGTTTGACAATTGCAAAGAAAATGCAATAATAGTTCTAATATTAAAGGAAATGAAAGATTGCACTAATAATAGATTAATAAAAGATAAAATGAAATAGTTGGGATTACAAACTTAGTTCATCATTAGTTATAGAAGATGTATAGGAGATCATAAGATGAATTTACTTATTATGTTGTGTAGATTCGATTTTCCTTAAAAAGACGGTTTCTCTTTCGAACTATAAAACACCCCTTATATATTGAATCAATCCACTATATTTCTATGTTGATTGGCTTCAATACATAGCATTAGGTTTTATAAAAATAACTCAAAGAATCATCTAAGGTCTAGAGGTATATTTCTATCCCCTAGAACAACTTAGAGTGAAGATCATTTGATCTAATCAAACATATTTTCTTTCGAAACATATGAAGACCATAAATATCGTCATTTATTGGCCAAATAAATAAAGATTGTTAAAACAATGAAAATCACACACAATAATAAGTAATTCATAATAGATCTTTATACAAACTTAAATAACATGACTAACCTTGTTTATAATCCCAACTTAAGGTAACTTAGCCCATGAAGGGTTTAATAAACATAATACAAGCTTGAGTGGTCATTATTAGTTGAAAAAGAGAAAGAATTGATCCTAACTCCCTTAGTAGATAAAGTAGAAAGAATCAATAAACTCTCTTAACAACATATGCTATACCACTATTACACAAGTCACTCAAGAACACAAGTGTGTTCTTCACACAAAAAGAAAATATTACAAAAAGTGGAAAAATATAAGATAAATGATGAATGATGATGGATCTAAGGGGTCTATTTATACACCTAAAGTCATCTAATAGCTCCAAAACTCCAGCATTATTACAATAGATCGGATCAATGCCAGCCATCCCCTCAATAATACACCAAAAGTATAAAAAATTAGACAAATGATCACAATCTGTCAAGAGTTACGGTCGTAACATTAAGGAGTTACGGCCATAACTAGGATGGCTTACGGCCGTAACATTCAGTAGTTACGGCCGTAACATGGCTTCGTAAATTTTCACACTGGTTGCTTTGTGAGTTACGATTTCAGCCCAGAATTTCTCAGACTTTGCGTTTTTGCCCCAAATCTTCTTCGGATGATAACTTTTGATATATAACTCTGATTTTGAATCCGGAAGGACTGCCGAACTCGTCTCGGAAAGCCCTACAACATGAATACATAAAAACTCAACAAAGAGAATATTTTATAAACATGTTATTTCTTGAGTAAATCAGCAATTCAATCCGATTAAGACTAGATTTACATCATCATCCGATAAAAATAAAATTATTAAAAACTAATTAATTAAAAGCAAAAACGAGTAGACTTGCTCAATTATGGGTGATATTTATCGATACAAACTATGGATAAGTGTATAAAACTGACACTTATCACTAATCTCGCTCTAAATTAGGAGAAATGCCACTTTATGGTGCAAGAAGGAATTGTCCTAGGCCATAGAGTGTCCGCCGCTGGATTGGAGGTTGATAGGGCAAAAATTATCGCCATTGAGAAACTTCCCCCACCAAATAATGAAAAGTCAATTAGGAGTTTTCTTGGTCACACGGGTTTTTATATGAGATTCATAAAAGATTTTTCAAAAACCACTAAACCTTTGAGTAAATTATTAGAAAAAGATACGGATTTCATTCTTTGTAACGAGTGTTTGCAGGCATTTGAATCTCTAAAGAAGACATTAGTGAGTACTCCTATCCTCGTGGTACCGGATTGGTCTCAACCTTTTGAGATCATGTGTGATGCAAGTGATTATGCGGTCGGAGCTGTGTTGGGACAACGTCGTGAGAAACCTTTTCATCCCTAATTGACATTAAGGTAGCCTTGATCTCTCTGGCAGAAATAGGGGCCACCAGAGTAGTTCTATGGTCATGACGCAAGGTGTTTCCTGTCCTTACTACTTGCAGAAGAACAACACGAGACACATTAGCAGGGGCGCCTAGCAAGGACTTGTATAACTCAAGCACTTCATTTTGAATAGCATTAGTATCAGTCAGTTGAATGCCCTGCAAACTGGTAAGAATAGTGATACCATCTTTCTTCCTGCTTTTCAAACTTGCATGAAAATACTTATTGTTTCCATCCCCAGAGTTGAGCCAGTGAACCTTAGACTGTTGCTTCAATATTTGCTCTTATATAGACATCTATTTCTCATACTCCTTCAAAGTTGTCCTTTCCTCATCAAAAAGTGTAGTATTCAAAGGATCCTGATTAAGGGTATTTTGAGCCTGGTCTAGCCTGCACCTGGAGTTGTCACCTTTACAACTGTATTAGCATAAAACTTGCTCAAATGCCTTAGTTGCTCTCTTAATGGTTTAAGCTTAGTCCAAACCTTAAACATTAGCACACCTTCAACCTCTACCTGCCAAGCATCCTGAACTGTTTTAAGGAAGTCAGGGTGACTTGCCATATAATTTAGGAACTTAAAATGTCCCCTATGAATAGGGGTAGCAGTTCCACCATTCAAAACCAAAGGTGAGTGATCTGAACTACCAGGATTACACAAATGAACAATGTAGGAACTAAATAACTAGAACCATAAAGCATTACCATGACATCTATCTATCTTGGTGTATATTAGATGTAATACCCGGTTGTGAATTCATTGATTATCATTCAGTAATTGGAAATCAAAAATTTTTCACTCAGTAATAATCATTCATCATTCATATTCATTCAATTGTGTTCACCGTTCGACGTACTTTAGAATCGTGTATCTGTTGTTATTCGTCATTCATCACTGTTTGAGATCGATATGAGAATATTTTCTTCATCATCATCATCATATTTTGGTAGTATGCATGTGAGATAGCGCATGCTACGTACTCCTGTTAGCGCGTGCTAATAGAGTATAGGTAGCGCACGCTATGCATAAGCATTAGTGCACGCTAGCGCAATTGAGGCAGACAGTCCAGTAGGTACTGGACTGAAATTGGAAATTCGTAGTGCACGCTATAAGTGGATAATAATACATGCTAATTGTACTGGTAGTGCACGCTAAGTTACATGTGTAGCGCACGCTATCGCGAGCAGGCGGAGGACAGTGGGTTCTGGACTCCAATATACTGTAACATCAACTATCAGGTAGCGCACGCTAACATAAGGTTAACGTACGCTAAAGATGAGGCATTAGCGCACGCTACCAAGTATGTAGCGCACGCTAACGATGCAGGCAGTGGGTAGTGGACTACCTGGTGAATCCGCTAGTGCACGCTAATCACAGGAGATAGCGCGCGCTAAGATGGGATTTGTATAAATAGGACACTTCACTCTTCATTCCGTCATTTCTTCATTTCTCAACCATTCCGGGCGATTTTGGGCGATTAGCGTAGATATTTTCAAGCTGCAATCATCTAGCATCATCTTCAAGGTTTTAGTTCGGATTAATCATCATTTTATCTTCTCCAACTCACCAAATCAAGGTAACTATTCTTTGAATCTTGAATTTCGGGATTTGAAGGTTCTTCCCGATCTCTTCGAGTTAGCTTTCTATCATGTTGGAATATGTTGAATATGGATTATCTACCTTGTGTACGTGTATTCTTATGGATTCATTGATGTAATTTTCGGAATTTTTGAATAATTGGGGATTTGTTCAAGAACGCCTTGGGTGTTGACTTTGGAATTTTGGGGGTTTCGACTAGATGTTGTCGTAATCTCGAATGGAGTATTCCTATTAGATTATTGAGGGTATTAATGATGTTTTATTGGATTGAATCACTCATTGGAGGTTGGTTTTCGGTATAATTGGGATTAGTTGTAAACAATGGGAGATTGTTTACAATGTGTTTGTTAAATTGCCCCAATGAGTTTGGGTAGTGTTGTATCGACCTTTTGAGTTGATTTTCATTATACGCGGATATGTATATTAAGCGAATCATTGGTAATTGTGTTATTCAAGGTTGTTCAAGGACCAATAATCACTTCAAGGACGTTGTTCGTGGAAGGATTTTCTCGCCGTCGGTTTGAGACAAGTTTTATACTTGTACTAGTCAATAAGATTAATGTTATCATATATGTGTATGAATGTGTTGTATCATTCCGAGACTTAGTCTCTTCATGAGTTCATTGATATTAAGGGATTGTTCGATTCAATACTCTTCGGCAATTATGCCAAATGTTTATTATTGTTCATTAATGGCCGGTTTAAGGCATTGGGATACTCGTTGTTAATGTTATTGTCGATAGATGGTTCGCGGTATCGATGTATCGATTGTTGTTGTTAATATTGATGTCGATATAATACATTGTTGTAATCATTGTTATTATAGTTGGCATCCTATCATTCATGTTGTATTGGCCGATTGAAGGCATTGGCGCATTCGTTATCATCTTCGTCTTCAGTAACCGATTAAAGGTGCTGAGGCATTCATTGTATCATTGTTATCGATTGGTCGTTCTAAGGAAATAGAGGTGCTCAATCATTCATTGTATCATTGTTATCGATTGGTCGTTCTAAGGCAATCGAGATGCTCAATCATTCATTGTATCATTGTTATTGATTGGTCGTTCTAAGGCAATCGAGTTGTTCAATCATTCGTTGCATCATTGTTATCGATTGGCAATTCTAAGGCAATCGAGGTATTGAATCATCCGCTGCATCATTGTTATCGGTTGGCCATCCTAAGGCAATCGAAGTATTGAATTGGGACTGTCGAGGACGGTGCCCATTCGTGAATTACTGTCGTCGTGTTGGCTGACTCAAGGCAACACACTATCATTCTTTTGAATTCGGTAATCTTTGGATCATTTTTGTTTGTGATTAATTGTGTTTTGGAAGATAGTCTCGGCTAGTGCTCATTATGGGTAAGCTTGGGGCTTGAACCTTCAAGGTTGGTTTCCCAACACCTACAGCTCAGTAGGTCACGGTCATGTTGATGATCTCATTATGGGTAAGTCTGGAGCTTGAACCTTTGCGGTTAGTTTCCCAGCACCTGCAGTTCAGCAGGTCACGGTCACTGGGTGATCATTATGGGTAAGTTTGAGGCTTGACCCTTCGCGGTTGGTTTCCCAACACCTACAGCTCAGTAGGTCACGGTCATATTCATGATCTCATTATGGGTAAGTTTTGGGCTTGAACCTTCGCGGTTGGTTTCCCAACACCTACAGTTCAGTAGGTGACGACCATTGGATGGTCTTATTTACGACTTCGTGCCGTGGCTTCGGCCCTCATTGATACAGCTTCGAGCTGTTTTGGCTTCAGGTGATTGTGATATTTGATAGCTTCGGCTGAGTGGCTTTCAGGCCTTTGTGATGTCTTGGTATTTTCGTTGGAGCCTTCGGGCATTGTGATTCATATTTAATTCAGTTCTGGTTTGGTTCATATTCGTGTAATTCATTGTGGTGTTCTATAATTATGATCCGCCGTTGGGCATTTATGTTCTACCTGTTGAACATGTATTAATAGTATGTCGTGGGCATAGTGTTTCACGAATGCTCAGTTCTTACCTTGGTTTGTGAGCATCTCATATTATTATTATCATTGTACTGTTTCATTCTGCCTTTGAATGCATATCATGTTATACATGTATTTGATGTTCATTATCTGGATGACTGACCCCGTGGGGGCGGAACATGTTTTCATGTTTTAGGTGCTTGCGAGGAGAGAGTTGAGACACAGGGGCATAATGATGGCGACGAGGCATTCGAGCGATACTAGTCCGAGTTGTTCATATTGGTCAGTCAGTGTAATATCCGCAATTTTCGATTTTCGGTAAATTTCTTTTTTTCGGCAGAAGTCCGTTTTGACGACTCGCTCATGACCGTTTCGTCATTCCGAGAATGATTAATTCTGCACTTTTTGTCATCCGAGTTCGTTTCGGTATCGTTTTGTTGAGTTCCGAGCTTTTTAGCGACTTTTTCCGCACTTGAGCTCGATTCTTGCGAATCTCGTCCGAAACTGTTGTTTCGAGTTTCTCGTAAGTTCATTTAATGTTATTATTCATGTTGCGAGCTTTGGTTCGGTGTTTCGATCACGTATCGTGATTTCCGGGCGTTTTGGGCCATTTTTGTAATTTTCCAAAGTTTGGGGTAATTACTTCCGTTGTCGAATTCCGACACTTCGGGTTGTTGGAATATTTATTCCACACATTATTTAATTTGTGTTTTGATGATTAAAGTTGCTAAACTACAAAACAACATCGAGGTGAAGCAAAACGGCGAAGCAGACGAAGACGCAAAAATTGCAATCTGGACTGCATTAGCGCACGCTAAGGGACATAAGTTAGCGCACGCTAACGAGGAGTCAACTGCATGTCAGCCAAGTTTAGAAGTAAGCTGCAGTGAAGTCGCCTGATGGATAGCGCACGCAAGTTATTCAATGTTAGCGCACGCTAAGCATCTAAAGTTAGCGCACGCTATACAATCCATATTAACGCACGCTATCGAGCCATGTTACTGTTGTGGAAGATATTCAAACACAGAATGACGTATGCAATGAAGTCATCATTAGCGCACGCTACAAAGGATGATTAGCGCACGCTAAGATGTTTGAATCTAGTCAATCCGAATGTTGGGAAAAGCAGGTCAAAGTCAGCATATCAAACGGTCACTTTGACAATCCATGCAACGGATATATTGGATTAGCGCACGCTACAAAGGAAGTGGTAGCGCACGCTAACTGTTAAGGACATTAGCTACTGGACTGAAATATAAAGTGATTAACGCACGCTACATGAAAGCCTTTACGTACGCTAGAGCAAAAATGTGCGATAGCGCACGCTAAGAAGAAAGGCTAGCGCACGCTAGCTAGTCATTGGCGACAACGGCTAGTAAGGAGGAAGAAGGCTATAAATACCAAGGAGTTGGTATTATTCCATACAACAACATTGAGCAAAGCATACATACGTGTTATATCATTGTAAACATTATAGTTGTTGTTCTTGAGCTTAATTAAGAGTGATTGAGTGTTATACACAAGATCATACACGAGCGATAAAAAGAAAAGATACGATTTGATTCGGTGTTATTAGGATCAAGGATCCGGCATTGTTAGAATCACAATCGCTATCTTAGTGAGGTTTATCTAGTACCGATAGAAAGCTAGAGTGGTTGATTCCTTATCCAATAGAAAAGGAAAAATGGTTTTACTCGGACCGATAGAAGACGAGCTTGTAACGGTAATCCCTCGACCGATAGAAGAGAGGCGTAGAGGTTTTGATCTTAAGCCTAAGGAAAAAGATACATCGAGAGAGGACGTAGGCTTCGTTAATAGCCGAACCTCTATAAATCCTCGTGTCCTTTATTTTCCGCAATTTATTTTCGCTTTCGCATAAAACGGCGCAAATATCCGATTTGGTACCCAACACGGGTGGTCGGAATCGTGTGTTCTCTTAGCGCTTGGATTCGTCTTTGCGAGTACTTCGTAATCGTATCTTCGGTTTTTACTCAGGTTCGGGTTTCGGGGTCGTCCGGGCCGTCGGAGTGGCCACGGCCGAGTCACGGCCGGGCGAGGGCTGGCTTT
Organism: Orobanche coerulescens; assembly: GCA_033398695.1. Lineage (NCBI taxonomy): Eukaryota > Viridiplantae > Streptophyta > Magnoliopsida > Lamiales > Orobanchaceae > Orobanche > Orobanche coerulescens. Next base: position 48,570,506 of record CM065801.1, on the reverse strand, counting down.
GGCGAGTTACGGCCGTAAGGTGCGATTCTGGCCGTAACGTGTGCTAATTCACCGTAAGGTGTGATCGGGTACGGCCGTATGGCGCTGGCGACTTCTGACGAAGGCCGATTACGGCCGTAATGTGTGCGAGTTACGGCCGTAAGTGTCCATTTGGTCTTGGGCGAGATCTTTGACGAATGCGATTACGGCCGTAAGGCTGGCGAGTACGGCCGTAAGGGACCGAGTTACGGCCGTAAGGCCTTGCCGATTCTGGCCAGTAACCTGCCGGCTATATATAGCACAGCTCGGCGATTTCATTTTTACTCGATTTTTTCCCTTCTTTGGCGGCGGCAGTGCGACGAAATGGTGTTCTTGGTCGATCCTACTCAATTCCAAGATGTTTTGGAAGATCCTTGTTGATTATATCAACATCTAATCCGTGTTCTTCGTCGAATCAAGGTATATTTCTTGATTTTCCTTCAAGTTGACTTTTCGGAGATTTGTTCTTGATTTCGATTCTAGTCCGATTTTGATACATCGATTGGTGTAGTATGATGTTATTAGTCGTGTTCTATGGGTTGTATATCCATATTTCAAGTTTGTTCGACTCGATTAGTGATTCGAGTGTTCTTGGGAATTGTTGAACATTTAGTGTTCGATTAAATGTCCCAATGAGTTTCCCTTCGATAGTTTGTTGGGATTTCCGTTGTTTTGGCCTTGATTCTCGTCGTAACCATGTGTTATTGTTCCTTCCGGAGGTTTATAGGTGTTCGAGGATTCCGATGTTGAATCCCGTTTGGTGATTGATGTTTCGTGTGGTGTTATTCTCGTAACACTCGTGGTGATATCGCGTTCTTGATATTGTTTGGGGGTTCGGGGCTATTCGACCGCGTCCTATCCGTCGTCTCGTTGTGATCGTGATTTCGAGGCAAGTACCTTGCCCATACTATTCTTGTTTTGTGGATATAATAATTGGTGATCGTCTTGGTGTATTTGTTTGTTTGTTTGAAATGTGTCTTCAAAAGATTTCGGTTTGGCCTCGTTAAAGGCTCTCTTTCAAAACGCGTGTGTGTTTTGTGAACGGTGTGTTCCGGGAATTGATTATGATTTGGTTATTTTGAATGTTGAAGGATATGATGATGATACTCCTATTGTTTAAAGTTATGGAATCGTGTATTCCGTATTTAATCTTGTTATGGTGTTTTGAAGAGTTTGATAATGGTGTCGAGTTAATGCCATCTCTAGTGAGTATTCTTAATGAACTTACATTCTTAGCATATTAGTATTGCATGAGTAACGTGTGTGTGTGTATGCTCACTATGGGTTAGATCCGACGGGGTCTCGGTAGGGGTCCACAAGAGACGTGGATCGACGAGCTTGCTTTTAACCACTACGGGTTAGATCTGACGGGGTCTCGGTAGGGGTCCACAAAGACGTGGATCGACGGTTAATTGTGGTGCATTTTGCAACTGTGATTTGGATTATTGGCGTTTCCGGAAACGAGTATTTTGAACGGTTTTCATTTGCATGCATTGACTAAGTGTGTAAGAGGTAAGTTGTTCGTTTGGCTTACTTGGCTAGGATGGCACTAGAGTATTTTGTTGTTTGTGTTAAATCCTTCAATTGTGGATTTTGATGTTGGAAGACGAACCTTGTGGTCGTTCTTGTGTACTGTGAGTTGATGAGATTTGGGGCTAAAATCCCAATGGTTTTGTAAACGTCATTTTACGGATTTGGGGCTAAAATCCCAACGGTTTGGTAAAGGTCATTTTTCGGAAAGTAAACCTTTGGGGCGGTGACCCCTTTTGTATTTTGGATTTTGAAAAGTAGGATTTGATAATCCTAAGTTGTTTTCTGTTAAAACTCTCGATGGCATTCTAAACCGTTTTATAAATCATTTCCATTGATTTATGATATTTCGATTTTGAAATGTTTTCTCAAACTCTTACCTCGGGAAATACTTTTCGTTTCGTTTGGATCTTTGAGGATTCCTGGTTATTGTTATTCGTGGAATGTGAATTGTATGGCTCGTATTTGCACTTTGTTCTTGCACTAGCAAAACAGTGGAGTTTTGCTAACCCCCGAGTATTCGGGGGGTGGATGTCTGTTTTTGCATTCAGGTTTTGGAGCATAACACAGGGTCGGGCACGAAGGATGATGAAAGATGATCGATACTAATCACATGAGGAACCGTACATCATGTATTGGTTCAGTTGTACTTTATTTTCCGCTGCTATATTGTTCCCGTTGTACGGGTGTGGTTGTATTTTGACCCCTGCGTGGGCATGAGTTGTATTTGAGTTGTATGTAATTATTGAAAGACTAAATCGGTCTACTGAGTCATTTTAGCCTTAAAGGCATGGTCGAGTTGTTATATGTTGTTACCAGCCTGGTAGATCCTTGAGGAAGGGTTCTACGGCATGTAATATCCCTGAGCGGATTGGGGGTGTTACATAAATGGTATCGGAGCTTATGTTGTGTAAACCTAGGCTGTCGGGTCAGTGGTGTCTATTGAGTTTTGTCTCGTCGGATTTTGTCTGACTGAGTCGTGTCGCGACGCGTCGTCTGAGTTTGTTGGTCGTGATTAGTATCGTGGGGCGATCATCATCTTCGTGCGACCTGTGGAAGTAAGTCTCCCTTCTTTGTGTTGTGCCTCGTGTGACACGAGCTATTTTTATGATTATTTGTTAAGTGGTGGAATCCTTATGTGGATTTTGATTTCACGATATGTATTTAGTCGACTCTCGTATTTGATTTATACGAGGAGTGTCGTCGCTTGTGATGTATGTTTATTGTTGTTTTTGTCCGTTGCTGATGATTTTCGAATCAATTTGCACGTTTTACAAGTTCTCTTGTGGAAGCTTTGTGCTTATACACGTTCGACTTGTTCACTAGCCAGTGCGGGGGGGTCTTTAGAGGCCTCGAATGGGGCCAGTGGTTTTGTTCTGAATGTGGTTATTTGACTCTAATATTTTGTTCTTATGAGGAGTAGTGTTGCTGGATTGTGCATGTTGAACTGTATTTCTTTTATCCGTTGCGTGAGTTCTTTTGTAATGACTTTCGGTATTTTACCGACCGAGTTTTATTTCGAAAACCGATTCCCTTAACCGAGTTTTTGGCATTATGGCCTTGATCATTTTGGCGAAATTCTTATGACGGTATTTAGCATTTTGTAAATGGCTTCTGTGAGTTTTTGAAATATTACCGTCATCGGCCTTTTTGGCATTTTTGTAAATGGTTTTTAGCCTGGGGTTCCGACGCGGGACCCACAGCGCTATGATGTTCCGTGTGATTACCTGAAATTTTTGGGCATTCTAGCCTTTTTGGCATCGTCCTTTTTGGCATTGAATTATTTTCAAAAACTTGAGTATCTTAGAAATAAATTTCGAGACGTACGTTTCAAATGAATTGTTTTCTCGCGGTACTTCTAAGGTGCCACAATCTGTTTCAAAATTCTTCTACCTCGAGGACCAAAATGTTTTTAGATATTTTCAATGTTTTAGAAACATTTTTATTTAGACCCGAGGGTCGAATATTCTGAAAGTTTTCACCGAGAGAGAGTGTCCTCATTTTTATCAAATGCGAAATGGTTTTCCAAAGTCTCGATAACGATGTTTCACGTTTTCACTTTTTTTTGAAAGGTGATACTCAAGATCGACCAGTGTTTTTCTAAATTATTTTCAAAATGAGGTTTTCGTTTTTAAAACCTATCCATTCCCGTTTGAGGGCTGGGTATGTATGTATGATGTTCGCGTTGTCATTTTGATGTTTGCTCCCGATTATGATCGAATTGGCGGTGTGAGCGTTGAGTCGTTTTCTACACATTTGTTGTGTTAGCCCTCTGTGAGAGGTGGGATATTGGTATTGAATATTGTCGCCTCGCAGTGATTTCTGCGTTGTCGCGCATGTGTGAGCTGTTAGAGCTTGGTTTTGTATGACCGTGTGCATCGGTGATGGTTCCGTTATGTATCAGTTGTTTAATGTCTTGTTACCTTGCTCCCGTTTTTGTGAATTTCGTGGACGAGGTCGGAGGTAATACCCATACTATTTGGACTTCTGTATTTTCTCTTTCTCCGGTCTATGGATTCGCTCATGTTCGTTGAGACTTCATGAACTCGTTCTGTATTCCGGTTTCATCATTCGAACGAGTTGTGATCTTGTTTTGGGTCGACCTGGTATCGCTGTGACTTTTCCGAGTTCGGTTCGATTCCTGTGAACCTTGTTCGGAAGTAACATCTTTTGGTTCTACTAGTTCTTTTATTCGAAGTGGATCGGATTTGGAACTTCTGTATTTTCGACTCTGTCAACTCGTTTATGTTCGTTGACATTTTCTGAGCTTGTCCTGCCCCTTGCTTTTGTTGATCGAACGAGTGTGGTATTGTTTTGGAATAACTCGTTTGTCGCTGTGACTTTTCAATCGCTATTCCCTTTCCTGTGGATCTTATGGGAATGCATGTCTTGTAGTTCTCACCATATCATCCTGGGAGTTGTTGTTTGAATTTTATTATCCTTCGTGTTTCGGACATGATTGTTCGATCTTTGTTGTCTCGATTGTTTACTTGTTCGGTTTTTGTTCTCGTTTCGTGATTGTTGAGCATTCAGACTCCTTCCTAATTCCCTTAAGTTCGGGAAATTAGTCTCGTTTTCGATCTTCTAACCCTTGGGCGGTGGAATTCAGTATTTCTTCAGCGATTGGCTCGCGTTTTGATTGATGTACCGTTGGGGTGGTCGATCATATTGATTTTCGTTCGTTGTGTTTTGTGATTGTTTGGATAATTAACTTGACTATATTATCCGTTTGATGACGCTTGTCATTTTTTGGTTTTATTATATTCCTAACGGCGACGTTGTGTTGGTCGTCGTGGAACGTGTTTTCACGCCGTATGTCTTTTTGCGTTTCTCGCAGCGTTTCGCCGTTGGGCGCGAGTTTTCAGTTTTGTGTATCTCGTCGAGTTTTCCTGGTGGGATATTGCTTCTCCCTACTTGTTTTAAGTTTCGAGACGAAACTTCTTTTAAGGAGGGTAGAATGTAATATCCGCAATTTTCGATTTTCGGTAAATTTCTTTTTTTCGGTGGAACTCCGTTTTGACGACTCGCTCATGACCGTTTCGTCATTCCGAGAATGATTAATTCTGCACTTTTTGTCATCCGAGTTCGTTTCGGTATCGTTTTGTTGAGTTCCGAGCTTTTTAGCGACTTTTTCCGCACTTGAGCTCGATTCTTGCGAATCTCATCCGAAACTGTTGTTTCGAGTTTCTCGTAAGTTCATTTAATGTTATTATTCATGTTGCGAGCTTTGGTTCGGTGTTTCGATCACGTATCGTGATTTCCGGGCATTTTGGGCCATTTTTGTAATTTTCCAAAGTTTGGGGTAATTACTTCCGTTGTCGAATTCCGACACTTCGGGTGGTCGGAATCGTGTGTTCTCTTAGCGCTTGGATTCGTCTTTGCGAGTACTTCGTAATCGTATCTTTGGTTTTTACTCAGGTTCGGGTTTCGGGGTCGTCCGGGCCGTCGGAGTGGCCACGGCCGAGTCACGGCCGGGCGAGGGCTGGCTGGCGAGTTACGGCCGTAAGGTGCGATTACGGCCGTAACGTGTGCGATTACGGCCGTAAGGCGTGATCGGTAATGCGGCCGTATGGCGCTGGCGGCTTCTGACGAAGGCGATTCTGGCCGTAATGTGTGCGGTTACGTAGTAAGTGTCCATTTAGTCTTTGATTACAGCGAATGCCGGTTACGGCCGTAAGGCCTGCCGAGTACGGCCGTAAGGGACCGAGTTACGGCCATAAGGCACTACCGGTTACGGCCGTAACCCTGCCGGCTATATATAGCCTGGCTCGGCCAGATTTCATTTTTACTCGATTTTTCCCTTCTTTCGGCGACTGGCGACGGGTGCGACGGGAAATGGTGTTCTTGGTCGATCCTACTCAATTCCAAGATGTTTTGGAAGATCCTTGTTGATTATATCAACATCTAATCCGTGTTCTTCGTCGAATCAAGGTATATTTCTTGATTTTCCTTCAAGTTGACTTTTCGGAGATTTGTTCTTGATTTCGATTCTAGTCCGATTTTGATACATCGATTGGTGTAGTATGATGTTATTAGTCGTGTTCTATGGGTTGTATATCCATATTTCAAGTTTGTTCGACTCGATTAGTGATTCGAGTGTTCTTGGGAATTGTTGAACATTTAGTGTTCGATTAAATGTCCCAATGAGTTTCCCTTCGATAGTTTGTTGGGATTTCCGTTGTTTTGGCCTTGATTCTCGTCGTAACCATGTGTTATTGTTCCTTCCGGAGGTTTATAGGTGTTCGAGGATTCCGATGTTGAATCCCGTTTGGTGATTGATGTTTCGTGTGGTGTTATTCTCGTAACACTCGTGGTGCTATCGCGTTCTTGATATTGTTCGGGGGTTCGGGGCTATTCGACCGCGTCCTATCCGTCGTCTCGTTGTGATCGTGATTTCGAGGCAAGTACCTTGCCCATACTATTCTTGTTTTGTGGATATAATAATTGGTGATCGTATTGGTGTATTTGTTTGTTTGTTTGAAATGTGTCTTCAAAAGATTTCGGTTTGGCCTCGTTAAAGGCTCTCTTTCAAAACGCGTGTGTGTTTTGTGAACGGTGTGTTCCGGGAATTGATTATGATTTGGTTATTTTGAATGTTGAAGGATATGATGATGATACTCCTATTGTTTAAAGTTATGGAATCGTGTATTCCGTATTTAATCTTGTTATGGTGTTTTGAAGAGTTTGATAATGGTGTCGAGTTAATGCCATCTCTAGTGAGTATTCTTAATGAACTTACATTCTTAGCATATTAGTATTGCATGAGTAACGTGTGTGTGTGTGTGTATGCTCACTACGGGTTAGATCCGACGGGGTCTCGGTAGGGGTCCACAAGAGACGTGGATCGACGAGCTTGCTTTTAACCACTACGGGTTAGATCCGACGGGGTCTCGGTAGGGGTCCACAGAGACGTGGATCGACGGTTAATTGTGGTGCATTTTGCAACTGTGATTTGGATTATTGGCGTTTCCGGAAACGAGTATTTTGAACGGTTTTCATTTGCATGCATTGACTAAGTGTGTAAGAGGTAAGTTGTTCGTTTGGCTTACTTGGCTAGGATGGCACTAGAGTATTTTGTTGTTTGTGTTAAATCCTTCAATTGTGGATTTTGATGTTGGAAGACGAACCTTGTGGTCGTTCTTGTGTACTGTGAGTTGATGAGATTTGGGGCTAAAATCCCAATGGTTTTGTAAAAGTCATTTTACGGATTTGGGGCTAAAATCCCAACGGTTTGGTAAAGGTCATTTTCGGAAAGTAAACCTTTGGGGCGGTGACCCCTTTTGTATTTTGGATTTTGAAAAGTAGGATTTGATAATCCTAAGTTGTTTTCTGTTAAAACTCTCGATGGCATTCTAAACCGTTTTATAAATCATTTCCATTGATTTATGATATTTCGATTTTGAAATGTTTTCTCAAACTCTTACCTCGGGAAATACTTTTCGTTTCGTTTGGATCTTTGAGGATTCCTGGTTATTGTTATTCGTGGAATGTGAATTGTATGGCTCGTATTTGCACTTTGTTCTTGCACTAGCAAAACAGTGGAGTTTTGCTAACCCCCGAGTATTCGGGGGGTGGATGTCTGTTTTTGCATTCAGGTTTTGGAGCATAACACAGGGTCGGGCACGAAGGATGATGAAAGATGATCGATACTAATCACATGAGGAACCGTACATCGTGTATTGGTTCAGTTGTACTTTATTTTCCGCTGCTATATTGTTCCCGTTGTTGATCGGTCAAAAACTTATCTTAAAAACAGGAGTTCTTGAGTCGCTCGCAAATATATACGAGGTAGAAGTAGTTGTGGTAAGTTCTACCAAGGTCTTTTCTCTCGAGGATTGTCCAATAGGGCTTCGTATAATTTTTTTGTTACAAATTGCGAGAAATAAATACTAAAATAGATTATTGGGTTTCTAAATATTAATTAAATTAAAATGCACTATTTTTAATTTAAACTATTTTTTAATAAGACAAGTTTATATAAGACTATTTTTATTAAGACTATTTATACTAGACTATTTATATTAAGACTATTTATACTAGACTATTTATATTAGACTATTTATATTAAGACTATTTATACTATACTATTTATATTAAGACTATTTATACTATACTATTTATATTAAGACTATTTATACTAGACTATTTTTAACTAGTGAAAATAAATAGAATTAAAATGAGTTGGGAATTTATAAAATCTAGGGGATTACGGGTTCATTAAATTAGGTATTTAATTAAGTATAGGAATTGATTTATATGGATATAAAAGAAAAAATGAATGTTTATCGAGTAATCAACTTTTCACCTCCGTACTTTCGTAATCAAAGATGTCTTAATCGCTGTCACTTTTTTAAGATGTTGATAACAAGATTAACACTTGATAGATTGAAAAGATGTGTTTCCAATACACTTAACAATCAATCAAGGAGGTTTCACTAGTAGAAATAGGATATGATCAATCTCTATTTAAACCAATTAGTCCTTTCATTTCTCTAACTTGACTATTTTTAGGATAAACGATCGTTCATCGAGTAATCAACTTTTCACCTCCGTACTTTCGTAATCAAAGATGTCTTAACCACTTTCGCAATCTTAAGATGTTGATAACAAGATTAACATTTGATAGATTGAAAAGATATGTTTCCAATTCACTCAACAATCAATCAAGAAGGTTTCATTAGTAAAAATAGGATATGATCAATCTCTATTTAAACCAATTAGTCCTAAAAATAGTTTAAATCAATCAAATACTCAATATATAACCTAATAGAAATCCCCCTTCCCCTATGAAGAAAGATTAGCTACTCATTGGTTTATACATACTAAAATTATAACAGAAATAATTGATATATATAATATATATAGAAACTTTTAATTACTAGAACTTAATGACAATAGATAAAACTTACTTGAATATGATGAATCAAAGTGCAAGAAACAAACTTCAAAATATAACTTCAAACTTGTTTAAAGGTTACAAGCTTACAAAATTTGAAAGTAAAACACTAAGTAAAATACTAAGTGCTTATTGATCAAGCACTTTTCAATTACAAACTAAATGAAAGAAAAACTTCAAACCAAAAATAAAATACAAACTAAAATTGAAAGTTCTAAGGAAAATATATTGCTAAAGGAAAGGAGTATTTCTTAGCAAGAAGTTGAGGATTTCTTGGTAAGAATGTGGGTTATTTTGTAATGGGTGAAGATGTCCTTTTATAGGTGATTTTCAAGAATACAATTGATTATTTAATTCAAAATATCTATTGTAATATCATTTTTTTAATTCTTTGTTCACACTTCACCCATGTCTTTGAATTTTCAGATTTTTGACCAAAAAAATATCTTGTGGTTGAGTTCACAAGTTGGTCAAAAGTGGACTAATTTTGCATGGCATCTGCTGAAAAACGGCGATGAAAAACGGCCCAGTTTGTCCCGTGTTGTGCGCCGTTTTGTGCTGACTCGGTCTCTTCCGGAATACGCGCGAGGACACGGCGTTAAATGCCGGCCGTGTGTGAAACGGCCCAAGACACGGCCCTTGTTGCGCTGTATGTGAAACGGCCTACATAACACGGTCCTGTTTGCGCCGTGTTGTAGGTCGTTTTGCCTTGAAAAATTCCCGTCGTTGGATTTGATCTTGTTTTCCGTCCTTTTTGATGTTTCATGTCAGTAATCTGTAAAATAACCATTTTTAGCTCATGTTTGGATATATCTGTAAAATATATATTTTTAATCACAAATCAGTACAATTATGCCCGGAAAAATGAATATTTTGTATATAAATTTTAGATCAATTATGCACTAATCAAATACCCCACACTTAAATTCTTGCTAGTCCCGAGCAAGACTCTTTATTAATCACACACAAAATAAAAATTAAAATAAGACATAAAATAAAAAATAAAAAAATAATACACACAAATATAAGAAAAATAATTATATATAAAGATAAAAAGAGATCAAAATGCCATTAATACACAATAACCAACTTTATACAGTAGATAGAAATGAATCAAGATTCAAAATAAATCTACTAACGATTTTGAAGTTAAAACACGGTTTTTATTTTTGTAATTCCAAAATACAAGGTTTTCCACCCAAAAGGTTGATTAGTTCTTTCCCACTCGTGACTTCACACGACTCCCTTTAATGGTTGCTCTCGATCACTCGTTTATTTTTCGACTCAATATGAAGAAGAATTTCATCGGCGTCATCAAATATTGTGATTTTCACAAAATTGAGTGTATTGAAATTCAGCTGCTAATTAATTCAAATCTGCTCATAAACTACATCCCTTTTAGTGATAGCTTTCACACCGTTATTTGCTAACGTGTAGCTCTTTTCACTAACACAATTTCTATCTCATTATTTTTCTTTCGTAAAAAGGTGATAGCTTTCACACCGTTATTTGCTAACGTGTAGCTCTTTTCACCAATTTTTATGAGAAGGAAGCTACGCACCAACAATGGTAAGTCCATTATATTTCGCAAAATTTAAGACTTCCAAAATTAGGCATTTATTCTTTGCTCAACACTTCTCCTTTTTGTCATTTATTTTTTAGGTGATAGCTTTCACACCGTTATTTGCTAACGTGTAGCTCTTTTCACCAATGACTCCTTTTTTTTAGGGAATAGAATTTTTGCAGAAAATCATTTTTTAGTTAAGCATGAAAAATCAAAAACTCCACAAATTAAGTAAATTTCAGTTTTATTTTTCATCAACCAATTGATTCTTCTTTTCTCAAGGTAACGAATGACTCGATTTTATATGATAATTACAAGGCTTGGAAAGAGAGATTAAGGCTCAAAAAAAAATTTTGGAATATACAATTTTTTTACCGGTTAAAATGATTTTAGAAGTTTGTATATAGCTAATTTATTGGTGTTTATGGCCAGATTTAGAAATCTCACAAATCAAAATACTATATATATATACTAAAATAAAAAATTAAGGCAAATAAAAACACACCAAAACATACTAACACACCAAAACATACTACAAACCACCCCCAAACTTGAAAATAAAACTGTCCTCAGTTTAACAACAACAACAACAACATCTAAGCCTTAGTCCCAAAATGATTTGGGGTCGGCTAACATGAATCAAACTTTGAATAAAAATAAAATAAAAAATAAAAATCAATGCAGAAAAGCAGAATACTCCCTGTTAAGAAAGTTGATGTCTGAGCCTAACGCCTTTTAGAATCTGCAAGAGAATAAATATACGAGGCACACACAAAAGAAAATAAAATATACTCGTAAGTATAACATAATTGTTTAGATGCGCATCAAGAAAGTCCGAAGAGTCGCCTTACGCTGCCGTCAAAGTTTTTAAAAAAGCAAAACACGAAATAAAAATTACAGCAATACATAAATCGCGAATAGATGCGCGTCAAGAGATCAAGAAGAAACTCCTTAAGCTGCCATCATTTAGCACGATTATTACACACGACGGAAAGTAAAAATACAAGAGGTCCGTCATGGGTTATCAAAGGGAGAGGAATGAATCCACTTTTCGTTTTCTCACTGTAAAATCTTCTACCCAGACAATTTTAGCTAGAGCTGGATCTGGTTGAGGAACAAATTCATTGAGTTTTTTGATAAGTTCTTCTGGTGTTGTTGCAACGACTATGATTCGTTTTGCACACTCGGAAATAAAGCCCTTTTCGGCAGAGTAGTCGATGAAAGACAGTAAACCATCAAAGAAACCATTGACAATAAGCACTCCTATTGGTTTTTGATGAACATTTAGCTGGGCTCTGGTAACCACATGAAAAAGTTCCTCAAGGGTGCCAAAACCACCGGGAAGGGCGATAAAGGCGCCAGAATTATTTATCATGTGAGTTATGCGATCTTGCATATTCACAGATCTAAACTCATCTCCAATAGTTGACCCGGTGATTTTACTTTCAGCCAGAGGTTTTGGGATTACTCCCAACACTCTTACTCCTTCCATATAGGCAGAAGCAGCAGCTCGTCCCATTAATCCTAGACTTCCTCCTCCGTAAACTACATGAATGCATTTTTCTCCTAAAGTACGACCCAAGTTGTGTGCTGCTTCAATAAAGCATGCATCTTTTCCATAACTAGCTCCACCAAAAATGCAGACTGTGCTAAATTTTTTTGTGGAAGATGATGACTCCATTTTTGAAAAGGAAAAAAAAATTAGAGAAACAGAGAAAAGTGAAAGTTTGAGGGATGAATGAAAGAAACCAGTAGAAAGTTTATTTATAGAAGAAAAAGAAGGTAAAAATTGCTTAACAAGTTTGTGATTGCGTTGATTGCGCTTCAACTACTCAATAGAATAATGAATGCATTTATCGCGTATCACATTTTTTATTCAGAATATCTCACCATACGACAAAAATAAAAGATACTCACGTGTATGTACAGTAGTTGTGATTGTGGCTCACATCTTCCTCTGATTTTACGTTCAGAAACGGCCTAAACGCCTTCTATGAGTCGGGGAGAAGCTTCCCATCCAATTTTCTTACAAATTGGCAAACAGGGTCTTTTAACGTCAGATTCCCAAGACGTTGTTCATATTCTGGTTTGAATTTATTCCACAAACATTGAATTCCGTAATACACAAGTCCACTAGGATGCGTGTCAAGAGAAATTTCGATATTATCTAAATTCTCCTTATTCAGACCATCATTAATGAACTGAATTTTATCTTCTCTGTTTGTAGATGGAATTCCTAAAGATCGACATTTTGCATTACAGTTCCATCTAGCACATTTATAGCAAACGGCTAGAATCTTTGCTCGTCGTTTCTTGGCATATGAACTTTTTCCAAGCCACGGTAAGAATCTAGTTGGTGTTTACGTGAATTCACCTTCTATTCTTACTTTGGCTTCGATAATGAATCTTATGTCAAAAGGTATGCTTTTATTCGTAAGCAACCTCATCCTTTCAAGCCTTATCTTGTAAATTTTTAAAATTGCATTTTTGCTTAGAAAGGGAAATCTTTTTTCAATTTTAAACAATGTTTCATCCATGATAAAAAAACAAAAATAAAAAGACAATGAAAATAATTAAAAAAAAATATATACAAATATCAGTTGTTGTGGGAAACTGAAAAGTCCGACTTTGATAGTCACGGAGTACCGTTATCCGCCACTTGACCGGACAGAAAAATTATATTTGGCCTAAAACAATCCCCAGCAACGGCGCCAAAATTTGATCGGTCAAAAACTTATCTTAAAAACAGGAGTTCTTGAGTCGCTCGCAAATATATACGAGGTAGAAGTAGTTGTGGTAAGTTCTACCAAGGTCTTTTCTCTCGAGGATTGTCCAACAGGGCTTCGTATAATTTTTTTGTTACAAATTGCGAGAAATAAATACTAAAATAGATTATTGGGTTTTTAAATATTAATTAAATTAAAATGCACTATTTTTAATTTAAACTATTTTTTAATAAGACAAGTTTATATAAGACTATTTTTATTAAGACTATTTATACTAGACTATTTATATTAAGACTATTTATACTAGACTATTTATATTAGACTATTTATATTAAGACTATTTATACTATACTATTTATATTAAGACTATTTATACTATACTATTTATATTAAGACTATTTATACTAGACTATTTTTAACTAGTGAAAATAAATAGAATTAAAATGAGTTGGGAATTTATAAAATCTAGGGGATTACGGGTTCATTAAATTAGGTATTTAATTAAGTATAGGAATTGATTTATATAGATATAAAAGAAAAAATGAATGTTTATCGAGTAATCAACTTTTCACCTCCGTACTTTCGTAATCAAAGATGTCTTAATTGCTGTCACTTTTTTAAGATGTTGATAACAAGATTAACACTTGATAGATTGAAAAGATGTGTTTCCAATACACTTAACAATCAATCAAGGAGGTTTCACTAGTAGAAATAGGATATGATCAATCTCTATTTAAACCAATTAGTCCTTTCATTTCTCTAACTTGACTATTTTTAGGATAAACGATCGTTCATCGAGTAATCAACTTTTCACCTCCGTACTTTCATAATCAAAGATGTCTTAACCACTTTCGCAATCTTAAGATGTTGATAACAAGATTAACATTTGATAGATTGAAAAGATATGTTTCCAATTCACTCAACAATCAATCAAGAAGGTTTCATTAGTAAAAATAGGATATGATCAATCTCTATTTAAACCAATTAGTCCTAAAAATAGTTTAAATCAATCAAATACTCAATATATAACCTAATAGAAATCCCCCTTCACCTAGGAAGAAAGATTAGCTACTCATTGGTTTATACATACTAAAATTATAATAGAAATAATTGATATATATAATATATATATAGAAACTTTTAATTACTAGAACTTAATGACAATAGATAAAACTTACTTGAATATGATGAATCAAAGTGCAAGAAACAAACTTCAAAATATAACTTCAAACTTGTTTAAAGGTTACAAGCTTACAAAATTTGAAAGTAAAACACTAAGTAAAATACTAAGTGCTTATTGATCAAGCACTTTTCAATTACAAACTAAATGAAAGAAAAACTTCAAACCAAAAATAAAATACAAACTAAAATTGAAAGTTCTAAGGAAAATATATTGCTAAAGGAAAGGAGTATTTCTTAGCAAGAAGTTGAGGATTTCTTGGTAAGAATGTGGGTTATTTTGCAATGGGTGAAGATGTCCTTTTATAGGTGATTTTCAAGAATACAATTGATTATTTAATTCAAAATATCTATTGTAATATCATTTTTAATTCTTTGTTCACACTTCACCCATGTCTTTGAATTTTCAGATTTTTGACCAAAAAAATATCTTGTGGTTGAGTTCACAAGTTGGTCAAAAGTGGACTAATTTTGCATGGCATCTGTGAAAGCGGCGATGAAAACGGCCCGGTTGCCGTGTTGTGCGCCGTTTTGTCGACTCGGTCTCTTCGGAATACGCGCGAGGACACGGCGCTAAATGCCGCCGTGTGTGAAACGGCCCAAGACACGACCCTTGTTGCGCCGTATGTGAAGCGGCTACATAACACGGTCTGTTTGCGCCGTGTTGTAGGTCGTTTTGCCTTGAAAAATTCCGTCGTTGGATTTGATCTTGTTTTCCGTCCTTTTTGATGCTTCATGTCGATGTCAGAAAATAACCATTTTTAGCTCATGTTTGGATATATCTGTAAAATATATATTTTTAATCACAAATCAGTACAATTATGCCCAGAAAAATGAATATTTTGTATATGAATTTTAGATCAATTATGCACTAATCAGTTGTACGGGTGTGGTTGTATTTTGACCCCTGCGTGGGCATGAGTTGTATTTGAGTTGTATGTAATTATTGAAAGACTAAATCGGTCTACTGAGTCATTTTAGCCTTAAAGGCATGGTCGAGTTGTTATATGTTGTTACCAGCCTGGTAGATCCTTGAGGAAGGGTTCTACGGCGTGTAATATCCCTGAGCGGATTGGGGGTGTTACAGTCAGTTGGAGTGTTCTCCAGTTGGTCAGTCATTGTCATTATGTATTACCCGAGTAGATGCTCGTGGATGTTGTTGTATTTTTATTTTTGGCCATGTAGGCCCATCATTGTCGTTGAAATTTCTCCTCGGAATATTGTGTCGGATATCATAGTAGGGGCTGTGATTTCCCTTGTTGGTTAATTTGATGTATTTTAGTCTTTTTTGCCTGGTGGATCTCCTGGTGTGGGGTCCACGGCACTATAATAACCCAATAGGATTTGGGGGTGTTACAGAAGATGGCATCAGAGCGTTGGGTTGTGAGATACCCAGATATGTGAGTTATTTGGCTCTACCGACGCGGTAGTAGTGGGACTGTCAGGTTATGAAATCTGGACAGTCGAGTTTTGTGATTCGTGAAGTTTGTACGACTGCACGAGTCATTCATTCATCGAGTCGTCGTCAGTGAAGACTAGTATCGCGAGACCTCGAAGCTTCGTATGACCTGTGTAAGGACTCGATTTTCTTTATGTTCATACATTCATGTCATTAATTATACATTTTTTGTTGAAACCTATCTGTGATATTAGTGTTACGATTGATTCATGACTAATTGTTTCGGAGCACGTGTTACCTGTGCAAGCGATAATGATCAACTCATTCATCAGTCAACAATTCTCAATCATCATTTTTGATCTTGTCGATCATGTTAATTCATTAATCACTCAGTCAATCTCATTGCTCAGTTGTTGATCTTGTGGATCGATTTATCAACCTTGTTAACTTGTTCAAGATAATCATTTCAGGAATTTCATCAGATAATCATGTCACCTCACTTGATCTTTCATGCAATCTTATGATATTCTGGCGTCATGTTGACAATCATTTTATTGCATTATTAATGCGTTCATTATGTTAGAGCATGTATACTCATTATTATCATTCCGTAACGTAATCATAATATGATATTCATGCAGGATCTATAATTATCATGTGACCTTCCTGCTTCAGTATGGATAGAGCTGTCAGAGGACGCAGGGGAAAAGGCCGCGGTGCTGGCCGAAACCCGTGATCTCATGTGAAAGCCCGCGCGAACGCGAGGGATAACATTGGTTCAACAGTTAGCGATGCTACTCATTTACTGTTAGATAATCATTCACTATCAGGGAGTAATACCCGAGATGCAGCTCAATTGGAAGGTGTTCGGGTGGACCCATTCATATGCATGCAGGGCATGATGGCCCAGATGACTCGTATGACACGTATGGAGACCATGCAGACCTCGATGGTTCGTGGTCCACCACAATAGGGATTACAGGTGCCGTTTCATGGATAGAGTGGAGGAGTGAGTCAGATTGTTGGCGATATCTCTTGTCATAGGCCGCCTACTTTTGAGGGTTCGTCGGAACCAGCTGATATTGTTCATTGTCTTGAACATTTTAATAAACTCTTCGACATGGTTCAGTGTCCGGAAGAGAGTAAGGTGGCAGTAGCGGCTTACTACTTGAGTAAGGGCGCTTATTCGTGGTGGCTTTCTGTGAAACCCACCGATCGTGATTGTGTTTGGAGTGAGTTTAAGACTATCATGTTAGAGAGATATTATCCGGCTCCACTTCGTGAAGCCAAGTTATCAGAGGTTTTGAACCCCGAACCCGTCAAGGACGAGAGCGTAATTGTCATTGCTGAGAAGTTTCAGGGACTTCTTCAATTCGTTTTGTCTATTATCCTTACTAAGGCGGATAAGATCAAGTATTTTAGCAAGAGGCTAAATCCGCAGTTGAGGATGCATTTGCTCAATCACAATTGTAATTCGCTTAGTGAGTTCATCGAGAAGGCTATTGAAGCAGAGCTTTTGATTAGGGAGCTTGATCGGAAGCACCCTTCAGTTTCTTCCACTGGGAGGACTAGGATGCCGGTTTGTTCTGAGGGACATCGGGATCCGACGTCCAAGAGGTCGTTTTCTAGTCGTCTTCATGCTGAGAAAGCATCTTCATCTCAGACGACGAGTTCGACTGTTGTTTGCTTTAACTGTGATACAATAGGACATCGCAGTACCCGGTGTTCGATGCAGGCCGTTGTTTGTTTTCTATGTGGGAGGCAAGGACACCTTCAGAAATACTGCAGGAGTTCTAGTGCCAGTAGATCTCGAGAGAGCTCTCAAACCTCGAGATATTTTGTTACTCCAGCCCGTACATCATCCAAGGGGTCCTATCAGGCTTCGAGAGCCAGAGGTAAGGACATTCATCACTGGTTTTGAACAAGTTAATTCTTGCTCAGTAATATGATAATCATTCATTTCATTGTCATTTATTCATTCATATAATTCATTCATCATACATCAATCATGTTGAGACTTGTAATTACCAAACTAATCATTCAATTCTCGAGGAACAACGGTTCCAATCACTTCATTTGAGCTATCACTCATTGCGTTATTAGTTCACCTCGGTGAGTCATTCTTGATCCTTGTCGGATTTCTAGTCATTTATCATTCATCGTAGTCACTCTCGTTTGTGTGACCTTTCGGGATCATATTATGCAGTGAGTTCATATTTGGGTCTTACTTTAATCGATGAGATCGAGGGGATCGGTGATCTGGAGGATATCGATGTTGGGTACATTTGAGATGTAGCCTTGTTTTCCGGATTACTGTTTAACTTAATCTGCATCGTAGTATTGTTGTGGTGAACCATCTATTGTCGATTTATCTTGTAACTATGGTAATTGAGAATCTTGAGATTTGGGTCATTGGTTGGGATTTCTTCCCTCTAGTGTTGCACCCGAGATTTCGTGATAATCTGAGTAATTGTTCATTGTGATTCTAGACGTCAAGTCATGAGAACTTTGGCGTACGATTGATATGGTTCCGAGGACTATATGTGCGTTGTTGCTTTTCTTTTGAGGTGCGAGTCAGTGCTCGCATGGGCGTCCGACGCTGATGAGGACGGGGAAGTGTACACCGATGGATTGTAGACATGTGCAATGAGCGGTTCCTAGGGATGTGTATGCTGGTGTTTCGAATCATGCGGTTGGTACGACTTTCTGGCTGGTCTCCGGCGGAGTGTTTCGCGTTGAGGAGTATTCCTGGAGATGTTGTTTTCAGATTCTGATAGATAGTTCATAGTGTACCCTTAGTTTCGGAGACGAAACGCTTTTTAAGGGGGGGAGTATGTAATACCCGGTTGTGAATTCATTGATTGTCATTCAGTAATTGCCACTCAGAAACTTTTCACTCAGTAATAATCATTCACCATTCATATTCATTCAATTGTGTTCACCGTTCGGCGTACTTTAGAATCGTGTATCAGTTGTTATTTGTCATCCATCACTGTTTTAGATCGAGACGAGAATATTTTCTTCATCATCGTCATATTTTGGTAGTCTGTGTGTGAGATAGCGCACGCTACGTACTCCTGTTAGCGCGCGCTAATGGAGTATAGGTAGCGCACGCTATGCATCAGCATTAGCACACGCTAGCGCAATTGAGGAAGACAGTCCAGTAGGTACTGGACTGAAATTGGAAATTCGTAGCGCACGCTATAAGTGGATAATAACGCACGCTAATTGTACTGGTAGCGCACGCTAAGTTACAGGTGTAGCGCACGCTATCTTGAGCAGGTGGAGGACAGTGGGTTCTGGACTCCAATATAATGGAACATCAACTATCAGGTAGCGCACGCTAACATAAGGTTAACGTACGCTAGAGATGAGGCATTAGCGCATGCTTCCAGGTATGTAGCGCACGCTAACGATGCAGATAGTGGGTACTGGACTACCCGGTGAACCCGCTAGCGCAAGCTAATCACAGGAGATAGCGCGCGCTAAGCTGGGATTTGTATAAATAAGACACTTCACTCTTCATTGCGTCATTTCTTCATTTCTCAACCATTCCGGGCGATTTTGGGCGATTCGCGTGGATCTTTTCAATATGCAATCATCTAGCATCATCTTCAAGCTTCTAGTTTGGAATAATCATCATTTAATCTTCTCCAACTCACCAAATCAAGGTAACTTTTCTTTGAATCTTGAATTTCGGGATTTGAAGGTTTTCTTCCCGATCTATACGAGTTAGCTTCCTATCATGTTGTAATATGTTGAATATGGATTATCTACCTTGGATACTAGTATTTTTACGGATTCATTGATGTAATTTTCGGAATTTTTGAATAATTGGGGATTTGTTCAAGAACACCTTGGGTGTTGACTTTGGAATTTTGGGGGTTTCGACTAGATGTTGTCGTAATCTCGAATGGAGTATTCCTATTGGATTATTGATGGTATTAATGATATTTTGTTAGATTAAATCACTCATTTGAGGTTGGTTTTCGGTATAATTTGGATTAGTTGTAAACAATCGGAGATTGTTTACAACGTGTTTGTTAAATTGCCCCAATGAGTTTGGGTAGTGTTGTATCGTCCTTTTGAGTTGATTTTGATTATACGTGGATATGTATATTAAGCGAATAATTGGTAATTGTGTTATTCAAGGTTGTTCGAGGACCGATAATCACTTCAAGGACGTTGTTCGTGGAAGGACTTTCTCGCTGTAGGTTTGAGGCAAGTTTTATACTTCTACTAGTCAATGAGATTAATGTTATCATATATGTGTATGAATGTGCTGTATCATTCCGAGACTTAGTCTCTTCATGATTTCATTGATATTAAGGGATCGTTCGATACGATACTTTTCGGCAATTATGCTAAATGTTTATTATTGTTCATTAATAGCCGGTTCAAGGCATTGGTGTTGTGCGGCGATTTATACGCCTCGACGGCGATCGGTATCAAGGCCGAGCGACCGAGTCCACAACCAAACAAGATACAGATAACTTACCTAAACGGAGATAACAATCCACCTTCGAGCATCTAGCGATCGACCCCCTAGGCGATCGCCTTCTGGCACCTAGCGATCGACTCTGGTGCCCGACCTGAGACGACTGTCCTGTGCCACGAGCAAGACCTTCGTCCGTCAAAGTCTACGAAGACTGGATCTCAAAGCAGCGCCCATGTGCAGATCTGCGAAAGGTGCCGCATAACATGGATCGTTGACCATAGCCTGTCACCACCTTATCACCTACCGACAGACCCGTCGAAAGGTACAAGGTGGGACCGCCCGTGACAGCGACTCAGATGCGTGCAGACTTCTCATTGGACCGAACAGCTGGCTGCCAGCAACTCCTGCGGACTTTAAGGAGACCAACCCATGTGCTAAAGACGATCGCCCACTTATTATAATACAGCAGAGGCAATCGCCAAGCAACTCCCAGTGCTATAAATAGAGAACCTCCAGCAACTGGAAAAAGGTTCCTCTCAGTTGGCAACTACATTCAGAATACATACACACTCTCAGACTCTCGGCTTCCTCTCTCGAATCTATCTCAGGATTTCTCTCTCAGCACCTCTCAACCAGAAGACGGTCGGCAGAGGCAAGAACTCCCTACATAACAGATTCTAAGAGACTCGCAAGTCCAGGAGCTCGAACATACAGCTAATACACACTGTGAGAGACCGTCGATTTCTCATAGTCGTCACAGCACCCCAACAGTTGTTACAAGAACTCACAGAGCACCATATCTTGTTCTTCCGGCAATCTACACGCTCAATAGCTAAGATAACTAGGGTCTTTACACTCATTGTAATTGTACTCTATCATTAATATTTGTGCTCCAAGTATTTGTATTAATAACATCTCGCGAGAGCATTCAAGCCCAGGACTAACAACCCCGGCAAATCTTGTGTTATTTACTGTCCCCACAGAAGTGTTCTCGCACCTTGTTTGCTACCCATCCATATCTCCGGATAATATTTTGGGTAGCAACAATTGGCGCTAGAGGAAGGGGATGATCCTAACCTTCATTTTTATTCCTACCGTCCCGAAAAATACTCACTATTCTCGGGGCATATACTTGAAGTGACACTCACTGCTCTTCAAAGAAAGCCTTCAGAATCATGACGTCTGCCACTACATCGAAGAGAGCCACTCTCCGGACCGCCGGACATCCTATCCCGGCTCGATCCGAGCCCCAGCCGACGGCAGAGGGAAGTCACGGCGACGCGAGACTCTCGATCCCGCACCTGAGGGGTGGCCCCAGCCTATCGTTCGACCAGTTCCAAACCGCATAACAGATCGAGGAGGCTATGGCCATCCTGAAGGAGCAACGGAGAGCATGCGCGACGCCTGCAATAACTCCCTCGGCCATCCGCCGCGTGGGCAAACGGAAGTTTAAGGGGTTACTCGGCGAGCGATCGTCAGAAAGCCCCGATTCGCGAGAAAAGGCTCTCACACGGCTTCACGGTTCCGTATTCAGTCGCTTGGGAAGCGACCCATCATGGCGACCGTGGCACTCTGGCCCCAACCACGAGACGACAGAATCCGAGTCCGTCACCAGGAGTTCGGCATACCCACATCCCAGCCTAATACAGGTCAGCCGTTTGGGTCTCTTCCACCGAAGAGTCGAGCCACGCGGCAAGGACATCATCAACAGCGGAGCCAGGGGGTCAGTACTTGATCGCCTCGGCTCCCGCTCCGAGCGCCTAGCCGCAAGCAGCCAGGCCGCGGCGATGGCCGCTATGCAACGCCAGCTCGACGAGATGAAAGTGATCTTAGATACTGGGGCAAGCACCAGTAGAAAGATCATCGGACCGACCGAGCCACTCGCGGTCCACATCGAGATTTGCCCCGGTGCAACCAAGGATCGCTCCTCCCAAAACACCTCTATATGAAGGGAGATCGGATCCCGAGACCCACCTAAGCAAGTTCCGGATCTACATGACCGGGTGTGGGGCATCAGACGCGACCAAGTGCCGAATCTTCCCGTTAACATTGGGTGAGCTGGCCCATAGGTGGTACGTCTCACTACCACCGCGATCAATCATCTCCTTTGAGAAACTGGCGAGTGACTTCACTTCATACTTCGCCGCCAAGGTCGCCAGACCAGAAGGCCCCCACCGCATGATGAAAATCCGGCAGGGGGAAGACGAATCCGACGCAGACTACATCGACCGGGTGGATGAAATCGTCCTCACTGGCGAGCCCATCAGCGACGAGCTCGCTCTATACTCGGTCCTGGGGGGATTCTATGGTCATTCGCCCATGTTTAGACATCTCACGAAGGACATCCCCCAACCTACGCGATCTTCCACGCCAAGGCTGCCGACTTTCTGGCCAGGCAAAGGCTACTCACCCTCCGCCAAGGCGAGGGAACGCCACCTCCTGTCTGGAATACGGCGATCGCCAAAACCAAAAAGACGGTCGCCAAGCCATCCGGCGATCTCAAGGCCTTCGAGGATGTGGAAACTCATCTCCTCCACAAGTTCAACCGAACTCCGGCCCACATTTTCTATGCCATCAAGGGGTGCAAACCGCTGAACAAGCCAAAGGCAATAAGGGACCATGGTCATATGGACCACAATCAATATTGTGCCTACCACAAGAGTCCCGGCCACAACACCAACCAATGCCGCGACCTCCTCAGACAACTCTGGAGATTGTTCGAGGAGGGCAAGTTGGACAGCTTATTGGCTTAGCCGGAGCCCCACCAATCTCCCAACACGGTCGCCCGAGTCGAACGCGAACAGGCCGGAAAGCTCATACGATCCGACCCCTTGATCAACCTCGGCGACTGTATCTACATGCTTCAATCAAGAGAAGGGAACTTCAGAAGTCTCTCCCCGATTTCCCGCCTCATCAAACCAAAGGCTACTACTTGAGCAAACGATTCAAAAAAGAGGATGACTCGCTCGCCCTCTAAAGTTTGTCATCGACATGATGGACCTAGGCAGCGATCGCCTCCCCTAGCACAACGTATACCGTCAAGGATCGTCATCTTACATGATGGTTCGAGGTAGAAGAGTGTTGCCATGGTCGCGAAAATCGATTAAACCGACAATCCGTCCATGCAAGGTTTCTTTGGGCTCCGATCGCTCGCCCTTCGTTTAAATACGAGGCGGGCGTAGCCGAAGGACTCTCCAAAACAAATCAGAGGATTACTCGCTCGCCCTCTAAAGTTCGTCATCTAAATGAAGAACCCAGGCAGGCGATCTCCTCCCCTTACACAACGTATACCGTAGAGGATCGCCATCCAACTTGATGGTCCGAGGTAGAAGAGTGTCGCCATGGTCGTGGAGGACGATGGAACCGTTCTCTATGCCCATGCAAGGTCCCTTTGGGCCACGATCGCCCGCCCTTCGTTTAAATACGAGACCGGCGTAGTCTAACGGCCCTCCAAAACTAATCTGTGGACACGTTCGCCCGCCCTCAAAGGTCCATCACTTAACGTGGTGGGTCCTTCCCGGACAATGCGACGCGTCCCTCCCCCCGTATCAACATATACCGTCGAGGGTCGCCATCTTAATGGCGGCCCGAGGTAGAAAAGATCTAACAAGCCGCGGACGTGGAGTTGATTAATCCGACAACGCCCCGCGCAAGGAATCCTCCAGACCAAGACCGCACGCCCTTCGTTTAAATACGAGGCGAGGCGCAGCCTACGGAGGACCCTCCCAATTAAGTGAGTCGCGAGAACTTAGCCATCATACGGAATGTCGCTCGTGCACAAGACACGGTCGTGGAGATCGGTCCATCGAACTCCGCGATCGTGCACGGTTCCTCAAGACCGAGATGGACGGCCTTCCTCGAGGATTCGACAAAATTGAAGACCGATCACTCAACGATTTATTTTCGTCCCCTTACTTTCACTAAGTGAACAAAAACAAGGGGGAAGTGCGGAGCTATATATACGACGATTGTCCCTATTCAATTACATACGGAGATCGGCATTTTTCAGATGTATGTGCAGCGATCGAATTTGTTGTAAAAGTTATCTATTTGAGTTTATCAATTCACTCGGAGCTATACACGCAACAATCTCTCCTCACACATTTGTACAAAGTCATGCAAAGACTCAGAAAAGCAATCATTCAAGTAATAAATCGAAAAAACAAACATTCATTTCATTACTTGAAGTATCAGAGTACATACACGGTCGCCCGAAAGCCAAAGTACTATAAGGAAAGCTACAAAATAAGGACGTAGAGCCTCAGGCCCCTGCCTGGCCTTCGCCTTCAACCACTGGATCGGCCCGCGACCCTTCACCAGCCTCCGGAGCCGCCTCCCTGTCCTCCGGAGCGTTAGGATGAACAAGGTTCACCGGAGTTGGGTACCAGCTCAGGTCCACACCGATTTACGAGAGATCCAAGATCGGCACAGAGAAGGCATGATGGAGAGGATGCTCCAACGCGTATGCCTTGAAGTTTTCAGCAAGAGGGCCGACCTCCAACCCTCCCTTCTTAGCAGCTCGGAGCAAATCAGTGAACGCCATATAATAGGCAAACTCACTGACGAACTCCACATTAAGAAAGGGATCGGCCTCGGTCGCCTCTAGCTTCCCTTTCAGCTCCGCCATCGCCTGTTGCGCACCTTGAAGCTCGGTCTCCTTAGCGGCCGTATCTCCCCTCGATGCCACCAGGTCGCTAGTCAGCCGAGCGAAAGTAACCTTCAGCTGATCAACCTCCTTCTGAGCAGCCGCGTGCAACCGACGGGCATCTGTCATCTGGTCCCGAAATCGGTCGACCGACGCCCGGGCTCGCTTGCAATTCTCTCTCATCAGATCAAGATCATGACTCGCCCGCTTAGCTACATCTACGGAGTCCTTCTCCATATCCACGATCCTGTCGGCAAACTCGGCGTTCTCTTTCCGAGCGGCCTCGAGGTCCGCCTGCAGACGAGTAGTAGAAGGACGCCCCTCGAACTCCTGCACAGCCTGGGCAGCCATCGTCGCCGCCTGGAGGGAGAGAGTAAAAGCAGTTTTCATTGCATTCCTGGATCGCTGACGAGCGATCGCATCTAAATCCGTCGTCCAGGCCTTCGACAAAGCAGAAACGGCCTGGTTGACGTACAGTGGGACATAGCAGGCCGCGCGAGGAGATCGGCTCGCGGGGAAATCCAGCACCATCGGCGGGCAAGATGGGTTAGTGCTACGGATCCTGCATCAAACAACAAAAAGTTAGCACATCTCCCACGCAAGTGACGAAACTCAACGAGCGAACAAAGTCTACCCCTTGGCTCTCTCGAGGTCGCGACCAAAGTATGGTTTCCCGCGAGGGGTCTCAGCCTCGGCGATCGCCATCTCTCGCAAGAAAGCCGCTGAGGGCGTAGGCTCATCCACCAGAGGGACCATGGAGATCGCTGCGCAGCCCGAAACAGCGACCGCTTAGGAGGTTGATAAGGATGAGCGATCGAGTACTCCCGATAATCGAATTTAGGAGACGGACCGGCCAACCTCTCCATGATTTCAGCAAAGGCCAAATAGGCCTGGCCAAAGGCACTATGCTGCTCCCAGTAGGCCTTCACCGCCAAATCTCTCTCCATCTGCGAGCGTATTTGCTCAACCGCTGCCTCGCTGGCAACGTCGGATTCATTGAATATCGCCTCGACTTCCATGGGGTCAATCCGGCGCGGATAGCCTCAGCGGCCGTCTCCAAATGGAATTCTGTGGAAGGTCCTCCCCGGGCGGTCGAAGTCCCGACGGCAGAGGTGGTGCCCATTCCGTATGATGAAGGTACTCCAGACATTTTCAACAAGAAAACAAAAGGAGTGTTTTCTTACCAAACGATAAATCGATCGACGATCGGCAGTCAAAGCTTCAGTATATTCTTCGGCAATATCCTCCTTCTCCGATAAAAGCGCATAAGAGTATTAACACTGCAACCCGGCGCCTTTTTATAGGAGATGGCAGGGATTTCCGTGCAAATAAGGAGAATCTCAGGGGCCGAAAGTGCAACCATCGCAATTAATGCTCCTTGAAACCCACGTATGCGTCGTTTCGAGGACGCGCCAGACAAGGAGTCATAACTGACCGTCGGTCTCCCCCAACAGGAACCCGACGCGTGCCCCGGAGACTTTTTCACGCCCGCTGTCATCACTCGTCATAGTTCAGCGATCGCCAGTAGAACCAGCTCACCTCATGTTTCCAACATAGGAGCAAGATGGGGGACAATTATTGTGCGGCGATTTATATGCCTCGACGGCGATCGGTATCAAGGCTGAGCGACCGAGTCCACAACCAAACAAGATACGGCTAACTTACCTAAACGGAGATAACAATCCACCTTCGAGCGTCTAGCGATTGACCCCCTAGGCGATCGCCTTCTGGCACCTAGCGACCGACTCTGGTGCCCGACCTGAGACGACCGTCCTGTGCCACGAGCAAGACCTTCGTCCGTCAAAGTCTACGAAGACTGGATCTCAAAGCAGCGCCCATGTGCAGATCCGCGAAAGGCGCCGCATAACATGGATCGTTGACCACAGCCTGTCACCACCTTATCACCTACCGACAGACCCTCCGAAAGGTACAAAGTGGGACCGCCCGTGACAACGACTCAGACGCGTGCAGACTTCTCATTGGACTGCACAGCTGGCTGCCAGCAACTCCTACGGACTTTAAGGAGACCAAACCTTGTGCTAAAGACGATCGCCCTCTTATTATAATACAACAGAGGCGATCGCCCAGCAACTCCCAGTGCTATAAATAGAGAACCTCCAGCAACTGAAAAAGGTTCCTCTCAGTTGGCAACTACATTCAGAATACATACACACTCTCAGACTCTCGGATTCCTCTCTCGAATCTATCTCAGGATTTCTCTCTCAGCACCTCTCAACCAGAAGACGGTCGGTAGAGGCAAGAACTCCCTACAGAACATATTCTAAGAGACTCGCTAGTACAGGAGCTCGAACATACAGCTAATACACACTGTGAGAGACCGTCGATTTCTCATAGTCGTCACAGCACCCCAATAGTTGTTACAAGAACTCACAGAGCATCATATCTGGTTCTTACGGCAATCTACACGCTCAATAGCTAAGATAACTAGGGTCTTTACACTCATTGTAATTGTACTCTAACATTAATATTTGTGCTCCAAGTATTTGTATTAATAACATCTCGCGAGAGCATTCAAGCCCAGGACTAACAACCCCGGCAAATCTTGTGTTATTTACTTTCCCCACGGAAGTGTTCTCGCACCTTGTTTGCTACCCATCCATATCTCCGGATAATATTTTGGATAGCAACAATTGGCGCTAGAGGAAGGGGATGATCCTAACCTTCATTTTTATTCCTACCGTCCCGAAAAACACTCACTGTTCTCGGGGCATATACTTGAAGTGACACTTACTGCTCTTCAAAGAAAGCCTTCAAAATCATGACGTCCGCCACTACATCGAAGAGAGCCACTCTCCGGACCGCCGGACATCCTATCCCGGATCGATCCGAGCCCCAACCGACGGCAGAGGGAAGTCGCGGCGATGCGAGAGTATCGATCCCGCACTTGAGGGGCGGCCCTCATTGATACAGCTTCGAGCTGTTTTGGCTTCAGGTGATTGTGATATTTGACAGCTTCGGCTGAGTGGATTTCAGGCCTTTGTGATGTCTTGGTATTATCATTGGATCCTTCGGGCATTGTGATTCATATTTAATTCAGTTCTGGTTTGGTTCACGTTCGTGAAATTCATTATGGTGTTCTATAATTATGATATGCCGTTGGGCATTTATGTTCTACCTGTTGAATAGGTATTAACAGTATGCCGTGGGTATAGTGTTTCACGAATGCTTGGTTCTTACCTTGGTTTGTAAGCATCTCGTATTATTATTATCATTGTACCATTTCATTCTGCCTTTGGATGCATATCATCTTATACATGTATTTGATGTTCATTATCTGGATGACTGACGCCGTGGGGGCACAACATGTTTTCATGTTTTAGGTGCTTGCGAGGAGAGAGTTGAGACACAGGGGCATGATGATGGCGACTAGGCATTCGAGCGATGTTCATATTGGTCAGTCAGTTGGAGTGTTCTCCAGTTGGTCAGTCATTGTCATTATGTATTACCCGAGAGATGCTCGTGGATGTTGTTGTATTTTTATTTTTGTCCATGTAGGCCCATCGTTGTCGTTGAAATTCTTCCTCGGAATATTGTGTCGGATATCATAGTAGGGGCTGTGATTTGCCTTGTTGGTTAATTTGATGTATTTTAGTCATTTCCACCTGGTGGATCTCCTGGTGTGGGGTCCACGGCACTGTAATAACCCAATAGGATTTGGGGGTGTTACATTAGATAGGAAGCCTAATTATTCTTCTAAGTAAAAGTCCCATAATAATAAGTAAGATCATGCATTGGCATCAGAAAGCGCTTCTCTAAAGCCAACACACTCAGTATCTATTACAGGCAAACCTCCCACTCTGTCCCCGGAAAAGAGAACAACATTAAAGTCTCCCAGCATGATCCAGGTCCCCTCACAACTAAAACCCCTGATTTCTTGCCGGAGAGAAGCTCTCACCTCTAGAGTGTTAAAAGCATACACAAAAGTGCAAAAGTAACTAAAGGAACCATCCAAAGCAGAATATAACCCTGAAGATTCTGAGCAGAACAACTAAAACTGCACCAAAGAAGTGTTCCGAGTCACCCAAATCCTTCCATTTTCTGCAAAGGAGTAGGTATCTACAAAACTCCAATCTAAACCAAACTTCTTTCTAATGAGTTGTGCCTTAAGCTGCTTAACTCTAGTCTCAAGTAACCCCATCACAATAATTTTATTTATCTCTAATAAACTTAATAACCTCCTTCTGCATGAGAGATTTGTTCAAACCTCTCACACTCTAACTAGATAATATCATTGAGAAGTTGGGGGATTAGGGGGATCCCCACCCCTTTGAGGTCTACCAACAGTACCAAAAATAACCTAAGATATAGCATCTTTAGCTACATTAACTTGCATAGAATCCTGCTGATTCTCAGCATTCACTTTCAGAGGGGCAAATTGATTACCAGCAGGGGTTGTAGTCACAACAGGGTTATGTCTTGATTGCCCTGCTTGTCTAGTCCCAACATCCATCCACTATTCTCTCGGAGCAGGCATCCTGCACCTATTTTTCCTCCCAGGTCATTATCTGTTATGCTGAGGAATATGGATCCTTTAATTAGCATGACATTCATGACCAATAACTTGACATTTTTGGCAAAACATAGGCTGCCACTCATACTCCAATGGTTGCTCTAAGCTCTCCCCCGCAGCATTTTCGATCCTGGCTGATTTAACCAGTGGTTGGCTCACATCCACATTAACCAATATCCTTGCAAAATTTACCTTCACTTGAGATGCAGTACATTCATCTGTATGAGCAGACGAATCTGCTATACTAGCAAGCTTACTCAAGCACTTTTCCCCCCAAAATTGCAAAGGAAGATGAGGAAATTTTATCCAAATTAGCAATATAGTCAAGTTCTCCTTCTTAAAAACAAAACCAGGAGTCCAACATTCCAGTATCATTGGATGATTTTTAATTGTATATGGCCCTCTATCCATCACCTTATCACAGTCCTCAGAAGATCCAAAACGTGCAATAAAAAAAATGATCATCATATTGATGTAGGATAGGGATTGCAATATTGCCCCAAGCTTTCTTAATGAAATTCTCCAAATAAGAATGAGTATGTTCAGCATCCACAATATAGAAAACTAAAGAGTTCTCCCATTTGCGTTTTTCCTCAGTTGTAAATCCTCAGTGAACTGAATACAAACACCTTCCTCGTCAGAACTAGGCACAGTATATTCAAGCATAATCCCATTTCTAGCAAGTCGACTATTATTCACATCATCACCAGGCTTAAAAGCAGGCGACTCAGTTGGTTTTTCCCCATTTAATGCTAATCTTCTCGCAGTGTGCGGAGGACTAGGGTCTTGAGAATCTATCTTATTCGCACCACTATCATTGGCCGGGAGAACCGTCGCCTCTAATAGTTGAGTAACCACTGGGTTTCCACCGGCGGAGAAACCGTAGCCGTTGGAGTTAATACCAGTGCCTCAATAGGGTTATTATTTTTGCTCACATCCCTCATAGTTGAATCTCTCCCCTTTCCCCCTTCATCTCGATTTACTGGAGTGTTAATCGATGTAATAACCGGTGGAGCATGTTTCACTCGATCGGCGTTCGGCGGCCGACCGCATTGCTTTGGTTGCCCAGATTGGTTTTTCTTTTTCTTCGCGATAGGGTTTTCTTCAAACACTTTTACAGTTTACTTATATTTGCATGATTTCCAACTGTAAATTATGAGTCATCATCTAAAAGTTGTAATTTGGCCAATTTTTGAGTTGGCCAAATAAAAAATTCTATCTTTATTAAAAAATATAATTCGATCAATTATTAAGTTGGACAAATCAAATCTTTTTTTTTTGTTGGGAATTTTAATTTGGCCAATTTACCGGCATCTAATAATTTAAACGGATTTGACATTTTATTAGTACACAAGATTATATAATTAAACTTACATCACATTTAATGCTCATGGTAAAATTTTAATTTAGACATAGCAAAATAAAGAAAAAATTACAGATTCAATTATTATACATGCAGTACGTATTTAATTAACAACACGTGACAAAAATAAACAAAATTAAAAATAATTAATAAGTTTATTAAAATAACTGGATTAACCGTTAACCATATTTTAAAAAATAATATTTAGGTATCCAGATTATTGCATGAATTATTTCCCCTACGTGGTATTTCTTGATTGTTTGATTCTTATTTATCTAAAATCTTCTATCATATATTGGTTTTGAATGAGATTCCACCAGTTGGAGAACTAGATAAATTCTTAAAATCAATGTGTATTTTGCAATTGTATAATTATTTTGCACGACCAATTTAAGTTAGCCAATTATTGAGTTGACTATGTAAATAGTTTTATTTTTACGGAAAATTTGGTCAATTATTAAGTTGGCCAATTTTTTTTAATGAATGACCAATTTATTGACGTCTAACAATTTGAGAAAATTTGGCTTTTTTTTAGTACATAGAATATTGTATAATTAAACTTACATCGTGTATTTACTTCTTACTATGAAATTTTAATTTAGACATAGCGAAATAAAGAAGAAAATATTTTACAGATTCAATATTTTAATATACTATTTATCTAATTTAACAACACATGAAAAAAATTACACCAAAAAAAAATATATCACAATTAAATCTAACGTTGTATAAATCATAATTTTTGGCCAAAATAAATAATTTATTTTCCAGACTTATTTAATTATAGTATTTTTACTATTGTACTAATTTTGAAAATAAAAAAATACATATGACAAAATAATTTAATAAAAATCTAAGATAAGTGATAATTATAATCTAAAAATGAACATAACATTAAAGCCTGCGAAGAATTTTAAAAGAATTTGGGAGGGGTATTGATAGATAAATTTTTAAATCAATTTCGTAGATTGTATAAATGTTAAATTTATACTTGAAATTATTTTAATATTTCTTCATTTATATTATTTATTATTATATTTACTTTGTAATGTTGGGACTTTTTATAAAAATGGATAACAGATAACCAATTATTGTACATTATAAATTTGATTATTTAGATATTTTATAAATTGAAACGGTTTCGAATAGTTATTGAATATTACTATATGGCTTGAGAAGAAAACGAGTAGTAAAATTATTTTTTACTCGAATTTGTAACGAGCATATGTATATAAATTTTGAAAAGAGTTTAAGAATTGTATGAGTTCGAAATTTATAATAAAAAAGGAATTATTAATCATCTTGTCATTTGTACTATTCACTCATAATGTGTACTTCGCGATGTTCGAGTGTTTATTAAGACGGATAATCAATTATTGTAACAACTTATATTTGATATTTATGTTTTTTATATTTTTAAATGAATTTAGGCAATTAACATATATACTATGAGTTTGGGAGGGGAACATATAGTAAAATCATATTTTATTCGAATCTAGAAGTGGCACATGTATAGAAATTCTGAACAAGTTTCATGGGGTTTATAAATTTTAAATTTATAATTGTACTTTTGTAAATCTTTTGATATTTATACTATTTATTCATAATATTTACCTTGTCATCGTGTTAGGAATAGTGCCCTAGGACATTCGATGTGCCTAGATTTGTAATTGTCAAATTTAAATAAAGTTATTTGAGGTCATTTATTTTTCGTTGATTATTATAATGTGTGCATGTTTTAATATTATAATAATTGAATAATAGTTATTCACGAATAATAAGATTATTCAAATGTTCATGGTCCAATCACGTTGAATGGAGACTCTGTAATATCCGTACTTTCCATTTTTAGTAATTTCTATTTTTGGGCGCATGTCTATTTTAACGACTCACTTGTAACCGTTTCGACGTTTTAAATCTATTTTGTTCTTGGTGTTTACCATTTGGTCGCGTATAGGGTGTGTTTTTACGTGATTTTGCCTTATGTTATGATCTTGTCGTATGTACGTTCGATTCTCGTTTGTGTTGTTTCTTTGTTCCCACAAGTCCATATGGTTGAATAATTTGTGTTGTAAGTTTCGGATTGATGATCCGACGTCGTATCGTCATTTTGGAGTGTTTTGAGCCGTTTTGTAATTTCCTAAAGTTGAGGGGAATTACTTCTGTTGTCGAACTCCGAACCTTCTGGTAGTCGGAATTGTGTTTTCTTTTAGCGCTTAGGTTCGTCGTTGGGAATACTTCGTGACCTTATATTCGGATTAATAGCAGGTACGGGTTTCAGGGTCGTTCGGGACGGTTCGGACAGCAGCTTCACAAACTGCTGTCCAGAAGGGTGTTACGGCCGTAATACCCAGAAGTTACGGCCGTAAGTTGGCCATGTTACGGCCGTAAATAACCCATGTTACGACCGTAATAGCCCGCTGTTTTAAAACAGCGGGCAGAGGTCTAAACACCTCATTTCACCTTCTCTCTATTTTCGACGAGCGACGCGAGGGTTCCTTCCGTAGGCGATTTCAACCTCTTTCAATCCGTATATTCATCATCCTCCATAACCGTGAGATCGTAGGAGCATATTATCATCAACGTAATCATCTTCCTCCATCCGAATTCAAGGTAATCGGCTTAGAACCCTAACTTTGTCAATTTTGGGGTTTTTTCGGGATTTGTCATGTTAAACTCGAATTGTTCGTTTATGTTGTAATATTTCTTATCGATTATTGTTATTGGGTGATTCCCAATCCGATTCCGTCGTGTTTAATCCGTAGATTGTTGATTCGGGGAGGTTTTGTGAAAACCCTCACCCGTATCGATCGTACGAATATTGATATAGTTTGTAATCGGGATTGTTGGCGTATTCCGTTCGGTTATTGTCTTCGTTTAGGATTTAATTGTGTTAATCTCTCGTTTAGGAGCGGACGTGGTCACTCCGAGTCATTCCTAGTCATCATCTATTTTCCATTTCGTCGAAAATGTCTCAAAGGCAAGTAACTCTTACGAACTTACTATCTTAAATGTGCAAAGTAATATGTTTGAGTGTTAGAGTGTTTATGTTCACTCCGGGAGGGTCCGACGGGGCCTCGGAGGAATCCACGCATGATTGGGTTCACGAACTGTTGGGTTAACCACTCCGGGAGGGTCTATCGGGGCCTCGGAGGGATTCGCGCAAGGTCGGATCCATGGTTAATCGGGAGAACTGTGTTTTGTGATACATTGTGGATTTTGCATTTCCGAAAATCATTATCTAGCTTGTTTTCGAAAATTATTGATGCATGTGCTTTGATATTATAAGATGTAAGAATTCGTTTGCGTTACTTGTACTAGCTTTTCCACGGCTAACCCCATTTGGGGGAAGTACTTTTCATGTATTTCAGGTGCGAAGAATGCGATCGAAAGAGTGCCGGGGCAGTACGAGGATGAAGGCCAGACATGATACTGTGAACTGGTCGTCGTGTTTATTTGTTTTGAGTTTTATTATTGGGATTTCATTTTCAAATTGTCACAAATTGTTAGATGGTACTCGAGTACTATAGGAGAGATGCTTCTCTGTTGTCGGTTTCATTAAATTGTCGTTTTTCTTTATTTTTGGTGGTTTAAATATTGTCGTGAGAATTCCATCAGTTAATCCGATAAATGATGGTTGGTTTTGATGTGTTCTGTTATGGATGGAGTACAAAATTAGCCTCGTGAGTTCCAGATGGGATTCACGGCACTGGGACATGCCCTGAATATCTTGGGGGTGTTACAGAACATGGTATCAGAGCCTAGGTTTATGGATACCTAGGTTGTTGGTCTTTTGGTTCTAGTCACGTTATTGTAAACACAGTATCATCGCGCTGCCATCATCTCAGTACGACCGGTACTCGTAAGATCTCTTACCTTTTATTGTCTTTACTGTCTTGTCTTTCGATTTCATAATATGGGGAACCGGTCACCATGACGGTTATCTTCTGAACTGTACTTATGTTTTCCTTTTTTTCTATTCCTTAGAATGTCAGCTGGTAGAGGACGCAGACGCGGTCGCGGAAGCGGTCGAGGACGTGGCGCAGCCGGTGGGGTGGCCATGCCTCTCGGTTCGGATGCTGGATCGACTACTCCTACTTTTTCGAATTTAGTTCACCCTAGCACCGATGGTCAGCAGTAGACTTGGCAATTCGTTCGTGTCGTATATTTTCGTGTCGTGTACTTCCGTATTTCGTGTACCAAAAGTCCAAACCCATACACGATACTAAATGAATTCGTATCATGTCGTGTCGTGTACCGTGCAAATTCGTGTCGTTTCGTATCGTGTTTTCGTGTCAGGCACATAATATAAAATAAATATTAAAATATTATGAAAAATAATAATTATAATATTATTTTTATAGGTTTTAGTAGACGAAATGAAACGAATGTCAACGAAAACAAGAATGCTTATACGAAATTTATGAAAGTTCACATTATATTTTTAGATTTTAAAGTTTAGTATAAACAAAATTCATAAAATATATATTTTTTTAAATTAAATAAAAAATATTATATATATATATATATATTTATTTATTTATTTATTTCGTGTACCTCGTGTCGTGTCGTGTACCCGAAGGGTAAACACAAACCCGACACTAAATCTCGGTCGTGTACTTTCGTGTTCGTGTATTTTCGTGTCGTGTACTCAAATTGCAAACCCAAACACTAAATTTTCGTGTCGTTTTCGTGTCGTGTTTTCGTGTCGTATGGTAACTAGTCAGCAGGACCAGACGGCCAGTCTAGGAGTTTCTGCAGGGAATAATACGGGTGTTGGTGTGGCCACTATACTACAGCAAGTGGCTAACAAATGGCACTCCTGACCCAAGCAGTTCAGTTCAATAATCCACCTCCTGTGGAGAATGCTGGGGCAGAGAGATGGCTACAGGATGTGATCCGTATGCCCTCCTCAGTTCATTGGTGCTACGGATCCGATAGGCTGGGAAGATTGGATCAACGAGATGAACAAAGTGTTTGTGGCGGTAAATTGTCCGGAGGCACGGAAGGTGGCGATTGCGCAGTACTTTTTGACGAGGGACGCTGCTAGCTGGTGGCAGGCGGTTCCGCCTCAGGACCGTGAGGTTTTATGGGACGAGTTTAAAGAACTAATGGAGGCCGAGTATTGCCCGTGGCCCGTTCAGGAGGCCAGAATCCGAGCCTTTTATAAGGATAAACCCCAGGACATCCCAGTATCTCAGGCGATCATCGAGTATAACCAACAACTTAATCATGTCAAGGGGCAAGTGAGGGAAAGGAGAGATAAGATCCGACATTTTGATATACGGATGAAACCCAGAATTCGACACTACATGGCTGGGTTTGCTTGTACTACACTGAAGGAGTATCAGGGCAAAGCTTTGGCCTATGATATGTCCTTCGCGGCTACAGAGACAGCTAGTGAGGGAAAGAAGCAGAAGACCTCAAGGAATTTTTCAGGTAGCAAGAACAACAACCAGCAGAAGTGTCAGTCGGCGAACTACCCATCTGGGAAGTCTCACAGTGCATCTGGAGGCAACTGAAATTTCAGAACTAGTCCTACTAGTGTATCCAGTCGGAGTGTGACATGTTTTAATTGTGACCAGCAGGGCTATATCAGTCGTGATTGTGACTTGACTCACCTGAAGTGCTATAGTTGCGGCCAGACGGGCCACAGAGCTGCGTATTGTACCAAGGGAGAGAAGACTCTTAGAGTTCCGACATCTATTCCTACGCCTGGAGAACCAAGTGTCAATCAGAAGTCATCAGCCGATTAGCCATCTCAAGGTTTTAGTCGGGGACGAGGACGGGGTCAGTCCGTTAGAGGGGGAGCCTCCAGTGCTGGTTCAGTTCAGCCACGTGTTTATGAGATGAGGAGAGTGGACGATCCATAGGCTACTGTGGCTACAGGTATTGTTCATGTCCTCTCTCATCCAGTTAGAGTGCTTTTCTATTATAGTGCTTCTCATTCATTCATCTCTTTGGATTGTGTGTGTCGATTGAATATTGTATGTTTGTCTGCTTGCGAATCGTTTGTGGTTAAATTGCCTAGTGGGGATAGAATTATGGGGGATAGAGAGGTTAGAGATTACCCAGTGATGATCACGGATAGAATGTGGCTTTAGAACTTAATAGTTGTTGATATCGTCGATGAGGATTTGATCCTCGGGGATGACTGGCTTGATATACATGTCGCAATAATGAATTATTGCACGAAAAGTATATCGATGTTGGCCGAGGATGGTACCGAGCACTCATTTTTGGGACACTGGAGGAAGGGTCAGAAACTATTAATCAGTGCTATGAAGGCGGCGAAACTCATTAGGGATGGTTGTATGGGATATTGGTGTTACGCTACAAGAGTAGAGAACGATAAGGTTGAATTTTCTTCGATTCTAGTGGTAAACGAGTTTCCAGATGTTTTTCCGGATGACTTGCCAGGACTACCACCGGAGCGGGAGATCGAGTTCACAATTGATTTAGAACTGAGTGCAGCCCCGATCTCTAAGACACCGTACCGTATGGCACCTTCTGAAATGCAGGAACTGAAGAGTCAGGTTAGGGGAGTTGTTAGAGAAGGGATATATCAGACCTAGCGCCTCGCCTTGGGGTGCGCCTGTCTTGTTTGTGAGGAAGAAAGACGGTTCACTGCATTTATGTATCGATAATCGGGAACTGAACAAGGTGACCATTAAAAATAAATATCCTTTGCCTCGTATCGATGATTTGTTCGACCAGTTACAGGGAGCTATGGTGTTTTCGAAAATCGATTGAGATATGGGTACTACCAGCTTTGAGTGAGGGAGTCCGATATCCCTAAGACTGCTTTTCGTACGAGATACGGGCATTACGAGTTTGTGGTTATGCCGTTCGGGCTAACCGATGCGCCATCAGTATTTATGCAGCTAATGAATAAGATATTTATCGAGCATCTTGATAAGTGCGTAGTCGTTTTTATAGACGATGTCCTAGTCTACTCTTGTGATGACGAGGAACACACTCAACATTTGCGACTAGTGTTGGAGATTTTGAGAGCTCAGTGTCTCTATGCGAAATTCTCGAAGTGTGAGTTTTGGCTGAAGGAGGTTATGTTTCTAGGACATGTGGTTTCAGTTGAAGGGGTTCGTGTAGATCCCCAGAAAATCGAGGCAGTGTTAGGTTGGGCACCGCCTAAGAACGTGAAGGAGGTTCGTAGCTTTTTGGGACTTGCTGGGTGTTATAGATGGTTCGTCGAGGGGTTCTCTAAACTTGCTCAACCGCTTACTCAGTTGCTCCAAAAGTCTGAGAAGTTCGAATGGAATGACGAGAGGCAATAGAGTTTAGAGGAACTGAAAAGGCGTTTGACTACGGCACCGGTGTTAGCTTTGCCTCAAGGGAACGGTAGGTTTTCGGTTTACAGTGATGCTTCAGGCCAGGGACTCAGGTGTGTTCTCATGCAGAACGATAGGACTATAGCTTTTGCATCGCGGCAGTTGAAACTGTACGAAATGAATTACCCTACTCACAATCTGGAGTTGGCTGCAGTGGTGTTTGCACTGAAGATCTAGCGCCACTATCTATACGGTTCTCCGTGCCGGATTTATACCGATCATAAGAGCTTGAAATACATCTTTAGCCATAAAGAACTGAACATGAGACAGCGTCGTTGGTTAGAACTAATAAAGGATGATGATTTGGAAATCCTTTATCATCCGGGAAAAGTCAATGTTGTGGCTGACGCGTTGAGTCGGAAACCGGTATCACTCCAGATGCTTGAGGTTCTCACACCACAAGCGAGGATTCGACAGGAGCTTATTGAACAGGGAATCGAAGTATGGATTCAGCAAGTGCAGGGTCAGTTACGTTCCCTCGAGATTAATTTGTCTTTGGTTTATGATATCAAAGGGGGGCAGAGTAATGACCCGATGATCAGTCAGCTGAAGGCGGATACAGAAAAAGGGAAAGCCCCCGGTTTTATGGTTCATGATTACGGCAGTTTGAGGTTTCAAGGGAGACTCTGCGTTCCGAATGATTTAGACTTGAGACAGAAAATACTTCGAGAAGCTCATGCTACTACTTACTCTATCAACCCCGGAACGAGTAAGATGTATAAAGACCTTAAAAAGAATTTCTGGTGGAATAATATGAAAAAGGATGTTACGGAGTTTGTAGCATGGTATTTGACATGCCAACAAGTCAAGATTGAGCATCAAAGGCCAGTCGGGCTGTTGAAGCCGCTTCCTATTCCCGAGTGGAAGTGGGATCCATGGATTTCATCACCGGGATGCAGAGGATGAAGACCGGAATGAATATGATTTGGGTGATTATCAACCGATTGACGAAATCGGCACATTTTCTTAGTATTAAGGATACTTGGGGACCGGAGAGGTTGGCTCGGGTATTCATAGCAGAGATAGTATGGCTACACGGTACGCCTAAGACTATCGTATCTGATCGGGATGATCGTTTCATCTTACATTTTTGGCAGTCGGTCCATCAGGCTTTGGGTACCAAATTGAGATTAAGTACATCTTTCCATCCGCAGTCGGACGGTCAGACGGAGCGGACGATTCAGACGTTGGAGGATATGCTGCGAGCTTGTGCCTTAGACTGGAGTAGTGAGTGGGAGTTTCATCTGCCGTTGATCGAGTTTACTTACAATAATAGTTGCCACGCATCGATCAAAATGGCACCTTATGAAGCATTATATGGTAGACGGTTTAGGTCTCCACTTTGTTGGGATGAGGCCTCGGAACTGGTGCGAACAGATCCAGACATGTTGATGGAAACTAGAGAGAAGATCTCTATCATTCGAGACAGACTGTTGACTGCTCAAAATCGACAAAAATCTTATGCTGATGTTCGTCGTCGACCTTTGGAGTTTGAAGTAGGGGATCATGTTTTACTCAAACTATCGCCGACGAGAGGGGTTTACCGTTTCGGGAAGAAGGGGAAGCTCATCCCGATATATATTGGGCCGTTTGATATTCTAGACAGAGTCGGTGAGTTGGCTTATCGGTTGGCGTTACCTCCAGCCCTTAGTCACGTTCACAGTGTGTTTCATATTTCTTAGTTGAGAAAGTACGTTACGGACCCGAGTCAAATCATCGATTATGGGGATATGGAAGTAGCGGAAGATTTCACGTTTGAAGAAAGGCCAGTGAAGATCCTTGAGCATCGTGTCAAGCAACTCCGAAATAAGACCATTCCGTTGGTTAAGGTTCAGTGGTCGAGGCATGGAGTTGAGGAGGCGACTTGGGAAACCGAAGATAGCATGCGCGCTAAATATCCAGAACTTTTTACTTCTTAAGTTTCAGGACGAAACTTCTTTTTAGAGGGGGAGAATGTAATATCCGTACTTTCCGTTTTTAGCAATTTCTATTTTTGCGTGCATGTCTATTTTAATGACTCGCTTGTAACCGTTTCGACGTTCTGAATCTATTTTGTTCTTGGTGATTTTCCATTTGGTCGCGTTTCGGATGTGTTTTTACGTGATTTTGCCTCATGTTATGATCTTGTCGTATGTACGTTCGATTCTCGTAAAAATCATTCGTTTGTGTTGTTTCTTTATTCCCACAAGTCCGTATGGTTGAATAATTTGTGTTGTGAGTTTCGGAAGGATGATACGACGTCGTATCGTCATTTTGGAGCTTTTCGAGCCGTTTTGTAATTTCCTAAAGTTGAGGGGAATTATTTCCGTTGTCGAATTCTGAACCTTCGGGTATTCGGAATTAAGTTTTCTTTTAGTGCTTAGGTTCGTCGTCGGGAATACTTCGTGACCTTATATTCGGATTGATAGCAGGTTCGGGTTTTAGGGTCGTTCGGGACGGTTCGGACAGCAGCTTCACAAACTGATGTCCAGAAGGGTGTTACGGTTGTAACACCCAGAAGTTACGGCCGTATGTTGGCCATGTTACAGTCGTAAATAACCCATGTTACGGCCGTAATAGCCCGTTGTTTTAAAACAGTGGGCAGAGGTCTAAACACCTCATTTCACATTCTCTCTATTTTCGACGAGCGATGCAAGGGATCCTTCCATAGGCGATTTCAACCTCTTTCAATCTGTATATTCATCATCCTCCATCACCGTGAGATCGTAGGAGCATATTACCATCAACGTAATCATCTTCCTCCATCCGAATTCAAGGTAATCGGCTTAGAACCCTAACTTTGTCAATTTTGTGGGGTTTTCGGGATTTGTCATGTTAAACTCGAATTGTTCGTTTATGTTGTAATATTTCTTATCGATTATTGTTATTGGGTGATTCCCAATCCGATTACGTCGTGTTTAATCCATAGATCGTACGAATATTGATATTGTTTGTAATCGGGGTTGTGGGCATATTCCGTTCGGTTATTGCCATCGTTTAGGACTGAATTGTGTTAATCTCTCGTTTAGGAGCAGACGTGGTCACTCCGAGTCATTCCTAATCGTCGTCTATTTTCCATTCCGTCGAAGATGTCTCTGTTGTGCGGCGATTAATACGCCTCGACGGCGATCGGAATAAGTGCCGAGCGACCGAGTCCACGAGCGAACGAGCTACGGCAAACTTGCCTAAACAAAGGTAGCGGCCTGCCTTCGAGTGTCTAGCGATCGACTCCCAAGGCGATCGCCTTTCGGCACCTAGCGATCGACTCTGGTGCCCGACCTAGGACGACCGTCTTGTGCCACGAGCAAGACCTTCGTCCGTCAAAGTCCACGAAGACTGGATCTCAAAATAGCGCCCATGTGCAGATCCACGAAAGGCGCCACATATCATGGATTGTTGACCACAGCCTGTCACCACCTTCTCACCTACCGACAAACCCGCTGAAAGGTACAAGGTGGGACCACCCGTGTCAACGACTCAGACGCGTGCAGACTTCTCATTGGACCGCACAGCTGACTGCCAGCAACTCCTGCGGATTTTAAGGAGACCAGCCCATGTGCTAAAAGACGATCACCCGCTTATTATAATACAGCAGAGGCGATCGCCCAGCATCTCACAGTCCTATAAATAGAATACCTCCAGCAACTGGAAAAAGGTTGGCAATTCGTTCTCCTCTCAGTTCAGAGAAAACGCTCAAATACATACTCTCTTTCAGGCTCCCGATTTCCTCTCTTGGATCTACCTCAGGATTTCTCTCTCAGCACCTCTCATCCAGAAGACGGTCGGCAGAGGCACGAACTCCTTGCAGTACAGATTCAACGAGACTCGCAAGGAGCTCAAACATACAGCTAATACACACCGTGAGAGACTGTCGATTCCTCACGATCGTCACAGCTCATCAACGTTGTTACAAGAACCCGCAGAGCGTCATATCTGGTTCTTCCGGCAATCTTCACGCTCAATAGCTAAGATAACTAGGGTCCTTACACTCATTGTAATTGTTCTCTGACATTAATACTTGTACCCCAGAATATTTGTATTAATAACATCTCGCGAGAGCATTCAAGCCCGGGACTAACAACCCCGGCAAATCTTGTGTTATTTACTTTCCCACGAAAGTGTTCTCGCACTTTGTTTGCTATTCATCCATTCCAGCAATATCTATCTCCGGATAATATTTTGGGTAACAACAATTGGCGCTAGAAGGAGGGGCTAACCTTCATTTTTATTCCTACCGTCCCGAAGAACACTCACTGTTCTCCGGGCATATACTTGAAGTGACACTCACTGCTCTTCAAAGAAAGCCTTCAGAATCATGACGTCCGCCACTACATCGAAGAGGGACACTCTCCGAACCGCCAGAAATCATATCCTGGCTCGATCCGAGCCCCAGCCGACGGAAGAGGGAAGCTGCGGCGACGCGAGACTCTCGATCCCGCACCTGAGGGGTGGCCCCAGCCTCTCACTCGACCAGTTCCAAACCACAGAACAGATCGAGGAGGATATAGCCATCCTAAAGGAGCGACGGAGAGAATGCGCGACGCCCGCTATAACTCCCTCGGCCATCCGCTGTTTGGGCAAATGGAAGTTCAAGGGGCTGCTGGGCGAGCGATCGTCAGAAATCCCCAATTCGCGAGAAAATGCTCTCGCAAG
Source organism: Orobanche coerulescens (assembly GCA_033398695.1). Taxonomy (NCBI): domain Eukaryota; kingdom Viridiplantae; phylum Streptophyta; class Magnoliopsida; order Lamiales; family Orobanchaceae; genus Orobanche; species Orobanche coerulescens. The sequence continues at coordinate 48,527,736 of CM065801.1, read as the reverse complement.
GTCGGATGGTTCCATATTCAGTCGCTTGGGAAGTGATCCATCATGGCGACCGGGGCATTCTGGCCCCAACCACGAGACGACGGAATCCGAGTCTGTCACCAGGAGTTCGGCGTACCTAACTCCCAGCCGAATACAGGTCAGTCGTCTGGCTCCCGCTCCAAATGCCAGGGGGTTAGTACTTGATCGCCTCGGCTCCTGCTCCGAGCGCCTAGCCGCGAGAAGCCAAGCTACGGCGATGGCCGCTATGCAACGCCAGCTCGACGAGATGAAAGCACTCTTAGATACTGGGGCAAGCACCAGTAGAAAGATCATCGGACCGACCGAGCCACTCGCGGTCCACATCGAGTTTGCTCCCGTGCAACCAAGGATCGCTTCTCCCAAAACACCTCTATATGAAGGGAGATCGGACCCCGAAGCCCATCTAAGCAAGTTCCGGATATACATGACCGGGTGTGGAGCATCAGATGCGACCAAGTGCTGAATCTTCCCATTAACATTGGGCGAGCTGGCCCATAGGTGGTACGTCTCACTACCACCACGATCTATCATCTCCTTTGAGAAACTGGCGAGTGACTTTACGTCATACTTCGCCACCAAGGTCGCTAGACCAGAAGGCCCTCACCGCATGATGAAAATCAGGCAGGGGGAAGGCGAGTCCGATGCGGATTACATCGACCGAGTAGACGAAATCGTCCTCATCGGCGAGCCCATCAGCGACGAGCTCGCCCTCTATTCGGTTCTGGGGGGATTCTACGGTCACTCACCTATGTTCAGACATCTGACGAAGGACATCCCCCCAACCTACGCGATCTTCCGCGCTAAGGATGCCGACTTTCTGGCCAGGCAAAGGCTACTCGTCCTCCGCCTAGGCGAGGGAACGCCGCCTCCTGTCCGAAAGATGGCGATCGCTAAAACCAAAAAGACGGTCGCCAAGCCATCCGGCGATCTCAAGGCCTACGAGGACCACATTTTCTACGCCATCAAGGGGCGCGAACCGCTAAACAAGCCAAAGGCAATAAGGGACCACGGTCATCTGGACCACAATCAGTATTGTGCCTACCACAAGAGTCTCGTCCACAACACCAACCAATGCCGCGACCTGCTCTGACAACTCTGGAGATTGTTCGAAGAAGGAAAGTTGGACAGCTAATTGGCTTAGCCGGAGCCCCTCTAATCTCCCAACACGGTCGCCCGAGTCGAACGCAAACAGGCCGGAAAGCTTGTACGAGCTAACCCCTCGATCAACCTCGGTGACCGTATCTACATGCTTCAATCAAAAGGAGGGAGCTTCGGAAGTCTCTCCCCGACTTCCCACCTCATTGAACCAAAGGCTACTGCCTGAGCAAAAGCTTTGAAAAAGAGGATGACTCGCTCGCCCTATAAAGTTCGTCATCAACATGATGGACCTAGGCAGCGATCGCCTCACCTAGCACAACGTATACCGTCGAGGACCATCATCTGACATGATGGTCCGAGGTATAAGAGTGCCGCCATGGTCGCGAAAACCGATTAAAACGACGATCCGTCCATGCAAGGTTCCTTTGGGCTTCGATCGCTCGCCCGTCGTTTAAATACGAGGCGGGCGTAGCCGAAGGTCTCTCGAAAACAAGTCAGAGGATTACTCGCTCGCCCTCTAAAGTTCGTCATCTACATGAAGAACCTAGGCAGGCGATCTCCTCCCCTTACACAACGTATACCGTCGAGGATCGTCATCTGACTTGATGGTCCGAGGTAGAAGAGTGTCGCCATGGTCGTGGAGGACGATGGAACCATTCTCTGTGCCCATGCAAGGTCCCTTTGGGCCACGATCGCCGGCCCTTCGTTCAAATATGAGGCCGGCGTAGTCTGAGGGCCCTACAAAACTAATCTGTGGACATGTTCGCCCGCCCTCGAAGGTCCATCACTTAACGTGGTGGGTCCTTCTCGGACAATGCGACGCGTCCCTCCCCCCGTCTCAACATATACCGTCGAGGGTCGCCATCTTAATGACGGCTCGAGGTAGAAGAAGAGCTAACAAGTCGCGGACGTGGAGTTGATTAATCCGACGACGCCCCGCGCAAGGAATCCTCCAGACCGAGACCGCACGCCCTTCGTTTAAATACGAGGTGAGACGCAGCCTTCGGAGGACCCTACCAATTAAGTGAGTCGCGAGAACTTAGCCATCAGACGGAATGTCGCTCGTGCACAAGACATGATCGTGGAGATCGATCCATCGAACTCCGCGATCGTGCACGATTCCTCAAGACCGAGATGGACGGCCTTCCTCGAGAATTCGAAAAAAATGAAGACCGCTCACTCAACGATTTATTTTCGTCCCCTTACTTTCACTAAATGAACAAAAACAAGGGGGAAGAGTGCGGAGCTATATATACAACGATCGTCCCTATTCAATTACATACGGAGATCGGCATTTTTCAGATGTTTTCCAGCGATCGAATTTGTTGTAAAAAAAAAATTTATCTATATGAGTTTATCAATTCACTTGGAGCTATACACGCAACAATCTCTCCTCACAGGTCTGTACAAAGTCATGCAAAAGACTCAGAAAAGCAATCATTCAAGTAATAAATTGAAGAAACAAACATTCATTTCATTACTTGAAAAATCGGAGTACATACACGGTCGCCCGAAGGCCTAAGTATTATAAAGAGAAAGCTACAAAATTACAAGGCAAAGAGCTAAAACAATAAGAACGAAGAGCCTCAGGCCCCTGCCTAGCCTTCGCCTTCAACCTCCGGATCGGCCCGCGACCCTGCTCCAGCTTCCAGAGCGGCCTCCCCGTTCTCTGGAGCATCGGGATGAACAAGGTTCACCGGAGTCGGATACCAGCTCAAGTCCACGCCGATTTCCGATAGATCCAAGATCGGCACGGAGAAAGCCGGATGGAGAAGATGCTCCAACACATACGCCTGGAAGTTTTCAGCAAGAGGGCCGACCTCCAACCCTCCTTTCTTAGCAGCTCGGAGCGAGTCAGCGAACGCCATATAATAGGCAAACTCACTGACGAACTCCACGTTAAGAAAGGGATCGGTCTCGGTCGCCTCTAGCTTCCCTTTCAGCTTCGCCATCGCCTATTGCACACCTTGAAGCTCGGCCTCCTTAGCGACCGTCTCCCCCCTCGACGCCGCCAGCTCGCTACTCAGCCGAGCGACAGTCACCTTCAGCTGATCGACCTCCTTCTCAGCGGCCGTGTGCAACCGTCGGGCATCTGTCATCTGGTCCCGAAATCGGTCGACTGTCGCCCGAGCTCGCTCATAATCCTCTTTCATCAGCTCAAGATCATGACTCGCCCACTTAGCTGCATCCATGGAGTCCTTCTCCATAGACACAATCCTGTCGGCGAACTCGGCGTTCTCTTTCCGAGCGGCCTCGAGGTCCGCCTGCAGTCGAGTGGTAGAAGGACGCCCCTCGTATTCCTGCACAGCCTGGGCCGCCATCGTCGCCGCCTGGAGAGAGAGCGAAAGCACCTTGCATTACATTCCCGGATCGCTGGCGAGCGATCGCATCTAAATCCGTCGTCCAGGCCTTCGGCAAAGCGGAAGCGGCCCGGTTGACATACAGTGGGACATCGCAGGTCGCGCGAGGGGATCGGCTCGCTAGGAAATCCAGCACCATTGGCGGGCAAGATGGGTTAGTGCTATGAATCCTGCATCAAACAACAAAAAGTTAGCACATCTCCCATGCAAGTGACAAAACTCAGCAAGCGAACAAAGTCTACCTCTCGTCTCTTTCGGGGTCGCAACCAAAGTATGGCTTCCCGCGAGGGGTCTCGGCCTCGGAAATCGCCATCTCTCGCAAGAAAGCCGCAGAGGGCGTAGTCTCATCCACCAGGGGGACCGTGGTGATCGGAGGCGCGGCGATCGGCACCTCACCGGCAGGGGCAGAAACTGGAATTTCTTTCGACCTCTGCCGCTTGCGGTTCGTCCGGAGCCCCTCCTCCCGAGGTTCCTCCTCCGCTATGATCGGCTCCACATTGGGCCTCACCTCCGGAATGAGAGGTAACGCCACATGAGGAGCCCGAGATGACTTCTTCTGGTGAAGACGGCTCAGAACTCCGGGATTCGACATGGCTATCTCCGCTGGAGGCTCCAAGAAACGAGGAAAGCGGACTTCTGCAGTAAAGAACAATCAAACCACGATCAGACACACTCTCCAAAACAGGACTATCACCAAGCAATTGGAGATCGCAGAAACTCATACCTGGGACCGAGAGATGACATGGAAAACAGAATAGCCGAGCAGACAGCCAACGGCTCTCCTTGTTGATCCGGCGAGCATCTAGGTCGTCGTCCAGCAAACTTTGTATCCGCTCCCAGACGATCAAAAAGTCGAAAGGAAGCTCGTTGATCGCTGGAATATAGAAACCTGCAAAAGGAAAACCAAATTAGATCAGTTCAGAACATATCCGAACAAAGGGAGAGTCAGAACCCTTACCCGGATTCCTCTCCCGAAAGCTAGTGGGAATATTCAGCTCGTCGGTAGGATTGTTGCTCGCTAATCCTTTCCATGAACCGCCGACCCAGAACCACTTCGCTGGGTCGCCCCGCACCTTGTTCGGGACTCCGAGGATCACCCGACCGGATAGGCCTTGAATATGATAGCCTCCGACCAACCCTTTCTGAGCCGTCATCTTGAGCAGGTGGTTCATCTCCAACGGCGAAGGAAGGCGGTACAGTCGGTGACTGCCGAACAAGGTGAGAGTGCAAATGATCTGGAGCCAGGCATTCGGCGTCAACTTCATAGGCGCCACGTTCCAAGCATCCAGCAGATGGGAGACGGAGAACGACAAAGGAAACCGCAGCCCAGCCTTCATGATCGCTTCGTTCACGGCGACCATGCCTTCCGGAGGCTGATCGGCTCGTTCATTCTCGGCCGGCACAAAAAGATCCACATCTGAAGGGACATGAAACCTCGTCCTCCAGACAGCTAGGTCCTTCCTGGTCGCCGAGCTCCTTATCTGGACAAGGGACCATAGAGATCGCTGCGCAGCCCGAGACAGCAACCGCTTAGCAGGTTGATAAGGATGAGCGATCGAGTACTCTCGGTAATTGAATTTAGGAGACGGACCGTCCAACCTCTCCATGATTTCAGCGAAAGCCAAATAGGCCTGGCCAAAGGCACTATGCTGCTCCCAGTAGGCCTTCACCGTCAAATCTCTCTCCATCTGCGAGCGTCTTTGCTCAACCACCGCCTCCCTGGCAACGTCGGCTTCATTGAACAACGTCTCGACTTCCGCGGTGTCAATACCGGCCCGGATAGCCTCGGCGGCCGTCTCCAGATGGAAATCTGTGGAGGATCCTCCTCGGGCAGTCGAAGCCCCAGCAGCGGAGGTGGTGCCCATTCCGTACGAAGAAGATGTTCCAGTCATTTTCGAAGAGAAAAGGAGAAAATGAGTGTTTTCTTACCAAGGATGGAATCGATCGACGATCGGCAGTCAAATCTTCAGCAAAATTCTTTTTTCTCCGGTAAAAGTGCGTAAGAATCCTAACACTGCAACCCAACGCCTTTTTATAGAAGATGGAAGGGACTTCTATGCAATTAAGGAGAATCTCAGGGGTCAGAAGTGCAACCGTCGCAATTAATGACTCCCTTGAAACCCGCGATGCGTCGTTTTCAAGGGCACACCAGGCGAGGAGTCATGACTAACCATCAGTCTCCCACAACATAAATCTGACACGTGCCCCGGAGACTTTTCCACGTCCGCTGTCATTTCCCGCTCATTTCAGCGACCGACCAGGTCATCCAAGTTCAAAACCAAACCGCTCAAAGACGATCGCTAGTCCCGCAAAATGCTGAGTCACTCATTATAGTTCAGCGATCGCCAACAGAACCACCTCACCCCACATTTCCAACATCGGAGTGAGATGGGGGGGCAATTGTTGTGCGGCGATTAATATGCCTCGACGGCGATCGGAATAAGTGCCGAGCGACCGAGTCCACGAGCGAACGAGCTACGGCAAACTTTCCTAAACAAAGGTAGCGGCCCGCCTTCGAGTGTCTAGCGATCGACTCCCAAGGTGATCGCCTTCCGGCACCTAGCGATCGACTCTGGTGCCCGACCTAGGACGACCGTCCTGTGCCACGAGCAAGACCTTCGTCCGTCAAGTCCACGAAGACTGGATCTCAAAACAGTGCCCATGTGCAGATCCACGAAAGGCACCGTATATCATGGATCGTTGACCATAGCCTGTCACCACCTTCTCACCTACCGACAAACCCGCTGAAAGGTACAAGGTGGGACCGCCCATGATAACGACTCAGACGCGTGTAGACTTCTCATTGGACCGCACAGCTGACTGCCAGCAACTCCTGCGGACTTTAAGGAGACCAGCCCATGTGCTAAAAGACGATCGCCTGCTTATTATAATAGAGCAGAGGCGATCGCCCAGCATCTCCCAGTCCTATAAATAGAATACCTCCAGCAACTGGAAAAAGGTTGGCAATTCGTTCTCCTCTCAGTTCATAGAAAATGCTCAAATACATACCCTCTTTCAGGCTCCCGATTTCCTCTCTTGGATCTACCTCAGGATTTCTCTCTCAGCACCTCTCATCCAGAAGACGGTCGGCAGAGGCAAGAACTCCTTGCAGTACAGATTCAATGAGACTCGCAAGGATCTCAAACATACAGCTAATACACACCGTGAGAGACTGTCGATTTCTCACGATCGTCACAGCTCATCAACGTTGTTACAAGAACTCGTAGAGCGTCATATCTGGTTCTTCCGGCAATCTCCACGCTCAATAGCTAAGATAACTAGGGTCCTTACACTCATTGTAATTGTACTCTAACATTAATACTTGTACCCCAGAATATTTGTATTAATAACATCTCGCGAGAGCATTCAAGCCCGACACTAACAACCCCGACAAATCTTGTGTTATTTACTTTCCCACGGAAGTGTTCTCGCACTTTGTTTGCTATCCATCCATTCCAGCAATATCTATCTCCGGATAATATTTTGGGTAGCAACAGTCTCAAAGGCAAGTAACTCTTACGAACTTACTATCTTAAATGTGCAAAGTAATATGTTTGAGTGTTAGTGTTTATGTTCACTCTGGGAGGGTCCGACGGGGCCTCGGAGGAATCCACGCATGGTTGGGTTCACGAACTTTTGGGTTAACCACTCCGGGAGGGTCCATCGGTGCCTCGGAGGGATTCGCGCATGGTCGGGTCCATGGTTAATCGGGAGGACTGTGTTTTGTGATACATTGTGGATTTTACATTTTCGGAAATCATTATCTAGCTTGTTTTTGAAAATCATTGATGCATGTGATTTGATATTGTAAGATATAAGAATTCGTTTGCGTTACTTGTACTAGATATTCCACGGCTAACCTCATTTGGGGGAAATACTTTTCATGTATTTCAGGTGCGAAGAATGCGATTGGAAGAGTGCCGGGGCAGTACGAGGATGAAGGCCAGGCGTGATACTGTGAACTGGTCGTCGTGTTTATTTGTTTTGAGTTTGATTATTGGGATTTCATTTTCAAATTGTCACAAATTGTTAGATGATACTCGAGTACTATAGGAGAGATGTTTCTCTGTTGCCGGTTTCATTAAATTGTCGTTTTTCTTTCATTTCGGTGGTTTAAATATTGTCGTGAGAATTCCATCGGTTAATCCGAAAAATGATGGTTGGTTTTGATGTGTTTTGTTATGGTTGGAGTACAAAATTAGCCTTGTGAGTTCCAGATGGGATTCATGGCGCTGTGACATGTCCTGAATATCTTGGGGGTGTTAAAGATAGGGTTGTGAGTAAACGTAAAAGTTCGATTCGACTCGCATTATTCAGCTCAAAAAACTCCGGTTCGAGGTTCGATTCGATGATGCAAACTTCAAACTCAAACGTTAAAATAAGGAGTTCGGTCCGATTTGCAAACAGTGAGAAATAGTTCGGCTCGCCATAACTGGTTTTTGTCCATTAATTATAGGCATGGATTTATAAGATTATACTTCTCTTGGGCTATTTTATCTCATTTGTCCTTCTCTTATCCGTTCTCATCCTTTGGATTCAATCTCTCGTAAAGGTGTTTAGAGTTTTACTCAAACGGTTCGATCTGATTTGCATAGTTCGGCTCGATCTGGAGCTTTCAAATGTATACTCAAACGTTAAATTCTAAGGTTTGACACTTTCAAACGTGTTCGAACCTAAGGTTTGACACCTTCAAACACATACTCAAACGTAGTGATGTTTGGTATAGTTCGATTCGTTTACAGCCCTAGTTACATACTCAAGTGATTAATAAACTAGTATAAGTTTGATTAGGGCTGTCTAAATGGTTCTCGATTCTCGGTTAGAACCGAAACCGAACCGGAACCGCACGATTTCGGTTAACCGAGAACCGCAATTTTGGTTATCGGTCCGGTTTTTGGTTCCATTGTGTATCTTTTTTTTGGGTTTTCGGTCTAACCGATAACCGTTCGGTTCCGAACCGAAAACCGGTTTTATAAAATATATTTATTAAATATTATTTTTATATTTTGTAATTATATTATATTATTTTAATTTTTATAAATTAAAATTTGAAATTAGAATGCTACCTACAACAGATTGTTTTTGTGAAATTATATTTTTATATTTTATAATTATATTATATTATTTCAATTTTTTAAAATTGAAATTAAAAGAAAATGGTTTTTGTGGTTAACCGAACCGGAACCGAAAATAACCGGTCCGATTTTGGTTAACCAAAATTTATATGGTCCGGTTTTCGGTTCTTATTTTAGGATATTTATGGTTCCGTTTAACCGAAAATTTCGGTCCGGTTAACCGGAACTGAACCGTTCGACAGCTCTAAGTTTGATTGATAATAATCGGATGATTATGCGTATGGTATGGACCAAAATTATGGGTATTGGTTGGAGAATGCAATACCAGACAGATCCGCATTGAGGTCACTGCATGAAAATATCATAAGTGAATCTCAAAATAACAGTATGTCAATACCTGAGATTATTATAGAGTCCAACATGATAACTGCTATGCCTTGACGTAATCCAACGTCATCTGAAATATAATGATCATAAAGGTTGGCAATCGGGATTAGTGGGAGTCACGTAGAGGGCAATGAACAATCAAGATGGAGATTTGTCACTCTCCTTAGAAAGAGAGATATCTACGGGGGGCCTCGATAAATATGACTCAAGGAAATACATGGCCATGCTCAAATGAAGAGTCATTTGATTCAATCAGTCTACTTAAGATCGAGTAAGCATTTGAATATAATAAGTATGACAATTCTCATGACTTAGTTCAAATATGATATCGCGCGACAAAGGGATTTGACACGTTAAATGGTTTAATGGACCACAAACTAATATTATTTGGGTAGCCATACTGTCTTGCTAGAGACCGCTTATGACTTATTCTTTAATAAAGTATTAAATAATTGCCAACATAATATAAACCTTTTTGGTCACACATACGACAATTAAAGACAAGTAAAAATAACTAATAGATATAATATTGGATATTATATTTATTAAAGAAATTAAATAATGAGTAATATAGGATATTATATATTATATTATTTAATTATATCAACTGAGAAAGATAAATATAATCTTGGGTATTATATTTATTATATGATTAAATAATTAGTAACATATGTGATATAAGATATTATATGTATTGTATTACTTAATAAGTTGAGGAGCAACTAAGCAAATACTAGAGTTTGACTCTAGGGTTTACTTAGTATAAATAAAAGGTCTTGGACAAGGAGTTGTGATAAGATTAAAATTACACAACCCTAATTGTGTGATAGAAAAATCGCCCTCCCCCTCTTCTGGTTTGGCCGAAATCTTTTCTGTCTGAGAAGTCCGTTTTGGCTATCTCCACCTTATTTCCTTAGTTGATTTTGATCAACAGTACAAATCCTTCTAGCAAGGAATTATCTGTTGTACTGTTTATCAACATTATTCGTAAGGATCTAGCAATCCGGCTTTTACCAGTTGTTCGTGTGTGGATCACCGAAAGAGGAAGACGATATTAATCAGCTTCTGGTCCGGGTTACAGATCTGTTCTTCGAATTAAGGTAATTCGACGAACTCTTTATAAATCAATTAAATTACTGCATGAAGATCATAATCTGGGTTTTTCGTTAATTATTTTCGCTGCGTTTTGCTCATATTCTATTGTATTAGATACATGTAAAATCCAATAGTTCGGAATTTTTTGAGGTGGATAACCAATTACGTAATAAATTATATCTAATTATTTAAATTTTATAAATTTAACTGAGTTTGGGCAATTAGTGGGTTTGGGAGAGGAACAGGAGAAAAATCATCTTTTAATCGAGTTTGGTATGGATACGAGTATGTAATTTCTAAACTGACCCATGTGGTTGAACTCTAGCCTCATTATTTTGGGTATTATTGTATGTGTTTGAGATGGAAATAAGTAGTAAAGTAATTTAATTTAAAATCAAATGGGTACGATATATAAATTCGTTGAATCCCTGTTTTATTGTTTCGATTTACCATTGTATTCTTTCATGTTGTATGATTTTATATATCAAATTCTAGTTGTGAAATTATTTTTTTAATTTTTATTTATAAAATTACAAGGTAAAATAATTCATCAAAATTCGAAGGGATATAAGCAAAGTAAAAGTTAAAGACGAAATAGGGGTACTCGCGATCTTATGTAGAAGCCAATTTTTTCCTAGGATTATTAGTTGGCTTTTCACCTTTCAACAGCGCCCTTCTCTATTAGCTGTTCTTCCATTCACCAAAATCACTCTGCACCCCTCTACAGAAGAAAACCGTGAAAATGGCAAGCTCCAGTCTCCCCCTCCTCCTCCTCATCTCCCTGCTAGCCGCCACCGCTTCCGCCCGCCCCTGCAAAACCCTCTTCTATTTCTCCGCCACCACCACCACCTCCACCTATTACCCCTACAATTCCTTCCCGCGCAACCCTAACCCCAATTCCCTCATCGGGAACCAAAACCCCCGCTATCTCACTCTGATCTTCACCTCCACCGCCACCCCGTCATCCGATCGCCGCCCATACATCAATTCCGACTCCGATGCAGCCGCCGCCTTCGACGACAATCCTCAATCATCTCCGATGATGACGTCATTCAACTTCCCTCTCAAGTTCTATTCCTCCGCGTCGAGCTCGATGCGCGAGCGCAGTAAGGACATCATGAGCGTGGTCGGTGCTCTGCTTTTCGGCGTTGGCTGTGGAGCCCTCACAGCGGCCATCATGTACTTCGTGCGGGCCCTATTCTCCCCCAGCCGCTTTGATTTTGGAGATGTTTCTTCATCCTCTGATGATGATGGTGACGACAATGATGATATTGCCTCGGCCAAGAAGAAGCTGGGCTATCTCGCGATCCCTACACAGGCGAAGGTGGTTGATGATGACCTCAAGAAGCCTGCACCACCAGCCAAGAAGCCTGTGGTTTGATATGATTCCATCATTATATATATCTTAGTGCTTTGTGATTTTGATAAGCCTAACGAAGGACAATTTGATTACTTTTGAAGAATCTGTGTTGATGCGTTTGTATTATTGATGCTACATTGCTACTGCATGTTTGTTGTTCTGGCTTTCTGTTTTGTAATTAGGTTAATATTACCTATTGCCTATGGTTGCTCTCTTAATAAAAGCTCGGTTATGGAGCTATTTACTGTTGTATGTATCTGTGGTAATGTTGCCATGTATTTGGGATGTGTCTTAATGCTTTTCAGCTAAAATTTTAATTATGTTGTTTTGTAATTCTATTAGAGAGTTGTTTAATTGTATGTAGTGTTATGATTTCTTAGTATTGTTTTGCATTCCCTCATTAACTATAAGAAAATACTTCCAAATGTTAGTTTTCAAGATAATGTTGACTGTTCTACTACCGCTAGAGTCTGAACGTTGGATACTGTTCCTTGGCCTTTGATCTTCTTTGAATTTGTTATGTGTAATTCGTTTATCAGATGGTCGTTACTCGACTGATATGCATGTGGCCCATGACTCTTCATCCTTTGGAGTTTTTCGGGTTTACGCGTCCATTTTTGATTTGTTTGTCTAACTTTTACAACTCTTAACACAATTCCGTGTTTGTTTTTAGATGATGTTATTTTTACGTATCTCTTCGCCCAGCCAAAACCTTGTTCAACTGCTTATATTGTGTTTATTCGTTGGTTAATTTGATCGTAGTGATTATCCTGTTTTCGTAGTTCTTTTATTTATTATCTAAGCAACTGAAATGTGCACTCATGAGTTTTTCTTTGCCCTTGAAGTACATGCTTTTTCTTTTTTTAATCATTTGTGTTTCTATAGTAGGGCAAATCAACTTGAAATATTGCTCAATAATACAACCTTATGCATATACCTTTCTCATTTTCAATGGTTTTGATGGTTCTTTGCTGTCATTTTGTTACGTATTCGTGTGGTAAGGTCAAATCATTTGATGCAACATTTATCAGTTTTTGATATGATGCTTACAAAGTCGAAGTGGAAGTTCAATGTGTTGGCCCAGAGTAGTAATGTCTGAAATCTTGCATATTTGTTTGTTCATCTAGAATATGGTGATGTGACTTAGTGAAAATGTGAATAATGCGTCTTCATAAGCCCATTTTCTTGGAGACAAGTATTGAGTGCATACACTGTAAGTTGCTGTTATGATATTTACCAGTGCTGAGGACTTGCATTTACAAAGTAGATTATGGTTATGCTTTACTCTCTCCTTCCCATAATTACTTTCAAAACTATTCCTTGTTCCAAAAGAAAAAAAAAATGTACTTTCAATTTTGGCACCTTATACCAGCCTTTTTTTATATACTTGCAACACTGGTCAAATCACATTGTTCAATTTATAGCTTTGATCATTGATATTTTCAGTTATATATTAGTATAATTGAAAATATTAATAGTGTAAAAGTCAACATATTTAGTATCATTTGTTTTTATCTAGGAAGCAAGGATACAGGCGCGGGATATGTGTAGTACGGGGATTCGACAAGTTTTGAAATATGGGGATACTGGTGTGGGGGGATACGGCAATATATAAAAAAATTAAAAAAATATATATTATATTATTTATGACAATTTATGTATGATGTAATAGAGGATCAAAATGCATTATTTACGAATAACAAGTAAGGCCTAATGATTAGTCTAATTTAGTAATGAGTAATGACACAAGTTACTGAATAATAGAAGTCTTCATTCAAATTTAATCGGAAAAGTTGAAGAAAGAGAGCTGCCACCGTCGTTACTAGTGTTAGGGCTTCTGTTGGTTATGAAATACACCTGATATTTACAAATATTGGGCTTCTGTTTATTTTTGAGAATTATACACTATTTTTTATTTTTTTATAAAAGTTCAACTTAATTACAAAAACTGCCACCGCCGCACCCCCATTCCCGCACCACCTCGCACCCCTCACTCAGATACGAGGACACGCCATGTGGCGTATTCCGTACGCACCTCCGTGCGAATCCCCGCAGCCCCGCACCCCAGATATACAGTTCTTCATCAGAATGGAGTATCTCTGCTTCCTACATTTTTATATTTAGTTTCTCATGCTATCATTTGTTTTTTATATATAGTAAAAAAAGTCAAACCGATGCAAGTAAAAATTTATATTTAGTTTCTCATGCTATCATTTGTTTTTTATATATAGTAAAAAAAGTCAAACTGATGCAAGTAAAAAGAAATAGCGATAGTATAGCGTTATTATTATAAATATTTTGGCAAATGATAGTTTAAAACATCCACAATATATTAAAAAAAAAAAAAGTTTCACAGTCAAAGACAATAGATATTTTGCTGTTGTACCTTACAATTCGTACGAAGTTGTATCTCACTCGTGTACTAAATTATAGGGCGGAGTATGAAATTTCGGCCAAGAAACAAAGGTTCCAACTTTAATTATTCCTGGAATTAGGCGCATGAGTTCTTTGCATATGTAGAGGCGGCTTGTTTATGTGGAAAATGATACCATGATTGATAAAGTTTAGATTAGGTCTCGTGATATGAATGAAAACCATAAGAGGCATGAAAGATAGAATGTTCTGTAAATAGATCTCAGTCATTACAAAACACACATCTACACAGTTGGCAAATATGTACGACAATGGCTAATGAGCTAGAGAATCTATTAGGAATATGCTAGGAATTCCAAGGACTTTTTTCCTTATCCTTATCCACAGCAAGGTGCAGCTGAGGTCTACAGGAAATGTAGGATGTTGATCAAGCATATGAGTGTGAGCCGCAGATATGATTGATGCATACTTCATGCAGTTTTATCATGCCCCCTTATTTTGAAGGAGGAGTTAGGCAGTATCGTGAGCTTGTTCATAAGTCGAGTGAAGAATATTCGGGATATAGACTTGGTTAGGATATTTGCAATATGATTTATTCTTGTTGTTACATGTCCGACTCATATAACTCACTTATAAATTCTCTCTGATAAAATGTAGATCAATTTGGAAGTGTCTAGTCTTGAGTGTTTGACAGTATTGCTAGCCACTACCTTGATTCCCAACTCTTGCAATAATGACTAGAGCCAAATGATGTCACAAGTTACTCTTGACACTCATATATTCCACTTCAGTACTCGATGTTGAAAATATTTTTTTTTTTTTGAATTCCAAGACGGCTAATTTTTTTCCAAGAAAAATGCAACAACCTGGTGTGGATCTTCTGTCATCCACATAAGATGTCCAGACTGCATCTTAAAAATCAATGAGGTATGTACTGGATTACAACATAAAACTCCCTATCATAGGTGGAATATATCTTCTTCCCCTCATTGAGTTTTTCACTAAAACAAGCTATGAGATGGCCTCCCGACTCAGCACTCTACCTATACCTACACCTGATGTAACACCCCAACCCGACGATTATTAGTGTCATGAATCCCCAATTGAGACCCACTAGGTGAATTATAATAGTAATATAATTGCAGTACCGAACCATATTATGCTATCAAATACTTCGACAAGGAGTTTATATAAACATTCTGGCTCTAAACAATCCAAGATCAACAAAATACAGAAATATTTTATAGGATATACCAAAACAAATACTGCGAAAATGAAAAGTACATCCAAATCAAGAAGACTGAGGCCCCCGACTAGTATCCTTGACTCTTCGTCGTCACCTTGATCTTCATGTGCCTTAATATTTGGTATTTAGAATACGGCAAAATATATTCCGCCCGAAATCACATGGTCAGTTACACAAGGTAATAAATCTTAATATGGCGAACATGCACAATTAACATGGTATATGAACCATAAAATCATCATTTCAAATCAGAATATACGCAATCAAACATGCTGTATAAACCCAACCTGATTATAATCCCAAACCATCAAACATATGTAATCAAACAGGATATATGAATCGGCCATATTAGAACCCCGACTATTGAAAACACACGCAACCGAATATGTTGTGTTGAAGTTTGCGGCTCATGTGATGGTTCCACACCACATATCACGAACGTATGCGGAATCCTGTAACATATGTGTGCTAATGTACCTAACCGGTCTCATGAGCATTTCCCGCCCGTGCGCACAGTCCAATGTGAGGCCAACTACCACACATGACCATATGTACCCGACATGAAAATCCTACATATACCACCCTGCAGGCCATTATGACTCTGGAATGCCACGATAATAAAAGTGATAATGGGAATTCAATAATGACTAACAATCCCGACAAGGGACCAAAATGACTCACCGAAGAAATATACGAATCCAACAAAGATCAAAACAACTCGAAGTGCAATGATGGTAAGAATAAGACCTGGAACCACTGTTCTTCAATGAACGATCAACAAAAATATTATTATGAATCGAAGTTCACAAAGTACAAACGACAAGTTATGGCTGTAGGCCCCCAAGGTAATTTTTAAGATCGTCCTTATGTGAGAAAAGCTCGTGATTTTGCTTGCAAAAATGATCAATAACCACTATGTATCCTTTATATATTATGTTTCCCAAAAACACGGCGCATGACACGATGCAACAAGTGTCGTGTTTATCGCCGTGTCCGATAAGTCACAACTTCACTTATCCAAAAATGATGATATGGATATTACAAAGATGCTTAAAAGATCAGTCAGGGTCGTGATCGGAGTTAGATCTGGAGGCAGTGGAAGTTTCGTCTGAGAACTAGGTCATCAGACGACGACAATGAGTGTTCAGAAAATAAAGCCCATGGCGTTGTTCTTCAGATTTGGATTACAATTTTTCCTTGTAAGATCTATATCGAAATCGAAATAGATAGAGATTTTCTTAGTGAGAGTAATTTTTTTATTTTACTAGTATTTGGAGGTATTGGAGAGGGAGTAGAAAAGGAATTTTTTAAAATTCCGCTAGTAATGTGTTGATGGACCAGATTTTTTTTTTTTTTTTTTTTTTTTTTGCTTCTTGTATTTTGTTTTCCTCTGTATTTCACTTTTTTGTGAAGATAATTTTATCGATTAATGTTTCTTATTTTTTGGTGTGGTCTTGGATTTGTTTTTAGTTTTCAGTTTCTAATCTATTTACAAGTATATTACAAAAAAACAATATAGTATATATTATTACCATGTGATAGTTGAAAAATCAGTTGGTAATTTAATTTACTACTTGATAGCTTTTTATACTATCAATGCTGATCAGCAATTATGTCTGACATACTGACATGGGAAGAACAGTAAAACACCCCGTTGGAAAAATAGCTTAATTAATACCATAATTAATTATGGTAATTAATGACATTAAATGGTATATTTGGAATCTAAATTTTGTGTAGATTAATTTAGTGTATTTACTTGTTCAATTTCGTTAAGAAATGAATGAGTAATTAATGCACAAAGTTAAGCCATTTAATAGTTGGGGATGTGATGTGGAATCCCATCCCACATTGGAGAAGTAAGGAAAAGTTGAGCTATTTATAAAGGACTTTCCATCATAAAGGAGCAATCAAGTGTGCTCCATTAAGGTGCACCCTAGTTGGCTTTAATTAATTTTTAAAGCTAGAATCCGAATCCTACGAGGAAGGTGCAAAGCACCTTCCGAGTCCGAGTCCGAGCACGTGCACGTCGCACTTGTCGCAACGGGCGCTTCGTAGGCGCACTTCGAGGAGCCAACAATGTTCATGCTCCTGCCCATGCCGAAAAACCAGAGAAGTTCTCAGGTACCGACTTCAAACGTTGGCAATCAAAAATGCTGTTCTACCTTACTACTCTCAATCTCTGCCGCTTCCTTTCCGAATCTCCTCCTGTTGTGGGGGATGATGAAACTGACACCCAGAAACGCACGGCGTTGGATGCATGGCATCACAGCGACTTCTTATGTCGAAACTATATTTTGAATGGGTTGGATGACACACTTTACAGTGTTTATTCCATTAATCAAAACGTCCCAAAGAGTTGTGGGACTCGTTGGAGACAAAATATAAACGAGAAGATGCCGGCTTGAAAAAGTTCATCGTGGGTCGTTTTCTTGACTTCAAAATGGTGGACACAAAATCGCTTTCGAGCAAGTGCAGAAATACAGTTGATCCCGCACGATATTTTGGCGAAGGAATGAGCTTGTCCAATCCTTTCAAGTTCTCGCCATAATCGAGAAGTTGCCCCGATGTGGAAGGACTTCAAAACTACCTCAAGCACAAACGCAAGGAAATGGGCCTTGAAGATCTAATTGTGCGGCGAGGATCGAAGAGGACAATCGGAAGACCGATGTCAAGATGAACAAGTCATCTATGGAGGCAAAAGCAAATCTCATCGAGTCAAGCAACAACAAAAAATGGAAATTTAACGGGAAGAAGCAAGACTCGAAGAATCAAAAGAAGATCAAAGGAGAATGCTACAACTGCGGTAAATTCGGGCATATGGCGAAAAATTGCCGCAAACCAAAGAAGGACAAGAAGAGAGATCAAGCAAATATAATCGAGAATAAGTATGTTCCCGTCGATTTGTCCAGTCTTGATCTGTGTGCAGTTGTAGATGAAATCAATATGGTTGGAATCCCAGTCGGATGGTGGGTGGACACCGGCGCTACTAAACATATTTGTGCCGATAAAACCATGTTCTCCTCATACGAGCCCGTCACCGAAGAAAGAAAATTGTACATGGGAAACTCCGCTGCCTCAAATGTTGTCGGAACTGGAGAAGTTATACTCAAGATGACGTCTGGATTGAAATTGACGCTCAAAAATGTGCTACATGTTCCAGACATTCGTAAGAATCTTGTGTCTGGCTCAGCATTGAGCAAAGCCGGATTTAGGCTAGTGTTTGAAGCGGATAAAGTTGTAATAACTAAAAATGGTCACTTTATCGGAAAAGGCTATATAGATAACGGCCTTTTCAAACTGAATGCTATCAATGTACGTGGTGGAAATGAAATAAACGATAAAGTTGTTTATTTGGTTGAGTCTCCTAATTTATGGCATGATAGATTAAGACATGCAAATCTAAATATACTACGTCGTTTAGTACATTTAGATTTATTGCCAAAAATGACTTTCGATCAACACAAAAGGTGTGAAATATGTGTTGAAGCAAAAATGGCAAAATCTCCTTTTCATTCAGTGGAAAGATCGACAAAACCTCTTGAATTGATTCACACCGATCTGCGATTTAAAACTTGTGCAAACAAGAGGTGGAAAGAATTATTTTATAACTTTTATTGATGATTGCACAAGATTTTGTTATGTGTATCTTTGAGAAGCAAAGACGAAGCATTCAAGCTTTCAAAACATACAAAATGAAGTTGAAAATCAACTCAACACCAAAATCAAAATGATTCGAAGTGATCGAGGTGGTGAATATGTTGCACCTTTTGAAGAATATTGTCGTGAAAATGGCATTATTCACCAAACGACTGCACCTTATGCACCCCAATCGAATGGTGTTGCCGAACGAAAGAATAGAACATTGAAGGAAATGATGAATGCTATGTTGATAAGCTCGGCCTATCACTTAACATGTGGGGAGAAGCTATTCTTTCGGCCAATAAAATTGAATAAATTACCCAAAAAGAAGCAAGATAAAACTCCATATGAATTATGGAAAGGAAGGAAGCCGTCCTATAAATACTTAAAAGTGTGGGGGTGCTTAGCAAAAGTTGAAGTACCGAAACCCAAGCAAGTAAAAATAGGACCAAAAGCGGTTGATTGCATTTTCATAGGATATGCAAATAATAGTAGTGCGTACCGATTTTTGGTACACAAATCGGAAGTACCCGATATTAATGAGGGAATGATTATAGAATCAAGAAATGCCATATTTTTGAAACTATATTCCCTAAGAAAGAAAAGAATGAAATAAGTCCGAAAAGAGGACTTATTATGAAATAACGCCAAAACCTAAAGGACCAACACCCGAACAAAGGCGAGGAAAAGAATAAAAGCAAAAACCTTTGGTCCGGATAATGTAGTCTATTCATTATAAGATTAACCAAAGACAATCAAGGAAGCAGATTATGTTTACGATGCGGATCTATCGCAACAAGCAATCAATAGTGAAATCGAGTCAATCTTGAACAAACACACTTGGCACATTGTAGATCTTCAACCCGGAAAAAAACCTTTAGGTTGCAAGTGGATTCTCAAGAAGAAATACAAAGGTGATAAATCTATTGACAAATACAAGGCACGTTTGGTAGCCAAAGGATACAAACAAAAGGAAGGGTATGATTACTTTGATACATACTCACCAGTTACTCGGATTACATCCATTAGAATGCTACTTGCAATAGCAGCATTGTACAATCTTGAGATACACCAAATGGATGTAAAAACGGCCTTTCTAAATGGAGATTTAGAAGATGAAATTTATATGGAACAACCCGAAGGGTTCGTGATTCCGGCCAAGAAAACAAAGTTTGCAAACTTGTTAAGTCTTTATACGGACTTAAGCAAGCACCCAAACAATGGCATGAGAAATTTGACCAAGTAATGATGTCAAATGGTTTCAAGATCAATGAATGCGATAAATGTGTGTACATCAAAGGTACATCTGACAATTTTGTCATTGTGTGTCTATACGTTGATGATATGTTAATTATGGGTAGCAACTATAAAATCATCATAGGCACTAAGGAAATGTTAAAGAAGAACTTTGACATGAAGGATATGGGATTAGCCGATGTGATTCTAGGAATCAAGATCTCCGTAACACCCGATGGAATAGTCTTATCACAATCTCACTATGTTGAGAATGTACTTAAGAAATTCAAGGCATACGATCTACCTCCGCTTAAGACACTGTTGACTTAAGTTTACACTTAGCCAAAAATCGAGGAGAACCCATATCACAAAATGTAATATGCTAGGATAATTGGAAGCCTAATGTACTTAGCAAATTGTACAAGGCCAGACATAGCATATTCTATTAGTAAACTGAGTCGGTTTACGAGTAATCCCGGAAAGGATCATTGGACCGCATTGACAAGAGTGTTGAGATACTTAAAACACACTGTCAATCATGGTATACACTATTCAAGATATCCAGCTGTTTTGGAAGGATATTGTGATGCCAACTGGATATCCGATACTAAAGACACTAAATCCACAAGCGGTTATGTATTTACCATTGGTGGAGGAGTAATATCATGGAAATCTTCTAAGCAAACATGCATAGCCCGATCTACAATGGAATCGGAGTTTATTGCTTTAGACAAAGCCGGCGAAGAAGCCGAATGGTTAAGAAACTTCTTAGAAGATATTCCCTGCTGGGAAAAACCTTTGCCTCCCGTTATGATACATTGTGATAGCATGGCAGTCATAGGGAGGGCAAAGAACAGTATATATGATGGTAAGTCTCGACATATTCGTCGAAGACACAATACCATTCGACATTTGATCACTACAGGAATAATGTGTATTGACTATGTAAAGTCAAAAGACAATATAGCGGATCCGTTTACAAAAGGTATTAATCGTGATCAATTATATAATGCAGCAAGGGGAATGGGATTGAAATCCACGCATTGAGAATTTTCATAATGGTAACTCAACCACGATGATTGGAGATCCCAAGAACTTGGTTCAATGAGACAACTAAGTTGTGAAAGTTCAAGTTAAAGCACTTGAAAATCCATTCTCGTAGCTGTTCAAGTGCAAGCCTGCAGTTTGTGGTAAAGGGTAAGCTTTTTAAAGCTTTTAATGATTCCTATAACCTTTTATAGGTGGAGTATGGCAGGATACTCTTCATAGGAGGTCACCTATATAAGTGAAGAAGTAAGGCCGCTTCATAAAATTAGTAACACTTATGAATCCAAGAAATGGTCCAAGGCCAAAATGGACACAACGTGAGAACGAAAGATATTAGATCTATTATTGTGTGTATGTTATTGTCTTGGTTTACACAAAAGTTGACCGGTTCAAGACATCACGTTCACCGAGCAACGAGTAAATCCGATAGCATTACACTAAGGAAGGTTCAAGGCTAACTACCACCTATCCCAAGCAATAATAGGTCGTCGGACTTAGTGCATGTTGCATTTGCATTAATCATCATTCATGTGGGGGATTGTTGGAAAAATAGCTTAATTAATACCATAATTAATTATGGTAATTAATGACATTAAATGGTATATTTGGAATCTACATTTTGTGTAGATTAATTTAGTGTATTTACTTGTTCAATTTCGTTAAGAAATGAATGAGTAATTAATGCACAAAGTTAAGCCATTTAATAGTTGGGGATGTGGTGTGGAATCCCATCCCACATTGGAGAAGTAAGGAAAAGTTGAGCTATTTATAAAGGACTTTCCATCATAAAGGAGCAATCAAGTGTGCTCCATTAAGGTGCACCCTAGTTGGCTTTAATTAATTTTTAAAGCTAGAATCCGAATCCTACGAGGAAGGTGCAAAGCACCTTCCGAGTCCGAGTCCGAGTCCGAGTCCGAGCACGTGCACGTCGCACTTGTCGCAACGGGCGCTTCGTAGGCGCACTTTGCACTTCGCTCGAACGCCTCGGAGCGAGGAGCCAACAATGTTCATGCTCCTGCCCATGCCGAAAAACCAGAGAAGTTGGCGTTGGATGCATGGCATCACATCGACTTCTTATGTCGAAACTATATTTTGAATGGGTTGGATGACACACTTTACAGTGTTTATTCCACAATCAAAACGTCCAAAGAGTTGTGGGACTCGTTGGAGACAAAATATAAAACAGAAGATGCCGGCTTGAAAAAGTTCATCGTGGGTCGTTTTCTTGACTTCAAAATGGTGGACACAAAAACTGTTCTCGAGCAAGTGCAGGAAATACAGTTGATCCTGCACGATATTTTGCGTAAGGAATGAGCTTGTCCGAATCCTTTCAAGTTGCCGCCATAATCGAGAAGTTGCCCCGATGTGGAAGGACTTCAAAACTACCTCAAGCACAAACGCAAGGAAATGGGCCTCAAGATCTAATTGTGCGATCGAGGATCGAAGAGGACAATCGGAAGATCGATGTCAAGATGAACAAGTCATCTATGGAGGCAAAAGCAAATCTCATCGAGTCAAGCAACAAAAAACGGAAATTTAACGGAAGAAGCAAGACTCAAGAATCAAAAGAAGATCAAAGGAGAATGCTACAATCATGTAAATTCGGGCATATGGCGAAAAATTGCCGCAAACCAAAGAAGGACAAGAAGAGAGATCAAGCAAATATAATCGAGAATAAGTATGTTCCCGTCGATTTGTCCAGTCTTGATCTGTGTGCAGTTGTAGATGAAATCAATATGGTTGGAATCCCAGTCGGATGGTGGGTGGACACCGGCGCTACTAAACATATTTGTGCCGATAAAACCATGTTCTCCTCATACGAGCCCGTCACCGAAGAAAGAAAATTGTACATGGGAAACTCCGCCTCAAATGTTGCGGAACTGGAGAAGTTATACTCAAGATGACGTCTGGATTGAAATTGACGCTCAAAATGTGCTACATGTTCCAGACATTCGTAAGAATCTTGTGTCTGGCTCAGCATTGAGCAAAGCCGGATTTAGGCTAGTGTTTGAAGCGGATAAAGTTGTAATAACTAAAAATGGTCACTTTATCGGAAAAGGCTATATAGATAACGGCCTTTTCAAACTGAATGCTATCAATGTACGTGGTGGAAATGAAATAAACGATAAAGTTGTTTATTTGGTTGAGTCTCCTAATTTATGGCATGATAGATTAGGACATGCAAATCTAAATATACTACGTCATTTAGTACATTTAGATTTATTGCCAAAAATGACTTTCGATCAACACAAAAGGTGTGAAATATGTGTTGAAGCAAAAATGGCAAAATCTCCTTTTCATTCAGTGGAAAGATCGACAAAACCTCTTGAATTGATTCACACCGATCTGTGCGATTTAAAACTTGTGCAAACAAGAGGTGGAAAGAATTATTTTATAACTTTTATTGATGATTGCACAAGATTTTGTTATGTGTATCTTTGAGAAGCAAAGACGAAGCATTCAAGCTTTCAAAACATACAAAACAGAAGTTGAAAATCAACTCAACACCAAAATCAAAATGATTCAAGTGATCGAGGTGGTGAATATGTTGCACCTTTTGAAGAATATTGTCGTGAAAATGGCATTATTCACCAAACGATCGCACCTTATGCACCCCAATCGAATGGTGTTGCCGAACGAAAGAATAGAACATTGAAGGAAATGATGAATGCTATGTTGATAAGCTCGGGCCTATCACTTAACATGTGGGGAGAAGCTATTCTTTCGGCCAATAAAATTCGAATAAATTACCCAAAAAGAAGCAAGATAAAACTCCATATGAATTATGGAAAGGAAGGAAGCCGTCCTATAAATACTTAAAAGTGTGGGGGTGCTTAGCAAAAGTTGAAGTACCAAAACCCAAGCAAGTAAAAATAGGACCAAAACGGTTGATTGCATTTTCATAGGATATGCAAATAATAGTAGTGCGTACCGATTTTTGGTACACAAATCGGAAGTACCCGATATTAATGAGGGAATGATTATAGAATCAAGAAATGCCATATTTTTTTGAAACTATATTCCCTAAGAAAGAAAAGAATGAAATAAGTCCGAAAAAGAGGACTTATGATGAAATCTCGCCAAATAGTAATGGACCAACACCGAAACTAAGGCGAGGAAAAAGAATAAAACGCAAAACCTTTGGTCCGGATTTTGTAGTCTATTCTTTAGAAGATGAACCAAAGACAATCAAGGAAGCATTGTCCGTTCCGATGCCGATCTATGGCAAGAAGCTATCAATAGTGAAATCGAGTCAATCTTGAACAATCACACTTGGCACATTGTTGATCTTCCTCCGGGAAATAAACCTTTAGGTTGCAAGTGGATTCTCAAGAAGAAATACAAAGGTGATAAATCTATTGACAAATACAAGGCACGTTTGGTAGCCAAAGGATACAAACAAAAGGAAGGGTATGATTACTTTGATACATACACACCATTTACTCTGATTAAATCCATTAGAATGCTACTTGCAATAGCAAAGATTGTACAATCTTGAGATACACCAAATGGATGTAAAACGGCCTTTCTAAATGGAGATTTAGAAGATGAAATTTATATGGAACAACCCAAGGGTTCGTGATTCCTACTAAGAATACAATGTTTGCAAACTTGTTATGTATTTATACTGACTTAATCAAGCACCCAAACAATGGCATGAGAAATTTGACCAAGTAATGATGTAAAATGTTTTCTAGATCAATGAATGCGATAAATGTGTGTACATCAAAGGTACATCTGACAATTTTGTCATCAGTGTCTATACGTTGATGATATGTTAATTATGGGTAGCAACTATAAAATCATCATAGGCACTAAGGAAATGTTAAAGAAGAACTTTGACATGAAGGATATGGGATTAGCCGATGTGATTCTAGGAATCAAGATCTCCGTAACCCGATGGAATAGTCTTATCACAATCTCACTATGTTGAGAATGTACTTAAGAAATTCAAGGCATACGATCTACCTCCGGCTAAGACACTGTTGACTTAAGTTTACACTTAGCCAAAAATCGAGGAGAACCCATATCACAAATGTAATATGCTAGGATAATTGGAAGCCTAATGTACTTAGCAAATTGTACAAGGCCGACATAGCATATTCTATTAGTAAACCGAGTGGTTACGAGTAATCCCGAAAGGATCATTGGACCGCATTGACAAGAGTGTTGAGATACTTAAAACACCGTCAATCATGGTATACACTATTCAAGATATCCACTGCTTTGGAAGGATATTGTGATGCCAATCGGATATCCGATACTAAAGACACTAAATCCACAAGCGGTTATGTATTTACCATTGGTGGAGGAGCAATATCATGGAAATCTTCTAAGCAAACATGCATAGCCCGATCTACAATGGAATCGGAGTTTATTGCTTTAGACAAAGCCAAGAAGCCGAATGGTTAAGAAACTTCTTAGAAGATATTCCTCATTGGAAAACCTTTGCCTCCCGTTATGATACATTGTGATAGCATGGCGGCCATAGGGAGGGCAAAGAACAAGATATATATAATGGTAAGTCTCGACATATTCGTCAAGACACAATACCATTCGACATTTGATCACTACAGAATAATGTGTATTGACTATGTAAAGTCAAAAGACAATATAGCGGATCCGTTTACAAAAGGTATTAACCGTGATCAATTATATAATGCAAAGAAGGGGAATGGGATTGAAATCCACGCATTGAGAATTTTCATAATGGTAACTCAACCAGATGATTGGAGATCCCAAGAACTTGGTTCAATGAGACAACTAAGTTGTGAAAGTTCAAGTTAAAGCACTTGAAAATCCATTCTCGTAGTCGCTCAAGTGCAAGCCTCAGTTTGTGGTAAAGGGTAAGCTTTTTAAAGCTTTTAATGATTCCTATAACCTTTTATAGGTGGAGTATGGCAGATACTCTTCATAGGAGGTCACCTATATAAGTGAAGAAGTAAGGCCTTCATAAAATTAGTAACACTTATGAATCCAAGAAATGGTCCAAGGCCAAAATGGACACAACGTGAGAACGAAAGATATTAGATCTATTATTGTGTGTATGTTATTGTCTTGGTTTACACAAAAGTTGACCGGTTCAAGACATCACGATCACCGAGCAACGAGTAAATCCTATAGCATTACACTAAGGAAGGTTCAAGGCTAACTACCACCTATCCCGAAGCAATAATAGGTCGTCGACTTAGTGCATGTTGCATTTGCATTAATCATCATTCATGTGGGGATTGTTGAAAAATAGCTTAATTAATACCATAATTAATTATGGTAATTAATGACATTAAATGGTATATTTGGAATCTACATTTTGTGTAGATTAATTTAGTGTATTTACTTGTTCAATTTCGTTAAGAAATGAATGAGTAATTAATGCACAAAGTTAAGCCATTTAATAGTTGGGGATGTGGTGTGGAATCCCATCCCACATTGGAGAAGTAAGGAAAAGTTGAGCTATTTATAAAGGACTTTCCATCATAAAGGAGCAATCAAGTGTGCTCCATTAAGGTGCACCCTAGTTGGCTTTAATTAATTTTTAAAGCTAGAATCCGATCTACGAGGAAGGTGCAAAGCACCTTCCGAGTCCGAGTCCGAGTCCGAGCACGTGCACGCCGCACTTGTCGCAACGGCGCTCAGAGGCGCACTTTGCACTTCGCCGAACGCCTCGAGCGAGGAGCCAACAATGTTCATGCTCCCGCCCATGCCGAAAACCAGAGAAGTTCTCGTGCACCGACTTCAAACGTTGGCAATCAAAAATGCCGTTTCTACCTTACTACTCTCAATCTCCGCCGCTTCCTTTCCGAATCTCCTCCCGTTGTGGGGATGATGAAATCGACACCCGTAAACGCACGGCGTTGGATGCATGGCATCACAAATGACTTCTTATGTCGAAACTATATTTTGAATGGGTTGATGACACACTTTACAGTGTTTATTCCACAATCAAAACGTCCAAAGAGTTGCGGACTCGTTGGAGACAAAATATAAAACAAAGATGCCGGCTTGAAAAAGTTCATCGTGGGTCGCTTTTCTTGACTTCAAAATGGTGGACACAAAATCGTTTCTCGAGCAAGTGGGAAATACGCTTGATCCCGCATTTATATTTTGGCGTAAGGAATGAGCTTGTCCGAATCCTTTCAAGTTGCCGCCATAATCGAGAAGTTGCCCCGATGTGGAAGGACTTCAAAACTACCTCAAGCACAAACGCAAGGAAATGGGCCTTGAAGATCTAATTGTGCGATCGAGGATCGAAGAGGACAATCGGAAGATCGATGTCAAGATGAACAAGTCATCTATGGAGGCAAAGCAAATCTCATCGAGTCAAGCAACAACAAAAACGGAAATTTAACGGAAGAAGCAAGACTCAAGAATCAAAAGAAGATCAAAGGAGAATGCTACAATCATGTAAATTCGGGCATATGGCGAAAAATTGCCGCAAACCAAAGAAGGACAAGAAGAGAGATCAAGCAAATATAATCGAGAATAAGTATGTTCCGTCGATTTGTCCACTTGATCTCAGGTGCGATTGTAGATGAAATCAATATGGTTGGAATCCCAATGGATGGTGGGTGGACACCGGCGCTACTAAACATATTTGTGCCGATAAAACCATGTTCTCCTCATACGAGCCCGTCACCGAAGAAAGAAAATTGTACATGGGAAACTCCGCCGCCTCAAATGTTGTCTGAATCGAGAAGTTATACTCAAGATGACGTCCTGGATTGAAATTGACGCTCAAAATGTGCTACATGTTCCAGACATTCGTAAGAATCTTGTGTCCAGCTCAAAGATTGAGCAAAGCCGGATTTAAAGGCTAGTGTTTGAAGCGGATAAAGTTGTAATAACTAAAAATGGTCACTTTATCTAAAAAGGCTATATAGATAACGGCCTTTTCAAACCGAATGCTATCAAAGTACGTGGTGGAAATGAAATAAACGATAAAGTTGTTTATTTGGTTGAGTCTCCTAATTTATGGCATGATAGATTAGGACATGCAAATCTAAATATACTACGTCGTTTAGTACATTTAGATTTATTGCCAAAAATGACTTTCGATCAACACAAAAGGTGTGAAATATGTGTTGAAGCAAAAATGGCAAAATCTCCTTTTCATTCAAAGGGAAAGATCGACAAAACCTCTTGAATTGATTCACACCGATCCATGCGATTTAAAACTTGTGCAAACAAGAGGTGGAAAGAATTATTTTATAACTTTTATTGATGATTGCACAAGATTTTGTTATGTGTATCTTTGAGAAGCAAAGACGAAGCATTCAAGCTTTCAAAACATACAAAACAAGTTGAAAATCAACTCAACACCAAAATCAAAATGATTCAAGTGATCGAGGTGGTGAATATGTTGCACCTTTTGAAGAATATTGTCGTGAAAATGGCATTATTCACCAAACGATCGCACCTTATGCACCCCAATCGAATGGTGTTGCCGAACGAAAGAATAGAACATATAAGGAAAAGATGAATGCTATGTTGATAAGCTCGTTCATATCACATAAAATGTGTGGAGAAGCTATTCTTTAGGCCAATAAAATTATGAATAAAATACCCAAAAAGAAGCAAGATAAAACTCCATATGAATTATGGAAAGGAAGGAAGCCATCCTATAAATACTTAAAAGTGTGGGGGTGCTTAGCAAAAGTTGAAGTACCAAACCCAAGCAAGTAAAAATAGGACTAAAACGGTTGATTGCATTTTCATAGATATGCAAATAATAGTAGTGCGTACCGATTTTTGGTACACAAATCTAAGTACCCGATATTAATGAGGGAATGATTATAGAATCAAGAAATGCCATATTTTTGAAACTATATTCCCTAAGAAAGAAAAGAATGAAATAAGTCCGAAAAGAGGACTTATGATGAAATCTCGCCAAATCGTAATGGACCAACACCGAACTAAGGCGAGGAAAAAGAATAAAACCGCAAAACCTTTGGTCCGGATTTTGTAGTCTATTCTTTAGAAGATGAACCAAAGACAATCAAGGAAGCATTGTCCGGTTCCGATGCCGATCTATGGCAAGAAGCTATCAATAGTGAAATCGAGTCAATCTTGAACAATCACACTTGGCACATTGTTGATCTTCCTCCGGAAAATAAACCTTTAGGTTGCAAGTGGATTCTCAAGAAGAAATACAAAGGTGATAAATCTATTGACAAATACAAGGCACGTTTGGTAGCCAAAGGATACAAACAAAAGGAAGGGTATGATTACTTTGATACATACTCACCAGTTACTCGGATTACATCCATTAGAATGCTACTTGCAATAGCAAAGATTGTACAATCTTGAGATACACCAAATGGATGTAAAAACGGCCTTTCTAAATGGAGATTTAGAAGATGAAATTTATATGGAACAACCCGAAGGGTTCGTGATTCCCGGCCAAGAAAACAAAGTTTGCAAACTTGTTAAGTCTTTATACGGACTTAAGCAAGCACCCAAACAATGGCATGAGAAATTTGACCAAGTAATGATGTCAAATGGTTTCAAGATCAATGAATGCGATAAATGTGTGTACATCAAAGGTACATCTGACAATTTTGTCATTGTGTGTCTATACGTTGATGATATGTTAATTATGGGTAGCAACTATAAAATCATCATAGGCACTAAGGAAATGTTAAAGAAGAACTTTGACATGAAGGATATGGGATTAGCCGATGTGATTCTAGGAATCAAGATCTCCAGAACACCCGATGGAATAGTCTTATCACAATCTCACTATGTTGAGAATGTACTTAAGAAATTCAAGGCATACGATCTACCTCCGGCTAAGACACCTGTTGACTTAAGTTTACACTTAGCCAAAATCGAGGAGAACCCATATCACAAATGTAATATGCTAGGATAATTGGAAGCCTAATGTACTTAGCAAATTGTACAAGGCCGTACATAGCATATTCTATTAGTAAACCGAGTCGGTTTATGAGTAATCCGGAAAGGATCATTGGACCGCATTGACAAGAGTGTTGAGATACTTAAAACACACCGTCAATCATGGTATACACTATTCAAGATATCCACTGCTTTGGAAGGATATTGTGATGCCAATGGATATCCGATACTAAAGACACTAAATCCACAAGCGGTTATGTATTTACCATTGGTGGAGGAGCAATATCATGGAAATCTTCTAAGCAAACATGCATAGCCCGATCTACAATGGAATCGAGTTTATTGCTTTAGACAAAGCCGGCGAAGAAGCCGAATGGTTAAGAAACTTCTTAGAAGATATTCCTCATTGGAAAACCTTTGCCTCCTGTTATGATACATTGTGATAGCATGGCAGCCATAGGGAGGGCAAAGAACAAGATATATAATGGTAAGTCTCGACATATTCGTCGAAGACACAATACCATTCGACATTTGATCACTACAGAATAATGTGTATTGACTATGTAAAGTCAAAAGACAATATAGCGGATCCGTTTACAAAAGGTATTAACCGTGATCAATTATATAATGCAAAGAAGGGGAATGGGATTGAAATCCACGCATTGAGAATTTTCATAATGGTAACTCAACCAGATGATTGAGATCCCAAGAACTTGGTTCAATGAGACAACTAAGTTGTGAAAGTTCAGTTAAAGCACTTGAAAATCCATTCTCGTAGCTCAAGTGCAAGCCTCAGCTTTGTGGTAAAGGGTAAGCTTTTTAAAGCTTTTAATGATTCCTATAACCTTTATAGGTGGAGTATGGCAGATACTCTTCATAGGAGGTCACCTATATAAGTGAAGAAGTAAGGCCGCTTCATAAAATTAGTAACACTTATGAATCCAAGAAATGGTCCAAGGCCAAAATGGACACAACATGAGAACGAAAGATATTAGATCTATTATTGTGTGTATGTTATTGTCTTGGTTTACACAAAAGTTGACCGGTTCAAGACATCACGTTCACCGAGCAACGAGTAAATCCGATAGCATTACACTAAGGAAGGTTCAAGGCTAACTACCACCTATCCTGAAGCAATAATAGGTCGTCGGGACTTACTGCATGTTGCATTTGCATTAATCATCATTCATGTGGGGGATTGTTGGAAAAATAGCTTAATTAATACCATAATTAATTATGGTAATTAATGACATTAAATGGTATATTTGGAATCTACATTTTGTGTAGATTAATTTAGTGTATTTACTTGTTCAATTTCGTTAAGAAATGAATGAGTAATTAATGCACAAAGTTAAGCCATTTAATAGTTGGGGATGTGGTGTGGAATCCCATCCCACATTGGAGAAGTAAGGAAAAGTTGAGCTATTTATAAAGGACTTTCCATCATAAAGGAGCAATCAAGTGTGCTCCATTAAGGTGCACCCTAGTTGGCTTTAATTAATTTTTAAAGCTAGAATCCGAATCCTACGAGGAAGGTGCAAAGCACCTTCCGAGTCCGAGTCCGAGTCCGAGTCCGAGCACGTCGCACTTGTCGCAACGGGCGCTTCGTAGGCGCACTTTGCACTTCGCTCGAACGCCTCGGAGCGAGGAGCCAACAATGTTCATGCTCCTGCCCATGCCGAAAAACCAGAGAAGTTCTCAGGTACCGACTTCAAACGTTGGCAATCAAAAATGCTGTTCTACCTTACTACTCTCAATCTCTGCCGCTTCCTTTCCGAATCTCCTCCTGTTGTGGGGGATGATGAAATCGACACCTAAACGCACGGCGTTGGATGCATGGCATCACAAATGACTTCTTATGTCGAAACTATATTTTGAATGGGTTGGATGACACACTTTACGTTGTTTATTCCACAATCAAAACGTCCAAAGAGTTGTGGGACTCGTTGGAGACAAAATATAAAACAAGATGCCGGCTTGAAAAAGTTCATCGTGGTCGCTTTCTTGACTTCAAAATGGTGGACACAAAAGCTTTCTCGAGCAAGTGCAGAAATACGCTTGATCCCGCATTTATATTTTGGCGTAAGGAATGAGCTTGTCTGAATCCTTTAAAGTTGCAGCCATAATCGAGAAGTTGCAACCGATGTGGAAGGACTTCAAAAACTACCTCAAGCACAAACGCAAGGAAATGGGCCTTGAAGATCTAATTGTGCGACTGAGGATCGAAGAGGACAATCGGAAGACCGATGTCAAGATGAACAAGTCATCTATGGAGGCAAAAGCAAATCTCATCGAGTCAAGCAACAACAAAAAATGGAAATTTAACGGGAAGAAGCAAGACTCGAAGAATCAAAAGAAGATCAAAGGAGAATGCTACAACTGCGGTAAATTCGGGCATATGGCGAAAAATTGCCGCAAACCAAAGAAGGACAAGAAGAGAGATCAAGCAAATATAATCGAGAATAAGTATGTTCCCGTTGATTTGTCCAGTCTTGATCTGTGTGCAGTTGTAGATGAAATCAATATGGTTGGAATCCCAGTCGGATGGTGGGTGGACACCGGCGCTACTAAACATATTTGTGCCGATAAAACCATGTTCTCCTCATACGAGCCCGTCACCGAAGAAAGAAAATTGTACATGGGAAACTCCGCCTCAAATGTTGTCTAACTGGAGAAGTTATACTCAAGATGACGTCTGATTGAAATTGACGCTCAAAAATGTGCTACATGTTCCGGACATTCGTAAGAATCTTGTGTCCGCTCAAGATTGAGCAAAGCCGGATTTAGGCTAGTGTTTGAAGCGGATAAAGTTGTAATAACTAAAAATGGTCACTTTATCGGAAAAGGCTATATAGATAACGGCCTTTTCAAACTGAATGCTATCAATGTACGTGGTGGAAATGAAATAAACGATAAAGTTGTTTATTTGGTTGAGTCTCCTAATTTATGGCATGATAGATTAGGACATGCAAATCTAAATATACTACGTCGTTTAGTACATTTAGATTTATTGCCAAAAATGACTTTCGATCAACACAAAAGGTGTGAAATATGTGTTGAAGCAAAAATGGCAAAATCTCCTTTTCATTCAAAGTGGAAAGATCGACAAAACCTCTTGAATTGATTCACACCGATCCGTGCGATTTAAAACTTGTGCAAACAAGAGGTGGAAAGAATTATTTTATAACTTTTATTGATGATTGCACAAGATTTTGTTATGTGTATCTTTTGAGAAGCAAAGACGAAGCATTCAAGCTTTCAAAACATACAAAACAGAAGTTGAAAATCAACTCAACACCAAAATCAAAATGATTCAAGTGATCGAGGTGGTGAATATGTTGCACCTTTTGAAGAATATTGTCGTGAAAATGGCATTATTCACCAAACGATCGCACCTTATGCACCCCAATCGAATGGTGTTGCCGAACGAAAGAATAGAACATTGAAGGAAATGATGAATGCTATGTTGATAAGCTCGGGCCTATCACTTAACATGTGGGGAGAAGCTATTCTTTCGGCCAATAAAATTCGAATAAATTACCCAAAAAGAAGCAAGATAAAACTCCATATGAATTATGGAAAGGAAGGAAGCCGTCCTATAAATACTTAAAAGTGTGGGGGTGCTTAGCAAAAGTTGAAGTACCGAAACCCAAGCAAGTAAAAATAGGACTAAAAACGGTTGATTGCATTTTCATAGGATATGCAAATAATAGTAGTGCGACTGATTTTTGGTACACAAATCCTAAGTACCAATATTAATGAGGGAATGATTATAGAATCAAGAAATGCCATATTTTTGAAACTATATTCCCTAAGAAAGAAAAGAATGAAATAAGTCCGAAAAAGAGGACTTATGATGAAATCTCGCCAAATCGTAATGGACCAACACCGGAACTAAGGCGAGGAAAAAGAATAAAACCGCAAAAACCTTTGGTCCGGATTTTGTAGTCTATTCTTTAGAAGATGAACCAAAGACAATCAAGGAAGCATTGTCCTGGTTCCGATGCCGATCTATGGCAAGAAGCTATCAATAGTGAATGAGTCAATCTTGAACAATCACACTTGGCACATTGTTGATCTTCCTCCTGGAAATAAACCTATAGGATGAAAATGGATACTCAAGAATAAAAACAAAGGAGATAAATCTATTGAAAAAAACAAATCACGTAAGCTAGCCAAAGGATACAAACAAAAGGAAGGGTATGATTACTTTGATACATACTCACCATTACTCGGATTACATCCATTAGAATGCTACTTGCAATAGCAAAGATTGTACAATCTTGAGATACACCAAATGGATGTAAAAACGGCCTTTCTAAATGGATATTTAGAAGATGAAATTTATATGGAACAACCCGAAGGGTTCGTGATTCCCGGCCAAGAAAACAAAGTTTGCAAACTTGTTAAGTCTTTATACGGACTTAAGCAAGCACCCAAACAATGGCATGAGAAATTTGACCAAGTAATGATGTCAAATGGTTTCAAGATCAATGAATGCGATAAATGTGTGTACATCAAAGGTACATCTGACAATTTTGTCATTGTGTGTCTATACGTTGATGATATGTTAATTATGGGTAGCAACTATAAAATCATCATAGGCACTAAGGAAATGTTAAAGAAGAACTTTGACATGAAGGATATGGGATTAGCCGATGTGATTCTAGGAATCAAGATCTCCAGAACACCCGATGGAATAGTCTTATCACAATCTCACTATGTTGTGAATTAAATTAAGAAATTAAAGGAATACGATATAACTAAGGCTAAGACACCTGTTGAATAAAGTTTAAACTTAGCCAAAAATAGAGGATAACCCATATCACAAATGTAATATGCTAGATAATTGGAAGCCTAATGTACTTAGCAAATTGTACAAGGCCAGACATAGCATATTCTATTAGTAAACTGAGTCGGTTTACGAGTAATCCCGGAAAGGATCATTGGACCGCATTGACAAGAGTGTTGAGATACTTAAAACACACTGCCAATCATGGTATACACTATTCAAGATATCCAGCTGTTTTGGAAGGATATTGTGATGCCAACTGGATATCCGATACTAAAGACACTAAATCCACAAGCGGTTATGTATTTACCATTGGTGGAGGAGCAATATCATGGAAATCTTCTAAGCAAACATGCATAGCCCGATCTACAATGGAATCAGAGTTTATTGCTTTAGACAAAGCCGGCGAAGAAGCCGAATGGTTAAGAAACTTCTTAGAAGATATTCCTCATTGGAAAACCTTTGCCTCCCGTTATGATACATTGTGATAGCATGGCAGCCATAGGGAGGGCAAAGAACAGTATATATAATGGTAAGTCTCGACATATTCGTCGAAGACACAATACCATTCGACATTTGATCACTACAGGAATAATGTGTATTGACTATGTAAAGTCAAAAGACAATATAGCGGATCCGTTTACAAAAGGTATTAACCGTGATCAATTATATAATGCAGCAAGGGGAATGGGATTGAAATCCACGCATTGAGAATTTTCATAATGGTAACTCAACCAGGATGATTGGAGATCCCAAGAACTTGGTTCAATGAGACAACTAAGTTGTGAAAGTTCAAGTTAAAGCACTTGAAAATCCATTCTCGTAGTTGTCAAGTGCAAGCCTCAGCTTGTGGTAAAGGGTAAGCTTTTAAAGCTTTTAATGATTCCTATAACCTTTTATAGGTGGAGTATGGCAGATACTCTTCATAGGAGGTCACCTATATAAGTGAAGAAGTAAGGCCGCTTCATAAAATTAGTAACACTTATGAATCCAAGAAATGGTCCAAGGCCAAAATGGACACAACGTGAGAACGAAAGATATTAGATCTATTATTGTGTATGTTATTGTCTTGGTTTACACAAAAGTTGACCGGTTCAAGACATCACGTTCACCGAGCAACGAGTAAATCCGATAGCATTACACTAAGGAAGGTTCAAGGCTAACTACCACCTATCCTGAAGTAATAATAGGTCGTCGGGACTTAGTGCATGTTGCATTTGCATTAATCATCATTCATGTGGGGGATTGTTGGAAAAATAGCTTAATTAATACCATAATTAATTATGGTAATTAATGACATTAAATGGTATATTTGGAATCTACATTTTGTGTAGATTAATTTAGTGTATTTACTTGTTCAATTTCGTTAAGAAATGAATTAGTAATTAATGCACAAAGTTAAGCCATTTAATAGTTGGGGATGTGGTGTGGAATCCCATCCCACATTGGAGAAGTAAGGAAAAGTTGAGATATTTATAAAGGACTTTCCATCATAAAGGAGCAATCAAGTGTGCTCCATTAAGGTGCACCCTAGTTGGCTTTAATTAATTTTTAAAGCTAGAATCCGAATCCTACGAGGAAGGTGCAAAGCACCTTCCGAGTCCGAGTCCGAGTCCGAGCACGTGCACGTCGCACTTGTCGCAACGGCGCTCAGAGGCGCACTTTGCACTTCGCCGAACGCCTCGAGCGAGGAGCCAACAATGTTCATGCTCCCGCCCATGCCGAAAAACCAGAGAAGTTCTCAGGTACCGACTTCAAACGTTGGCAATCAAAAATGCCGTTCTACCTTACTACTCTCAATCTCGCCGCTTCCTTTCCGAATCTCCTCTGTTGTGGGGGATGATGAAATCGACACCCGAACGCACGGCGTTGGATGCATGGCATCACAAATGACTTCTTATGTCGAAACTATATTTTGAATGGGTTGGATGACACACTTTACGTTGTTTATTCCACAATCAAAACGCCCAAAGAGTTGTGGGACTCGTTGGAGACAAAATATAAAATGAAGATGCCGGCTTGAAAAAGTTCATCGTGGGTCGCTTTTCTTGACTTCAAAATGGTGGACACAAAATCTGTTCTCGAGCAAGTGCAGGAAATACAGTTGATCCCGCACGATATTTTGGCGAAGGAATGAGCTTGTCCGAATCCTTTCAAGTTCCGCCATAATCGAGAAGTTGCCCCCGATGTGGAAGGACTTCAAAACTACCTCAAGCACAAACGCAAGGAAATGGGCCTTGAAGATCTAATTGTGCGATCGAGGATCGAAGAGGACAATCGGAAGATCGATGTCAAGATGAACAAGTCATCTATGGAGGCAAAAGCAAATCTCATCGAGTCAAGCAACAACAAAAACGGAAATTTAACGGAAGAAGCAAGACTCAAGAATCAAAAGAAGATCAAAGGAGAATGCTACAATCATGTAAATTCGGGCATATGGCGAAAAATTGCCGCAAACCAAAG
This sequence comes from Orobanche coerulescens, assembly GCA_033398695.1. Classification (NCBI taxonomy): domain Eukaryota; kingdom Viridiplantae; phylum Streptophyta; class Magnoliopsida; order Lamiales; family Orobanchaceae; genus Orobanche; species Orobanche coerulescens. Next base: position 48,490,691 of record CM065801.1, on the reverse strand, counting down.
AAGGACAAGAAGAGAGATCAAGCAAATATAATCGAGAATAAGTATGTTCCCGCGATTTGTCCAGTCTTGATCTCAGGTGCGATTGTAGATGAAATCAATATGGTTGGAATCCCAGTCGGATGGTGGGTGGACACCGGCGCTACTAAACATATTTGTACCGATAAAACCATGTTCTCCTCATACGAGCCCGTCACCGAAGAAAGAAAATTGTATATGGGAAACTCCGCTGCCTCAAATGTTGTCGGAACTGGAGAAGTTATACTCAAGATGACGTCTGGATTGAAATTGACGCTCAAAAATGTGCTACATGTTCCAGACATTCGTAAGAATCTTGTGTCTGGCTCAGCATTGAGCAAAGCCGGATTTAGGCTAGTGTTTGAAGCGGATAAAGTTGTAATAACTAAAAATGGTCACTTTATCGGAAAAGGCTATATAGATAACGGCCTTTTCAAACTGAATGCTATCAATGTACGTGGTGGAAATGAAATAAACGATAAAGTTGTTTATTTGGTTGAGTCTCCTAATTTATGGCATGATAGATTAGGACATGCAAATCTAAATATACTACGTCGTTTAGTACATTTAGATTTATTGCCAAAAATGACTTTCGATCAACACAAAAGGTGTGAAATATGTGTTGAAGCAAAAATGGCAAAATCTCCTTTTCATTCAGTGGAAAGATCGACAAAACCTCTTGAATTGATTCACACCGATCTGTGCGATTTAAAACTTGTGCAAACAAGAGGTGGAAAGAATTATTTTATAACTTTTATTGATGATTGCACAAGATTTTGTTATGTGTATCTTTGGAGAAGAAAAGACGAAGCATTCGAAGCTTTCAAAACATACAAAACAGAAGTTGAAAATCAACTCAACACCAAAATCAAAATGATTGAAGTGATCGAGGTGGTGAATATGTTGCACCTTTTGAAGAATATTGTCGTGAAAATGGCATTATTCACCAAACGATCGCACCTTATGCACCCCAATCGAATGGTGTTGCCGAACGAAAGAATAGAACATTGAAGGAAATGATGAATGCTATGTTGATAAGCTCGGGCCTATCACTTAACATGTGGGGAGAAGCTATTCTTTCGCCAATAAAATTGAATAAATTACCCAAAAAGAAGCAAGATAAAACTCCATATGAATTATGGAAAGGAAGGAAGCCGTCCTATAAATACTTAAAAGTGTGGGGTGCTTAGCAAAAGTTGAAGTACCGAAACCCAAGCAAGTAAAAATAGGACCAAAACGGTTGATTGCATTTTCATAGGATATGCAAATAATAGTAGTGCGTACGATTTTGGTACACAAATCGGAAGTACCGATATTAATGAGGGAATGATTATAGAATCAAGAAATGCCATATTTTTGAAACTATATTCCCTAAGAAAGAAAAGAATGAAATAAGTCAGAAAAGAGGACTTATGATGAAATCTCGCCAAATCGTAATGGACCAACACCGGAACTAAGGCGAGGAAAAAGAATAAAAACTGCAAAAACCTTTGGTCCGGATTTTGTAGTCTATTCTTTAGAAGATGAACCAAAGACAATCAAGGAAGCATTGTCTGGTTCCGATGCCGATCTATGGCAAGAAGCTATCAATAGTGAAATCGAGTCAATCTTGAACAATCACACTTGGCACATTGTTGATCTTCCTCCGTGAAATAAACCTTTAGGTTGCATGTGTATTCTCAAGAAGAAATACAAAGGTGATAAATCGATTGACAAATACAAGGCACGTTTGGTAGCCAAAGGATACAAACAAAAGGAAGGGTATGATTACTTTGATACTTAATCACCAGTTTCTCGGATTTCATGCATTAGAATGCTACTTTCAATAGCAAAGATTGTACAATCTTGAGATACACCAAATGGATGTAAAACGGCCTTTCTAAATGGAGATTTAGAAGATGAAATTTATATGGAACAACCCGAAGGGTTCGTGATTCCCAAGAAAACAAAGTTTGCAAACTTGTTAAGTCTTTATACGGACTTAAGCAAGCACCCAAACAATGGCATGAGAAATTTGACCAAGTAATGATGTCAAATGGTTTCAAGATCAATGAATGCGATAAATGTGTGTACATCAAAGGTACATCTGACAATTTTGTCATTGTGTGTCTATACGTTGATGATATGTTAATTATGGGTAGCAACTATAAAATCATCATAGGCACTAAGGAAATGTTAAAGAAGAACTTTGACATGAAGGATATGGGATTAGCCGATGTGATTCTTGGTATCATGATCTCCATAACACCCGATGGAATAGTCTTATCACAATCTCACTATGTTGAGAATGTACTTAAGAAATTCAAGGCATACGATCTACCTCCGGCTAAGACACTGTTGACTTAAGTTTACACTTAGCCAAAATCGAGGAGAACCCATATCACAAACAGAATATGCTAGGATAATTGGAAGCCTAATGTACTTAGCAAATTGTACAAGGCCGACATAGCATATTCTATTAGTAAACCGAGTCGGTTTACGAGTAATCCTGAAAGGATCATTGGACCGCATTGACAAGAGTGTTGAGATACTTAAAACACACTGTCAATCATGGTATACACTATTCAAGATATCCAGCTGTTTTGGAAGGATATTGTGATGCCAACTGGATATCCGATACTAAAGACACTAAATCCACAAGCGGTTATGTATTTACCATTGGTGGAGGAGCAATATCATGGAAATCTTCTAAGCAAACATGCATAGCCCGATCTACAATGGAATCGGAGTTTATTGCTTTAGACAAAGCGCGAAGAAGCCGAATGGTTAAGAAACTTCTTAGAAGATATTCCTATTGGGAAAAACCTTTGCCTCCGTTATGATACATTGTGATAGCATGGCGGCCATAGGGAGGGCAAAGAATGTATATATAATGGTAAGTCTCGACATATTCGTCGAAGACACAATACCATTCGACATTTGATCACTACAGGAATAATGTGTATTGACTATGTAAAGTCAAAAGACAATATAGCGGATCCGTTTACAAAAGGTATTAACCGTGATCAATTATATAATGCAGCAAGGGGAATGGGATTGAAATCCACGCATTGAGAATTTTCATAATGGTAACTCAACCAGGATGATTGGAGATCCCAAGAACTTGGTCCAATGAGACAACTAAGTTGTGAAAGTTCAAGTTAAAGCACTTGAAAATCCATTCTCGTAGCTGTTCAAGTGCAAGCCTGCAGTTTGTGGTAAAGGGTAAGCTTTTTAAAGCTTTTAATGATTCCTATAACCTTTTATAGGTGGAGTATGGCAGGATACTCTTCATAGGAGGTCACCTATATAAGTGAATAAGTAAGGCCGCTTCATAAAATTAGTAACACTTATGAATCCAAGAAATGGTCCAAGGCCAAAATGGACACAACGTGAGAACGAAAGATATTAGATCTATTATTGTGTGTATGTTATTGTCTTGGTTTACACAAAAGTTGACCGGTTCAAGACATCACGTTCACCGAGCAATGAGTAAATCCGATAGCATTACACTAAGGAAGGTTCAAGGCTAACTACCACCTATCCTGAAGCAATAATAGGTCGTCGGGACTTAGTGCATGTTGCATTTGCATTAATCATCATTCATGTGGGGGATTGTTGGAAAAATAGCTTAATTAATACCATAATTAATTATGGTAATTAATGACATTAAATGGTATATTTGGAATCTACATTTTGTGTAGATTAATTTAGTGTATTTACTTGTTCAATTTCGTTAAGAAATGAATGAGTAATTAATGCACAAAGTTAAGCCATTTAATAGTTGGGGATGTGGTGTGGAATCCCATCCCACATTGGAGAAGTAAGGAAAAGTTGAGCTATTTATAAAGGACTTTCCATCATAAAGGAGCAATCAAGTGTGCTCCATTAAGGTGCACCCTAGTTGGCTTTAATTAATTTTTAAAGCTAGAATCCGAATCCTACGAGGAAGGTGCAAAGCACCTTCCGAGTCCGAGTCCGAGTCCGAGTCCGAGCACGTGCACGTCGCACTTGTCGCAACGGGCGCTTCGTAGGCGCACTTTGCACTTCGCTCGAACGCCTCGGAGCGAGGAGCCAACAATGTTCATGCTCCTGCCCATGCCGAAAAACCAGAGAAGTTCTCAGGTACCGACTTCAAACGTTGGCAATCAAAAATGCTGTTCTACCTTACTACTCTCAATCTCTGCCGCTTCCTTTCCGAATCTCCTCCTGTTGTGGGGGATGATGAAACTGACACCCAGAAACGCACGGCGTTGGATGCATGGCATCACAGCGACTTCTTATGTCGAAACTATATTTTGAATGGGTTGGATGACACACTTTACAGTGTTTATTCCACAATCAAAACGTCCAAAGAGTTGTGGGACTCGTTGGAGACAAAATATAAAACAGAAGATGCCGGCTTGAAAAAGTTCATCGTGGGTCGTTTTCTTGACTTCAAAATGGTGGACACAAAAACTGTTCTCGAGCAAGTGCAGGAAATACAGTTGATCCTGCACGATATTTTGGCAGAAGGAATGAGCTTGTCTGAATCCTTTCAAGTTGCTGCCATAATCGAGAAGTTGTCCCCGATGTGGAAGGACTTCAAAAACTACCTCAAGCACAAACGCAAGGAAATGGGCCTTGAAGATCTAATTGTGCGACTGAGGATCGAAGAGGACAATCGGAAGACCGATGTCAAGATGAACAAGTCATCTATGGAGGCAAAAGCAAATCTCATCGAGTCAAGCAACAACAAAAAACGGAAATTTAACGGGAAGAAGCAAGACTCGAAGAATCAAAAGAAGATCAAAGGAGAATGCTACAACTGCGGTAAATTCGGGCATATGGTGAAAAATTGCCGCAAACCAAAGAAGGACAAGAAGAGAGATCAAGCAAATATAATCGAGAATAAGTATGTTCCCGTCGATTTGTCCGGTCTTGATCTGTGTGCAGTTGTAGATGAAATCAATATGGTTGGAATCCCAGTCGGATGGTGGGTGGACACCGGCGCTACTAAACATATTTGTGCCGATAAAACCATGTCCTCCTCATACGAGCCCGTCACCGAAGAAAGAAAATTGTACATGGGAAACTCCGCTGCCTCAAATGTTGTCGGAACTGGAGAAGTTATACTCAAGATGACGTCTGGATTGAAATTGACGCTCAAAAATGTGCTACATGTTCCAGACATTCGTAAGAATCTTGTGTCTGGCTCAGCATTGAGCAAAGCCGGATTTAGGCTAGTGTTTGAAGCGGATAAAGTTGTAATAACTAAAAATGGTCACTTTATCGGAAAAGGCTATATAGATAACGGCCTTTTCAAACTGAATGCTATCAATGTACGTGGTGGAAATGAAATAAACGATAAAGTTGTTTATTTGGTTGAGTCTCTTAATTATGGCATGATAGATTAGGACATGCAAATCTAAATATACTACGTCGTTTAGTACATTTAGATTTATTGCCAAAAATGACTTTCGATCAACACAAAAGGTGTGAAATATGTGTTGAAGCAAAAATGGCAAAATCTCCTTTTCATTCAGTGGAAAGATCGACAAAACCTCTTGAATTGATTCACACCGATCTGTGCGATTTAAAACTTGTGCAAACAAGAGGTGGAAAGAATTATTTTATAACTTTTATTGATGATTGCACAAGATTTTGTTATGTGTATCTTTTGAGAAGCAAAGACGAAGCATTCGAAGCTTTCAAAACATACAAAGCAGTTGAAAATCAACTCAACACCAAAATCAAAATGATTGAAGTGATCGAGGTGGTGAATATGTTGCACCTTTTGAAGAATAGTGTCGTGAAAATGGCATAATTCACCAAACGACTGCACCTTATGCACCCCAGTCGAATGGTGTTGCGAGCGAAAGAATAGAACATTGAAGGAAATGATGAATGCTATGTTGATAAGCTCGGGCCTATCACTTAACATGTGGGGAGAAGCTATTCTTTCGGCGATAAAATTGAATAAATTACCCAAAAGAAGCAAGATAAAACTCCATATGAATTATGGAAAGGAAGGAAGCCGTCCTATAAATACTTAAAAGTGTGGGGTGCTTAGCAAAAGTTGAAGTACGAAACCCAAGCAAGTAAAAATAGGACCAAAAGCGGTTGATTGCATTTTCATAGGATATGCAAATAATAGTAGTGCGTCCGATTTTGGTACACAAATCGGAAGTACCGATATTAATGAGGAATGATTATAGAATCAAGAAATGCCATATTTTTGAAACTATATTCCCTAAGAAAGAAAAGAATGAAATAAGTCAGAAAAGAGGACTTATGATGAAATCTCGCCAAATCGTAATGGACCAACACCGGAACTAAGGCGAGGAAAAGAATAAAAGCGCAAAAACCTTTGGTCCGGATTTTGTAGTCTATTCTTTAGAAGATGAACCAAAGACAATCAAGGAAGCATTATGCGGTTCCGATGCCGATCTATGGCAAGAAGCTATCAATAGTGAAATCGAGTCAATCTTGAACAATCACACTTGGCACATTGTTGATCTTCCTCAGGAAATAAACCTTTAGGTTGCAAGTGGATTCTCAAGAAGAAATACAAAGGTGATAAATCTATTGACAAATACAAGGCACGTTTGGTAGCCAAAGGATACAAACAAAAGGAAGGGTATGATTACTTTGATACATACTCACCGATTACTCGGATTACATCCATTAGAATGCTACTTGCAATAGCGGCATTGTACAATCTTGAGATACACCAAATGAATGTAAGCGGCCTTTCTAAATGGAGATTTAGAAGATGAAATTTATATGGAACAACCCGAAGGGTTCGTGATTCCGGCCAAGAAAACAAAGTTTGCAAACTTGTTAAGTCTTTATACGGACTTAAGCAAGCACCCAAACAATGGCATGAGAAATTTGACCAAGTAATGATGTCAAATGGTTTCAAGATCAATGAATGCGATAAATGTGTGTACATCAAAGGTACATCGACAATTTTGTCATTGTGTGTCTATACGTTGATGATATGTTAATTATGGGTAGCAACTATAAAATCATCATAGGCACTAAGGAAATGTTAAAGAAGAACTTTGACATGAAGGATATGGGATTAGCCGATGTGATTCTAGGAATCAAGATCTCAGAACACCCGATGGAATAGTCTTATCACAATCTCACTATGTTGAGAATGTACTTAAGAAATTCAAGGCATACGATCTACCTCGGCTAAGACACTGTTGACTTAAGTTTACACTTAGCCAAAATCGAGAGAACCCATATCACAAACGAATATGCTAGGATAATTGGAAGCCTAATGTACTTAGCAAATTGTACAAGGCCGGACATAGCATATTCTATTAGTAAGCGAGTCGGTTTACGAGTAATCCGGAAAGGATCATTGGACCGCATTGACAAGAGTGTTGAGATACTTAAAACACTGTCAATCATGGTATACACTATTCAAGATATCCATTTGTTTTGGAAGGATATTGTGATGCCAATTGGATATCCGATACTAAAGACACTAAATCCACAAGCGGTTATGTATTTACCATTGGTGGAGGAGCAATATCATGGAAATCTTCTAAGCAAACATGCATAGCCCGATCTACAATGGAATCGAGTTTATTGCTTTAGACAAAGCCGAAGAAGCCGAATGGTTAAGAAACTTCTTAGAAGATATTCCCTTTGGGAAAAACCTTTGCCTCCGTTATGATACATTGTGATAGCATGGCGGCCATAGGGAGGGCAAAACGATATATAATGGTAAGTCTCGACATATTCGTCGAAGACACAATACCATTCGACATTTGATCACTACAGGAATAATGTGTATTGACTATGTAAAGTCAAAAGACAATATAGCGGATCCGTTTACAAAAGGTATTAACCGTGATCAATTATATAATGCAGCAAGGGGAATGGGATTGAAATCCACGCATTGAGAATTTTCATAATGGTAACTCAACCAGGATGATTGGAGATCCCAAGAACTTGGTTCAATGAGACAACTAAGTTGTGAAAGTTCAAGTTAAAGCACTTGAAAATCCATTCTCGTAGGCTGTTCAAGTGCAAGCTGCGGTTTGTGGTAAAGGGTAAGCTTTTTAAAGCTTTTAATGATTCCTATAACCTTTTATAGGTGGAGTATGGCAGGATACTCTTCATAGGAGGTCACCTATATAAGTGAAGAAGTAAGGCCGCTTCATAAAATTAGTAACACTTATGAATCCAAGAAATGGTCCAAGGCAAAATGGACACAACGTGAGAACGAAAGATATTAGATCTATTATTGTGTGTATGTTATTGTCTTGGTTTACACAAAAGTTGACCGGTTCAAGACATCACGTTCACCGAGCAACGAGTAAATCCGATAGCATTACACTAAGGAAGGTTCAAGGCTAACTACCACCTATCCTGAAGCAATAATAGGTCGTCGGGACTTAGTGCATGTTGCATTTGCATTAATCATCATTCATGTGGGGATTGTTGGAAAAATAGCTTAATTAATACCATAATTAATTATGGTAATTAATGACATTAAATGGTATATTTGGAATCTACATTTTGTGTAGATTAATTTAGTGTATTTACTTGTTCAATTTCGTTAAGAAATGAATGAGTAATTAATGCACAAAGTTAAGCCATTTAATAGTTGGGGATGTGGTGTGGAATCCCATCCCACATTGGAGAAGTAAGGAAAAGTTGAGATATTTATAAAGGACTTTCCATCATAAAGGAGCAATCAAGTGTGCTCCATTAAGGTGCACCCTAGTTGGCTTTAATTAATTTTTAAAGCTAGAATCCGAATCCTACGAGGAAGGTGCAAAGCACCTTCCGAGTCCGAGTCCGAGTCCGAGTCCGAGCACGTGCACGTCGCACTTGTCGCAGGCGCTTCGTGGCGCACTTTGCACTTCGCTCGAGCGCCTCGGAGCGAGGAGCCAACAATGTTCATGCTCCTGCCCATGCCGAAAAACCAGAGAAGTTCTCAGTACCGACTTCAAGCGTTGGCAATCAAAAATCTTGTTCTACCTTACTACTCTCAATCTCTGCCGCTTCCTTTCCGAATCTCCTCTGTTGTGGGGATGATGGCGACACCGAAGCGCACGGCGTTGGATGCATGGCATCACGGCGACTTCTTATGTCGAAACTATATTTTGAATGGGTTGGATGACACACTTTACGTGTTTATTCCACAATCAAAACGTCGAAAAGTTGTGGGACTCGTTGGAGACAAAATATAAAGCGAAGATGCCGGCTTGAAAAAGTTCATCGTGGGTCGTTTTCTTGACTTCAAAATGGTGGACACAAAAGCTGTTCTCGAGCAAGTGCGAAATCTGATTGATCACACGATATTTTAGCGAAGGAATGAGCTTGTGCGAATCCTTTCAAGTTCTTGCCATAATCGAAGTTGTCCCGATGTGGAAGGACTTCAAAAACTACCTCAAGCACAAACGCAAGGAAATGGGCCTTGAAGATCTAATTGTGCGGCGAGGATCGAAGAGGACAATCGGAAGACCGATGTCAAGATGAACAAGTCATCTATGGAGGCAAATTCAAATCTCATCGAGTCAAGCAACAACAAAAAGCGGAAATTTAACGGGACGAAGCAAGACTCGAAGAATCAAAAGAAGTTCAAAGGAGAATGCTACAAGCTGCGGTAAATTCGGGCATATGGCGAAAAATTGCCGCAAACCAAAGAAGGACAAGAAGAGATCAAGCAAATATAATCGAGAATAAGTATGTTCCGTCGATTTGTCAGTCTTGATACGTGTGCGATTGTAGATGAAATCAATATGGTTGGAATCCCGATCGGATGGTGGGTGGACACCGGCGCTACTAAACATATTTGTGCCGATAAAACCATGTTCTCCTCATACGAGCCGTCAGAAGAAAGAAAATTGTACATGGGAAACTCCGCTGCCTCAAATGTTGTCGGGCTGAGAAGTTATACTCAAGATGACGTCTGGATTGAAATTGACGCTCAAAAATGTGCTACATGTTCAGGACATTCGTAAGAATCTTGTATGCAGCTCGGCATTGAGCAAAGCGGATTTAGGCTAGTGTTTGAAGCGGATAAAGTTGTAATAACTAAAAATGGTCACTTTATCGGAAAAGGTTATATAGATAACGGCCTTTTCAAAGTGAATGCTATCAATGTACGTGGTGGAAATGAAATAAGCGATAAAGTTGTTTATTTGGTTGAGTCTCTAATTTATGGCATGATAGATTAGGACATGCAAATCTAAATATACTACGTCGTTTAGTACATTTAGATTTATTGCCAAAAATGACTTTCGATCAACACAAGGTGTGAAATATGTGTTGAAGCAAAAATGGCAAAATCTCCTTTTCATTCGGTGGAAAGATCGACAAAACCTCTTGAATTGATTCACACCGATCATGCGATTTAAAACTTGTGCAAACAAGAGGTGGAAAGAATTATTTTATAACTTTTATTGATGATTGCACAAGATTTTGTTATGTGTATCTTTTGAGAAGCAAAGGCGAAGCATTGAAGCTTTCAAAACATACAAAGCAGTTGAAAATCAACTCAACACCAAAATCAAAATGATTGAAGTGATCGAGGTGGTGAATATGTTGCACCTTTTGAAGAATATTGTCGTGAAAATGGCATTATTCACCAAGCATTGCACCTTATGCACCCCAATCGAATGGTGTTGCGAGCGAAAGAATAGAACATTGAAGGAAATGATGAATGCTATGTTGATAAGCTCGGGCCTATCACTTAACATGTGGGGAGAAGCTATTCTTTGACGATAAAATTGAATAAATTACCCAAAAGAAGCAAGATAAAACTCCATATGAATTATGGAAAGGAAGGAAGCCGTCCTATAAATACTTAAAAGTGTGGGGTGCTTAGCAAAAGTTGAAATACGAAACCCAAGCAAGTAAAAATAGGACCAAAAGCGGTTGATTGCATTTTCATAGGATATGCAAATAATAGTAGTGCGTACCGATTTTGGTACACAAATCGGAAGTACCGATATTAATGAGGGAATGATTATAGAATCAAGAAATGCCATATTTTTGAAACTATATTCCCTAAGAAAGAAAAGAATGAAATAAGTCGAAAAGAGGACTTATGATGAAATCTCGCCAAATCGTAATGGACCAACACGGAACTAAGGCGAGGAAAAAGAATAAAAGCGCAAAAACCTTTGGTCGGATTTTGTAGTCTATTCTTTAGAAGATGAACCAAAGACAATTAAGGAAGCATTATGCAGTTAGATGCCGATCTATGGCAAGAAGCTATCAATAGTGAAATCAGTCAATCTTGAACAATCACACTTGGCACATTGTTGATCTTCCTCAGGAAATAAACCTTTAGGTTGCAAGTGGATTCTCAAGAAGAAATACAAAGGTGATAAATCTATTGACAAATACAAGGCACGTTTGGTAGCGAAAGGATACAAACAAAAGGAAGGGTATGATTACTTTGATACATACTCACGATTACTCGGATTACATCCATTAGAATGCTACTTGCAATAGCGGCATTGTACAATCTTGAGATACACCAAATGGATGTAAACGGCCTTTCTAAATGGAGATTTAGAAGATGAAATTTATATGGAACAACCCGAAGGGTTCGTGATTCGGCCAAGAAAACAAAGTTTGCAAACTTGTTAAGTCTTTATACGGACTTAAGCAAGCACCCAAACAATGGCATGAGAAATTTGACCAAGTAATGATGTCAAATGGTTTCAAGATCAATGAATGCGATAAATGTGTGTACATCAAAGGTACATCGACAATTTTGTCATTGTGTGTCTATCGTTGATGATATGTTAATTATAGGTAGCAACTATAAAATCATCATAGGCACTAAGGAAATGTTAAAGAAGAACTTTGACATGAAGGATATGGGATTAGCCGATGTGATTCTAGGAATCAAGATCTCAGAACACCCGATGGAATAGTCTTATCACAATCTCACTATGTTGAGAATGTACTTAAGAAATTCAAGGCATACGATCTACCTCCGGCTAAGACACTGTTGACTTAAGTTTACACTTAGCCAAAATCGAGGAGAACCCATATCACAAACGAGAATATGCTAGGATAATTGGAAGCCTAATGTACTTAGCAAATTGTACAAGGCAGACATAGCATATTCTATTAGTAAAGCGAGTCGGTTTACGAGTAATCCGGAAAGGATCATTGGACCGCATTGACAAGAGTGTTGAGATACTTAAAACACTTTGTCAATCATGGTATACACTATTCAAGATATCCAATTTGTTTTGGAAGGATATTGTGATGCCAATGGATATCCGATACTAAAGACACTAAATCCACAAGCGGTTATGTATTTACCATTGGTGGAGGAGCAATATCATGGAAATCTTCTAAGCAAACATGCATAGCCCGATCTACAATGGAATCGAGTTTATTGCTTTAGACAAAGCCGGCGAAGAAGCCGAATGGTTAAGAAACTTCTTAGAAGATATTCCCTGTGGGAAAAACCTTTGCCTCCGTTATGATACATTGTGATAGCATGGCGGCCATAGGGAGGGAAAAGAGCAGTATATATAATGGTAAGTCTCGACATATTAAACCGAAGACACAATACCATTCGACATTTGATCACTACGGGAATAATGTGTATTGACTATGTAAAGTCGAAAAGACAATATAGCGGATCCGTTTACAAAAGGTATTAACCGTGATCAATTATATAATGCGGCAAGGGAATGGGATTGAAATCCACGCATTGAGAATTTTCATAATGGTAACTCAACCGGGATGATTGGAGATCCCAAGAACTTGGTTCAATGAGACAACTAAGTTGTGAAAGTTCAAGTTAAAGCACTTGAAAATCCATTCTCGTATTGTTCAAGTGCAAGCTGCGGTTTGTGGTAAAGGGTAAGCTTTTTAAAGCTTTTAATGATTCCTATAACCTTTTATAGGTGGAGTATGGCAGGATACTCTTCATAGGAGGTCACCTATATAAGTGAAGAAGTAAGGCCGCTTCATAAAATTAGTAACACTTATGAATCCAAGAAATGGTCAAGGCCAAATGGACACAACATGAGAGCGAAAGATATTAGATCTATTATTGTGTGTATGTTATTGTCTTGGTTTACACAAAAGTTGACCGGTTCAAGACATCACGTTCACCGAGCAACGAGTAAATCCGATAGCATTACACTAAGGAAGGTTCAAGGCTAACTACCACCTATCTGAAGCAATAATAGGTCGTCGGGACTTAGTGCATGTTGCATTTGCATTAATCATCATTCATGTGGGGGATTGTTGGAAAAATAGCTTAATTAATACCATAATTAATTATGGTAATTAATGACATTAAATGGTATATTTGGAATCTACATTTTGTGTAGATTAATTTAGTGTATTTACTTGTTCAATTTCGTTAAGAAATGAATGAGTAATTAATGCACAAAGTTAAGCCATTTAATAGTTGGGGATGTGGTGTGGAATCCCATCCCACATTGGAGAAGTAAGGAAAAGTTGAGCTATTTATAAAGGACTTTCCATCATAAAGGAGCAATCAAGTGTGCTCCATTAAGGTGCACCCTAGTTGGCTTTAATTAATTTTTAAAGCTAGAATCCGAATCCTACGAGGAAGGTGCAAAGCACCTTCCGAGTCAGTCAGTCCGAGTCAGAGCACGTGCACGTCGCACTTGTCGCAGCGGGCGCCGTGGCGCACTTTGCACTTCGCTCGAACGCCTCGGAGCGAGAGCCAACAATGTTCATGCTCTGCCCATGCCGAAAAACCAGAGAAGTTCTCAGTACCGACTTCAAGCGTTGGCAATCAAAAATCTTTGTTCTACCTTACTACTCTCAATCTCTGCGCTTCCTTTCCGAATCTCCTCTGTTGTGGGGATGATGGCCCGACACCGAAACGCACGGCGTTGGATGCATGGCATCACGGCGACTTCTTATGTCGAAACTATATTTTGAATGGGTTGGATGACACACTTTACGGTGTTTATTCCACAATCAAAACGTCGAAAGAGTTGTGGGACTCGTTGGAGACAAAATATAAAGCAGAAGATGCCGGCTTGAAAAAGTTCATCGTGGGTCGTTTTCTTGACTTCAAAATGGTGGACACAAAAGCTGTTCTCGAGCAAGTGCGAAATACAGTTGATCTGCACGATATTTTAGCGAAGGAATGAGCTTATGCGAATCCTTTCAAGTTCTTTGCCATAATCGAGAAGTTGTCCCCGATGTGGAAGGACTTCAAAAACTACCTCAAGCACAAACGCAAGAAATGGGCCTTGAAGATCTAATTGTGCGGCGAGGATCGAAGAGGACAATCGGAAGACCGATGTCAAGATGAACAAGTCATCTATGGAGGCAAAAGCAAATCTCATCGAGTCAAGCAACAACAAAAACGGAAATTTAACGGGAAGAAGCAAGACTCGAAGAATCAAAAGAAGATCAAAGGAGAATGCTACAAGCTGCGGTAAATTCGGGCATATGGCGAAAAATTGCCGCAAACCAAAGAAGGACAAGAAGAGAGATCAAGCAAATATAATCGAGAATAAGTATGTTCCGTCGATTTGTCAGTCTTGATCTGTGTGCGATTGTAGATGAAATCAATATGGTTGGAATCCCGATCGGATGGTGGGTGGACACCGGCGCTACTAAACATATTTGTGCCGATAAAACCATGTTCTCCTCATACGAGCCCGTCAGAAGAAAGAAAATTGTACATGGGAAACTCCATTGCCTCAAATGTTGTCGGAGCTGGAGAAGTTATACTCAAGATGGCGTCTGGATTGAAATTGACGCTCAAAAATGTGCTACATGTTCCGAGACATTCGTAAGAATCTTGTATGCAGCTCGGCATTGAGCAAAGCGGATTTAGGCTAGTGTTTGAAGCGGATAAAGTTGTAATAACTAAAAATGGTCACTTTATCGGAAAAGGCTATATAGATAACGGCCTTTTCAAACTGAATGCTATCAATGTACGTGGTGGAAATGAAATAAAATATAAAGTTGTTTATTTGGTTGAGTCTCCTAATTTATGGCATGATAGATTAGGACATGCAAATCTAAATATACTACGTCGTTTAGTACATTTAGATTTATTGCCAAAAATGACTTTCGATCAACACAACAGGTGTGAAATATGTGTTGAAGCAAAAATGGCAAAATCTCCTTTTCATTCAGTGGAAAGATCGACAAAACCTCTTGAATTGATTCACACCGATCTGTGCGATTTAAAACTTGTGCAAACAAGAGGTGGAAAGAATTATTTTATAACTTTTATTGATGATTGCACAAGATTTTGTTATGTGTATCTTTTGAGAAGCAAAGGCGAAGCATTGAAGCTTTCAAAACATACAAAGCAGTTGAAAATCAACTCAACACCAAAATCAAAATGATTGAAGTGATCGAGGTGGTGAATATGTTGCACCTTTTGAAGAATATTGTCGTGAAAATGGCATTATTCACCAAACGATTGCACCTTATGCACCCCAATCGAATGGTGTTGCGAGCGAAAGAATAGAACATTGAAGGAAATGATGAATGCTATGTTGATAAGCTCGGGCCTATCACTTAACATGTGGGGAGAAGCTATTCTTTCGCCGATAAAATTGAATAAATTACCCAAAAAGAAGCAAGATAAAACTCCATATGAATTATGGAAAGGAAGGAAGCCGTCCTATAAATACTTAAAAGTGTGGGGGTGCTTAGCAAAAGTTGAAGTACGAAACCCAAGCAAGTAAAAATAGGACCAAAAGCGGTTGATTGCATTTTCATAGGATATGTAAATAATAGTAGTGCGTCGATTTTGGTACACAAATCGGAAGTACCCGATATTAATGAGGGAATGATTATAGAATCAAGAAATGCCATATTTTTGAAACTATATTCCCTAAGAAAGAAAAGAATGAAATAAGTCGAAAAAGAGGACTTATGATGAAATCTCGCCAAATCGTAATGGACCAACACGGAACTAAGGCGAGGAAAAGAATAAAAGCGCAAAACCTTTGGTCAGGATTTTGTAGTCTATTCTTTAGAAGATGAACCAAAGACAATCAAGGAAGCATTATGCGGTTCCGATGCCGATCTATGGCAAGAAGCTATCAATAGTGAAATCGAGTCAATCTTGAACAATCACACTTGGCACATTGTTGATCTTCCTCAGGAAATAAACCTTTAGGTTGCAAGTGGATTCTCAAGAAGAAATACAAAGGTGATAAATCTATTGACAAATACAAGGCACGTTTGGTAGCGAAAGGATACAAACAAAAGGAAGGGTATGATTACTTTGATACATACTCACGATTACTCGGATTACATCCATTAGAATGCTACTTGCAATAGCGGCATTGTACAATCTTGAGATACACCAAATGGATGTAAAAGCGGCCTTTCTAAATGGAGATTTAGAAGATGAAATTTATATGGAACAACCCAAGGGTTCGTGATTCGACCAAGAAAACAAAGTTTGCAAACTTGTTAAGTCTTTATACGGACTTAAGCAAGCACCCAAACAATGGCATGAGAAATTTGACCAAGTAATGATGTCAAATGGTTTCAAGATCAATGAATGCGATAAATGTGTGTACATCAAAGGTACATCGACAATTTTGTCATTGTGTGTCTATACGTTGATGATATGTTAATTATGGGTAGCAACTATAAAATCATCATAGGCACTAAGGAAATGTTAAAGAAGAACTTTGACATGAAGGATATGGGATTAGCCGATGTGATTCTAGGAATCAAGATCTCCAGAACACCCGATGGAATAGTCTTATCACAATCTCACTATGTTGAGAATGTACTTAAGAAATTCAAGGCATACGATCTACCTCAGCTAAGACACTGTTGACTTAAGTTTACACTTAGCCAAAATCGAGGAGAACCCATATCACAAACAGAATATGCTAGGATAATTGGAAGCCTAATGTACTTAGCAAATTGTACAAGGCCGGACATAGCATATTCTATTAGTAAGCGAGTCGGTTTACGAGTAATCCCGGAAAGGATCATTGGACCGTATTGACAAGAGTGTTGAGATACTTAAAACACCATCAATCATGGTATACACTATTCAAGATATCCATTTGTTTTGGAAGGATATTGTGATGCCAATTGGATATCCGATACTAAAGACACTAAATCCACAAGCGGTTATGTATTTACCATTGGTGGAGGAGCAATATCATGGAAATCTTCTAAGCAAACATGCATAGCCCGATCTACAATGGAATCGAGTTTATTGCTTTAGACAAAGCCGGCGAAGAAGCCGAATGGTTAAGAAACTTCTTAGAAGATATTCCTATTGGGAAAAACCTTTGCCTCCGTTATGATACATTGTGATAGCATGGCGGCCATAGGGAGGGCAAAGAACAGTATATATAATGGTAAGTCTCGACATATTCGTCGAAGACACAATACCATTCGACATTTGATCACTACGGGAATAATGTGTATTGACTATGTAAAGTCAAAAGACAATATAGCGGATCCGTTTACAAAAGGTATTAACCGTGATCAATTATATAATGCGGCAAGGGAATGGGATTGAAATCCACGCATTGAGAATTTTCATAATGGTAACTCAACCAGGATGATTGGAGATCCCAAGAACTTGGTTCAATGAGACAACTAAGTTGTGAAAGTTCAAGTTAAAGCACTTGAAAATCCATTCTCGTAGTTGTTCAAGTGCAAACTGCGGTTGTGGTAAAGGGTAAGCTTTTTAAAGCTTTTAATGATTCCTATAACCTTTTATAGGTGGAGTATGGCAGGATACTCTTCATAGGAGGTCACCTATATAAGTGAAGAAGTAAGGCCGCTTCATAAAATTAGTAACACTTATGAATCCAAGAAATGGTCGAGGCCAAAATGGACACAACGTGAGAACGAAAGATATTAGATCTATTATTGTGTGTATGTTATTGTCTTGGTTTACACAAAAGTTGACCGGTTCAAGACATCACGTTCACCGAGCAACGAGTAAATCCGATAGCATTACACTAAGGAAGGTTCAAGGCTAACTACCACCTATCTGAAGCAATAATAGGTCGTCGGGACTTAGTGCATGTTGCATTTGCATTAATCATCATTCATGTGGGGATTGTTGGAAAAATAGCTTAATTAATACCATAATTAATTATGGTAATTAATGACATTAAATGGTATATTTGGAATCTACATTTTGTGTAGATTAATTTAGTGTATTTACTTGTTCAATTTCGTTAAGAAATGAATGAGTAATTAATGCACAAAGTTAAGCCATTTAATAGTTGGGGATGTGGTGTGGAATCCCATCCCACATTGGAGAAGTAAGGAAAAGTTGAGCTATTTATAAAGGACTTTCCATCATAAAGGAGCAATCAAGTGTGCTCCATTAAGGTGCACCCTAGTTGGCTTTAATTAATTTTTAAAGCTAGAATCCGAATCCTACGAGGAAGGTGCAAAGCACCTTCCGAGTCAGTCAGTCCGAGTCAGAGCACGTGCACGTCGCACTTGTCGCAGCGGGCGCCGTGGCGCACTTTGCACTTCGCTCGAACGCCTCGGAGCGAGGAGCCAACAATGTTCATGCTCCTGCCCATGCCGAAAAACCAGAGAAGTTCTCGGTACCGACTTCAAGCGTTGGCAATCAAAAATCTTGTTCTACCTTACTACTCTCAATCTCTGCCGCTTCCTTTCCGAATCTCCTCTGTTGTGGGGGATGATGAAGCTGACACGAAACGCACGGCGTTGGATGCATGGCATCACGGCGACTTCTTATGTCGAAACTATATTTTGAATGGGTTGGATGACACACTTTACAGTGTTTATTCCACAATCAAAACGTCGAAGTTGTGGGACTCGTTGGAGACAAAATATAAAGCAGAAGATGCCGGCTTGAAAAGTTCATCGTGGAGTCGTTTTCTTGACTTCAAAATGGTGGACACAAAAGCTGTTCTCGAGCAAGTGCGGAAATACGATTGATCTGCCACGATATTTTGGCGAAGGAATGAGCTTATGCGAATCCTTTCAAGTTCTTGCCATAATCGAGAAGTTGCCCCGATGTGGAAGGACTTCAAAAACTACCTCAAGCACAAACGCAAGGAAATGGGCCTTGAAGATCTAATTGTGCGGCGAGGATCGAAGAGGACAATCGGAAGACCGATGTCAAGATGAACAAGTCATCTATGGAGGCAAAAGCAAATCTCATCGAGTCAAGCAACAACAAAAACGGAAATTTAACGGGAAGAAGCAAGACTCGAAGAATCAAAAGAAGATCAAAGGAGAATGCTACAAGCTGCGGTAAATTCGGGCATATGGCGAAAAATTGCCGCAAACCAAAGAAGGACAAGAAGAGAGATCAAGCAAATATAATCGAGAATAAGTATGTTCCGTCGATTTGTCAGTCTTGATACGTGTGCGATTGTAGATGAAATCAATATGGTTGGAATCCCGATCGGATGGTGGGTGGACACCGGCGCTACTAAACATATTTGTGCCGATAAAACCATGTTCTCCTCATACGAGCCCGTCAGAAGAAAGAAAATTGTACATGGGAAACTCCATTGCCTCAAATGTTGTCGGGCTGGAGAAGTTATACTCAAGATGACGTCTGGATTGAAATTGACGCTCAAAAATGTGCTACATGTTCCAGACATTCGTAAGAATCTTGTGTATGGCTCGGCATTGAGCAAAGCGGATTTAGGCTAGTGTTTGAAGCGGATAAAGTTGTAATAACTAAAAATGGTCACTTTATCGGAAAAGGCTATATAGATAACGGCCTTTTCAAAGAATGCTATCAATGTACGTGGTGGAAATGAAATAAGCGATAAAGTTGTTTATTTGGTTGAGTCTCTAATTTATGGCATGATAGATTAGGACATGCAAATCTAAATATACTACGTCGTTTAGTACATTTAGATTTATTGCCAAAAATGACTTTCGATCAACACAAAAGGTGTGAAATATGTGTTGAAGCAAAAATGGCAAAATCTCCTTTTCATTCGGTGGAAAGATCGACAAAACCTCTTGAATTGATTCACACCGATCTGTGCGATTTAAAACTTGTGCAAACAAGAGGTGGAAAGAATTATTTTATAACTTTTATTGATGATTGCACAAGATTTTGTTATGTGTATCTTTTGAGAAGCAAAGACGAAGCATTGAAGCTTTCAAAACATACAAAGCAGTTGAAAATCAACTCAACACCAAAATCAAAATGATTGAAGTGATCGAGGTGGTGAATATGTTGCACCTTTTGAAGAATATTGTCGTGAAAATGGCATTATTCACCAAGCGATGCACCTTATGCACCCAATCGAATGGTGTTGCGAGCGAAAGAATAGAACATTGAAGGAAATGATGAATGCTATGTTGATAAGCTCGGGCCTATCACTTAACATGTGGGGAGAAGCTATTCTTTCGGCGATAAAATTGAATAAATTACCCAAAAGAAGCAAGATAAAACTCCATATGAATTATGGAAAGGAAGGAAGCCGTCCTATAAATACTTAAAAGTGTGGGGTTCTTAGCAAAAGTTGAAGTACGAAACCCAAGCAAGTAAAAATAGGACCAAAAGCGGTTGATTGCATTTTCATAGGATATGCAAATAATAGTAGTGCGTACCGATTTTGGTACACAAATCGGAAGTACCCGATATTAATGAGGGAATGATTATAGAATCAAGAAATGCCATATTTTTGAAACTATATTCCCTAAGAAAGAAAAGAATGAAATAAGTCAGAAAAGAGGACTTATGATGAAATCTCGCCAAATCGTAATGGACCAACACGGAACTAAGGCGAGGAAAAAGAATAAAAGCTGCAAAAACCTTTGGTCGGATTTTGTAGTCTATTCTTTAGAAGATGAACCAAAGACAATCAAGGAAGCATTATGCGGTTAGATGCCGATCTATGGCAAGAAGCTATCAATAGTGAAATCGAGTCAATCTTGAACAATCACACTTGGCACATTGTTGATCTTCCTCAGGAAATAAACCTTTAGGTTGCAAGTGGATTCTCAAGAAGAAATACAAAGGTGATAAATCTATTGACAAATACAAGGCACGTTTGGTAGCCAAAGGATACAAACAAAAGGAAGGGTATGATTACTTTGATACATACTCACGATTACTCGGATTACATCCATTAGAATGCTACTTGCAATAGCGGCATTGTACAATCTTGAGATACACCAAATGGATGTAAAAGCGGCCTTTCTAAATGGAGATTTAGAAGATGAAATTTATATGGAACAACCCGAAGGGTTCGTGATTCGCCAAGAAAACAAAGTTTGCAAACTTGTTAAGTCTTTATACGGACTTAAGCAAGCACCCAAACAATGGCATGAGAAATTTGACCAAGTAATGATGTCAAATGGTTTCAAGATCAATGAATGCGATAAATGTGTGTACATCAAAGGTACATCGACAATTTTGTCATTGTGTGTCTATACGTTGATGATATGTTAATTATGGGTAGCAACTATAAAATCATCATAGGCACTAAGGAAATGTTAAAGAAGAACTTTGACATGAAGGATATGGGATTAGCCGATGTGATTCTAGGAATCAAGATCTCAGAACACCCGATGGAATAGTCTTATCACAATCTCACTATGTTGAGAATGTACTTAAGAAATTCAAGGCATACGATCTACCTCAGGCTAAGACACTGTTGACTTAAGTTTACACTTAGCCAAAATCGAGGAGAACCCATATCACAAACAGAATATGCTAGGATAATTGGAAGCCTAATGTACTTAGCAAATTGTACAAGGCGGACATAGCATATTCTATTAGTAAGCGAGTCGGTTTACGAGTAATCCGGAAAGGATCATTGGACCGCATTGACAAGAGTGTTGAGATACTTAAAACACCTTTGTCAATCATGGTATACACTATTCAAGATATCCAATTTGTTTTGGAAGGATATTGTGATGCCAATGGATATCCGATACTAAAGACACTAAATCCACAAGCGGTTATGTATTTACCATTGGTGGAGGAGCAATATCATGGAAATCTTCTAAGCAAACATGCATAGCCCGATCTACAATGGAATCGGAGTTTATTGCTTTAGACAAAGCCGCGAAGAAGCCGAATGGTTAAGAAACTTCTTAGAAGATATTCCCTTTGGGAAAAACCTTTGCCTCCGTTATGATACATTGTGATAGCATGGCAGCCATAGGGAGGGCAAAACGATATATATAATGGTAAGTCTCGACATATTCGTCGAAGACACAATACCATTCGACATTTGATCACTACGGGAATAATGTGTATTGACTATGTAAAGTCAAAAGACAATATAGCGGATCCGTTTACAAAAGGTATTAACCGTGATCAATTATATAATGCGGCAAGGGAATGGGATTGAAATCCACGCATTGAGAATTTTCATAATGGTAACTCAACCGGGATGATTGGAGATCCCAAGAACTTGGTTCAATGAGACAACTAAGTTGTGAAAGTTCAAGTTAAAGCACTTGAAAATCCATTCTCGTAGGCTGTTCAAGTGCAAACTGCGGTTTGTGGTAAAGGGTAAGCTTTTTAAAGCTTTTAATGATTCCTATAACCTTTTATAGGTGGAGTATGGCGGATACTCTTCATAGGAGGTCACCTATATAAGTGAAGAAGTAAGGCCGCTTCATAAAATTAGTAACACTTATGAATCAAGAAATGGTCAAGGCGAAATGGACACAACGTGAGAGCGAAAGATATTAGATCTATTATTGTGTGTATGTTATTGTCTTGGTTTACACAAAAGTTGACCGGTTCAAGACATCACGTTCACCGAGCAACGAGTAAATCCGATAGCATTACACTAAGGAAGGTTCAAGGCTAACTACCACCTATCTGAAGCAATAATAGGTCGTCGGGACTTAGTGCATGTTGCATTTGCATTAATCATCATTCATGTGGGGATTGTTGGAAAAATAGCTTAATTAATACCATAATTAATTATGGTAATTAATGACATTAAATGGTATATTTGGAATCTACATTTTGTGTAGATTAATTTAGTGTATTTACTTGTTCAATTTCGTTAAGAAATGAATGAGTAATTAATGCACAAAGTTAAGCCATTTAATAGTTGGGGATGTGGTGTGGAATCCCATCCCACATTGGAGAAGTAAGGAAAAGTTGAGCTATTTATAAAGGACTTTCCATCATAAAGGAGCAATCAAGTGTGCTCCATTAAGGTGCACCCTAGTTGGCTTTAATTAATTTTTAAAGCTCGAATCCGAATCTACGAGGAAGGTGCAAAGCACCTTCCGAGTCAGTCAGTCGAGTCCGAGCACGTGCACGTCGCACTTGTCGCGGACGCTTCGTGGCGCACTTTGCACTTCGCTCGAACGCCTCGGAGCGAGGAGCCAACAATGTTCATGCTCTGCCCATACCGAAAAACAGAGAAGTTCTCAGTACCGACTTCAAGCGTTGGCAATCAAAAATCTTTGTTCTACCTTACTACTCTCAATCTCTGCCGCTTCCTTTCCGAATCTCCTCTGTTGTGGGGGATGATGAAGCTGACACCCGAAACGCACGGCGTTGGATGCATGGCATCACGGCGACTTCTTATGTCGAAACTATATTTTGAATGGGTTGGATGACACACTTTACGGTGTTTATTCCACAATCAAAACGTCGAAAGTTGTGGGACTCGTTGGAGACAAAATATAAAGCAGAAGATGCCGGCTTGAAAAAGTTCATCGTGGGTCGTTTTCTTGACTTCAAAATGGTGGACACAAAAGCTGTTCTCGAGCAAGTGCGGGAAATACAGTTGATCTGCACGATATTTTAGCGAAGGAATGAGCTTATGCAGAATCCTTTCAAGTTCTTGCCATAATCGAGAAGTTGCCCCGATGTGGAAGGACTTCAAAAACTACCTCAAGCACAAACGCAAGGAAATGGGCCTTGAAGATCTAATTGTGCGGCGAGGATCGAAGAGGACAATCGGAAGACCGATGTCAAGATGAACAAGTCATCTATGGAGGCAAAGCAAATCTCATCGAGTCAAGCAACAACAAAAACGGAAATTTAACGGGAAGAAGCAAGACTCGAAGAATCAAAAGAAGATCAAAGGAGAATGCTACAAGCTGCGGTAAATTCGGGCATATGGCGAAAAATTGCCGCAAACCAAAGAAGGACAAGAAGAGAGATCAAGCAAATATAATCGAGAATAAGTATGTTCCGTCGATTTGTCAGTCTTGATACGTGTGCGATTGTAGATGAAATCAATATGGTTGGAATCGATCGGATGGTGGGTGGACAGCGCTACTAAACATATTTGTGCCGATAAAACCATGTTCTCCTCATACGAGCCCGTCACCGAAGAAAGAAAATTGTACATGGGAAACTCATTGCCTCAAATGTTGTCGGGCTGGAGAAGTTATACTCAAGATGACGTCTGGATTGAAATTGACGCTCAAAAATGTGCTACATGTTCAGGACATTCGTAAGAATCTTGTGTGCAGCTCGGCATTGAGCAAAGCGGTTAGGCTAGTGTTTGAAGCGGATAAAGTTGTAATAACTAAAAATGGTCACTTTATCGGAAAAGGCTATATAGATAACGGCCTTTTCAAGTGAATGCTATCAATGTACGTGGTGGAAATGAAATAAGCGATAAAGTTGTTTATTTGGTTGAGTCTCTAATTTATGGCATGATAGATTAGGACATGCAAATCTAAATATACTACGTCGTTTAGTACATTTAGATTTATTGCCAAAAATGACTTTCGATCAACAAAAGGTGTGAAATATGTGTTGAAGCAAAAATGGCAAAATCTCCTTTTCATTCGGTGGAAAGATCGACAAAACCTCTTGAATTGATTCACACCGATCATGCGATTTAAAACTTGTGCAAACAAGAGGTGGAAAGAATTATTTTATAACTTTTATTGATGATTGCACAAGATTTTGTTATGTGTATCTTTTGAGAAGCAAAGGCGAAGCATTGAAGCTTTCAAAACATACAAAGCAGTTGAAAATCAACTCAACACCAAAATCAAAATGATTGAAGTGATCGAGGTGGTGAATATGTTGCACCTTTTGAAGAATATTGTCGTGAAAATGGCATTATTCACCAAGCATGCACCTTATGCACCCCAATCGAATGGTGTTGCGAGCGAAAGAATAGAACATTGAAGGAAATGATGAATGCTATGTTGATAAGCTCGGGCCTATCACTTAACATGTGGGGAGAAGCTATTCTTTCGGCCAATAAAATTACGAATAAATTACCCAAAAGAAGCAAGATAAAACTCCATATGAATTATGGAAAGGAAGGAAGCCGTCCTATAAATACTTAAAAGTGTGGGGGTTCTTAGCAAAAGTTGAAGTACGAAACCCAAGCAAGTAAAAATAGGACCAAAAGCGGTTGATTGCATTTTCATAGGATATGCAAATAATAGTAGTGCGTACCGATTTTGGTACACAAATCGGAAGTACCCGATATTAATGAGGGAATGATTATAGAATCAAGAAATGCCATATTTTTGAAACTATATTCCCTAAGAAAGAAAAGAATGAAATAAGTCAGAAAAGAGGACTTATGATGAAATCTCGCCAAATCGTAATGGACCAACACCGGAACTAAGGCGAGGAAAAAGAATAAAAGCGCAAAAACCTTTGGTCGGATTTTGTAGTCTATTCTTTAGAAGATGAACCAAAGACAATCAAGGAAGCATTATGCGGTTCCGATGCCGATCTATGGCAAGAAGCTATCAATAGTGAAATCGAGTCAATCTTGAACAATCACACTTGGCACATTGTTGATCTTCCTCAGGAAATAAACCTTTAGGTTGCAAGTGGATTCTCAAGAAGAAATACAAAGGTGATAAATCTATTGACAAATACAAGGCACGTTTGGTAGCGAAGGATACAAACAAAAGGAAGGGTATGATTACTTTGATACATACTCACGATTACTCGGATTACATCCATTAGAATGCTACTTGCAATAGCAGCATTGTACAATCTTGAGATACACCAAATGGATGTAAAAACGGCCTTTCTAAATGGAGATTTAGAAGATGAAATTTATATGGAACAACCCGAAGGGTTCGTGATTCCTGACCAAGAAAACAAAGTTTGCAAACTTGTTAAGTCTTTATACGGACTTAAGCAAGCACCCAAACAATGGCATGAGAAATTTGACCAAGTAATGATGTCAAATGGTTTCAAGATCAATGAATGCGATAAATGTGTGTACATCAAAGGTACATCTGACAATTTTGTCATTGTGTGTCTATACGTTGATGATATGTTAATTATGGGTAGCAACTATAAAATCATCATAGGCACTAAGGAAATGTTAAAGAAGAACTTTGACATGAAGGATATGGGATTAGCCGATGTGATTCTAGGAATCAAGATCTCAGAACACCCGATGGAATAGTCTTATCACAATCTCACTATGTTGAGAATGTACTTAAGAAATTCAAGGCATACGATCTACCTCCGGCTAAGACACTGTTGACTTAAGTTTACACTTAGCCAAAAATCGAGGAGAACCCATATCACAAACGAGAATATGCTAGGATAATTGGAAGCCTAATGTACTTAGCAAATTGTACAAGGCGGACATAGCATATTCTATTAGTAAGCGAGTCGGTTTACGAGTAATTCGGAAAGGATCATTGGACCGCATTGACAAGAGTGTTGAGATACTTAAAACACCTTTGTCAATCATGGTATACACTATTCAAGATATCCATTGTTTTGGAAGGATATTGTGATGCCAATGGATATCCGATACTAAAGACACTAAATCCACAAGCGGTTATGTATTTACCATTGGTGGAGGAGCAATATCATGGAAATCTTCTAAGCAAACATGCATAGCCCGATCTACAATGGAATCGGAGTTTATTGCTTTAGACAAAGCCGGCGAAGAAGCCGAATGGTTAAGAAACTTCTTAGAAGATATTCCCTGCTGGGAAAAACCTTTGCCTCCCGTTATGATACATTGTGATAGCATGGCAGCCATAGGGAGGGCAAAGAACAGTATATATAATGGTAAGTCTCGACATATTCGTCGAAGACACAATACCATTCGACATTTGATCACTACAGGAATAATGTGTATTGACTATGTAAAGTCAAAAGACAATATAGCGGATCCGTTTACAAAAGGTATTAACCGTGATCAATTATATAATGCAGCAAGGGGAATGGGATTGAAATCCACGCATTGAGAATTTTCATAATGGTAACTCAACCAGGATGATTGGAGATCCCAAGAACTTGGTTCAATGAGACAACTAAGTTGTGAAAGTTCAAGTTAAAGCACTTGAAAATCCATTCTCGTAGTTGTTCAAGTGCAAGCTGCGGTTTGTGGTAAAGGGTAAGCTTTTTAAAGCTTTTAATGATTCCTATAACCTTTTATAGGTGGAGTATGGCAGGATACTCTTCATAGGAGGTCACCTATATAAGTGAAGAAGTAAGGCCGCTTCATAAAATTAGTAACACTTATGAATCCAAGAAATGGTCCAAGGCGAAATGGACACAACGTGAGCGAAAGATATTAGATCTATTATTGTGTGTATGTTATTGTCTTGGTTTACACAAAAGTTGACCGGTTCAAGACATCACGTTCACCGAGCAACGAGTAAATCCGATAGCATTACACTAAGGAAGGTTCAAGGCTAACTACCACCTATCCTGAAGCAATAATAGGTCGTCGGGACTTAGTGCATGTTGCATTTGCATTAATCATCATTCATGTGGGGGATTGTTGGAAAAATAGCTTAATTAATACCATAATTAATTATGGTAATTAATGACATTAAATGGTATATTTGGAATCTACATTTTGTGTAGATTAATTTAGTGTATTTACTTGTTCAATTTCGTTAAGAAATGAATGAGTAATTAATGCACAAAGTTAAGCCATTTAATAGTTGGGGATGTGGTGTGGAATCCCATCCCACATTGGAGAAGTAAGGAAAAGTTGAGCTATTTATAAAGGACTTTCCATCATAAAGGAGCAATCAAGTGTGCTCCATTAAGGTGCACCCTAGTTGGCTTTAATTAATTTTTAAAGCTAGAATCCGAATCCTACGAGGAAGGTGCAAAGCACCTTCCGAGTCCGAGTCCGAGTCCGAGCACGTGCACGTCGCACTTGTCGCAGGCGCCGTGGCGCACTTTGCACTTCGCTCGAACGCCTCGGAGCGAGGAGCCAACAATGTTCATGCTCCTGCCCATACCGAAAAACCAGAGAAGTTCTCAGGTACCGACTTCAAACGTTGGCAATCAAAAATGCTGTTCTACCTTACTACTCTCAATCTCTGCCGCTTCCTTTCCGAATCTCCTCCTGTTGTGGGGGATGATGAAACTGACACCCAGAAACGCACGGCGTTGGATGCATGGCATCACAGCGACTTCTTATGTCGAAACTATATTTTGAATGGGTTGGATGACACACTTTACAGTGTTTATTCCACAATCAAAACGTCCAAAGAGTTGTGGGACTCGTTGGAGACAAAATATAAAACAGAAGATGCCGGCTTGAAAAAGTTCATCGTGGGTCGTTTTCTTGACTTCAAAATGGTGGACACAAAAACTGTTCTCGAGCAAGTGCGGGAAATACGATTGATCCTGCACGATATTTTAGCGAAGGAATGAGCTTATGCGAATCCTTTCAAGTTCTTTGCCATAATCGAAGTTGCCCCGATGTGGAAGGACTTCAAAAACTACCTCAAGCACAAACGCAAGGAAATGGGCCTTGAAGATCTAATTGTGCGGCGAGGATCGAAGAGGACAATCGGAAGACCGATGTCAAGATGAACAAGTCATCTATGGAGGCAAAAGCAAATCTCATCGAGTCAAGCAACAACAAAAAACGGAAATTTAACGGGAAGAAGCAAGACTCGAAGAATCAAAAGAAGATCAAAGGAGAATGCTACAACTGCGGTAAATTCGGGCATATGGCGAAAAATTGCCGCAAACCAAAGAAGGACAAGAAGAGAGATCAAGCAAATATAATCGAGAATAAGTATGTTCCCGTCGATTTGTCCAGTCTTGATCTGTGTGCAGTTGTAGATGAAATCAATATGGTTGGAATCCCAGTCGGATGGTGGGTGGACACCGACGCTACTAAACATATTTGTGCCGATAAAACCATGTTCTCCTCATACGAGCCCGTCACCGAAGAAAGGAAATTGTACATGGGAAACTCCGCTGCCTCAAATGTTGTCGGAACTGGAGAAGTTATACTCAAGATGACGTCTGGATTGAAATTGACGCTCAAAAATGTGCTACATGTTCCAGACATTCGTAAGAATCTTGTGTGCAGCTCGGCATTGAGCAAAGCCAGATTTAGGCTAGTGTTTGAAGCGGATAAAGTTGTAATAACTAAAAATGGTCACTTTATCGGAAAAGGCTATATAGATAACGGCCTTTTCAAACTGAATGCTATCAATGTACGTGGTGGAAATGAAATAAACGATAAAGTTGTTTATTTGGTTGAGTCTCCTAATTTATGGCATGATAGATTAGGACATGCAAATCTAAATATACTACGTCGTTTAGTACATTTAGATTTATTGCCAAAAATGACTTTCGATCAACACAAAA
Organism: Orobanche coerulescens; assembly: GCA_033398695.1. Taxonomy (NCBI): domain Eukaryota; kingdom Viridiplantae; phylum Streptophyta; class Magnoliopsida; order Lamiales; family Orobanchaceae; genus Orobanche; species Orobanche coerulescens. Next base: position 48,461,209 of record CM065801.1, on the reverse strand, counting down.
GGTGTGAAATATGTGTTGAAGCAAAAATGGCAAAATCTCCTTTTCATTCGGTGGAAAGATCGACAAAACCTCTTGAATTGATTCACACCGATCATGCGATTTAAAACTTGTGCAAACAAGAGGTGGAAAGAATTATTTTATAACTTTTATTGATGATTGCACAAGATTTTGTTATGTGTATCTTTTGAGAAGCAAAGGCGAAGCATTGAAGCTTTCAAAACATACAAAGCAGTTGAAAATCAACTCAACACCAAAATCAAAATGATTGAAGTGATCGAGGTGGTGAATATGTTGCACCTTTTGAAGAATATTGTCGTGAAAATGGCATTATTCACCAAGCATTGCACCTTATGCACCCCAATCGAATGGTGTTGCCCGAGCGAAAGAATAGAACATTGAAGGAAATGATGAATGCTATCTTGATAAGCTCGGGCCTATCACTTAACATGTGGGGAGAAGCTATTCTTTCGGCCAATAAAATTGAATAAATTACCCAAAAAGAAGCAAGATAAAACTCCATATGAATTATGGAAAGGAAGGAAGCGTCTATAAATACTTAAAAGTGTGGGGGTGCTTAGCAAAAGTTGAAGTACGAAACCCAAGCAAGTAAAAATAGGACCAAAAGCGGTTGATTGCATTTTCATAGGATATGCAAATAATAGTAGTGCGTCGATTTTGGTACACAAATCGGAAGTACCCGATATTAATGAGGGAATGATTATAGAATCAAGAAATGCCATATTTTTGAAACTATATTCCCTAAGAAAGAAAAGAATGAAATAAGTCAGAAAAGAGGACTTATGATGAAATCTCGCCAAATCGTAATGGACCAACACCGGAACTAAGGCGAGGAAAAGAATAAAAGCGCAAAAACCTTTGGTCGGATTTTGTAGTCTATTCTTTAGAAGATGAACCAAAGACAATCAAGGAAGCATTATGCGGTTCCGATGCCGATCTATGGCAAGAAGCTATCAATAGTGAAATCGAGTCAATCTTGAACAATCACACTTGGCACATTGTTGATCTTCCTCCGGAAATAAACCTTTAGGTTGCAAGTGGATTCTCAAGAAGAAATACAAAGGTGATAAATCTATTGACAAATACAAGGCACGTTTGGTAGCCAAAGGATACAAACAAAAGGAAGGGTATGATTACTTTGATACATACTCACGATTACTCGGATTACATCCATTAGAATGCTACTTGCAATAGCGGCATTGTACAATCTTGAGATACACCAAATGGATGTAAACGGCCTTTCTAAATGGAGATTTAGAAGATGAAATTTATATGGAACAACCCGAAGGGTTCGTGATTCCCGGCCAAGAAAACAAAGTTTGCAAACTTGTTAAGTCTTTATACGGACTTAAGCAAGCACCCAAACAATGGCATGAGAAATTTGACCAAGTAATGATGTCAAATGGTTTCAAGATCAATGAATGTGATAAATGTGTGTACATCAAAGGTACATCTGACAATTTTGTCATTGTGTGTCTATACGTTGATGATATGTTAATTATGGGTAGCAACTATAAAATCATCATAGGCACTAAGGAAATGTTAAAGAAGAACTTTGACATGAAGGATATGGGATTAGCCGATGTGATTCTAGGAATCAAGATCTCCAGAACACCCGATGGAATAGTCTTATCACAATCTCACTATGTTGAGAATGTACTTAAGAAATTCAAGGCATACGATCTACCTCCGGCTAAGACACCTGTTGACTTAAGTTTACACTTAGCCAAAAATCGAGGAGAACCCATATCACAAACAGAATATGCTAGGATAATTGGAAGCCTAATGTACTTAGCAAATTGTACAAGGCCAGACATAGCATATTCTATTAGTAAACTGAGTCGGTTTACGAGTAATCCCGGAAAGGATCATTGGACCGCATTGACAAGAGTGTTGAGATACTTAAAACACACTGTCAATCATGGTATACACTATTCAAGATATCCAGCTGTTTTGGAAGGATATTGTGATGCCAACTGGATATCCGATACTAAAGACACTAAATCCACAAGCGGTTATGTATTTACCATTGGTGGAGGAGCAATATCATGGAAATCTTCTAAGCAAACATGCATAGCCCGATCTACAATGGAATCGGAGTTTATTGCTTTAGACAAAGCCGGCGAAGAAGCCGAATGGTTAAGAAACTTCTTAGAAGATATTCCCTTTGGGAAAAACCTTTGCCTCCGTTATGATACATTGTGATAGCATGGCGGCCATAGGGAGGGCAAAGAACGATATATATAATGGTAAGTCTCGACATATTCGTCGAAGACACAATACCATTCGACATTTGATCACTACGGGAATAATGTGTATTGACTATGTAAAGTCAAAAGACAATATAGCGGATCCGTTTACAAAAGGTATTAACCGTGATCAATTATATAATGCGACAAGGGAATGGGATTGAAATCCACGCATTGAGAATTTTCATAATGGTAACTCAACCGGGATGATTGGAGATCCCAAGAACTTGGTTCAATGAGACAACTAAGTTGTGAAAGTTCAAGTTAAAGCATTTGAAAATCCATTCTCGTATTGTTCAAGTGCAAGCTGCGGTTTGTGGTAAAGGGTAAGCTTTTAAAGCTTTTAATGATTCCTATAACCTTTTATAGGTGGAGTATGGCAGATACTCTTCATAGGAGGTCACCTATATAAGTGAATAAGTAAGGCCGCTTCATAAAATTAGTAACACTTATGAATCCAAGAAATGGTCAAGGCCAAAATGGACACAACGTGAGAACGAAAGATATTAGATCTATTATTGTGTGTATGTTATTGTCTTGGTTTACACAAAAGTTGACCGGTTCAAGACATCACGTTCACCGAGCAATGAGTAAATCCGATAGCATTACACTAAGGAAGGTTCAAGGCTAACTACCACCTATCCTGAAGCAATAATAGGTCGTCGGGACTTAGTGCATGTTGCATTTGCATTAATCATCATTCATGTGGGGGATTGTTGGAAAAATAGCTTAATTAATACCATAATTAATTATGGTAATTAATGACTTTAAATGGTATATTTGGAATCTACATTTTGTGTAGATTAATTTAGTGTATTTACTTGTTCAATTTCGTTAAGAAATGAATGAGTAATTAATGCACAAAGTTAAGCCATTTAATAGTTGGGGATGTGGTGTGGAATCCCATCCCACATTGGAGAAGTAAGGAAAAGTTGAGCTATTTATAAAGGACTTTCCATCATAAAGGAGCAATCAAGTGTGCTCCATTAAGGTGCACCCTAGTTGGCTTTAATTAATTTTTAAAGCTAGAATCCGAATCCTACGAGGAAGGTGCAAAGCACCTTCCGAGTCCGAGTCCGAGTCCGAGTCCGAGCACGTGCACGTCGCACTTGTCGCAACGGGCGCTTCGTAGGCGCACTTTGCACTTCGCTCGAACGCCTCGGAGCGAGGAGCCAACAATGTTCATGCTCCTGCCCATGCCGAAAAACCAGAGAAGTTCTCAGGTACCGACTTCAAACGTTGGCAATCAAAAATGCTGTTCTACCTTACTACTCTCAATCTCTGCCGCTTCCTTTCCGAATCTCCTCTGTTGTGGGGGATGATGAACCGACACCCGAAACGCACGGCGTTGGATGCATGGCATCACGGCGACTTCTTATGTCGAAACTATATTTTGAATGGGTTGGATGACACACTTTACGGTGTTTATTCCACAATCAAAACGTCGAAGTTGTGGGACTCGTTGGAGACAAAATATAAAGCAGAAGATGCCGGCTTGAAAAAGTTCATCGTGGGTCGTTTTCTTGACTTCAAAATGGTGGACACAAAAGCTGTTCTCGAGCAAGTGCGAAATACGATTGATCTGCACGATATTTTAGCGAAGGAATGAGCTTATGCGAATCCTTTCAAGTTCTTGCCATAATCGAAGTTGCCCCGATGTGGAAGGACTTCAAAAACTACCTCAAGCACAAACGCAAGGAAATGGGCCTTGAAGATCTAATTGTGCGACTGAGGATCGAAGAGGACAATCGGAAGACCGATGTCAAGATGAACAAGTCATCTATGGAGGCAAAAGCAAATCTCATCGAGTCAAGCAACAACAAAAAACGGAAATTTAACGGGAAGAAGCAAGACTCGAAGAATCAAAAGAAGATCAAAGGAGAATGCTACAACTGCGGTAAATTCGGGCATATGGCGAAAAATTGCCGCAAACCAAAGAAGGACAAGAAGAGAGATCAAGCAAATATAATCGAGAATAAGTATGTTCCCGTCGATTTGTCAGTCTTGATACGTGTGCGATTGTAGATGAAATCAATATGGTTGGAATCCCGATCGGATGGTGGGTGGACACCGGCGCTACTAAACATATTTGTGCCGATAAAACCATGTTCTCCTCATACGAGCCGTCACCGAAGAAAGGAAATTGTACATGGGAAACTCCATTGCCTCAAATGTTGTCGGGCGGAGAAGTTATACTCAAGATGACGTCTGGATTGAAATTGACGCTCAAAAATGTGCTACATGTTCCAGACATTCGTAAGAATCTTGTGTGCAGCTCGGCATTGAGCAAAGCCGGATTTAGGCTAGTGTTTGAAGCGGATAAAGTTGTAATAACTAAAAATGGTCACTTTATCGGAAAAGGCTATATAGATAACGGCCTTTTCAAGTGAATGCTATCAATGTACGTGGTGGAAATGAAATAAGCGATAAAGTTGTTTATTTGGTTGAGTCTCTAATTTATGGCATGATAGATTAGGACATGCAAATCTAAATATACTACGTCGTTTAGTACATTTAGATTTATTGCCAAAAATGACTTTCGATCAACACAAAAGGTGTGAAATATGTGTTGAAGCAAAAATGGCAAAATCTCCTTTTCATTCGGTGGAAAGATCGACAAAACCTCTTGAATTGATTCACACCGTCATGCGATTTAAAACTTGTGCAAACAAGAGGTGGAAAGAATTATTTTATAACTTTTATTGATGATTGCACAAGATTTTGTTATGTGTATCTTTTGAGAAGCAAAGGCGAAGCATTGAAGCTTTCAAAACATACAAAGCGAAGTTGAAAATCAACTCAACACCAAAATCAAAATGATTGAAGTGATCGAGGTGGTGAATATGTTGCACCTTTTGAAGAATATTGTCGTGAAAATGGCATTATTCACCAAACGATCGCACCTTATGCACCCCAATCGAATGGTGTTGCGAGCGAAAAAATAGAACATTGAAGGAAATGATGAATGCTATGTTGATAAGCTCGGGCCTATCACTTAACATGTGGGGAGAAGCTATTCTTTGCCGATAAAATTACGAATAAATTACCCAAAAAGAAGCAAGATAAAACTCCATATGAATTATGGAAAGGAAGGAAGCCGTCCTATAAATACTTAAAAGTGTGGGGGTGCTTAGCAAAAGTTGAAGTACCGAAACCCAAGCAAGTAAAAATAGGACCAAAAACGGTTGATTGCATTTTCATAGGATATGCAAATAATAGTAGTGCGTACCGATTTTTGGTACACAAATCGGAAGTACCCGATATTAATGAGGGAATGATTATAGAATCAAGAAATGCCATATTTTTTGAAACTATATTCCCTAAGAAAGAAAAGAATGAAATAAGTCCGAAAAAGAGGACTTATGATGAAATCCCATCCCACATTGGAGAAGTAAGGAAAAGTTGAGCTATTTATAAAGGACTTTCCATCATAAAGGAGCAATCAAGTGTGCTCCATTAAGGTGCACCCTAGTTGGCTTTAATTAATTTTTAAAGCTAGAATCCGAATCCTACGAGGAAGGTGCAAAGCACCTTCCGAGTCCGAGTCCGAGTCCGAGCACGTGCACGTCGCACTTGTCGCAACGGGCGCTTCGTAGGCGCACTTTGCACTTCAGATGATGATTACACACACATAACAATCAAGATAATAATCCTGTCATACTAGCCTAAGTTCATACTACAAAGTCCCAAATATCCAGTAGTTCGCCCGGAATTCGATTCCTAGTACAGGGTATCGAGTTCATCGAAAAAACCGTTGTATCTTGGGGACGTTTGCCGTTCAACCGTGTGTACTGTGCGGGGCAATTTCGTCTTACGGAGAGAGAGTCCAACTCTTGCCTCGGTTTACATTCATTTGTCATTTTCTACAGCATTACATATCAACACACCCATTGGTAATTTACCCTAGGATAGTCTAAAATACCCTCTAGTAATTAAAATTATCAGCTGGTAATTTAATATTTGCTTTCTAGCAGTTACAACGGATAAGTTGTCAGGGACTATCAGTTTTTGAAGTACCTATTGGTAATATAAATTACCACTTGGTAATTTTTACAAGTGCCAGAAATATAAAAAATAAAAGATTGGACCGACTATTGGTGTCGACCGCTGCAAAATAAATAAAGAATTGGACATGCGATCGACAACCGCCGGTTGTTGGTTGCAGATCGGTCGCGGTGACGTTCACCGTCCTATCTTTCTAAATTCACAATAAGAGTATAAATAAAATATTTAAAATAATATATATGTATTCTCAAGTATAAAAAAGGTTGAGTTTTGAATAATAAAATTAAATAAAATTATTTTTTTCGGAATCAAGGATAGTTTGTATTCCAGAAGTCAAAGAAAGTACATCATCTCAATACAAAAAAAAAATATCCAAGGAGCATAATCCTAAACAACGATAAGTTAGAAAAGATTTACACAAGGAATGCATCTTAACATCATACAAACAACGGCCAACAACAATTTGCACCACCTGACGAAGTAATCGTTGTAGTACGCACTCATTCTCAGTAAAGATACGCCGATTTCTTCCAATCCAAATCATATAAACAAACTCGGTAACCAAAACCTTTTAGCAACCTACTCAAAGGTCGTTTGCCCTTCACCATGACATCTAATTGCGGCACCACTTGGCTCCAACCGCTGGTAATGACAAACATGCCCAACCATTGCATCAAGGCAGCTCAACCAGCTTGAGTAAAGGGACAGACAAGCAAAAAGGTGATCAATATTCTCATTAGTAGTATGACAAAAAAATACACTTACCATCAGTCTCCACATGAAACAACCCAACCTATCGTTTGTAGCTAATCTTCTCCAAAGAGCTAACCATAAAATGAATCTAGCCCTTGGAGTAGCCATATTGTTGAGTACCAATTCCTTCCAAAGAACTAACACAGCAGGAGGTCGAACCAAAGAATAAGTCTTCTGCATAAAAAACTCTTGAGAAATCATTAAAACCCGACCCTCTTTATCAGGGCCGGTCCAATAGTTCTGGATGCCCTGGACGGAGAGTCAAAAAACTGCTATTGTGAGGAAATCCCTCACACTATGCCGCAAGTGCACGGTGTCAACAAGTAATAAAGTGATAAGTAAAGTATCGTTCCCTCGAGGACTGATTTCACTAAGTACCAAAATATAGTCAACTCACAATTTTATTTGAAGAACAATTAAATAGAGTTTATATCTAAACTAATTGCAGAAAATAAATAATAGTACTAATAATAATAATAATACTAATAAGGGCGTAGGATTATGACTTTCACCTCAAACAATCGGGAATGATATTTATTCGATTCAATTCACTTTTATTCAATTGATTGTAAGCCAGGAATTCCTAAATTATTCTAAAGCCTTTCCCAAGGTCGATAGAAAATACTACGCATTATTAACTCGATATATCCCTATTCGAATTAGATAATTAATAGCTAAAACAGTTCAAGAATTCCCACAATAACAAGCTTCACAATTCGCACGAGTATATCCCTATCTCACGAAAATTATGATTCGTCTAACAAGAACTATGCCTAAATTTCATCTCCCGAATCCATAAAGACATTCAAACAAATTAACTATTGGCCAGACAATTAAAAAGCATTAAGAACAGTAAGAAGAATCCAATTCAATAGAATAACGAGTAAATCGAAATAATAATAAATAATCAAACCATCATGAAATCGGCTACAATCAAAATCCTACTCGAATAGATCTAGGAACTAAGATGCAGAAAAACCGTAGGGATCCGTGGTCTTGTCGTCGCCCACAAATCTCCTTCTTGTGTTCTTCGCCCTAGCTATTGATCCACCTCCGAATTCCTCCTGATCGATCCCCCTTTCTTCAGCCATATGATGCTTATTTATAGTCGTCCTCAGCCTCCAAAACGCGTCCGTGTGATTAGTTCGAGAACAGCTCCAAAACGGCCCAAAAACACGGAATATTCAGCAAAGCCGCCTGGTGGGCCGCGGCTCACTTAATCTGTGCCGCGGCTCACCGTGCTCAGATTAAAACCTGGGCGCTATTTTTTTCTTCTGGGTCGCGGCTCACTAAGGTCATGCCGCGACTCCGGTCTGATGTGCTTGGCGCTGTTGGTTGTCTTCGTGTGCCTCGGCTCACTTGGTTTGTGCCGCGGCTCATGCCCAAAAGCTATTTATTTTTCGCCCGTTTTCATCATTTTTGCTTAGGACTCGATTTCTGCCAAAACATATAAGAATAGTGCATTAAAAGCTCATTTATGCTGATTTAGGCTCAAGATGGATATAAAATAATGATATAAAAGCGCATAAAAATACGCCTAACAAATACCCCCAAACTTGAGTCTTTGCTTGTCCTCAAGCAAAAATTATCAATTTTAAACAAAATGTATCATGAATAATCATGCAAGTCCATAGTGCTCAACTTAATCAATACTACCCTGAAAATCTCAAAGAATAGTACAAGTATCGTAATAGCGAGTCACATCCAGGACACTGATTCCACTAAGTAACCAATTTCAGTCCTAATCAATCGTTCATGAAGAAAATCAAGCTCAAAGATTAACAAGCATGAATTTAACCGACCGTCAATATGAAGGATTGAAATAAACAAGCTAATTCGCCCAGTCCCACAGTCTAGTGGCAAAATTCAAGAGTTTCATTTAACAACATTATTCCTAGGACAGCATTCCCTTATGAATGATCAATAATATGATTCGAGTTAACCACTAGGTTTCGGCTCTCGGGATATTTCATCGGGATGATCCTAGGGTGGATTTCCATTCTCATGTATCGGGGAACCGTTTGACATAAAAGACACTCATGGGGCACATGGATGCTTCTAGTTACTAAGCCCCCCTTTACAGCGGAGAAAAAACTCGAATAGCAATTCCCGCATGTCAAGGTTGCCGTTTTACGCGAGAGTAAACAACGGGTCACGTGAATACCCCCGGTTACTAGGCTTCCCATCATCGGTAATGCGATATTTCTAAATTTTTAATCTATTCAGGGTCGTCGTTTTACGCGAGAGTAAACAACGGGTCACGTGAATACCCCCGGATACTAGATTTCCCATCATAGAACAACTAATATCTCGACTTTTAGGAAAAACTGTCCGACTCTAAACTCAATCCAAGTGCCAACAAGACTCATATTACTGGACGACTAGCTACGCGAAAAGTTTAACCAAACGTATAAACGGTGATTTGAAAACACGTATGTCTCCTTTCTTATCTGCTAAAATTTCTACAAAAAACGATAAAATTTCGCACCTAACTGAATACTTAACAGAAACATATATCGCTGGCTACAACTCGACTAAACTCAACCGTTTCTTCCAAGAGAAATCAGTATCGTAACATCAGTTTTAACACATGGAAGCACGAAAAATTCACGAAAAGTAAAGCAATGATGAAATTGCAATTTATAACCAAGAAAATCAATTCCACTACACATAAAATCATCCATAATAAAACTCATGTGAAAATAAAAGAGATAAGGAAAAGTGAAACTTATTCCAAATGTTTCCTTGAAAGCCAGCACATGTCCGAGTGGAATCGACTGTCTATACGTCCAATAACGCTCAACATCACGAGGGACCCCCAAACTTAGTCTCTAGTCATGAAATAACAATAGACATTAAATGAAGCAAGACTATAATATGAAGAATAATAACTCATTGGGGTTATAAAAAGATTAGAGAAATAAGGGCCACAAGAATACGAATCCAAATGAAATAACAAACAAAGGAAAAAAACAATTATAACCGGAAAATCAAATAAAAACAACTAACTAGAAAGCAAGTAAAAATGATGGGTTGTCTCCCATCAAGCGTTCTATTTTACGTCTTGAGCACGACGTGGGAAAAAGAATTTAACGTGGCTTTTTTCTAGGGAGATTGTCAAATGCCCCCTTCTTGCAATCTATAAGCCTCTTATTCCATAGGGGAGGCTTTGGTTCATGCCCGATTGCCACAAATAATGAGTAAGGAGAATTATGAGGACAACCAAAAAATGATGGAAGAATATAATAATGATAAGGCATGAAAAAATAAGCAGAGTTCGAATGGGTAAATAATAAAGACTTATCGTGAACAACCTCATTAGAACTCGAAGAATCAGCCTCAACAAAATCTAAAGTAATGGGGTCAATCTCTCCCATTATGGATTTAGGAAAGATTATGCGTGGCACCGTTAATAAAATTTTTGGCACATAAGTGTTCACCTTATTAATCGAAGTTTGATGACAATTTAATGAACTTTCTTTGGAAACATCATCAATGATAACTTCTTCTACAAGCTCATCACACTTTATGTAATTATCAGGTGCTGGGGGATCGACCCTAAAACTCAGCATATCTTTCTTCTCAACCTCCCCCTCAACTTCACTACTAAATCGATGAGCTGGAAAATAACCATAGTGAATCTCAAGACCACGACTTGCACATTCTCGCTCAAGAGGGGTACTATCAGGATTTTTGAGAGTGTCTACACAATGTTCAAGCATGGTCTTTTGTTTCGGGGGAGGGGGCTGACTGACCCTATTAGGCAAATTATTAAGATCATCGAAATTTATGAAATGCCAAGGGTCACGCTAATCAAAGGAAAACATAATAAAACTAAAGAGACAAAATAAAACTTCAAATTAAAATTAGAGTCACTTGGTATTGATATTAGCGAAAAATCAGTCCCCGGCAACGGCGCCAAAAACTTATTGTGAGGAAATCCCTCACACTATGCCGCAAGTGCACGGTGTCAACAAGTAATAAAGTGATAAGTAAAGTATCGTTCCCTCGAGGACTGATTTCACTAAGTACCAAAATATAGTCAACTCACAATTTTATTTGAAGAACAATTAAATAGAGTTTATATCTAAACTAATTGCAGAAAATAAATAATAGTACTAATAATAATAATAATACTAATAAGGGCGTAGGATTATGACTTTCACCTCAAAAAATCGGGAATGATATGTATTCGATTCAATTCACTTTTATTCAATTGATTGTAAGCCAGGAATTCCTAAATTATTCTAAAGCCTTTCCCAAGGTCGATAGAAAATACTACGCATTATTAACTCGATATATCCCTATTCGAATTAGATAATTAATAGCTAAAACAGTTCAAGAATTCCCACAATAATAGGCTTCACAATTCGCATGAGTATATCCCTATCTCACGAAAATTATGATTCGTCTCACAAGAACTATGCCTAAATTTCATCTCCCGAATCCATAAAGACATTCAAAACAAGTTAAATGTTGGCCAGACAATTAAAAAGCATTAAAGACAGTAAGAAGAATCCAATTCAATAGAATAACGAGTAAATCGAAATAATAATAAATAATCAAACCGTCATGAAATCGGCTACAATCAAAATCCTACTCGAATAGATCTAGGAACTAAGATGCAGAAAAACCGTAGGGACACGTGGTCTTGTCGTCGCCCACAAATCTCCTTCTTGTGTTCTTCGCCCTAGCTATTGATCCACCTCCGAATTCCTCCTGATCGATCCCCCTTTCTTCAGCCCTATGATGCTTATTTATAGTCGTCCTCAGCCTCCAAAACGCGTCCGTGTGATTAGGTCGAGAACAGGCTCCAAAACGGACCAGAAACGCGGAATATTCAGCAAAGCCACCTGGTGGGCCGCGGCTCACTTAATCTGTGCCGCGGCTCACCGTGCTCAGATTAAAACCTGGGCGCTATTTTTTTCTTCTGGGCCGCGGCTCACGAAGGTTGTGCCGCGGCTCATAGTACAGTGTGCTTCAGCGCTCGCTGGTTGTCTTCGTGTGCCGCGGCTCACTTGGTTTGTGCCACGGCTCATGAACAAAAACTGCTGTTTTCACCCGTTTTTCATCGTTTTTGCTTCCGGGCTCCGATTTCCTGCAAAACATATAAGAATAGTGCATTAAAAGCTCATTTATGCTGATTTAGGCTCAAGATGGATGTAAAATAATGATATAAAAGCGCCTAAAATACGCCTAACAACTGCCCCTCTTTCAAAGCCGGTCCTATGAATTTTAATATTCGGGGCGAAATGCTCAAAAGTGGCCCAATTTAATAAAAGTAGATTATTTGATGTTACCGACCAACAGTCCGCGCCCAATATGCACTTGGAATAACATAAAAATATTTGACCAATAGTTTCTAATTCTTACAACTTTATATAAATTCAAGACAACAGTCATATTGTTGCCAGATCCTTTAAAATAAACCGAAATTAAGACATAGTTAGCACCCATAGTAGAACTTGGTACATGTGCATGCTGAAAGAACAACAATCTACATTGACTATTTGTAAAGTAGGTTAGTGCATTCAAGTAGTTGGTAGTTGAAGTCATTCTCAAACAGAGTTCAAAAAATGTATTTTGTAACAAATTTATATCACAGTGAACATAATTTGCATCTATAAAATATTAAAATGTAAATATTTAAGAATGGTTGATTTTTTTCGTTCAATATGTTTAAATTATATATGATTTAAACCATTTACAAGATAAAAAACTATAAGTATTAAAATCAATGAGAAAATGGAGAAATAAGAAAATAATATAGGAAAGTGGGAATAGAAAGTAAACAAAAATTATTCGTGGATAATTGATAAAAATGGGTGAGATTATACTTGAGGTCATGGATTCTAATTTCATTATGCTGCATAGTTTATTTTTTTAGTGATAGGAGCGCATGCCCAAATTATACTGGTCCATGTCCATCAGTTGATACCCCTTGGGCTGATGATGCCCTGGGCCGTCACCCATGCCGCCCAGCACTTGGGCCGGCCCTGCTCTTTATTATGCATTACTAACTCCTTGCATTTCAGAAGTTTTTTAAACAAATAAAATGCCTGCTGTGGCACCTTCATGGTCATGACTAATTGATCTTTGATATAAAAAGCATGGATCAATTTGATCCAAAGTTTATCCGCCTTAATAGAAATAGCCCATAATAACTTCAACATACAAGTTTTATTCCAAGATGATAGATGAATAAGGCTTAAACCCCTTCAGATCTTGGTCTACAAACCTGCTCCCAAGAAACCAAAGCTTTCCTATGAGAACCAACATCACCCGACCACGAGAATTGCCGACAGATGCTCTCAACATACTTCATCGCCTTCTTACAAAAACAAAATAACTGGCTCCAATAATTTTGCACCGCATACAAAACACTTTGAACTAGCTGCGGTCTCCCTCCATAAGTGAGCATTTTCTACGCCCAATGTCCGAATTTGGCTACCATATTCTCAATTAAAGGCTAGAATTGCACAATGGAAATTCTTTTGGTATTCAATGGGATTCCTAGATATATGAAGGGTATGTTGATAAAAACTGTGTTACAAACTTGCTGGTCAAAAATTAAATTACAACTGGAAAGACAAAATTACAACTCGAAAACCAGGAATTACAAACTCGAACGAAATGAAAAATTACAAAACTCGAACAGAATTACAACTCGAAAGAAGAAACAAAAAATAAACAAAAATAACTAATAAACAATAAACTGTAGGGTAAAGCCGAGTCGAGGAAGGCCTCTTTCCGCAAGACGAGAAACGCCCCGGTAGTGCTCTCGGTTTAGGCGTGTCGTCCCCAAAGATAAAACGGCTACGTCTCGGAGGTAGTAGCACCACAAACCTCTGAGCTCCGACGAACTGGAAGAGGTGAGGACAAAGCTCCGACTTATGATATGTAGAGAATGAGAAAAAACTATACGTTTAAACTGAGTTCGAAAATTGCATGTCTGATGCAAATGAGATGCATGCCTATTTATAGGCCATCTCACACACCTGCAGGGATCAGGATTTAATACAGCCACTAATGGCTATCATAATGCAGTCATTTATCTTTGCATTATGGTCGAGTTACAATTTCAAACAAATGGCGGGGTTACGAAATTCAAACCGCCATTAACTCCTCCTCATAACACTGGGAGGTTACTTAGGGTTGGATCAATTTGAGCAGTGACGGGGCACTTTCCGTATTCATCTCCTTAACCATTTGACGGATGTACCTGGACATCCTTATGTGCACATACAAGCCCAACTACGTTGTTGAGCTTGTCCAAAAAATTCTTTAAGCTAGCCCACTGCCTAGCTCACGGCCAAGCCCACGAACAGGCCCAAAGACCAATTGCCAAGATCCAAGATCCAAGATCCAAGATCCAAGATCCAAGTCCAAGGCCAAGGTCCATGGTCCACGGCACGCGGCTCGCGGCCGAGGCCGAGGCGAGGCGAGGCGGGCGGGTGGCGGCGGCGGCGCGCGCGTGTGCGCGCGTGTGGGCTTTATGCCCATACACATGTGCCATTAATTATTACATGCATAAAGGTAACTCCTTATATACTAGAATAATGATGGTTCATTATTCAATGTGGGATTCCATCCGTTATTAATTCACAATTAAGTGAAACTTTAATTCACTATTTCTCACTCACCGGGAATCGGTTTAGAGAAAGTGAATATACCACGATCATCTACTCGGAACGTAGATCGATCCTATGATATTTAATTTTACAAAATAAAATTAAAATCATTAGCGATTCCAACAATCCCCCACATGAGTGAAAATAGCCCAAATGCAATATGCAGACTCAAGCTCAGTCCTCAAGAGGCGTTAAAGTATAAGGATAGGTAGTTCGTGACTTTGAACCTTCCATAGTTAACATCATCGGGTACACAGGCGGATTAGTGTCTTGATGCTTTGAACTATTCCCCCACGGCGTGCACCGAGACAATGGTGCTAACACTTGAACACCTCAACCTCATCCGTTCTCACGTTTTGTGTCCTTTGCGGGCCTTGGACACCCCTTTGGATTCATAACTGTATTTCATGAAGCGGCCCCCACTTCTCACTTATATAGGTGATTCTTTACCGAGTATCTTGCCATACTCAACCTCCTTGAGGTCTTTAGGAATCATTAAAAGTCATAGACTTAACCTCACCACTAGGCAAGCTTTCAACACTCAATTGCTCTATAGGGAATAAACTTAGATGAGTGTTTCACACGAACTCTCATAGTTTAGTTCTCCCATTGAACCAAGTTCTTGGGATCTCCAGTCATCTTGGTTGGGTTACCACTATGATAATTCTCAATTTGTGGATTTTAAACCCATTCCCTCTAGCAATTTATTCATTTGATCACGGTTTAACCCTTTGGTTAGCGGATCCGCTAGATTATCCATTGACCTCAAATAGTCAATAGAGATAACCCCACTTTTGATCTAATGTCTCACGGTATTATGGCGTCGACAAATATGTCAAGACTTTCCATTATACACGTTACTTCTCGCCCTACCAATAGCAGCTTGGCTATCACAGTGAATCATCACTGCAGGCACTGGCTTGGACCAACATGGAATATCTTCTAGAAAGTTTCTGAGCCATTCGGCTTCTTCACCAGCTTTGTCCAAAGCTATGAATTCCGATTCCATGGTAGATCGGGCTATACACGTTTGTTTCGCGGACTTCCACGAGACAGTTCCACCACCAATGGTAAACACGTAACCACTTGTAGAAAATGAACTTTTCGTATCGGATATCCAATTCGCATCACAGTACCCTTCAAGTACCGGGGGGTATCTCGAATAGTGTAGTCCAAGGTTTTGAGTATACTTTAAGTACCTCAAAACTCTAATGAGAGCTTTCCAGTGTTCCTTGCTTGGATTGCTCGTGTAACGGCTCAATTTGTTCACAGCACAAGCTAAATCGGGTCGAGTGCAATTTGTAAGATACATTAAACACCCAATGACTCTTGCATATTCTTCTTGTGCAATGGGGTCCCCTCGATTTTTTCTCAAGTGATCATTTAAATCTATTGGGGTCTTAGCCGGTAAACTATCAAAAGCATTAAACTTCTTGAGAACTTTCTCGGAATAGTGAGATTGTGTCAAGATGATTCCATCCGATTTTCTCAAAATTTTCATTCCAATAATCACATCGGCTAGCCCCATGTCTTTCATGTCAAAATTTCTTTTTAACATGTTCTTAGTATCGTTAATCACTTGTATACTGTTACCCATGATTAACATGTCATCTATATAAAGACACACAATAACATAACCGTTATTAGTGTTCTTAATATAAACACATTTATCACACTCGTTTATTTTAAAACCATTTGATAACATTACATTATCAAATTTCAAGTGCCACTGTAGTGGAGCTTGTTTCAATCCATATAGAGACTTAACCAGTTTGCATACCTTTTTCTCTTGTCCAGGTACTACAAACCCTTCAGGTTGTTCCATATAGATCTCTTCATACAGATCACCATTCAGAAAACCAGTCTTAACATCCATTTTATGAATCTCAAGATCGTGCAAAGCAGCAATCGCGAGAAGCACTCGAATAGATGTAATTCTCGTTACAGGTGAATAGGTATCGAAAAAATCGTACCCTTCATTCTGTTTGAAACCTTTGACTACTAAATGAGCTTTATACTTGTCAATTGACCCATCAGCCTTGTACTTTCTTTTAAGGATCCATTTGCATCCTAAGGGCTTACAACCTTCAGGTAAATCAATCAAAACCCAAGTTTGGTTTTGTAAAATTGAGTCAATTTCACTCTGAACAGCTTCTTTCCAGAGCAAGCCGTCTGGTCTGGCATAAGCTACTTTGATCGACGTTGGTTCTTCATCCAACATGAATGCTATGTAGTCAGGTCCAAATGTCTTTGGTGTCCTCACCCTACTACCACGTCTCGGTTCTACATCTTCCAGATTAGATCTCGATCGCTTACGTGACTTTGGATCTATATCCACGGGTTTTGAACTTGTTCCTTCATCTTCAACTCTATTGCTAGAATTGTTCTCAACTTTATCATTATCCTTACAAGGATATATGTTTTCAAAGAATACAGCATTCCTTGATTCAAATGTTGTTCCCACAGTCGTTTCAGGAACATCTGACTTGTGGATAACAAACCGATAGGCACTACTGTTTAGTGCATACCTAATAAAGATACAATCGACCGTCTTAGGTCCGATTTTAACTTGTTTAGGTAGAGGTACCTCAACCTTAGCCAAACACCCCCACACTTTGAGATATTTGTATGAAGGCTTTCTACCTTTCCACAACTCATAAGGGGTAATATTTTTACCTTGCGTGGAATCTTGTTCAATATGTAGTTGGCTGTCAGGACAGCTTCCCCCCACATGTTCTGGGGCAACCCTGAACTAATCAATAAGGCATTCATCATATCTTTAAGGGTTCGATTCTTACGTTCAGCAACGCCATTAGATTGTGGTGCATATGGAGCTGTTGTTTGATGAATTATACCACTTTCGTTGCATAATTCCTCAAACGGGGCTATATATTCGCCACCTCAATCGCTTCGAACCATCTTAATACGACAGCCTAATTGATTCTCGGCTTCATTCTTGAAGTTCTTAAAAGCTTCAATAGCCTCATCTTTACTTCTCAAAAGATAAAGATAACAATATCTTGTGCAATCATCTATAAAAGTGATAAAGTACTTCTTACCACCTCTAGTTTGCACAAACTTTAAATCACACACATCTGTGTGAATTAATTCAAGGGGTTGTGTGTTTCGTTTTACCGAATGAAATGGAAGTTTCGTCATTTTTGCTTCAACACAAATCTCACATTTGTTTTGAGTATTGACTTCATTTAATTTTAGTAAATCTAAGTTTACTAATCTTTTTATAGCATTTAGATTCACATGACCTAATCTACAATGCCATAAAACAGAACACTCAGTCAAGTAAGAGGAAGCAGTAGCATTTTCATTAGCATTACTGGACTTGGTTACATGGCGTTTAGCCAAAGTATTAAGTTTAAAGAGTCCCTCCGTAAGGTAACCCTTACCAAGAAACCTATCAAACTTTTTTATGATAATTCTATCTGACTCAAACACTAGTTTAAACCCCTTTTTAACTAGTATAGAGCATGAGATCAAATTCTTCCTCATATACGGAACATGAAGTACATTCTTCAAGGTGAGTGTCTGTCCGGACGTAAGTTTGAGGTCCACTTCTCCAACTCTGATAATTTCAGATGAAGCTGGATTCCCCATGTTGAGCTTCCTCCCCTCAACAGATTGATAGTTCTTAAACTGGCTCCTATCGGCACCAACGTGGGCGGTCGCACCGGTGTCGACGTACCAACCACCTTGGTTCTCAACGTGGTTGACTTCTTCGGTGACCACAACAGCAAGGTCATCCTCTTTCCATCCGCCGTTAGACTCGGAGATGTTGGCAACATGTTTCTTCTTCTTGTTGGCCTTCGGCTTTCGACAGTCTTTCGCCGTATGCCCATGTTTGCCACAGTTGAAGCAATCACCATCAAACATCTTGATTGGTTGCTTCCCTTTGCTCTTGTTTTGGACACTTGGACGAGCCCTTTTATTGGAGGGACCGCCATGCTCCAACAGATTGGCCTTAGCATCAATCAGGCCTTTTGGTTTGTGGTCATTTTTGCGCACGTCAGACTCGATGCGCAATTTCACAATCAAGTCTTCAAGAGTCATCTCCTTTCGCCTGTGCTTAAGGTAGCTCTTGAAGTCTTTCCAATTGGGGGGCAACTTCTCGATCACAGTTGCAACAGTAAAAGCGTCCGGTAGGACCATTCCCTCGGCATTGACATCATGAACGATGAGTTGGAACTCTTGTACTTGTTCCATGACAGACCTTGAGTCAACTATCTTGTAGTCCAGATACTTTGCGATTACAAACTTCTTTGTACCTGCATCATCACTACGGTACTTCTTTTCAAGTGCTTCCCACATCTCTTTTGATGTGTTTACAACAGAGTATACATTGTACAAACTATCCTCTAAAGAATTCAGAATAAAGTTTTTACAAAGATAGTCTCCATTGTGCCAATTGTCATAGGCAGCTCGGACTGTGAAACTAGTCTCTTGAGCACTTGGCGCCGGTGGCGCATCTTTCTTAAGGAAGTTCGCAAAGCCCAATGTTGTCAAATAAAACAACATCTTCTGTTGCCACCTTTTAAAGTCGGCTCCACCAAACTTTGGTGGCTTCTCGGCAGCAGGCATCATCCTTGGCCCCGAGGTCGTTCCAAAAAAGGAACCACTCGTATTGAACCCGTAGGCTCCAACACTAGATCCTAACATGGATCCAACGGTACCACTAAAAGTGGAACCTACGGTGCCACTCGAGGTGGATCCACCGGTAGTCAGAAAGGGGTTCGAAAACACCCATGGAGTTGTTGATGAGGTAGTTGAGCTCATCATGCTGGACATGGTTGCGGCAATGGTGTTTGCCACGTTCAAAGCGGCGGTCGCGGAGGCAAAAACAGCGGCGGTGTTGGAGTCGGTGGAAGCAGCAGTCGTCATCTCCAGTTATAGGATTCAGCAAGTATTTTTCTCGTCTTGCGCTTGTTGATAAAAACTGTGTTACAAACTTGCTGGGCGAAAATTAAATTACAACTGGAAAGACAAAATTACAACTCGAAAACCAGGAATTACAAACTCGAACGAAATGAAAAATTACAAAACTCGAACAGAATTACAACTCGAAAGAAGAAACAAAAAATAAACGAAAATAACTAATAAACAATAAACCGTAGGGTAAAGCCGAGTCGAGGAAGGCCTCTTTCCGCAAGACGAGAACGCCCCGGTAGTGCTCTCGGTTTAGGCGTGTCGTCCCCAAAGATAAAACGGCTACGTCTCGGAGGTAGTAGCACCACAAACCTCTGAGCTCCGACGAACTGGAAGAGGTGAGGACAAAGTTCCGACTTATGATATGCAGAGAATGAGAAAAAACTGTACGTTTAAACTGAGTTCGAAAATTGCATGTCTGATGCAAATGAGATGCATGCCTATTTATAGGCCATCTCACACACCTGCAGGGATCAGGATTTAATACAGCCACTAATGGCTATCATAATGCAGTCATTTATGCTGCATTATGGTCAGGGAAAAATGCACAGATGTACCTTGTGTTCTCATAAATCTATACAGATGTATCCCGTGCTTTGTAAATTGCACAGATGTACCTCGTGTTCTTTATAATCATGCACGGAAGTGCCAAATCGTCCAACATAACGGAGAGTGTTCTTCACTCGCCTGGTGTGCGACTATGGGAGTAAATTTAGGTATTTTTTTGACTGAATTGACCAAAATACCCTATAAGTAGTGAAATATATAACCTCTTTTAATCTCTTAAGTATCTCTTCAGGTTGTGCATATAAATATATTCTTTTTAAATGTTCAAAAACATGATAATTTTTTATCATTGTAATTTAATATTTCAGCGAGCACAAACTGAAAACAATATCAATACCTTTCTTTACCATTTCGAGAAATTTAAATTTTCACCATAATACATATAATAAATAGGAAAATTCATAAGAAGACAAAGTTTAATATAAAATAAAATTTGTTTATTTTCAGTGTAATTTAAACTTTTGAGCCGATTTCTTATAAACTTTTGAGCCGATTTTCACCATAATTTTTCTTATATTAAACAAATTATAAAACAGTGTTCCTATTCATAAGAAGACAAAGTTTCCTATATTTAAATATAAATTATATAAAATAAAATTTGTAATTATAAAATTGTATCTTTTGATTTTTAAACTTTGTCTTTGCAAGTTCCTGTCTTAAATTGTTTTTTGAGTTTAATACAATTTTTTTTCACCATACACTAATTTAATATTTCATTTTATATTAAACTTTATCTTCTTATGAATTTTCCTATTTATTATATGTATTATGGTGAAAATTTAAACTTCTCGAAATGGTAAAGAAAGGTATTGATATTGTTTTCAGTTTGTGCTCGTTGAAATATTTAATTACAATGATAAAAAATTATCATGTTTTTGAATATTTAAAAAGAATATATTTATATGCACAACCTGAAGAGATACTTAGGAGATTAAAAGAGATTATATATTTCACTACTTAAAGGGTATTTTGGTCAATTCAGTCATAAAAATACCTAAATTTACTCCCATAGTCGCAGACCAGGCGAGTGAAGAACACTCTCCATTATGTTGGACGGTTTGACACTTCCGTGCATGGTTATAAAGAACACGAGGTACACCTGTGCAATTTACAAAACATAGGGTATATCCGTGTAGATTTATGAGAACACAGGGTACATCGGTGCATTTTTCCCATTATGGTCAGGAGTTACTAATTTCAAACAAATGGCAGGGGTTACGAAATTCAAACCTGCCATTAACTCCTCCTCATAACACCTGGGGGGTTACTTCCGGGTTGGACTGAATTTGAACATACGAGCCAAACTACGTTGTTGAGCTTGTCCAAAAAATTCTTTAAGCTCACGGCCTAGCCCACGAACAGGCCCAAAGACCAATTGCCAAGATCCAAGGCCAAGGCCAAGGCCAAAGTCCACGGCACGCGGCTCGCGGCCGCGGCCGAGGCCGAGGCGGGCGGCGGCGGCGCGCGCGTGTGCGCGCGTGTGGGCTTTATGCCCATACACATGTATCATTAATTATTACATGCATAAAGGTAATTCCTTATATACTAGAATAATGATGGTTCATTATTCAATGTGGGATTTCATCCCTTATTAATTCACAATTAAGTGAAACTTTAATTCACTATTTCTCACTCACCGGGAATCGGTTTAGAGAAAGTGAATATACCACGATCATCTACTCGGAATGTAGATCGATCCTATAATATTTAATTTTACAAAATAAAATTAAATTCATTAACGATTCCAACAGGATAGACTACCTTCCTGTACCTAAAAGTAACGAAGAATACTCGCCTTTCTATAATCTGCCAAGAAGACCTCACTATTCCTCTTGTTTGCAATTAACTAAAATTATTGTTTTGGGGGAAAAATTGTTAGAAATATACTTCGATCATTCCAAATAAAAACCATGCTCTTTTGACTCTTTTCACGTCAACGAGGTTGCACGCCTCTGCCCTCGACTTTCAATGCTACAAAGCCACAGACCATTACTAATCAGTAAATTAAAAGAGCATATATATATATATATATATATATATATATATATATATATATATATATATACTCATTTCATTTGTAATTGTACTTCTCCCAAGGACAAAATATAATCGATGTCACCGGACACAATAAACAATTAATTCATTGCTTTAGTTACGGTATAATTTATTTTAAATTATACGTTTTTTTATTTTCTTAATCTTCTTTCAATCAAGTAATAATATAATATATATATATATATATATCCTCATATAATTTTGTCGTTTTAATGAATCATTGTATGCTATTAAGTCCTTATTTAACATTCCGTTAATTTTTTGCGTTAACTAATTTACAAGTTAGTTTTATTTTTTGATCGTTCTCAGATATTTATTTTACTTTTTAAATATCATGTTGTCATTATTTATTGATTAAACCATAGATAATGATTTAAAAAAATAAATAATGACTTTTTTGATTTAACATTTACTAATATTTAACATTGTAAATAATGACTTTTGAAAAATAAAAATACGGGCAAAATGGCATTATTTTTAAATAATAAATTTTTAAATAGTGACATGGCATTATTTATGGTTTAATCAATAATTAATGACAACATGGCATTTAGAAAAAAATTAAAATATGATGTAGAAAATAATGAATAAATAACCAATTACTTGTAAATTAGTTAACGAAAAAGTTAACGCAATGTTAAATAAGAACTTAATAGCATAAAAAATAATAGTACAAGGATTCATTAAAACGAGAAAATTATACGGGAACCTCATGCAACAAAAAATAAAAGGGTGTTCCGGGAATTATTATTTCCGTGATGTGTCTTACCTAATACTGGTTGTAGATACATAGATGGAAGGTTCTAGATCCTTCTAGAGGTAGTAGGATCCTATTAGATGTCTTACCTTATCTAGGAATCCTATGTATGGAATGACTCTCATTGTAATGTCTATATAAAGGCCCATCTATCAGTGTTATGAATACAATTGATTGACTCTATTTACAGTCTTTTTACTTTCTCCTGAAACACGTTATCAGCACGTAGTCCCCAACTGAGCAAGAAAATTTTTTCCTCTCCCGTATTTTTTTTTCCAGAAAATCCAGAAAAAAAACAAAAAATCGAAAAAAAAAACAATCTGGCCTGAACTAGTTTCAACTTCGGCCAGCCTAGCGCCGCCTCCGTCCCATCCGTTGAACCCTCGACCCGCAACCACCCCCTGGATCCCTCGATCCCAATCACCAGAATCCGACCGACTCCCGCAGGAGTTTCGATCAGTTCAGATGCACGGTCATATGCGTTTCGCCCCGCGAATCTAAAGCTGACCCCTACCGCGACAGATCGCGAAGCCTCTGCTCTGCCCCCCCCCCCCCCCCATCGCGAACCACCGTTGGAGACCTACCTCCGTCTCCTGCTCCGATTTCAGATTCCAGCCCGCTCGGCCCGTTCGCAAGCTTGGTTCCCAGTTTCCGGAGCGGTGTGTGAAATTGAGAAATTCTTTTTGTGAAGTTTCAACGTTCAATCGTTCTTCGTGAGTCTAAGGTGTTCAGAGTGATATGTGAACGGATCTTGGTTTTGTTGCTGAAGAAGAAGTCGTATGGTTAATTTTGCCCATTTTTTATGGAGCCGAGACTGTTTGGAGATTATTGTTACCGTCCTGGTTCATAGTTGATAGTTCAATGGTGGATATTTAATTCGGAACAATATTTTTCGATGAAACTGTACGCGAAAAAAAAACGAGAGAAACGAGAATTTCCGCGCGTAAATTTTCTGCACAGCGCAGTCGTACCAAAATCATGTTTTCCGATTCGTTAACCATCGGATCGGTGTGAAATTTTGACAGCAACTTCCCAACACAAATATCTATATATTCAACGGTGGAGATCAGATTTCGAGTAGTATTGCATACTGAATCTGCTGCCGAACAGAAGCAGATTTTTATAAGGAAATTTGGAGATCCGACATCATCCAATACCGAGCTGCTGCATCGCCGCGCTCGAGTCCTTTTTCGGCCGATTATCGAGCCCAGTAGCCCTTTCCGGACGTTTTTCAACTCTCCATATTTTCCTAATTAATGATTCACTTATCACTAACTTGTATGTTTATGAATCTAACTATGTTTATGCTTTACGTGGCATATAGGAAATATGTTGCCCATGATGATGTGCACGATATGGAGAGAAGCCAAACTTGTTATCCCATTCAAGGATCAAAGCAAATATGGAACCAAGTACCCGTAAGATTTTATTAAAGTTCCCGTCTTTTAATTTCTCTCTTTTGGGAATTTTTTTTGGGAATTGGGGAATTGAGTTCTTTATCTCCCACACTACTTTGCGGTGGATGAGACTATGAGAGGTGGTATCACTCTCATATGTCGAAGTAAACTGTGTGACGGTCCTGGGAGAGTCACGGATAATTGTTGAAAGTCGATATTTGTGGTTGTTGCATACACCACGTTTTGGGTGCAATTTGACGTCGTCGTTTTGTCGATTTTAAACCAACAATTGAATAAAATGAATATTGTCGGTAACGGTAAAGTTATGACTTGTTCATGATTAGTCACGGAATTGTGACGTACAAATGGGACAAACATCGATTGCTATGGATATGTCGTGGTTAAAATCGATTTATGACGGATTTGTCACGTTGAATTGAGCGACCACCACGTTGGTCTTGACCCAATCCCATACTTGGAAAACTCCATCTTTCATCCTATTAAAATAAAATATTGCACGTGGGTGTAGTCATGCACCGTCTCCTTGCAATATAATATATGAAAGAGTGTAAGAGTAATTCTCATGAATTTCAACATGTAAAGCAATGGCATATTGCGGTAAATACATGAATTCGTTGACCTCGATTATAGTTCGTATGACTATAGGTCCGAATACTTTTCCGAGTATTTGTAAAGGCATGTGCCTTAGACATTTGACTATGTTTAGTCGATCTTATTGGATGGTCAAGACAAGTTGGTTATGGTATATTCATTATGTCTCATGGTTCAAAATGCTTAATTATGATGCACCGCGTTGTATTTATATAACATGGCTATTATGACGTATACTTGCAAATTGAGAATTAAAATACTTGGTTGATTTGATGCACTTTGGTGGATTTTGTCTACACTTTGATCATGACTAGGCGCATCCTCCTTGGTATTTGTTTATGCTTTGAAAGTTCAAACGGAATTAGTGGTTTTTAAACAGCCTTAGCTGTACCGACATTCCTACTTTCTCTGCAAGTCTACCAAGTTGGAGTTACCGAAAGGATCATTAGTCTAGATAAGAAATCGAACACCCTGCTGCGTTAAACGCACATATGGCTGTCACTGCCATGTTTTTGCATCAACACTTATGCCATTGGATATGGTCTCAACCTTGTTTTCTCACTAAACTTGGGAAATACTAAATAGCCAATTAAAATATGCACTGTGATCTTAATTTAATGATCCGTGTGGTGCACAATATATGGATAGAAAGATGCGGAAGTCTAGTTTCCAGAACATCTGACCGTTCGTCCATAGCCTTCCTAACAAGGGAGTTATCGCTGTTTTAGTGAACAAAGGTCAAGCTGCACGGAATTTTATTTCCAGCGATTGTGCTAACTTTTGTCACAACCAACTTGGTTCCCATCTTGAATTTGCAAGTGGTCTTATGACACATATTTTTCAACCTCTTTTTGGCCGAATCTGCCATAGATGATGCAGTTTTTGGTATGTGTTGTACGCTAAACTATCATCTTTCAAATGTTGAAAAACAGTTTCCTTGGGGAAAGTCCAAAATACGCACCCTTATAAGAAGGTCGAGCGTGTGCATGGTAGTGTTACACCATGCTTGTGTCGTAATTTTGCCCCTTAGGAATATAACCTTGCCATGTTATGCACTCAATATGATAGATCATTTTGATCGTATCTGGTATAAAATCTCTATGTTGTTAGAGTGTTCGCTATGCTCATATCTGTAAAATTTTGCAAGCGAAATTGAGTGCGTATTAAGCTATTTTCAAGGAACACGATATTTTTGGATTTCGGTTTATAAATCTATTGTGACTATGATGACTAGGTCATCACAATCAATGAGTGGAATAATGATCAAGTTGTTGAATGCCGAATAGCGTTTTCTAGTCACATATGTTCCGTAACAATTGAACCATGTTATGACTCGATATGCCAAAGTGTATCACTCATAGCATCTCATTATGATTTGTGAGAAATAAAATCTTATGCATCACTTGTATTGGATATGTGAAAAGGAAAAATATTCATGAGTCAATATGGTCCGGCTTGCATCGGTTTTCGTAACCAAAAGATCTATTGGGACATTGACACATTTAGGCTTTAATAGTCCGGATTTTGGACAGTTTGATGATCCATATACCACGGTATTGTCATGGACATTATTTTATTTGAACAAAGAAACTAGTTGGATCAAAGACACCAAAGTACGTTGGTGGAGTCATGAGTAGGGCTCATGACCGATGATGATATTTATGTCATTTGCGTCTTGCTTTCATAAGCATGTGTGATGCCAAAGACCCCCCCAATGATCCTTCTTAGCCATGTTCATTTATTAAAGCCTATTCTTTGGCACGAATAGGAGATGACACCCTCCTATGCTAAAGAGGATAATGTAGCGACTCGCATAAGCATGGTGTTGAGTCCTCCCTTTTCACCGAGTCCTTATACATACATGATCATAAATATTAGCCTGGGTGGCTTATGATGCTATGATGGTGTTCACAAATGGTCGTACTCAAGTGATAATATTTATATGTTATGTTGTTCCTTTTACAATGATTGATAAGTTGATGAAACCTGAGTTTATGGTTGTCCAACTTGCGGACCAGTCATTGTAAAGGTCGGTTCACCCACTTTTAGACCAAGTCTTAAAGTGAAATTTTAACGAGTACTTCCTAACATCCAAGGCTACCTTATCACAAATTTTGGTGCCATTTGGAGACTTGGAAGGAGGTGAACCACTTAAATGAAGTTTTCACATACCACCAGCCGTCCCAACGACCAGTTCGATGTCATTTCGACCGGGTTTTTTACCACAAGGTTGATGGTTTTGGAATCCTAAACACCCGTTTATACATGCTTACGAAATTTTTAGGTGTTTGGGGCTGGTGAAGGGAGTGAACTCTTCAAGAAAGCACTAGAGGTTCGATAAAACCAACGGCCTATCATCGGTTCAATCGTTTCTTTATGTTCGATCCCGGTAGTGCATGGTGGCGGTTTTGTTGGATTCTCAAGACCAGTAGCTACGGTTATGTAGCATAGGTCAACATGTCATATTCACCTATACCTATCATCATTCAAATGCTTAGTTACAAGTGTAACCATATGCGTTTTGTTAACTGGATTGTGTTAACAATGAAAACCTTTATCGTCCACATGTTCACGTGCCAAAGTGCGTCACCACAACGCATTATGACGGGTTATAAATGATGAATATGACATGCACTTTCACTCATAGTCCGCTTAAAATATACCTTTGCAGACGATCTCGTAAGTCACTTTGATGAGCCAGTCTTCCCGTCGTTAGGGGGAGATGCGAACGATCATGTTCGAGTAGAACGACTTGGAATTGTCGTAGTTGTCCCTACTGTGCCTCACCAAGTTCCCTAAAGTGACGAGATTAAATATATGCTGCAAACATGTCTGCAAGGATTGTGTCCGGTCATGGACGTTCGTCACCTATAAATGGTGATATGGAAACACCACAAATTGTGGTAGATGGTGTTACTAGGCCGTGGATCTAATAGAGTATTGGGATGACACTTGGTTCGATAAATACTATCGCTAAGAATGTATGCGAGCTTGGTACATGAAACTTGATCATATGATCAAATGAACTCATCTGTCTCATGTGATTCTAGATTATAGTCATCATTGGGGGACGCCTCAATGAATGCCAATCCATAAATAGTACTCTATGAATAAAGCCGGTACATGAGGACGTGGAATGTGAGTTTAATCGAACCATACTTTGTTGAAAATCTACAACGTTGTAGCCTTGGCCTAAAATGGAAACATATGCGACTCCAGTACAAACAAAGTGATAGCCCTTTGTTGAAGTGGTGCCGACACTCCAAAGATAAGCTCCATCTATATACTTTGTCAAAGCGAGTGAGATAAGGAGTTAAACTCACCTCATGGCGCGAGGTTTCTCATGAACGCACTAGAATTGACTACGATGACGCGAAACTTAGTTGTGCTATCGTAATGGATGTTATAGCATCCACTATCTTTTCAGTTATATAGTTTCCCAAAAACTGACGTGCAACTTGTGGTTAAATCTTATCTTAGTGGGGAACTAAGTTAAGTGATAAAAAGGATCTCGTGGTGGATCAGACTCAAATCAAGTGGCTCCTGACCACAGAGCGCGTCGACAAGTGAATGTCGGGAATGCATACTAAGTATATACTTGATTTGGAAGAGATATGAAGCTTTTGCGAGTAAAACTAAGGGTTTATAGTGATGTACTCTTGTGAGACTAAGAGATTCCGCTAAATCCAAAGTTAAGAATGAAAGGATCTTGGGGACACTTGATGATGCATATTCATCAATCGGTTTAAGGCAATCTAAGGGACGATTTCCCTAAGAGACGATAAAGTAATGCCTATATGATTCCCAATGACTAGTCGAAGTTATAATAAGACTTGGCTCACTAAGTGATGATGCAGTCTCAAGAGAAAAGTACGGTATTATGTAATCATGTTTGACTCAATGTACTCATTCGTAATAATCCGGTAAAGCCACTGTGATGATGGTCTAGGATGCGCTCACGCAATGTCTGTGATTGACAAAAAGCTTGAAGCTCGCTCTATCTCGATAAAAGGACACTTGAATATCAATATCCGAATTTGCCCTGAATGTATTGGTCTATCTCCCATATGACCTACAGGGTAGCTCACTTGCTGGAAAATGGTGAGATTGGTACCATTGGAAAGGTTTGTGTCTACTTTCCAAGGAAACCAACCATTTGATCACATCCATCATGTTGAGTGACATATGACTATTTTTTCTGCTCAGGTCGATCTAGGTTACGTACTGTATGTGAATGAAAAGTTATGGGTGTCTAGTTTTCATAAGTTCTTACAGTTTCGTTGATACCTATTGAATCGAAGAAGTCATGAATGATTTAGTGCATAGAGGTTAAGACTTTAGAAAACTTGATAAGTCTTTAGCGACTCTGAACTTTGGATGTGTCGCGCACTTTTTGTCCTTAGACCAAGGTATGTTTTTTCCCATTGGGTTTTCACTTGGTAAGGTTTTTAACGAGGCGACCTATGAGAACATCCATACAATGATGCGTTGTACTTCTGTTCAACTTAGACCAAGAGGTATTTTTCCCACTGGGTTTTTCCTTGGTATAGTTGTGAGGGCAACTTGGCATCCGACTCCTATGATTTGAGGTACTCATTGTAATACCCGGTTGTAATTCAGTAATTATCATTCAGTATTTGATACTCAGTAATTTCATTCATTATTGATCATTTGTCACTCAGATTCTATCATGGTATTCATCATTCAGAGTAATTGTATCGAGTATCGATCGTCATTCATCATTAATCTGATTGGAGTTTCGTGCCATGTTTATCCTCATTGTCATTTCGTTGCAAGCTGTGCTTGAGGAGTAGCGCACGCTACATACTCCTTTTAGCGTACGCTAATTGGGTATAGGTAGCGCACGCTACCGCTTAGCTTTAGCGCACGCTAAGGCTACCTTGTGCCGATCCGGAAGGTCTTGGTGCGGTGAGAATAATTGTAGCGCACGCTACGAGTGGTAAGTAGCGCGCGCTAACGGGTCGTAGTAGCGCACGCTATATGTGTGGAGTAGCGCGCTAGGGCGGATCGGGTTGAGTCCGGTGGCTCTTTGGGATCGCAGGTTTATTCATAGCGCACGCTATGCATTGTTGTTAGCGTACGCAACCGATATGTTAGCGCACGCTAAATAATGGTTGTAGCGCACGTTATCGAGGTTAGATCAGAGGGCAGATGGTTTTCTGGTCTCCAGTACTGGGCGTCAAATATTTCGCTAGCGCACGCTAACAATGGATATTAGCGCACGCTAGTAGTATGGCCGTAGCGCACGCTACAAATAGGTACGTGGCAGCGCTACCGTGTTCGGACAGTGGGTCTTGGACTACCCAAACTACTCTATAGCGCACTCTATGCACAAGGGCTAGCGCACGCTAACACGGGTGAGTATAAATTGGACGGTTTAGTCGAGTTCGTCATTTTCATCTCATTTCATTCCTTCGGTATTTTTGGGCGATTCC
The DNA here is from genome assembly GCA_033398695.1 of Orobanche coerulescens. NCBI lineage: Eukaryota > Viridiplantae > Streptophyta > Magnoliopsida > Lamiales > Orobanchaceae > Orobanche > Orobanche coerulescens. Next base: position 48,430,771 of record CM065801.1, on the reverse strand, counting down.
GAGGCGATCCGGAGGATTCTTCGAGGTGTAATCATCAATCATCATCTTCAAGTCTTTGAGTTGAATTTATCATCACTTCATCATCTCCAAACGTCGAATCAAAGGTATTAATCTCTTGGATCTAGAATTTAGGATTTTGGGTTTTCCTTCCGATTTATTCGTGTAAGCTTGGATTATCATTGGGATATGTTAAGTTATGGATTATCTACTTGGATAAATATATTCCTACGGATTTAATGGTTATTTTCGGAATTGTTTTCAAGAACCCTTGGGGTTGACTTCGGTTAATTGAGGATTTTCCGATTGATGTCGTTATAATCATGGATTATGGATTCCTAATGGATTATTGATATCATTGAAGTGTTTTGTTAGTTCGAAATACTCATTTTGGTGTGGGTTTCGACATATTCGGGATTGGATATTTTCGTAGTTGTGCGGTCGGTTATGTATTCGTTGGAATGCCTATGAGTTTGTTTATCGTTGTTTCGACCCTTGGGTTAGTCGTGTTTTGTTGTTTGATACGTGTATTGAACGATTGTTGGTAATTATTGTTATTCAAGGTTGTTCGAGCGATCGGTATCTTGGTTAGGACGTTGTTCGTGGACGGACATTCTTCATCGGTATTGTGTAAGTTAAATCTTACTCGGTTAAAAGGATACTCATTCCTTTTGTTGTTGATTGCTCATAATCATAATTCATTCATCATAATAATAATCATTTTGAGACTTGTAATTGTCGAATAATCATTTCATTCACGAGGAAGCGGTTCCAAATCATTTCATTGGGTTATCAATCACATCACTATTACTTTCATATCGGTGAGTCATCTTGGCCTTGTCTAATTATTATTCATTGGTGTTCATCATGGTCATTCTCGTTCATGTGACCTTAGGGTTCATATTGCGTGGCGGGTGTGGGTGTGTGGAATTTTTAGTCGGGCACATGATGGTCATGTATTGGGTTCACCGATACATCGGACCGTGCACACGGTAACGCTTACCTCCGTGAGACTAATTAGGTACAAGGACGGGTGTGTCGGACATTCGTCTTGTACACTTGCACGAGGACATTACGGGCGTACTATGATGCTCCTCTTCGTAATTCATAATTAAGAATATTTCATCACTTGATTAATTCATGATTGTGTAATTTCAACTCTTGAGGATTGTTGTTACGTATGGCGGCCGTTGGGGATTTTGTTTTAGGTCACGGCAAGGCAAAGGCACGGGAAGAGCATGTTGGCGGCGACGAGTCGATGATACTAGTAGGGGGCCCTAGTCATTCCGTTTTGTTCAGTCATTTTCAGTCATTTCAGTTATTTCTGTCATTTGTATTTTCCGCTGCAAATTCCGTTTGTAATGTTTATTTATTCAGGGTGGTGTATTTTATCTTCATATAAGATACACTAGTATTCGGTATTGTCCTGGTGTGTGGTACATAAACTCCTCATCGGAGTGTTTGGTAATATAATGTGGTTCGGTACTACAATTATATTATTTAATTCATCATTTTCATTTGCCTGGTGGGTCCCAGTCGGGGATTCACGGCACTGTAATGTCCGCCTAGTTTGGGGTGTTACACTCATTAGGGGGAGTAATTATGTATACATCAGGGGGAGTATACATGACATGTTATCTTGGTGCGTTGCAATCTTTTCCTCATCAAGCCTTTATTTTTCCCATAGGGTTTTGTTTTGGCTTGGAATAGGTTTTTACAAAGGCAACATCTTCTGCATCATTGTTGTATTAGTGCTCGACACAGGGGGAGTGTTCCGGGAATTATTATTCCCGTGATGTGTCTTACCTAATACTGGTTGTAGATACATAGATGGAAGGTTCTAGATCCTTCTAGAGGTAGTAGGATCCTATTAGATGTCTTACCTTATCTATGAATCCTATGTATGGAAGGACTCTCATTGTAATGCCTATATAAAGGCCCCTCTATCAGTGTTATGAATACAATTGATTGACTCTATTTACAGTCTTTTTACTTTCTCCTGAAACAAATGGATCTTTCTTTTTTAGTACCAAACCATAAAAGTAACAAGTTATATATCCCCATTCATAAGAGTATAAGTTCTTGATACCAAAATATGTTAAAAGACATTATTACTCTAAAGTCTACCACTGAAAGATAAAAACATAAAAAATAGAAAACTAATAAAACAACAATAATCTAAACGGTCCCACAACCCATCTCTCTCTTCCAAAAAACTCTCTCGCTCTGTCGCGAAACCGAAACCCCCCGTCATGAAACCCTATCGCCGGCAAGAAAATGTCGAATTCTAACTACGACAGAGAATCTGAAGATGCCAGAAGTTCCTCACACGCTAGTGACACTCCATCTGAAGAGGCTTTCGTCAATGGGTCGTCGGTTAGTGTAATTTATTCACACGCGATTGCGCCACGACGGTTGTTCATCGTCTCACGATGGTGCTGAAGAAGATGACACTATCGTGTGCATGATGGTCTTTCATGGGCACGATGGTTTACGTACGAAGATCGTCGATCGTGTGAGCCGTCGTGGGAAAGAAGACCAAAGGCTTCTGCCTTGCACATGATGTCATGCACACGATCGATGCTCGTTGTGTGAGCCATCGTGTTGCACACGATGGTCTTCACACGACGGGCATCGATCGTAAGTAGTGTCATTTGTTTTCGTTTTCTTAAGCATTCTATCATATTCTTATGATTTATATGTCTATATTGCAGACTGGTTGCGTATGGAAGAGACCTACATTGCGCTTTATTACACGGCAAGTGAATCTTTACATACGAGAGGCGGCATTTAAAGAGATTATTGAGACATTAAGAAGTATGGGCCGTAATTCCGCAGTTGGTGATCGAGCTACCGAGAGCTTGACCGAGGGGGTCCTGGGCGTTTGATTAAGGTTAGGAAAAATGAGAGTACAAATACTAACGTACATCACTTGATTGATGATCAATACTTTTATTTTGTATATGCGTAATTGATTGGTTGGATATTTTGACTTGAAAGACAGTTTCATGTAGAATTATGGTGTAGGTCGATTATGTGTTTTGACTTTAAGTACAAGATGTAAGATGTGGTGCACATCGGTTTTGTTGGCCACTTAAGTATACTGGATACAGTTTGGAAAATAGTTTAAACAACAAACTGTACGGAATCTAAATCTGAGTGCGTAGCGGAAGTCTTGGATACAGTAGGTTGCTATGGATACAACAACTAAGTGTATGGTGTATACTTAATATATCACAGTTATTTTAAAACAGTAAAAGCTGAAGGTAAATAACACAGTAATTAAAGTGGTTCGAGGTAAACCCCTCTACGTCCACTGGTCCTCCACACAGGAGTAAAAAGTTTATTATAATTACTGCGTACACAACTACGTAATTATAAACAAACCTATCCTTGTATCGTTCACACAGATTGATACAAAGAATGTCACTTTCAACCGTTCACACAGATTGGTCAAAGCTTCCTTCTTGACTAGCTTCTTCACACACAGTTCCAAAGCTTCGTCCTTATTCGTCCCACACAGTCGAATAACTTGTTGAGTTCACACGAGCTCGGTTTTTACGAGAGGTAAAAGATAGGTAACCGAGTAAGAACAAAGACTTGAATATGAAGTTCTTGAGCTGATGATGGCTGTTCTTGGTGTTTGAGCACTGTATATCTCTTTTGTTCTTAATTGCAGTATGCTTTGGAGATATGTTTGCTCAGATGATAACTTTGATAGCTTTGAGAGTTAGGTTACTTCGGTGTATTGTGTGTGTAACTGATCTTCAATGTCTTCATAGGATATATATAGTCTCTGAAGAAAGTATCCGTTGAGATGTATCCGTTTGAATAAGATTTCCTTCAACGGGAATAAGACATGATCCGGATTTCGCGGGATTCTGAAGATCTGAAGACTGGCAGTATTTAAATACTTTATCCTTGAGTATTTAAATACTTCTTTGTTCAACGGGTCTTGACTTGTGTTCCTTCTTGTCCTTTTGTGAACTGTATGGAAGATAACTGTATTTTGAGCATCGAGACAGTTTCCATACTTGGTCTTTTACAAGTCTTCTTCTTTGTCTTGTGAGCTTCACTTATCTTTGATTCGAGGCAGGTCTTTGATACCGGATAAAGCCTCAAAGTTTCGATACAGTTTCCTTTACTGTATTTGGCATATATGTCAAAACCTCTAAATAACATTCGATACAGGGATTCGAGTATCCCGACTGTTTCGATACAGGGTGTTTGTTTTTCCCAACAATTTCCCCCTTTTTGACAATTTGCCAAGACTAACTTACTTAACTCTTCGAGTCTTCTTGATGATGCCAAAACCTTCTTTATGAGGTGATCTTCTTGGATGACTTCTGGCATATTTCTTGGTCTTTTGTCAAAGGTCTGACTTAGTGACTTAGTCTACAATAATGAACTGCTCGCAGGCAAGTTCGATACAGTTTACAACTTAAGCCTATGATTGGCGCGCAGGCACAATCTTACACTGTATTCTAAGTTTACAACTGAAACTATAAACTGTTCGTAGACAAGTTCGTACAGCTTATTTTTCAATCAAGTTTATCTAACTTGAGATTCCTATCAAACAATTTTAAGTAATCATACATAAACACAGTAGATTACGAGTTGTAATCTTTCAAAACAAACGGTTTTTATTGATATTCAAAAAGATAGAGTACAAAGTTTGTTGTTTCGAATAGAAATTACAAAACAAAAATAATATACATAAATTTCATCTCCTTATCTATGATCCGCATGCCTCCATGGTCTTTTTCCGGGTTCGTTCTCGGTACCACGCCACCAGTTTTGAAGTGAATCATTGCCTCGATCCTGGTATATTGCTCTTCCTTCATATGAACGATCAAAGGCAAGTATCCAATCTTCGGGATGGGTGACCCGATCTCCTCTTCTATGTTTGGATTTCATCTCGATTTGGAGAGGGAGTTTCCCGTCTTCTAGCATCTTCGTAAACTTATCTGCCGCTTCCGCTAACGTTTTATAACTCTTGAAGATGGCGGATTCTCTGATGAGTCTGACAAAATATCTCATCAGTTCATTCTTCCTCCATTGCTTCACTTCGTCGGCAGTTGGGTTGCGGTTGGTCGGCAGATGAATTTCCGAAGGTCTTTGAATAAGAGTTTGCCAAGGGACATTGGGATCATGGAATTCCGGTCTGGAGCCTGAAATTTTAAAGCTATGGGATTGAGGTGCTAGCTTGTTCAATTCGGCAGAGATACTGTTCTGAGCAGCCTCAAATTCCCTTTCTTGTTGCAGCCTTATTCTCCTAGCAGCTTCTCGTGCTTCTTCCCCCTTTTTGGCTTCATCAAGACTTTGCAGGATTTCAAGAGCGGCGTCCTGTTTGGTCTCGATGCTGGTTATTCTTTCGACAAGGGAGGAAAGAGTCTGCGACATATCTTTAAGGCATTTGTCGTGAGCACGCAGTTGAGAGCTGTTCTCAATCATTGCACAAGCTGTCTTGGCTTCAGATATCCTCGTCTTTGTAGCTTCCTCCTTCAGCAGTTGCTCCTGCTTCTCTTCCATGATCTTCAAGGCTTGCTTGAAAACTTCTGGCAAAAGAATGAATGCGTCGACAACTCGAGATACTTCGTGTTGAAGAGTGGTCATTTCTTCCACGGCAGAGGTATGCATCCAATTCAGTGCCTTTTCAACGGAAGATAGAGCATTTACTGCATCTTGGATAAATACAGTCTGAAGGCCAAGAGCTCGCAGGTGCTCTTTTCTTGCAGTAGAGATCGGAGAGTCTGGTTGGGCGAAGTCTGCAGCGTCGTTCAGCCTTCTTACATTCACGGATGGACGCGAAGTAAGTTGGACATCCTCAGGTTCGGTACCGTCCTCGGATTCCAAGGTTGAAGGGGCGGGAGCAGCTTCTTGTGGTTCGGCGACGGTTGGTGGTAATGCTTCCTGTTGCGAAGACTCTTCAGCAATCATGGATGCAGGAGGGACTGAATCCTCCTGTTGGCTTGCAGGAATAGCTTCTTCTGTCGCAGCAGGCTCGGGTGCCTGTTCCAAAACTTCTTGAAGTTCCTCGACTGGAGGGACTGATTCCTCATGGTCGGGAATGTTCTCGGGCTGTGGCGAAGGGGGATTGGTTTGGGTAGAAGGCCCTTCGTCATATCTGGGTGGAGAGGCGTCTCGAGCTTCAGCCTCTTCACGACTCATTCTCAGACCTGCTTGTAAAGCGTTGTCGTCGTCGTCTGAGTCATGATCGTCGTCATCTGTTGGATTAATGGGAGAATCCTCTGACTTCTTCTTTCCTTTCCTCATGGCGTCAGATTTGTGCAGCAGGTGGCTTTCAATTAGATCCTTGCAAGAAGCATTGTCCCATCGAAGCAGGGCCTCAATTTCAGTTGAGTCTGTTACTTCGGAGACGAATCTCTCTTCGTGGTTCCACTCGCTCCAGTTGTACAGTGTATCGTACGGAGCTAACCTATAGCCTTTCCATTGCAGGAATCTTTCGTACGCGTGTTCAATTTGAACCGAAAGAAGTGTTTGATTTATGATCGAGTCAGGGGAGGGACTTCGAATAACGTCTGGAGACGCTGTTTCGAGGGATTCCTGTACAGGTATGGGATCCTGTACGGAAGATGGATTCCTTGCAGGGGATGGTGCCTTGAAGGAAATTGGATCCTGTACGGGTGTGGGATCCCGCAGAGGAGAGATAGCTTTTGGCTCCGAATGGGCAGCCGACTCGCTAAAGTCTTGAGCGTTGGCAGATGTCTCTATATCCGTCGTAGCCGCCAAAGGCTCGGGATCTACTGTCGATGCAGTAGGAGACACCTCTTCCACAGGGGTTGGGCCCTGGGGTTCTTCATCAGTGGGTTGCGCCACGGGGGAGACATCCTTGGAGTGCTTGGCAGATTTGATTTTTGAGAGCCCCCTGAGTCTCTTTTGGACTTCTCACCACAGAGTGTTTCTTCTTGCTGTGAGATCGCTTTCGCTTCTTTGAAGATTCCATTTCTGGGACCTTCACGGTTTCATCTCTTGGGTTGGCAGAAATAGGCATGTGCCTGGTTCTCGGGTGGTTGCAATGCATGGTGCTCTGGTTATACGCAGTGGGTTTAACACCTCCTAAGTATATCCTTGAGCTATTTTTCTTTGCATCGGCGGATTGCGTCAGTCCGCACTTCGTCAGAATGTAGTTCAGCATTAAACCAAAGGATTTCTTTTGGGTGGCAGGTTTGCACACCTCCTCTTGAAGACGTTTCAGAATTATTTGGCACCAATTGACCTTTTCACAGGTCAAAATAGCTACCATCATTCTGAACCTTAGGTTCGTGCACATCTCGAACGCACCGATTCGGTTTTCAATGATCCTGGAGCAAAAGTCATGAAGATAGACAAAATGAAGAAGAAAATTTTTCTTGTGACAAGTAGTTGTCACCATATCAACCACTTTGGACCCTGTAAATAGTCCATAAAACTTGGTAATAAGCTCGTGAGACCCGAACGTCTCAAGTTGGTCCATGGTCAGACCATCGGCGGGCAGCCTGTAGATTCTCTGAAGTAGATCGCGATTGATACAGATTGTCACTCCTCGGATCATTGCGGTGATGTCGCAACATGTCCTCCTGGGCTAGTGACGTAAAACGGACGGCGGCGTTGAGGTAGAATTCCTCAACCAGATGGGCGTCGTATTTGTCGGCGGTTTTGCTCCCAAGGCGATAGAGGCCTTGTTGTTCAAGACGAGTAATGATATACTCCATCGGTTCTGAGTCGTTGGTTTCCGAGAGAATACGCTCGATGATGACGGGTTTGGAGAAGATCCGGCCATCAATGATGTTGGAGGATTTCTTCAGAACAGGGGAAGAAGATTGACCAGCCATTGAAGTTTTCTTAAGAAGTAGGGTGGAAGAAAACAATCGAATTACGCAGTGAATATGCAGAAAATATGTAGGCTGTTTGCTTGAGAACTCTTGTAATTGCAGAAAGCGTAAAGAGTCTCTAATGGCAGATACAGTCCTTTTATACTTGGGCGGCGAAATAGGGTTTTGCAGAGTACGAATGGTCAGATTTAAGGGATGGGAACCGGTTTTGAAATCAACGGTCAAGATGGATTGAGTGTAACTGGTACGCTAATCCATTAAAAGGTTTAAAAATACAGCGGGTCCCACTTCTGACATAGGTTGATACCCTAATTGCCTAAAACGGCGGTTTAAAAATAATAAACAATTTGAAAACATCGCGGCTTTTGAGATTCAGTTGTACAGATGTCGTGTAAGGCATTTAATGAACATGACGTTTGACATAAAAAGCAGGCACGTGGACAAAAATTATTTTAAAAGGAAATAATATTATATTATATCTTGAATCGAAATCCTATAGCATGTCCGTTCTCCGCGTCGTCTGACGTTCCCCCTTAAAAGGTACTAATAGGTTTTGAATTCCATACAAAGAATATTTGGATTAATCTTTGTATTCATGGGTCATCTGATATTCCCCCTTAATTATTGCACACACCGGTTGTAGGATTTATATGCCTTCGTTCGCTCTGATCTTGTATTGATGATTCTGAGTGTACAGATAATTAATGTTGGATACTGTATTCACGGGTCTTACAGCATTCCCCCTCAATTGTTGAGTAAAAACAGTAAATTACTTATAGGGAGTCTGGCTGTAGTATTCCCAATTCTTGTCTGAGCATGTTGAATCTTGCTGTGTCGAGAGGCTTGGTGAAGATGTCGGCCAGCTGAACGTCTGTATGAACTTTTTCAAGGCGAACATCCTTGTTCTCAACATGATTCCTGATAAAATGATGCTTCATGTTGATATGCTTAGTGCGCGAGTGCAGAACAGGATTGTGCGTGATTGCAATTGCACTCGTGCTATCACACATGATTGGAGTCTCTCTAGCATCGATTCCATAGTCTAACAGTTGTTGCTGCATCCAAAGGATCTGCATACAGCAGCTACCAGCAGCATAGTACTCTGATTCAGCCGTGGAAAGAGAGTTAGCCAATTGCTTCTTCTTGAACCAAGAAACGAGTCTAGGTCCAAGAAAGTGACAAGTTCCACTTGTACTCTTCCTATCTAGCTTGCGACCTCCGAGATCCAGTGTTGTATCCAACTAAATCGAATCCGCCTTCCTTAGGATACCATAGTCCCGCATCGATTGTTCCTTTAATGTACTTCGTGATTCGTTTAGTGTATTGAAGTGTGATTCCTTAGGTGCAACTTGATATCTCGCACACACTCCAACAAAGAACTGGATATCGGGCTGCTAGCCGTTAGGTACGGAGCGAACCAATGAGCTTCTGTAGAGTGATTGGTCAAACGGCTTCCGGCTTCATCGGCACTAATTTGCACGGAAGTGCTCATAGGGTTGGCGAGGATTTGGAAGTGTTCATTCCAAATTTGTTGAGAAGCTCCTTCTTTGTATTTCTCTGGTTGATGAATATACCGTAGGCAACCGCTTTACCTGCAAACCTAGGAAATAACTAAGTTCCCCCATCATACTCATTTCAAATTTGCTTTGCATGAGATGTGAGAACCTTTGACATAGAGCAAGGTTAGTTGAACCAAAAATAATATCATCGACATATATTTGTACCATTAGAAGGTCATCACCTTCCTGTATCTTGAACAAGGTTTTGTCCATGACCTTTCTCAAATCCGTTGTTGGTGAGATATTGGGACAGGGTTTCGTACCAGGCTCTAGGGGCTTGTTTAAGTCCGTACAGGGCTTTCCTTAGCCTGTAAACTAGATCGATACCGTCTGTGTTGGCAAACCCTGGTGGTTGTTCAACATAAACTTCTTCTGCAAGTTCTCCATTCAGGAAAGCACTCTTGACGTCCATTTGGTATACGATAAAACTCTTATGGGCGGCAAAGGCTAAAAATATCCTAATGGCTTCTAGTCTCGCAACAGGGGCGAAGGTTTCATCATAGTCGATTCCTTCTTCCTGACAATAGCCTTGTGCTACTAGTCTGGATTTGTTCCTTATGATAAGTCCATTTCGATCCTTTTTGTTTCGAAATACCCATTTGGTTCCTAATAACCGATTGGTGTGTCGGTCTGGGTACAAGATACCATACATTGTTTCTTTCGAAACAGTTAAGCTCTTCTTCCATAGATGTGATCCAATGAGAGTTGTTAAGAGCGTCTATGGTCGAAACAGGTTCGGACTGGGCTAAGAATACAGCGATAGTGCACATATTGAGTCTCCTAAGTTCGGATTGAGATTTCCATTCAGGAAACTGTGAAACTTCAGCATTAGATTCTTCTTGTGCACAAAGTACATTTTCTTGTGTACTCTGTATTCTCCTACGAGTAGAAACACCGGCATTAATGTTTCCAATGATCAGCTCTTGCGGGTGATCTCTCAACCATCTTCGGTCAGGTTCTAGTTCAGGATCCCGTACTGTATCGAAAGTTTCTGTGGGTACAGCTTCAGCTTGTACAGCGTCACACTACTACAAAAAATACATTTTACTATGGTTATTTCATACATTTTACATCAGTTATAGAACTGATGTAAAATGTACCGTCGTAAAATAGGCGTTCAATCTACATCGGTTTAAAAACCGATGTAAAATGTGCAACTTTTTACATCGGTTCACTCTCAACCGATGTAAAAAGTGCAGATTTCGTACATTTTACATCGGTTCTAAAAGTAACCGATGTAAAATATTGTACATTTTACATCGGTTAATCCTATAACCGATGTAAAATGTCGGAAGAACCGATGTAGTTTCGGATTATTTACATCGGTTTATATTATAACCGATGTAAAATGCTCATCTTTTTACATCGGTTTCAAACAACCGATGTAAAATGTATACATTTTATTTGTCTACATCAGTTTCAAACAACCGATGTAAAATCATTTTTTTTATTATTTCAGCTGTTTTTACCTATTCCAACCTGTAATGTCAAATTCCTATGTTTAGCAAAACAACTGAAATCCTAAAGACGTCCAAACGAAAAGTAATCGGCTGTTAAAACAACACATTCCTAAAAGACGTCCTAAAACAAAGTAACATGAGTATAACATAAGGCAAGGAACCCATTAATTTGTTAACCATACATTCAGAGTTTTTTTATCAAATCACAACATTAACAATCTGACTGCCAAAACCTGTTCAACCAATAGGTTTGCTAATATCAGCCAGATTATTCAGTTTTTTTTTTGAACAGCAAAAGAAGGAGAGCTAGGCAACGAGCTTCGGCATGGCCATCACCCGAGCCTAGCAAACCCAGAACTATATATAAATAAAAAACTAGTCAAATCTGCAACTGCTGCGATTCATCGACTTTGAGCTCCAATCCAAAAACATGCAAGCCAGGCCTTTCCATTTAAACTTCATAGAGCTCCACGGCGGTATGAGAGGCATTAGACAGAAAAACCACACAAAGTATTGTGCTGTTATAACCTGTATGCAACAACAAGTGGAATAGATGAATAAACGAAATGTACCTTCGGTAAAATGACTAAAATTAATAAGTTACACCTTAACGTAGACTCTTCAAATAAGACAGAGGGAGTCTTATATTAAGTTAATTACATACCCAAAAAAATCATTTTTTCTTAATAATTGTTCGAAGATATTTTTATCTTTTTTTTTTGTCCTTTTGAAAAATATCATTTGAAAGCTGTTATGACTATTCTTGAAAAAAACAGAGTAATTAATTGCAAATGTTTAAAGATGGAGCCTAGAAATTGTAAAACGCCAAAGTTCGACTATTTTTTTATTTTATTTTTGGTAATCAACTCTTCTATATTCGGACTAACCTTGTTAAATGATACAAAAGCCAGTGTCTGCAGAAAGAAACAGAATGGCAAGTCGAGTCCAAAGCGGAATATCAGAATTAATGGACAATAAACCGAGGAAGAAAGGCAATCGGCTTTTCCAGGATCGAAAACTCGCATTCATAGTGGATGTATATGTGAGAAATATATGGAAAAATTGTGTCGTGGGTGCATACGTGTGAGATGGTATAGCAACGCCTCGTGCAAGAAATCCCATCCGTATAAATAGAAGCACAATCCGGTCAAAATGAAGAAAGTAGATCCAGAAATTATCCCAAACGCGTGCCTTCTCCAAGTGAATATGCTTGTGAAAAAGTTGTAAATATAATTCCAAAAAGTGATTCTTGAGTCGTTCCGACCTCGAGAATGAATTCGATGTTCTGAAGACACCCACAAGGGCAGGCTTCTTACGAGGTTGAAAATGCAGTGGATCAAGAATTAAGATGATAGGAAGTGCGTAAATTATTGGATATATTCTCAGGTGAACGACAATTCCATACCGGAATGCGGCCTGTAACAGACGGTCTGTATTCCAAAACGAGCGCATGACAAATTAAATCCAGGTTGTAACAACATTTTTTTTGTTTTTTTGAGATTGTTGTAACAACATTTTAAACATAAATACATCGTGTGTGTGTGTGTGTGTTTGTCTGTAGTTTTATTGAAAGAATACAAATCAAATCCAGGTTTTAACAACATTTTAAACATAAAAAATTTGCTCATAAGTGCACTAGTTTATAGAATTTCAGTATTGAAATCGTTATTCCAACACTTCCATAAAGGACATGAAACAAATAAACCAGATGTACTGGTTGATATAGAGGAAAACAAATTCACAACTTAAATGCATTAAACAAGTTTATATATATGTAGATGAAAAAGACAACAGTTGTATGAAGACAAAACTCAAGGTATACAAGCTGTACATACCTTTGAAAGAATACAAATCAAATCCAGGTTTTAACAACATATTAAACATAAAAATTTGCTCATAAGTGCACTAGTTTATAGAATTTCGATTGAAATCGTTATTCCAACACTTCCATAAAGGACATGAAACAAATAAACCGGATGTCTTGGTTGATATAGAGGAAAACAAATTCACAACTTAAATGCATTAAACAAGTTTATATATATGTAGATGAAAAAGACAACAGTTGTATGAAGACAAAACTCAAGGTATACAAGCTGTACATACCTTTGAAAGAATACAAATCAAATCCAGGTTTTAACAACATTTTAAACATAAAAAATTTGCTCATAAGTGCACTAGTTTATAGAATTTCAGTATTGAAATCGTCATTCCAACACTTCCATAAAGGACATGAAACAAATAAACCAGATGTACTGGTTGATATAGAGGAAAACAAATTCACAACTTAAATGCATTAAACAAGTTTATATTATATGTAGATGAAAAAGACAACAGTTGTATGAAGGCAAAACTCAAGGTATACAAGCTGTACATACCTTTGAAAGAATACAAATCAAATCCAGGTTTTAACAACATTTTAAACATAAAAAATTTGCTCATAAGTGCACTAGTTTATAGAGTTTCAGTATTGAAATCGTTATTCCAACACTTCCATAAAGGACATGAAACAAATAAACCAGATGTACTGGTTGATATACAGGAAAACAAATTCACAACTTAAATGCATTAAACAAGTTTATATATATGTAGATGAAAAAGACAACAGTTGTATGAAGACAAAACTCAAGGTATACAAGCTGTACATACCTTTCATCGAACTCTTGGCTTGCTCATCTTGCTTAAGTGAAATCCATATGCTGTTCAAAGGATAAATATAAAATAATTAAAAGAAAAGCTAAAATACTAGGAAAGGAATAGCTAACAATAAATGTTGCTTAATTTTTTGGGATCGTCTCTATTTTCTTGCCTCTTTTATTTCTTATTAATAAACATAATACTCCCTCCATCATATCATCATATCATCTCCAACCACAACAAAAAAAAGTACATACTCATCTGTTATATTCCAAAAAATGTCTGGCCCAGTGAGTACGGATCTCTTCAATGCTCGTTTCAGGAAGTACACTAGTGTCATTAAATATCTAGAACATAGAATAAAACAAATAATGAAGAATAGTAGAATAACCAAATAAGGATTATAAAAGTTGTGGATATTTTAAAAATAAAAATTACCTCTTGCCAATTGTTCTTGACACTCGCTCGAATAATAGTTAACATCCAATACATAACGTGATATCCGCATTTCCAAGATCCGACTTATTTATTACACTACAAAATTAAATTCAAAGTTGAATTTTAAAAAAATTACAGCATCATGTAAAACTATTTAAATTGAATCTAAAATGACTTACTTTTGGATAAAGCCAAATAAGGTTATGCTTCGATTTGTTGTTGTGTATACCACCAAGCATTTTAAAAGGACTCACGACACTGGTTTTGATGACAATTCTCATTAAAGTAATTTACAAATACAAACAAATTAAACTAAAAATACTAAAATTACATATTAAACTTACCTATGTACTATGGCTTTAGCAGCGTCTGACCTAACATGAAGTGAACAAAGCCACACAGTCAACGCTTCGTTAGGAATAATTATTAAGAGTTGCCAACGAACGGTATAAGGTTTAAGAAATCCAGAATTTTCAAAAAAATAGAAATCCAAGAAAGAAAAACAAACACAAAAAGACAAATCAGCAGAATTCCAAGAAGATAAATAGAATCCCATATCGATCAAACAAACAAAGTAAACGCATTTAACAAATCACAACGCATCAAAACCAACAATATCACATTTTTCCACAAGACGAACAAAGTTATCCCTACACATATAGAGCAAAAACCATCCCATTGTGGAAATGGTAGATCGATTATTTGCACACAAATAGAGAAACCCCAAACGGCAAAATTGTAGTACTATTTTATTTCATTTTTACCTTTGATCAGATAAATTCAATCACTTTTAAGGCAAAATTGTAGTACTATTTTATTTCATCTTTGATACATTGATTACATTAGTAGAAGGTTTCTCGTTGATAAGCCTTAAAAGTTTCATCATATTTGCAGAAACACTAGCCACAGTTCTCATTGAATACCGCAATATTTTTTAAAATTTTGCAGATTTTCCAGAAATCAAAACCAAGAAAAAATGAACAAAAGAAAAATCACCCATCAAACTGTTGGAAAAAAAAAAGCAGGGAAAGAGAATGAAGATTGGCCACAATGATAGTTAGAACTCACCAGCCGATGAAGAATCAAAGCAGGAGCTCGCGGGGTGCGTGAAGCGGTTTGAGGAAAAAGATTATCTGGTCTGGATTAGGGCAGGAAATAATAAAATTTTTAGTTACTTACGAAGCAATTGGAATGAGCAGGACGTAAGAGTAGATTTAATTGAAGCAGAGGCACACTCCGGTGAGAAAAGGGAGTCGGTTGAAGCAGAGGCACGCTCCGGTGAGAAAAGGGAGTCGGAAATTCTCACGGGGCTTTGCTATGAGATCTATGAGAAAAGGACGAGCAGGACGTAAGAGTAGATTTAATTGAAGCAGCGCCAAGTTCGATTGACACTCCGGTGAGAAAAGGGAGTCGAAAATTCTCGCGGGGCTCTGTGAGATCAGAGATGTAAGACAGAAGGTAGGAAAGGCAGGAAAGACGGACTGCAAGAGAGAAGGGGATTAGGCAGAAAATTAGAACAAATTACTACGGTTCTAAACACCCATCGTAAAATACTTGTTTTACATCGGTTATAAAACAACCGTTGTAGAATACACCGAAACTCAAGTTTTCCATCGAATGTTTAACAACCGATGTCATGCGGGAAGTAATTTACATCGGTTATAAAGAAACCGATGTAAAATTAATTTATTTTTAATTTTCACATCGGTTATATGTAACCGATGTAAACGAGGTGCTTATTTTACATCGGTTTTTTGCAATAACCGATGTAAAAATTCCGAAATTTTTATTTTAACATCGTTTTGTTATACAACCGATGTAAATCGATGCAATTTTAATTTTTTACATCGGTTTTCTGTAAACCGATGTAAATTGGGTGTCGTAAAAAGCATATTTTGTAGTAGTGTCAGCTTCATCCACATCGATTCGTACAGCTGCGGGGTTGATGTCTAAATCAACGACAGGTTCTATGGGTGTAGGTGGATCCAAGATAGATAGATGGTGAATGTCCTGAGTGATATCATCTACTCCTATAGGGTCATGGTGTGGTTCGTCGAACACTACATGAACTGATTCCTCGATCGTCAGCCTCCTTTTATTGAAGATTCTGAAAGCTTTGCTGACGGAGGAGTATCCTACGAATATTCCTTCATCTGATTTTTCATCAAAGGTTCTAAGTTGGTCCTTCCCATTGTTCAATACATAACACCTGCATCCAAAAATGTGAAAATACGAAACTAATGGAGTTTTGTTATTCCATACCTCATAAGCTGTTTTGTTGTGGTGCTTGTTGACGATACGGTTTTGAGTGTAGCATTTGTATTGGTTGTTTCACCCGAAACGCCGTGGCAATTTGCTTGCGGCAATCATTGTCCTTGTTGCTTCTTTCAACGTCCTATTCTTTCGCTCGGCAACACCATTTTGTTGAGGTGTACGGCGGTGAGTATTCGTCTTTGTATTCCATTCTCCGACAGTATTGCTCTATAAAGCGGTTAGTGAATTCGGTACCTCCGGAACGAATGCACACGATACTCGACGCTTTTTCATTTTGCAACTTCCTCAGCTCGGGCGGCCTTGATGTTGTTTCCTTCTTCTTGCTAAGAAAGATCGTCCAAGCATACGGAATAATCATCAACAACAACCATGCAATATTTCTTACCTCCCAAACATACTGGGTCTACAGGACCGTAGAGATCCATGTGTAGCATTTCCAACACTCTTTGGGTTGAAAGGTAGGATTTGCTTTTCAGGGTTGACTTGATTTGCTTGCCTTTCTGGCATGGTCCGCAGACGCTGTCTTTCTTGAATGACACATCTGGCAAACCTCTAACCATACCCTGTCTTGAAAGCTTGTTGATCGTCTTGAAGTTGACGTGAGACATCCTCTTGTGCCATAGCCAGCTAATATCTGCAGTGCCTTTGGCAACAAAACATGGAATTGAGGAGCTCATAGGCTTCCAGTCAGCAATGTACATATTACCTGATCTGCTTCCTGTAAGCACAACTTCCTTGGTTTGGACGTTTTTGACTCTACAGCGATCTATATAGAATTTCACCGAGAACTGTTTTTCACAGAACTGGCTAATACTAAGTAGATTATACTGTAAGCCTTCAACATATGCAACATCGGTGACCTTGAATTTCCCGACAAGTAGGTTTCCTTTCCCTCTTGTTCTTCCTTTAGACTTATCACCGAAGCGAACTTTCGGACCACGACCTTCTACAAAATCAGATAGCTTGCTCCTGTCTCCGGTCATGTGACGAGAGCATCCACTATCGAAGTACCAGGTATCCTCTTCTAGAATGTCCTGTAACAAAGAATTTAGGTAGATTTAGGTCCCCTTTGATTTTTGGGTCCATATATGTTAGTTCCTTTAGGTACCCAAACTTTCCTGACAGCAATTGGTTTACTGTAGGACATACTCGGTACAGTGTTGCGATATCTACGGGGGGCATATCCGTAGTTGTTATAATCATGATAATTACTATGCATGTAAAATTCAGGATTATTATTATTATTCCAGTACAAATGCCGTCTAGGAGGTGGAGCCATTTTCCTAGGCCCAACAGCTTGTCTTCTGGGTCTCCAGTTGGATTCCCAATGCTGTTGTTGATACTGAACTGGCATCTGCTGTCTTGAGGGATAACGGGGCTCCTGTATCCAATACCTAGGCGCACTGCATCCGAGGGTGCCGTGCGGGCCTTTGGTGGTTGGATACCGCTTTCTCGAATGATCATCGGCTTGGATGATATGCTTGTGGAGCATGCTGTAGATTACGCCTTCTGAGTGGTTGTTGGTTCCACTGTCTCGAATAGTAGAGTTGCGGGGGCGGAATTGCATCCTTCGGTCTTCTCGGTACAGCAGGTTCCTTTATGGGACTAGGAGTATCTTCCGATTCTGGAATGGGTTCCACACTCTTGACGAACACAGTACTAGTTTTTCCTTTGTTCGAACATGAGCTGTATCCTAAGCCACTTTTATCATGAGCATGTTGCCCAGTGCTTAGAATTTCTTCCATTCTTTTGGACGATTTTTCAAAAGACTTCAGAATGGTCTCAAGTTCAGTTTCTCGCTTTTCGAGAGATGTGATTTTGGTTTGTAGTAGAACCAAATCATTTGTCTTGCTCTCATTGTGGGTTTTAATCACATTTAGATCACGAGCAAGTTGATGATTGCTCTCCATGAGTTTTTCAAAATCGACCTTGCTGGTTTCACAATCAAGAGACATATTTTCATAGTTTATTTTCAGCAAGTCATTTTCATCTTTCAGCTCTAGATTTGTTAATTGAAGCTGTATATTCTCAGTTTTTAGAGTCTCATGGGCCTTTTGAATGTTTTTGAATTCATTCATCATATTTTCGAAAGTATGAGATGCATTAGGTGGAGTAGCTGAGGTTGAACTTACCTCATCGTCGCTGTCTTCACCTTCTGGAACATATTTGGCCATAAAGCACATGTATGCTTTATCATCAAACTCATCGTCAGATGAATCACTTTCAGTGACCACCTGAAGACATTCTGCTGATTTGGATGATGTGGGGGAGGCTTCTGATTCTCCAATCAGGGCCTTGAGCTTGTCTTTCCAAGCACGTCTTCGTTCATCTCTCTCTTGTTGCTCGGCCTCAGGCAATCTTTGGACTTTGGGATGAGGACATTTGTTTGCATAATGGCCTGGTTTCCTGCAGTTATAGCACAGGTTAGCATCACCAGATGATGTTTCGGTACTTACCTTATTGACAGGTTTGGGCCTGTAGGGAGTCTTTCCAGACTGTTTGATGAACTTTTTGAATTTATGCATTAGAAGCGCCATTTCATCTTGGGACAGGATGTCGTCGTCACTGTCAGCATTCTTGTGACCGGGCTTCGACGAGCTAGGCATGCTGTGTCGACGGTTCGATACAACGGCGAGAGCTGTGATCTTTGAAGGAGATTCTTCAGCTTTCTCTCTTTTGTCGATGTCATACTCAAAAGCTTTAAGGTCAGAGAAGAGATCAAAAGTGGATATTTCATTAAGATTACAGGATACACGCATAGCTGTGGTCTTAATGTCCCATCGGGCTGAGAGAGATCTGAAAATTTTTAAGTTTTTCTCCTTTTGAGTGTAAAGTTTGCCCAACGCTTCAAGTTCACCAACAATACCAGTAAATCTGAGGTCAAGTTCCTCAAGTGTTTCCGTTGGTTTCATTTCAAAGGATTCAAATTGCTGAGTAAGTTTTGAAATCTTGTTTTCTTTTGAGAGCTCGGTTCCCTCACAAATTAACTTGAGTTTATCCCAGATTTCTTTGGCTGTTTTGCAGCTCTTTACCTTTGAGAACGTGCCTTTGTCAAGAGTGACAAATAACGCATTCTTAGCAACGTTGTCGAGATTTGCTCGCTTCCTTTCATCGGTTGTCCATTGCTCGCGTTCCTTCTCGAGCATTTCAGCATGGGCTTGGCCCTCAATCCTTGCGGCCGGATTGACCTTCATGATTTTGATAGGACCATCCTGTATAACAAAAATCATCTCTTCGTGCATTGCTGCAAGATGAGCTTCCATTCTAATTCTCCAGTCGTCAAATTCGTTAATAGAGAACATAGGGACTTTGTTAATCATAGAGGTATCCATACTGATAATATAGGAATGAAAGAGACTGTTTTGAAAATAAGTGATTTGAATCTGATTCAGTTAAAAAGAAATACGACTGATTCTTTTTAGAATCAACCTCTCCGATACCACTTGTTGGCCACTTAAGTATACTGGATACAGTTTGGAAAATAGTTTAAACAACAAACTGTACGGAATCTAAATCTGAGTGCGTAGCGGAAGTCTTGGATACAGTAGGTTGCTATGGATACAGCAACTAAGTGTATGGTGTATACTTAATATATCACAGTTATTTTAAAACAGTAAAAGCTGAAGGTAAATAACACAGTAATTAAAGTGGTTCGAGGTAAACCCCTCTACGTCCACTGGTCCTCCACACAGGAGTAAAAAGTTTATTATAATTACTGCATACACAACTACGTAATTATAAACAAACCTATCCTTGTATCGTTCACACAGATTGATACAAAGAATGTCACTTTCAACCGTTCACACAGATTGGTCAAAGCTTCCTTCTTGACTAGCTTCTTCACACACAGTTCCAAAGCTTCGTCCTTATTCGTCCCACACAGGTCAGAATAACTTGTTGAGTTCACACAGAGCTCGGTTTTTACACAGAGGTAAAAGATAGGTAACCAGGTAAGAACAGCAGCTTGAATATGAAGTTCTTGAGCTGATGATGGCTGTTCTTGGTGTTTGAGCACTGTATATCTCTTTTGTTCTTAATTGCAGTATGCTTTGGAGATATGTTTGCTCAGATGATAACTTCGATAGCTTTGAGAGTTAGGTTACTTCGGTGTATTGTGTGTGTAACTGATCTTCAATGTCTTCATATGATATATATAGTCTCTGAAGAAAGTATCCGTTGAGATGTATCCGTTTGAATAAAATTTCCTTCAACGGGAATAAGACATGATCCGGATTTCGCGGGATTCTGAAGATCTGAAGGCGCGTATTTAAATACTTTATCCTTGAGTATTTAAATACTTCTTTGTTCAACGGGTCTTGACTTGTGTTCCTTCTTGTCCTTTTGTGAACTGTATGGAAGATAACTGTATTTTGAGCATCGAGACAGTTTCCATACTTGGTCTTTTACAAGTCTTCTTGCTGTACTGACGAGCTTCACTTATGCTGATTCGAGGCGGAGTCTTTGATACGGATAAAGCCTCAAAGCTTCGATACAGTTTCCTTTACTGTATTTGGCATATATGTCAAAACCTCTAAATAACATTCGATACAGGGATTCGAGTATCCCGGCTGTTTCGATACAGGGTGTTTGTTTTTCCCAACAGGTTTTATTTCGACTTTATTGACATGTTTTGTTGGATTTGCCATTTGGGAAATTTGAAATGTGATTTCTGGTTTGATATACTTTTGTAAATGGTATATTGAAATTTCAAACAGGATATTGCAATCCGGACTAATAAAAAGTGTTGCAGATTAGTGTTGCAAATAAAATTTAAAAGTATTACAATAGGGATATAAATGCTGCTAAAAAGTGTTGCATTAGTCTATTGTAACACCTTAAAAATGTTACTAAAACAGATCAAAAGTGTTATAAAAAGTGCTATTGTAATATTACAAAATATGTTGCAATAAGTACACATAATGTTGCAATAGAGGGCATAGGCAACGCCAGTAAATTTAATGCCGAATTTTGGCCAAAACGTTACATAAACATCTACTGTAACATTTTTCGGGTCTAAGAATACACTTTTGTGGGCTTGCAATAGGTCATATATGGTGTAGTGTGATAGCATTCCGCGTGATGTTATTTGGAGGAGCCTAGAAGAGAGGAGGGTGTCGTCGCCGTATGTTAGGGCGATCCAAGACATGTACTCCCAAGCTAGGACTTGCGTTAGGACCCCAATTGGTGACACCCAGTATTTCCCTGTTGAGATAGGGCTACACTAGGGGTCGGCGCTCAGCCCTCTTCTCTTCGCTCTAATCCTTGACGTCATTTCGTGGGGGATACAAGATGGCTTCCCGTGGTGCATGCTTTTTGCCGACGACATTGTGTTAGTGGCGGAGTCGAGGGGGGAGGTGAACTCGAAGTTGGAGTTATGGAGGTCTAAGTTAGAATCCCAGGGCTTGCGTGTGAGTCGGTTCAAGACCGAGTATCTCTGGTGTAACTTTAGTGGTGAGACCAACAACTAAGAAGTAGAGGTAATGATTGTTGATCAGATCGTACTCCGTACGGATAAGTTCAAGTATTTGGGTTCGATCATTCAGAAGGAAGGTGAGTGTAAAGATGATGTTACTCATCGTATCAAGGTTTGGTGGCTAAGGTGGAGAGCAGCGACAGGGGTCATGTGCGACAAGAAAGTCCCTCTTAAGTTGAAGGGTAAATTCTATAGAGCGGCAGTCAGACCTGCAATGTTGTATGGCTCCGAATGTTGGGCGATGAAGAAGTCGCTTGAGAGAAAGTTGGAAGCTGCTGAAATGAGAATGTTACGTTGGTCATGTGTTCGCACAATGTTGGATAGAATCCCGAACGGGATTTTCAAGAACGCGCTAGAATTGGCGCCCATTTCAGCGAAAGCTAGGGAAGGGAGATTGAGATGGTTTGGCCACGTCCACAGGAGGCAGCCCTCTGCTCCGGTGAGGAGGGTCGAGAGTTTATTGGTTGTAGGGGGGAGGAGGAGAGGCATACCGAGGAGGACGTGGGATGAGCAGCTCAGTTTAGATTGGAAGACCTTAAACTTATCTGAGACCATGACTGCTGATAGGTGCTCTTGGAGGCGCCAGATCAGAGTTGAGGATTGTTTTTTAGGGAGCGGTGTAGTAGTAGAGAGCCTCGGGGTTGAGTTGTCTCTGTTAGCTTTGACCTAGAGCAGTGCCTTTTTTTTGCGTGTGGTTTATTTTTTACAGGGAGCTGTGCGCAGAGTCTCTCTTCTGTTAGAGCAGTGTTCATCGAGAGTGTAAAAGTCATAGTCCCCTTAGGTAAGTCTCATGTGAATTAAGCCATGAGCTCAGATATGGTTTTGAGTTTTTTCGAATCATATATATTTTGTTGTGCACTAAGCTGGTGGTCTTCACGAAAACAGTCTCCCTACAGTAAAAAGTAGGGGCATGATCTGCGTACATTTTACCCTCCCCAAAACCTGCTCTGAGTGGGATATACTGAGTATGTTTGGTTTGATTTGGTTTCTCACTCACACACAATATCGTACCGTTGAATTCAAAATCCTCCAACCGTCTTTCCTTGTAGCGGAACACCCGGTTAGAAACCCAAAGCACACACAATACACACCCGGAGAGAGAGAGAGACGGAGAGAGAGGAATACACAGGCAGAAGCATGTCAACTGCATTAAGAAGAACCAAACGGCACCCAATTCCCCTGCCGCCACCCAGCCCTAAAGTCCTCCACTTAACCCGCAGCTGTATAATCCGCCGCAAGCAGACTAAGCCAACCGCCAACCTCCATCACACTAACCCATTACTGCTACTCATGCAACAAAATTATCAATCTCAAAAGGGAAAGCTCGAAAACCTGTTCGATAAAGAAAAAATCGACTCTCCCACGACTCATGCATCCCCCCTGGAGTTTTGGAACCCAAGCCCGAACACAAAATCCTCAGCCGTTGTCGAGAGGAGAGAGCGAGTGCAAGAGAATGACCGTGGAGAGTATATTATTGGCAGCGGCGGGTTTAAGGAGGAGAAGTGGAAGTTGCAAGCGGAAATACTGAGGGCCGAATGTAAATTGTTGAGAATGGAAAGAGAGTTTGCTTGGAAGAAATTGGAGAAAAATAGGGTAAAGATGGAAAGTTCTCTGAGATCAGCTTTTCAAACACTTGTCTCTGTAAGTCCTGTTTCTCTCTCTCTCTCTCTCTCTCTCTCTCTCTCTCTCTCTCTCTCTCTCTCTCTCTCTTAAAGATGGTTGATTCAAATGAATGGGTGACATGGATTTTATTTTTAATTTCTTAAGGTTGGTAAAATGTGTATATGAATCTTTTGTTTCTTTTTTTAACTGCTGAGTAGTTCCTTTTTCGTTTCAATTGGTAGTTGTTTTATTTTATATTTGGTTCACTTGATTTCAGGGGGAAAGGAAGATTTTTGACGGGAAGAATGTAAATGATGTTTTGGAGGAAGTGATGGAGGATTTAGCAGAGAAGTTGGAGGGATTGCAAAAGAGTTCAAGAAATCATAAAGCCGATGAAGTTCGTAAGTGCAGTAATTTCGACAAGAAAGCTTGCCTTTTGCGGCGTAGGCTAGATGATCTTGGAGGATCGTCCAATGAAAATTCTCGGAAGGGCTTGCAAGAACTAGATGAATCGAGCTTGCGTGTTGATGTGAACCCCGGCATTGATAAACCAAGCAGCTTTTCCAGTTTCAAATCCACTGATGTAAGCACATTTTGTTATCAGAATCATTAGTTTTTATGTTAGTCGATTTAGCATTATCAGTTTTGCCAAGAAATGACATCAGAATAGTTTGTACTAATTTTCCATACAACTCGCGTTAATGCTACATCGACTAACATAAGTACAAACTTCTTCAAATAGTTGCAAACAGTTTTATCAGAATCATTATCAGTTTTGCCAAGAAAATTTGTACCAAGTATAATAAAGTTGTATGGTTTGGATTGCTTCATACTGTTTAGTAGAGTGTATTATTTTACATACTTTAGCATATTCTAGAATTAGGTTAAATGTTTTGGTGACCAAGTTTTTTTCTTTATATATTTAAGATATTGTGATCATGGGTTTCTCATTGTGTGGCCGAACTTGAATGTGATTTTCGATTCTCTATAAACATGTCTGGCCACTGGAAGTATTGTGTAGGACCTAAGTGTCTTCATATCATCACGAGCGACCTTCGCATTACCATCACTAACAGTATACTTGGCTATAAGCTGTGTTTACATCGTTAAACAGACCCTCACAACCACTACCACCAGAATTCTTGGCTATCCACTTGCTCAAACTTCGATAAAGTTTATCTTCAATGGCTTCAACAATATTGGCCAAGAAGATTACCAATAGTGTTAAGAGAAGTTTGATCAAGTGGATAGCCTAGAAATTTGGTGGCGATGGTAGTGCGAGGGTCGGTCCTGATAGCCAAGGATACTGTTGCTGATGGTAGCCTTAAGTCTTTGGCAGCATTACTCACCAGTTCTATAATAAGAGTGTGAAATAATTCTAATATTGCAAATATTTGGTCCATCGATTAGGCGAACTTGTTTTTAGTCCGTAAACGTTGCCATCTGTTTCATAGGTGGGATGCTCCTGTAGTTTAAGAATTTTTTTTCTCACACAGGAACCAATAATAACGGTACGTGATGGGAACAAATCATGTTCTGGACGTTGCAAGGCTGTTGTACAAAGAGTAGTAGAGCAGGTGAGAGCCGAGACGGAGCAATGGTCGCAAATGCAGGAAATGCTGGCCCAGGTGCGGGAAGAAATGGAGGAGCTGCGCGCGTCCCGCGATTTCTGGGAAAATCTAGCTCACAGTGGAGATCACGAAATTCAATCACTTAGGCACGATGTAAGGATTTTGTCTCAAGATAGCTCCCGAAAGCATTTTGATTATATATTGTACTGATCACAATAGGAAGAAAACAAATGTGGGGGAAATTTTGAAATGTTTCTTAGTGATAATAACAAAAACACACCCTTGAGGTTTTGGGTATTTACAAGAAGACCCAGAGCGAAATCACACACACAACACAACAAATAAATCCTTGAGGTTTGATTGTTATCTTATATTTTCTCCATTCATAACAAAAATATTCCAAAAACTGCCACTTACATAATTTGTAAAGATATATAAGTTACCCCCCCCTCCCCCCCCCCCTTTCAATTTGAGGAAATATGTAGCCTGCCTCAACGATTTTTTTTTGGTAATGCTGAACTTCTCTTGGTCATTTTGTAACTGCCCCAAAAACTCAGGGTTAGTTTTTGTAATTATCCATCTATTTTTATTTTATAATGAACTTATTAAGGTATTTCATGAGTTTCTATGAATTTTATGCGGTTTACGCATCCATTTTCCTTTTTTTTAGGTGGAAGAATGGAAAGAGAAAGCTATAGGATACGAAGACAAAGTAAACGAACTGCAACTTCAACTATCTGATCTTAAAGTGGAGATTCAAAAGTCCAAATATGAGTTACTCCCTCTAGTTCCTCTACGAAAACAAGTTGGAATGGAAAAGCTCTTAACGAGTTCTCGTTTCAAAGTAGTTGGAGAGCTAAATGCAGAAGAACACAAGGAAAGAACAACAAAGATAGATTTACCTCCTTCTTCATGCGAACAACTAGCAAAGGAGGAGAAACGAATGCTACTTTATCATTTAAGAGAAAATCGAAATTCTGATATCGCAAAAGGCAACAAACAAGAGCTCCCGGTCGATGGAGGAAGAAAGATACCGTGCATGACTGGGTTTGGAGTTGTGGCACCAAATCGTCGGCCATTGATGGATATTAAAAATATATCTCCATTGACAAAACAAAGAAGTATATCAGTATTCGGGTTTCGTAGCCCCCATAGTTCAAGAATAAGGGACAGTTTTAGACAGTGACCAGTTTGGATATATATATATATATATATATATATATATATATATATATTTCCCCGTCTACTAATGGTGAGAATTAGCCCAGTTTGGTCCCATTGTAAGTTCATCTTTTTTCATGGAATGATGACATGAAAAGTGCTTCTTGTTTGGGATCACTTCAAGATTCATACTGCAGGTAGTGTTAGTAACCATATTTATGTTTTTCCAACACATCCAATTCTTCAAGTTCGGCCAACTATTTTTTATCTTTCTTTTTTGGTGGTTTTGCTATAGTAAAGAGGGGCAGATCCCCGCAGTGTGTATCTGGGAATGTGCTACTCGACTGTTATGAAAGACGAGCAAAACAATTATTTTTAAGAACGAAGAGATTACTACGAAAAAATGCTTGAGAATGAATCTAGACGTTGTGCTATCAATTTCAAGGAGTGGGTTCAAAATCCACGTATATTACTACTCATACTCATGTTTTAGTGAAACAAAATTTATTTTCATGATAAAAAATATTACCTCCGTTCTCTTATAACTGCAACATATGGACTTTTACGCTTGTCAATGCACAATTTTGATTATAATATCTTCAATTCTTTATTTTTAAAAATTATGAGAAGTTGATTTTGGAAAGTATATTTCGAGATGAATTTAACACGATCTCACATGACTATATTTCTTCATATGTATAAATCACAAAAGATGGTCAAAAGAGAGTATGTGAACAGTGTAAAAGTCAACACGTTGCAATAATAAGAGAACGGAGGAAGTATATAATTTGTTCTAGTCTTCTTCTTCTTTTTTTGCTTTTTTTTTTCGTTGACACCTAGTAAGACTTCAAAAATGTCCGACATCACGAAAATTTGCCTGTCGAAAAATTCAAGTACTTTTTTTTTTTTTTTTTGAACGGTGAATTTCAACTTAGACTCAACCACCCTCCAAACAGAGGGCCCTAACCACCACTAGCTGCACTACGCTTGTCTTAACCGATCCACGCCGACAAGTGAGGCTACGGTTCGGAGAAACTGCATCGCCTCCACACAAGCTTTCTCACGGAAAGAACGACCGGATTAAAAATTCAAGTACTTGCTTCACACATTTTCAAGATTGATCTTTCAATGTTTTACCGCGTAGTTGTATTCAACATAAATCGCCACTTTCTTGTGCTGCGGCTTGTAAGCCATTTGTTTATATTATTATTAATAAGCATAAAATTGCCCTTCATTTCTGTGAAACATGTTTTGGAAAACACCGACAATAGTCACGTCACAACGAAAAATGCGGAACCTCGTTTGACATTTTCCCAATCTTCAATTGTAACTTCGTGGTTACCGACGAGTAGAGCACACAATTACAACTCGACAAAAATAATACAAATGATATACCAAAAGCGATAAATAACGAGACACAATTTTAGCGTGGAAAACCCCTCAAGACGAGAGCAAAAACCACGGGACCGAAGCCGCTTAAATCCACTATTACCAATACACATACACAATCGTCCCTAGTACAAACTAGAGGTATACAACACAATCGTCAAATACTCGGTAATAAACGTTCTTCAAGTATTTGGAATACAACAACAACAAGATCGAGAAAAGGAAACACCAAAAATAGCTTACACAAAAAAGCTAACAAAAATACCTGAACTTCCGGACTCGAACCCTCGATCTATTCCGGTGAAAAGGTTTGCCCAATAGCTACCAAGCTCTTGTCAACAATCACGACGATCCGATCGATAAACATCCAGGAAATCAAACAAGTATTTTTCTTCTCTCTTTTCTCTCTTGAATCTCTCTTGTTGTGCTATCAAAATGTGTATATTGGAATGTAATGAGAAGTCCCGCAGCAAACCTGTTAAAAGGATCCCCAAATGCTGGGTTGACCCCGTGTGTCGCGGCCCGAGCAAAGTGTGCCGCGGCACACACTGAAAAAACTGCCCAGGATTTTCAAACGGGCCGCGACCTGGCTGAAAGGGGCCGCGGCCCAGAGTACAGTCTCGGCCAGGCAACATTAGAGGATTTCTGGGGGCCGCGGCCCGGCTGCTGTGTGCCGCGGCCCTGAGTGCAAAAATTGGGCAACTCTATTTTAAATGTAGTGCCGCGGCTCGGAGGGTTTGTGGCGCGGCCCGGAGCCCAGTTGACTCCGAAAATGCCTATATTTCGGAAATAACTCCTACAAATCTCCCCCTTGCCGAAATATAGGAAGAGTTCGCCATCCCGGCGATCGAACAACACATTTTCACCTTCTCTCTACTCAACGCCTTGGTTAACATATCGGAACCATTATCATCAGTATGAACTTTATCAAGTTCAAACAAACCATCCTCCAATGCATCTCGGATCCAATGGTACCTCACATCGATATGTTTTATTCTCTTGTGAAAAGTCGCATTTTTAGCCAAATGAATCGCACTTTGACTATCACAAAGAACCACGTAACGTCGTTATCGAAAGTCTAGCTCTCGTAAAAACATTTTCAACCATAAGAGCTCTTTACACGCTTCCACCGCCGCAATATACTCGGCCTCCGTTGTAGACAAGGCAACGCACTTTTGCAATCTTGATTGCCATGACACGGCTCCCCCTGCAAATGTCATCAAATAACCGAAAGTGGATTTTCGGTTATCTTCGTTACCGGCCATATCCGAATCGGAATAACCAACAAGCATTGCTTTCCCATTTCTAAATGTAATTCCCAATTTGGAAGTACCCCGTAAATATTTAAATATCCACTTTACGGCTTCCCAATGCTTCTTTCCCGGATTTGATAGAAACCGGCTAACCACTCCCACGACATGAGCAATGTCGGGCCTAGTACATACCATAGCATACATTAAACTCCCGACCGCCGAGGCATAAGGAATTTTATCCATATCCTCAATCTCCTCCTTCGTAGTAGGGCAATCCTTGCTCGTCAATTTAAAATTATTAGTAAGAGGCGAACTAACAACTTTAGCTTTGTCCATGTTGAAGTGTTTAAGCACCTTCTCGATATATTGCTTTTGTAACATGTGTAATTTCCGGGCTGCTCTATTCCAAGTAATTCTTATCCCAAGAATTTGTTTAGCGGCCCCCAAGTCTTTCATGGCAAAAGACTTATTCAACTCCTTCTTCAAGTTGGCAATCCTTTCGGCATTCTTCCCAACAATCAATATGTCGTCCACATAGAGCAATAAGATGATAAAATCATCATCTCCAAATTTCTTGAAAAATACGCAATGGTCGAGAGTCGTCTTCGGTAGCCTTACTCCCCCATAACCGACTCAAACTTCTTGTACCATTGCCGTGGTGCCCCCATATAAACTCTTCCGGAGTTTACAAACATAATCCTCTTTGCCTTTTACCTCAAACCCTTCCGGTTGCTTCATATAAATTTCTTTGTCAATGTCTCCATGAAGAAATGCCGTCTTGACATCCATTTGCTCAACCTCAAGATCAAGACTAGCCGCAATACCAAGAACCAATCGAACCGATCCTATCTTTACAACCGGAGAAAAAATCTCGTCAAAATCAATGCCCTTCTTTTGACTAAATCCCTTTACTACGAGTCTAGCTTTGTATCGGGGCAACGAAGTATGTGTTGTTGCCCAAAATATTTATCCGAAGATTAATACTGCTGGAAGACGGACAACAAACAAAAATTTGCGGGAGCACTTCCGAGAGAAGATAAATAATACAAGATTTGCCGGGTTTGTTAGGCCCGGGCTTGAATGCTCTCGCGAGATGTTATTAATACAAATATTTGCGGATACAAGTATTAATGTGAGAAATCTAGATACAATGAGTGTAAAAAGACTCTGTTAATCCGGCTCTTGAGCGAAGCTCGGTGTTCTTCGTTCCTGCCGATCGTCTTCGTGATGAGAGAGGCCGGAAGAAGATAGACCGAAAGATAGCTGTTGCCAAGAGTTGGAGATTAGCCAAGTACTGTGTATTTGCTTCTGTATTGCGTGTGAAATGCAAGAATGCCAGAGAGGAAATACAAGTGCAGGGGGCCTTGTATTTATAGGGGAAGCCAAGTCTTGTCCTTTGGTGGGCGATCGCCTTCCGGCCATTATAATAATGGGGCGATCGTCCGCCGGCCAATATTATAATGGGGCGATCACCGGGGCTGTCGGGCTAAAGTCCAAGGAAAAGGCTGGCAGTCTACCTAAAATCCAAAGCTACAGCAGGCAGCCAGCTGGGCGGTCCAATGAGGGGCCAGCAAGCGTCCGGAGTCAGTCATATGCGGCCCTACTGACAACTTTCGGCGGCTTGTCGGCTGGTGGAAAGATTCGGCCAGGCTATGGTCAATGATCCGAGATTCGCGGATCTTGTCTCGGCTCTTGCACGTGGTGACTGTCCTGAGGCTCGGCTTTTGCCGACTGGATGGCCATCGGCCCTGATTGACATGAGGCGGTCGTCTCTAGCTGGTCATCAGAGGTCTTCATCGGCCAGTTGCTGAGGGTCGGCATTGGTCGGTCACCAAGGATCGGTCGGCAGATGCCGAGTGATGATCGTCTCCAGTCGGTCTCCAGGAGTCGGTCGCCGAGTACCGAGTGACGATCGTCTCTGAGGTCGATCGCCAGGAGTCGGTCGCCGAGTACCGAGAGACGATCGTATATGATGTCGATCGCTCGGCACCGGGACTTGTCCTGGGACCTTTGGTTGGCCGATTTAGCTTGTCCGCTGGGTTAAGGCTTGGCCGCCTGGTCGCTGATCGGCAGGTCTGCCTAGGCTGCTCGGCAGTGACTAGGTCGCCCGAACTCCGAGGCGATCGCCGGTCGGAGAGTGTTAATTCTTGACACAACAATTGCCCCCCAGCTTGCTCTCATGTCGAAGACATGGGGCGAGGTGGTTCTTGCTGGCGATCGTGTAAGGATGCGGATGGGCGATCTTGCCGAGCTGACTTAGGATTCGGACTTGGGCTATCATGGTCGATTGGCTAGCTATCTTTCAGTCTTGTACCTGCAAAAAACAACATTGGCGGATCCCGCTCGGAAACTTGGTGGTTTCGCTTATTAGAGGAATCGTGCACAGTCGCGGAATTCGATGGACCGACTCTATGACCGTGTCTTGATGCGCGAAGACATTGAGTGTCTCGCGACTCACTTTATTATGAGGGTCCTCTGTTAGGCTGCGCCTCGCCTCGTATTTAAACAAAGGGCGTGCGGTCTCGGTCTAGAGGAGTCCTTGCGCGGGGCAGCGTCGGATGAATCAACTCCACGCCCGCGGCTTGTTAGCTCTGCTTCCACCTCGGCCAGCCATGGAGATGGCCGACCTCGACGGTGTACGTTGAGACGGGGGTTGTGGCACGTGTCGCATTGTCTGGGTTCACCATGTTTAATGATGATCCTTTGAGGGCGCGCGATCGTGTGCACTGATTAATGTTGGAGAGCCCTCAGACAACGCCTGCCTCGTATTTAAACGAAGGGCGGGCGATCTCGGCCGAAAGGGACCTTGCATGGCCGAAGCATCCGGTTCCATCGACTGCCAGGACCATGGCTGTATGATGTGCGGTGGAGGCGATCGAGAGCCTTAGTCCATCATGATGGACTGTAGGCGGTGAGCGAATCCTCCGGCTCTGCTGGATAGTAGCGATCGGGCTGGAAGACTGGAGGTCGTCGCTCGGGCGCCGATCGCGGTACTCCTAGGCTAAGAAGAAGCCTTTGCCTGGCCAGGAAATTTGCGGCTCTAGCCCGGAAGGCTGCGTAGGTCGTCGGCTGGGTCTTCGTGAGATGCTTGAACATAGGCGAGAAACCCTGAAAACCTCCTAAGACCGCGTAGAGGGCGGTCTCATCGCTTACGGGCTCACCGTTGAGGATGATCACGTCCACCCGGTCGATGTAGTCCGAGTCGGACTCTTCTTTTCCCTGCTTGATTTGCATCATGCGAAGGCGACCTTCTCGTCGAGCGACTGGTGGCGAAGTATTCCGTGAAGACGTGCGCCAGCTCGTTAAAGGAGCCAATGGTCCGAGGTGGCAATGAGGTGTACCACCGGTGGGCGAGGTCGTCCAGTGTCAGAGGGAACATTCGGCACCTGGTCGCGTCTGATGCCCCACACACGGTCATGTAGATGTTGAACTTGCTCAGGTGCATCTGGGGGTCCGATCGTCCCTCGTACAAGGGTGTTTGCGGGAGAGCGATCTTGTGCTGCACGGGGGCGAGCTCGATGTCGATCGCGAGCGGATCGCTCGGCTCGGCAATCGTCTTCATGGCGCCTGCCCTGGATTCCAGGAGCACCTTCACTTCGTCGAGTTGACGTTGCAATGCGGCAATCGCCGTGGCTCGGCTGCTTGCGGATCGGCTTTGGGAGCGGGAGCCGAGGCGATCGTGTACTGATCTCCGGACTCCGCTGCTGCCGACCTCGGCAATTTGGCGAGGGGGAGCCAGACGGCTGGGCTGCCTCCTGGGAGTCAGGTAGGCCGAGCTCCTGGTGACGGACTCAAACTCCGTCGTCTCGTAGCTGGGGCCGGACTGCCCCGGTCGCCAGGTCGGGTCACTGCCCAGGCGATCGAAGACAGAGGTGCCCCGGCTGGCGAGCGCCTCTTCTTGCGGACGAGAGCCTCCTGGCTATCGCTCGGCCAGTAACGCCTTGAGCTTCCGCTTGGACTTCCGACGGGAGGCCGAGGGGGCGACAGCTGGAGGCGCGGCGAGAGCACTCCGTCGCTCCTGTAGGACGGCTATGGCCTCCTCGATTTGTTCCGTTGTTCGGAACTGATCGAGCGTGAGGCTTGGGCCGCCGTCCAGGGACGGGATCGAGCGTCTCTGACCGCGGCGGCTACCTTCCACCATCGGCTGTGTAATATCCGCATTTTCTATTTTTAGTAATTTCTATTTTTTGTGTATATTCGTTTCGGATAACTCGCTTGGCACTATTTTGGAATTTTGAACCTATTTTGTTCTTGGAGTTTCTCCGCTTAGACGGGTCTCGATGATGTTTTTACGTAATTTCATCTTGTGTTATATTTTGTCTCTTGTGTATTCGATTCTCGTTAAACTTGTTCGATTTCATCATTTTCTTACTTCCATGAGCTCGTATGTTTGAGAAGAGCATGTTGTGAGTTTCGGATTGTTAATACGACGTTGTATCGTGATTTTCGGATGTTTGGGCCGTTTTTGTAATTTCCTAGAAGTTTAGGGAATTTGTTCCTTGTTCGACTTTGGATGTGTACCTCAGATCGTTTTTGGGTTCCGTACTTCCATTTCGTGTTATTGTTGCCCAAATATCGATCCATATTGCTTCTATTCTCTTTCCGGATCATTTTTCGTCATTTTGGGACCCGAGAGGGGGTGTGGGCCGCGGCACAAGAATTGTGCGCCGCGGCACACACATCACCCAGTTGTTGTCCGAGCAAACTGTACCGTGTGCCGCGGCACAAAGATTGTGCGCCGCGGCACACTTGTCCGGGCCGCGGCACACCCGTGTGGCACTTGCCGGCCAAAACCCACTGTACCGCGTGCCGTGGCACATGCCGAGTCTGAGCCGCGGAACACGTCGAATGAGCCGCGGCACAACGAGCGGTCAGCCAATCACTGGGCGCAATTTTTGGCCTTGTGTCGCGGCACAGTTTAGCTGAGCCGCGGCACACAACGCGGTCAACACTATATCTGCGTTTTTATTCAGCGTGAGCCACTCATTTCCCTTCCCTTCTTCAACTGTGCGAGAGAGAGTGGCTTGAGAGGGAGATTTCCTCCATCTATTACTTAATTGTGTAAGTTTCTTCATCTCTTTTCGATCGGGTGGCTCGGATTGCGGATCTAACACGTGGTTTTCGGATTTGAGTGCTTGATTCTTCAAGAGGTAAGAACTCCTTTGACCCTAATATGATTTTGGGGAGGGTTTGGTGGTGATCTTGTGTTTTGATTCGAATTAACCGATGTTGTTATTAGATTTTGATAGTATTCACGTGACCCTTGGTTTTCTTGTTATTGGTTGGGATGAAATCCCGTTGTTACACCGTTGACCGATTTCATTTCCTTATGCACTCTTGGTGTCCGATGAATTGTCCCAACGGGTAGAACTAGGATTAATTCTTACCTTTCCGCATTATTGAGACTTGTTGTATACCGTTATTGTGTTAGGATCGAAATTGGGAGGATTGTTCGGACCAAAACCTATTCCTTCGTTGTTTCCCTTGTTTCATTGTGTACAAGGCAAGTACATGTATTACATTTCGTTATGTATGTTGTGATTTTCTAAATGAATGATGAATGGTGATTTTTGGGTGCATGAGTTGTGTTCCTTCCACCCGGAGTGTCCGACGGGATGTCTGGGGGTCGATACTAAGGGGTACGGCCGCGGAAGTGGACTTGGGTGCGTGTGTGATTGAACTTCCACCCGGAGTGTCCGACGGGATGTCTGGGGGTCGATACTAAGGGGTACGGCCGCGGAAGTGGTATCCCACCCGGAGTGTTCGACGGGATGTCTGGGGGTCGATACTAAGGGGTACGGCCACGGGATACCAGTTGTGATTTTGTGACATCATGATGATTGAAAACTGATTTGATTGCCAATGTAGTATTCCGGAATATTTATAGCAAATGATTTCTGATTGAGATGATTTCGTAAAACCGTTTTTGTATATAATGTTGTGTAACTGTGTACTTGCACTAGCTATTCGAATGCTAACCCCTTAAATGGGGGAAATGCGTCTTATGCATTTCAGGTACCGGGAGGGCCGAGGAGCAGGCACGGGACACGCACGCAAAGGATGGGCTGGCTTGATGATGTGGCTCGAGTCTGCATTTTTTTTTATGTTTTGTCATTGCATGGTCGAGTATTGAAGTTAGACTGTCTATTTTGAAACTTGGTTTAAGTCCCCTGTGTGGGCAATAAATTGGTATTTAACTTCTGTTCATGTATTACGTTAAAAATGTTTTGGCCGAGGCCACGGCCTTATTTACTTTTGAGTGCATCATTCGGGATTACATTGTGGTTTATATGTCATGCGTTAGCCTGGTAGACCTCACGAGAGTTCTACGGCGTGTAATGTCCCAGTTTGTGAATTGGAGTGTTACATTTATGGTATCAGAGCTTAGGTTTTGAATACCTAGCCGCTTGGTGAATTGGGGTGCATCGGTTATGTCGTTAGAGTCTGTCGATGAGCCTAATATCATCACGCTACCATCTTTTCGTGCGACCCGTGGCTGTAAGTCTCCTCGAACTCTTATATTTCTGTAATTCGTTTTCTTGCGTTGTTCGGAATTGTGACTTGTGTCACCAACTTTGTGAATTGTGAGTCTTTCTGATCTTGTTCTTTTCTTTTTCCTTCGATGTTGAGGGGTCGTGGTAGATGTGCTAGGGACGCGGCCGAGGCCGTGGTCGTGGCGCCGATAATGAGGAGGGCTCACTTTCTCGCCTCTGCGACTCACCTCTCACTCGGTGCCGGGTAATAATGCCGACGCTGGCTACTGCCGTATTTCAGCTAGTAGCCCAACTTACTCGAGATAGCTCGGTGGTGGACGCTGAATCCGCCCCCGACACCGGAAGAGGAAGCTAGTAAGTGGCTTCAAACGGTGACTAAGATGCACCCACTTCGTTTCTCCGGATCTTCTGACTCCCTCGGTTGGGAGAATTGGCTCTTTCAGTTGTCCAGAACCTTTGATGCAGTAGCTTGTCCTGAACACAGGAGGGTACATATTGCCCAGTACCTCCTGGATAAGGAAGCTGCGGAATGGTGGGAGGCCGTTGCGCCTAGGGACCGTCGGGCCACTTGGGATGAGTTCAGGGCAGCTATGGAAGAAGAATATTGTCCGCCGCCAGTCAAGGAGCGCCGAATTGTGGAGTTCTTCACCGCTACACCTCAGGATGTGCCTATTTCTCAGGCCATCATTTCTTACAATCAGCAGTTGGGTTTCGTGAGAGATCAAGTGAGAACGGAGGCTGATAAAATCCGTTACTTCAATATGCGCATGAAGCCGCATATTAGACAGAGTATGGCGCCGCTCATGTGTGCCACTTTGAAGGAATATCAGGATCGCGCTCTGGCGATCGAGATGGCTGTCCCGGAATCAGAATCGGTTTCGGAAGTTAAGAAGCAGAAGACTATTGGTGGGTTCTCGGCCGGAAAAGGTGGTCAGTTTTCGAGGTCTCGATCTGCTCCTACACCTGGGAAGAGGCCGTTTCATCAGGCCGGTGGATCTCAGGGTAACCTTTCAGTTCAGTCCGTTGCTTCTGGTGGCAGGGTTTGTTTTAACTGCAACCAATATGAGCATTTGATGAAGGATTGCCCTTTTCCTCCAGTTACTTGCTTCACTTGTGGGCAGACCGGGCATCGGGCGACTCATTGTGAGAGAGCCACCAGGGCCGCTAGAGTTCCGACTACCACTACCGATCAGAGGGATCACAATACTCCAGCTACTCAGGTTCCGCAGGGTTCGGGTCGCGGTAGAGGTCGGGGACAGCCGGATCGCCGCACAGCCTCGAGTTCGGGTTCAGTTCACTCCCGATTGTACCAGATGAGGCGCACGGAGGAGGCGAACATTCCGGTGGCGTCAGGTACCACTCAGATCCTTACTCATCCAGTTTCCGTGCTTTTTGATTCGGGTGCTACCCATTCCTTTATTGCATCGGACTGTGTGAATCGTATTGGCTTTAACTACTTGTTTGAGTGTGAACCATTTGTGGTGGGTACGCCTAGCGGGGATCGTATGGTTGGGGACCGGGAAGTTAGGGATTGCCCCGTGAGGATCGGGAGCCGAGGCTGGCCCTCGAACCTCATTGTTATCGACCTCAAGGGTGAGGATTTAATCCTCGGGGACGATTGGTTAGAGCGTCACGGTGCTATCATGAACTATCGGACTCGTACTATCTCGATCGTGGCCGAGGATGGCACCGAGCATACTCTCGTCGGCTGTAAGCCGGGTAGATCGGGGAGCGTGATTAGCGCCTTGAAGGCGATGAAACTTCTGAACCAGGGTTGTGTCGGCTACTAGTGTTATGCTCTGAAGGCGGAAGATGGCGGAGTTGACATGTCGTCAATTCCAGTGGTTAGTGAGTATCCCGATGTTTTCCCAGACGACTTGCCGGGGTTACCACCACACCGAGAGGTGGAGTTTCCTATTGATCTTGAGCCGAATGCGGCCCTTATTTCTCGAGCACCGTACCGTATGGCACCGTCGGAGATGCTAGAGTTGAAGAATCAGTTGGGGGAGTTGTTAGATAAAGGGTATATTCGACCGAGCGCATCGCCTTGGGGTGCACCTGTACTTTTTGTTAAGAATAAGGATGGATCACTTCGTTTATGCATCGACTATCGAGAATTAAACAAGCTAACCATCAAAAATAAATACCCTTTGCCCAGGATTGACGATTTGTTTGATCAACTTCAGGGGGCGACAGTATTTTCGAAGATTGATTTGCGATCGGGCTACTATCAGTTGAGGATTCGGGATGTTGACATTCCGAAAGCTGCCTTTCGGATGAGATATGGCCATTACGAGTTTGTGGTTATGCCTTTTGGGCTAACCAATGCCCCAGCAGTGTTCATGCAGTTGATGAACAAAGTTTTTATTGAATATCTGGACAAATTCGTAGTCGTTTTTATCGACGATATTCTTATCTATTCTCAGAGTCGGGAGGAGCACGCCTTACATCTCCGGATTGTATTAGACACTTTGAGGGCTGAGCAGTTGTATGCGAAGTTCTCTAAGTGTGAGTTTTGGCTCGAGGAAGTGATGTTCCTCGGGCATGTGATTTCAGCGGAGGGAGTTCGGGTAGATCCGCAGAAGATAGAGGCAGTGATGGCTTGGGAGCCGCCTAAGAATGTGAAGGAGGTGAGGAGTTTTCTGGGTCTTGCTGGCTATTACCGTAGATTTGTTGAGGGATTCTCTAAAATCGCTAGACCACTCACTCAGTTGCTCCAGAAACTCAGAAGTTCGAGTGGACTGCAGACAGGCAGGACAGTTTTGACAAGTTAAAGAGACGTTTGACCACCACACCCGTTTTAGCATTGCCTCAGGGGAACGAGGATTTCGTAGTGTATAGTGATGCTTCGGGCCTTGGTCTAGGATGTGTTTTGATGCAGAGAGACAGAGTGATTGCGTATGCGTCCCGCCAATTGAAACCTTATGAGGTAAATTACCCCACACACGATTTGGAATTAGCTGCGGTCGTTTTCGCCTTAAAAATTTGGAGGCATTACCTCTATGGGTCATCGTGTAAGATTTTTACGGATCACAAAAGTCTGAAGTACATCTTCAGCCAGAAAGAGTTGAATATGAGACAACGTAGGTGGTTGGAGCTAATTAAGGATTACGACCTCGAGATACTTTACCATCCGGGTAAGGCTAACGTAGTGGCGGATGCGTTGAGCCGAATGCCGATGGCGTTACAGATGTTAGAGGTACTTACACCACAGAGTAGGATCCAGCGAGATCTTATTTGTCAGAATATCGAGGTTTGGGTTCAGAGAGTTCAGGGACAGTTATGTGCGTTAGAGATCATTTCGTCCTTGACTGATGATATCAAGGCGAAGCAGTATGACGATCCGTTTTTGGTCCAGTTGAGGGAGGATGTGAAGAAGGGGAAAGCCCCTGGATTTGTGGTTCACGATGATGGAGTTTTGAGATTTCGCGGCAGACTATGTGTACCGAATGTTGTTGAGCTGAGACAGAAGATCTTGAGTGAAGCTCATACCACACCTTACTCCATACATCCTGGTACGAGTAAAATGTACAAGGACGTGAGGAGTAACTACTGGTGGAGTAATTTGAAGACAGACGTTAGTGAGTTTGTGTCGAGATGTTTGACCTGTCAGCAGGTTAAGATCGAGCATCAGCGACCCGCGGGGTTTTTGCGACCACTTCCTATCCCGGAGTGGAAATGGGAGGATATTTCTATGGATTTCATTGCCAGTATGCCTAGGACTCAGACTGGAATGAACATGATTTGGGTTATTGTCGATCGACTGACCAAATCAGCTCATTTCCTGGGTATTAAGGACACTTGGGGTCCAGAGAGGCTGGCACGAGTGTTTATTGCAGAGATCGTGAGATTGCATGGGACTCCTAAGAGTATTGTTTCGGATCGTGATGGCCGGTTCGTGTCACATTTTTGGCAGGCTGTTCATCGAGCTTTAGGGACTGAGTTGAGACTCAGTACATCTTACCACCCTCAGACTGACGGGCAGTCAGAGCGGACGATCCAGACATTAGAGGATATGTTGAGAGCCTGTGCGCTAGATTGGAAGGATGATTGGGAGTCGCACTTGCCATTGATCGAGTTCACGTACAACAATAGTTGGCACGCCTCGATCAAAATGGCACCATTTGAGGCGTTGTATGGGAGGAGGTGCAGATCGCCGTTGTGTTGGGACGATGCGTCCGAGCTGATTGGTACCGAGCCCGATATGGTAGTTGAGACGAGAGAGAAGATTGCTCTGATTCGTGATAGATTGTTGACGGCCCAGAGTCGGCAGAAGTCTTATGCCGACACGCGTCGCCGGCCGTTGGAGTTTGATGTGGGAGATCATGTTTTGCTTAAGGTGTCGCCGACACGGGGAGTTTACCGCTTCGGCCGGAAGGGTAAACTTAGTCCAAGATATATTGGGCCGTTTGAGATTTTAGAGAGAGTGGGAGAGCTTGCCTATCGGTTAGGCTTGCCGCCGTCTTTGAGTCACGTTCATAACGTATTTCATGTTTCCCAGCTTAGGAAGTACGTATCGGACCCTAGCCATATTATTGATTTTGGAGAGATCGAGTTGGGACCCGACATTACCTTCGAGGAGAGGCCGATTCAGATCTTAGAGCGTCGAGTGAAGCAACTCAGGCACAAAACCATTCCTTTGGTCAAAGTGCAGTGGTCGAGGCATGGATCCGAGGAAGCCACGTGGGAAACGGAGGAGAGTATGAGGTCGAGATACCCCGAGCTATTCGTGTTGTAAGTTTCGGGACGAAACTTATTTTTAGGGGGAGATAATGTAATATCCGCATTTTCTATTTTTAGTAATTTCTATTTTTTTGTGTATATTCGTTTCGGATAACTCGCTTGGCGCTGTTTTGGAATTTTGAACCTATTTTGTTCTTGGAGTTTCTCCGCTTAGACGGGTCTCGATGATGTTTTTACGTAATTTCATCTTGTGTTATATTTTGTCTCATGTGTATTCGATTCTCGTTAAACTTGTTCGATTTCATCATTTTCTTACTTCCATGAGCTCGTATGTTTGAGAAGAGCATGTTGTGAGTTTCGGATTGTTAATACGACGTTGTATCGTGATTTTCGGATGTTTGGGCCGTTTTTGTAATTTCCTAGAAGTTTAGGGAATTTGTTCCTTGTTCGACTTTGGATGTGTACCTCAGATCGTTTTTGGGTTCCGTACTTCCATTTCGTGTTATTGTTGCCCAAATATCGATCCCTATTGCTTTTATTCTCTTTCCGGATCATTTTTCGTCATTTTGGGACCCGAGAGGGGGTGTGGGCCGCGGCACAAGAATTTTGCGCCGCGGCACACACATCACCCAGTTGTTGTCCGAGCAAACTGTACCGTGTGCCGCGGCACAAAGATTGTGCGCCGCGGCACACAGCCGAGTCAGTGCCGCAGCACACTTATCCGGGCCGCGGCACACCCGTGTGGCACTTGCCGGCCAAAACCCACTGTACCGCGTGCCGCGGCACATGCCGAGTCTGAGCCGCGGCACACGTCGAATGAGCCGCGGCACAACGAGCGGTCAGCCGATCACCGGGCGCAATTTCTGGCCTTGTGCCGCAGCACAGTTTAGCTGAGCCGCGGTACACAACGCGGTCAGCACTATATCTGCGTTTTTATTCAGCGTGAGCCACTCATTTCCCTTCCCTTCTTCAACCGTGCGAGAGAGAGTGGCTTAAGAGGGAGATTTCCTCCATCTATCAATTAATTGTGTAAGTTTCTTCATCTCTTTTCGATCGGGTGGCTCGGATTGCGGATCTAACACGTGGTTTTCGGATTTGAGTGCTTGATTCTTCAAGAGGTAAGAACTCCTTTGACCCTAGTATGATTTTGGGGAGGGTTTGGTGGTGATCTTGTGTTTTGATTCGAATTAATCGATGTTGTTATTAGATTTTGATAGTATTCACGTGACCCTTGGTTTTCTTGTTATTGGTTGGGATGAAATCCCGTTGTTACACCGTTGACCGATTTCATTTCCTTATGCACTCTTGGTGTCCGATGAATTGTCCCAACGGGTAGAACTAGGATTAATTCTTACCTTTCCGCATTATTGAGACTTGTTGTATACCGTTATTATGTTAGGATCGAAATTGGGAGGATTGTTCGGACCAAAACCTATTCCTTCGTTGTTTCCCTTGTTTCATCGTGTTCAAGGCAAGTACATGTATTACATTTCGTTATGTATGTTGTGATTTTCGAAATGAATGATGAATGGTGATTTTTGGGTGCGTGAGTTGTGTTCCTTCCACCCGGAGTGTCCGACGGGATGTCTGGGGGTCGATACTAAGGGGTACGGCCGCGGAAGTGGACTTGGGTGCGTGTGTGATTGAACTTCCACCCAGAGTGTCCGACG
This sequence comes from Orobanche coerulescens, assembly GCA_033398695.1. Taxonomy (NCBI): domain Eukaryota; kingdom Viridiplantae; phylum Streptophyta; class Magnoliopsida; order Lamiales; family Orobanchaceae; genus Orobanche; species Orobanche coerulescens. The sequence goes on along the minus strand of CM065801.1, from coordinate 48,389,278 downwards.
GGATGTCTGGGGGTCGATACTAAGGGGTACGGCCGCGGAAGTGGTATCCCACCCGGAGTGTTCGACGGGATGTCTGGGGGTCGATACTAAGGGGTACGGCCACGGGATACCAGTTGTGATTTTGTGATATCATGATGATTGAAAACTGATTTGATTGCTAATGTAGTATTCCGGAATATTTATGGCAAATGATTTCTGATTGAGATGATTTCGTAAAACCGTTTTTGTATATAATGTTGTGTAACTGTGTACTTGCACTAGCTATTCGAATGATAACCCCTTAAATGGGGGAAATGCGTCTTATGCATTTCAGGTACCGGGAGGGCCGAGGAGCAGGCACGGGACACGCACGCAAAGGATGGGCTGGCTTGATGATGTGGCTCGAGTCTGCATTTTTTTTTTATGTTTTGTCATTGCATGGTCGAGTATTGAAGTTAGACTGTCTATTTTGAAACTTGGTTTAAGTCCCCTGTGTGGGCAATAAATTGGTATTTAACTCCTGTTCATGTATTACGTTAAAAATGTTTTGGCCGAGGCCACGGCCTTATTTACTTTTGAGTGCATCATTCGGGATTACATTGTGGTTTATATGTCATGCGTTAGCCTGGTAGACCTCACGAGAGTTCTACGGCGTGTAATGTCCCAGTTTGTGAATTGGGGTGTTACAGGCTGTGGCTCGAACTGGGACGTAACGAGGTGTCTGGCCGGCTGGCCGGCGGCTTTCTTCGACGCGGAGGCAGAAGACATGATTTCTGAAAGATTTCTTTGAAGTGCAGTGAGTGTCACTTCAAGTATCTGCCCCGAGAACAGTGAGTGTTCTTCGGGACGGTAGGTATAAAAATTTGAGGGTTGGACGCCCTCCTTCTAGCGCTAATTGTTGTTGCCCAAAATATTTATCCGAAGATTAATACTGCTGGAAGACGGACAACAAACAACAATTTGCGGGAGCACTTCCAAGAGAAGATAAATAATACAAGATTTGCCGGGTTTGTTAGGCCCGGGCTTGAATGCTCTCGCGAGATGTTATTAATACAAATATTCGTGGATACAAGTATTAATGTGAGAAATCTAGATACAATGAGTGTAAAAAGACTCTGTTAATCCGGCTCTTGAGCGAAGCTCGGTGTTCTTCGTTCCTGCCGATCGTCTTTGTGATGAGAGAGGCCGGAAGAAGATAGACCGAAAGATAGCTGTTGCCAAGAGTTGGAGATTAGCCAAGTACTGTGTATTTGCTTCTGTATTGCGTGTGAAATGCAAGAATGCCAGAGAGGAAATACAAGTGCAGGGGGCCTTGTATTTATAGGGGCAGCCAAGTCTTGTCCTCTGGTGGGCGATCGCCTTCCGGCCATTATAATAATGAGGCGATCGTCCGCCGGCCAATATTATAATGGGGCGATCACCCGGGCTGTCGGGCTAAAGTCCAAGGAAAAGGCTGGCAGTCTGCCTAAAGTCCAAAGCTACAGCAGGCAGCCAGCTGGGCGGTCCAATGAGGGGCCAGCAAGCGTCCGGAGTCAGTCATATGCGGCCCTACTGACAACTTTCGGCGGCTTGTCGGCTGGTGGAAAGATTCGTCCAGGCTGTGGTCAATGATCCGAGATTCGCGGATCTTGTCTCGGCTCTTGCACGTGGTGACTGTCCTGAGGCTCGGCTTTTGCCGACTGGATGGCCATCGGCCCTGATTGACATGAGGCGGTCGTCTCTAGCTGGTCATCAGAGGTCGTCATCGGCCAGTTGCTGAGGGTCGGCATTGGTCGGTCACCAAGGATCGGTCGGCAGATGCCGAGTGATGATCGTCTCCAGTCGGTCGCCAGGAGTCGGTCGCCGAGTACCGAGTGACGATCGTCTCTGAGGTCGATCGCTAGGAGTCGGTCGCCAAGTACCGAGAGACGATCGTATATGATGTCGATCGCTCGGCACCGGGACTTGTCCTGGGACCTTTGGTTGGCCGATTTAGCTTGTCCGCTGGGTTAAGGCTGTTAGGAATATGCCCTCGAATGCCACTCAGAGGATGAGAGAGTGAGAGCAATTGTATTGTAATTATGAATATTATATTTAATAAGGCAATTATTATTTCTATATTATTGTATATCACTGGCATTGTGATTTGGTATATAGAATAGTAGTCCTTGCATTTGAGAGTGAACATTCTACTCCTTATAGAGATAAGGAGATAGGCACTAGAAGTGTTTAGAGCTCGAATGCTTAACTAGTTCGCAAGTCGATAAAACTTAACAGGACATTAAGTTTTAATAAGACTTGTATAACTGATGCTAGACGTGTGCACGCCTTGATAGCATAGTTATAAGTATATTGGTGGGACCAAGATACTCGAACACGACTCATACTCGATTCACCACACGGTATTCACTCTCGGAGAGTCGATGACGAATCGAAAGGTTGTGATAGTATACGTAGACCTTTGACTTGAGGGTTCGGAGAAGATGTGTCTCGTGACGTTTAGTTTGTCATTAGAGTAGTTAGACTCATTTGCTTAATTGCCGAGTCGACCTCAAGTGCGGACTATACGGGCAGTAGTAGTCTTTGCCGACGCCAAGAAAGGATTCTATCTCTGTTAGTGAGCAAAGCGAATGTCCTATACGGTTAATGGCAAATAAGATTATAAGTCTTTGGCCAAAGCATTCGATATAGTCGTATTAGATACACTATTAATCATCGGTCTTGATTTGCATTAACACATGTATAGAGTTTAGTCAACAGTAGGGTTTGACTTTACCGTGACCAAGACTTGACCGACATCGATGAAGGGTCTATACGTATATAGTATTCACGACATAATGGTTCCGGAATGATTCGCTCATTCGTTCTCGCCGAGGTTTACAAGGCGGCCCGCCAGTCGGGCTAAGTGCCGCCCGCACTCATCGGTTCCTCCCAATGCCTATGAGACGAACCTACGGAGTCGCGCAATAGGATCATTGATGTATAAATGTGAATTAATAATCTCTCTTATAATATTAGATATTAGATATCTAATTTTGATTTATCGGATAAATCAAATAGCGGTCTTATGAATTGTAAGTAGGTTACTGGTGTAACACCCCAAATCCGCTCAGGGATATTACACGCCGTAGAAGCTTTCCTTAAGGATCTACCAGGCTGGTAACAACAATCGAACAACTCGACAATGCCTTTAAGGCTAAAAAGACTCAGTAGACCGATTTGGCCTTTCAATAAAAACATACAACTCTAACACATTACATACCCACGCAGGGGTCGAATACAAAATGCTCCCGTACAACGGGGAAAAATACTGCAGCGGAAATAAAATACAACTAAGCCAATACGACATCAACAGGTCCTCGTGTGATTAGTATCGTTCATCTTTCATCATCCTTCATGCCGACCCTGTGCTCTGCTCCAAAACCTGAATGCAATACAGACATCCACCCCCCGAATACTCGAGGGTTAGCAAAACTCCACTGTTTTGCTAGTGCAAGTATAAAATACGAAAACGAGCCATACATATCATACTCCACGGGACATGTTAATCATAAAACATACTTCCCGAGGTAAATCACTTAATCAAAACGGTTAAATCGAAAGATAGGGGTAAACCCGATATACATCTTGTGAAAACATTTTACGATCTCGGGAGTTTTGAAATATTTGGGATTTTAAGAATTCTCAAACCTTTCAAAAACATTTAGGGACACAGCCCAAAATTCATTTTCCCAAAACATAAATTCGATAACAACAAATGGGGTCCACGACCCGATCATACCAGAACAACCTGTTTCCACAGATTATTCGCGTCCCGTGCTAGCAAGCCACGGACCTCAGATGCTCACGTAGAACAAACCCGAGTGAATAACCCACAGGGAAACTATATCAAATCACATGTCACCGTAACCGCAGTCACGTGACTACAAGCACATATACGTACATAATCAAACCACAACCATAAGTTATCCCGGCATCGCGCTAACAAGCCACGAACCTCGGAGTCCCCGCAAGACATACCCGATGATAACCCCACAAGTTATCTCGGCATCGGGCTAACAAGCCACGAACCTCGGAGTCCCCGCAAGACATACCCGGATTGGATAACCCTACGGTCACGCCCGACCCATACTAGCAAGTATGGATCCCGGAGATTCAACAATCCTACCCGGAGGCACGTCACATACATCAAGCACACAACAATAATCACTTATCAAGCCAAACAACATTAAGCATCACAACCTCCTTTCAAGGAGTAACAACTAATATCACACACATTACGTTCTTACCGAACAAGTACACAATAACAATACGTAATCCCCGGCAAAGGATTACGGTCTATCAAACTCACTCGAAGTGATCATATTATCTTTCAACATACAAAACCAACACACATATTCCGAGAACACATATTCACGAAGTATACGAATTATCGTTGAAAGACAACATTTATCGAGAACATACCGATCCCTTTTTACGTTCATTAAACATTTGGATTTCGTATAAAAATCATTTATCAACAATTATGCCTATGAAACATGAAACGTATGGGCAAGATACTTGCCTCGATACCACGAGCACGGAACCACGAACGGACACGGCTCAACCGGGAAGCTTCGAAACACCCGACGCTATCGAAACGAAAGACGACGACGAACGAAAGGGTTCAACATGGTTTCTTCGCAAGAAACACGACCCTAACATCATACAATCAATAAATCATCGATCATACGAGGAAGAATAATCGTAGAACGCCCGAAAAACCCTCTAAGACATTCTACCGGACACCTTCAAGGCGTCGATCAAGAACTCGACCAAAACAACGAATCGATACGATCCAACCATGAAATAACAAGGGAAAAGATATAAAACATATAAATAATCATCAATCCATCACAATCCTAAGTTAAATCGGATTAAAACGGATGAAAACAACCAAAACACCCAATTTCCCCAAAACTAGATTTCTAGGAAATCTGACCTGATTCGGTAGATCGGAGGATGTTATAGGACGGATGATTGATGATATGAACCTCAAAACTTCATGGTTTCATTGTCCAACAACATCTCTAGATGATTCACACACCCACAGCCGCGTACGGGAAGAAAAAGAATGAGAAATGGATGAAGAAAAACGCTGACAGGCCTTAAATAGCCGATCGCCACGGTTACGACGAATCGCCACGGCTTACGACGAATCGCCATGGCCGAACTCATCGCTCGTAGAAATGCCGGAACGTTACGACGCATCGCCGTTGCCTTACGACGTAATCGCCTTACGACGAATCGCCGATCACTACCGCACGTTACTCGCCGGGCTCGCCCGATCATGCCCGGCCATGACTCGGTCGGGACCAACTCCGACGGCCCGAACGACCCCGAAACCCGAACCTGAGTACGAATCGAAGATACGGTTACGAATTACTCGAAAATACGAATCCGAGCACTAAGAGAACACACGATTCCGACCACCCGAAGGCTCGAAATTCGACAACGGAAAGTAATTACCCCAAACTTTAGAAAATTACGAAAATGGCCCAAAACACCTGAAAATCACGATACGTGATCGAAACACCAAGCCAAATCTCGAAACACGAATATTAACATTAAATGAACTTACGAGAAAGTCGAAACAACAGTTTCGGACGAGATTCGCAAGAATCGAACTCAAGTGCGGAAAAACCGCTAAAAAGCACGGAACTCAACAAAACGGCACCGAAACGTGCTCGGATGACAAAAAGTGCAGAATTAATCATTCTCGGAATGACGAAACGGTCATGAGCGAGTCGTCAAAACGGACTTCCGCCGAAAAAAGAAATTTACCAAAAATCGAAAATTGCGGATATTACAACTGGGTGATTACTTTAATTCATAAATTATATTTCTTAGAGAAATATATATTTGTGTTTGATATAATTAATTAATTGGATTAATTAATTAGTCCAAACACATTGGAAATAAAACAGATTCGTTTGACGAACATCCGGTTCACGAGGATTCGTTTTGATTTAACATCCAAAGACACGAGCCGAGTAAATTCGACCCGTCTTCTTGGAAATTTCCCTTAAGGCCGCCCCCCTCCATCTCTTGTCTCTTATATACTTATTTTATGTCACTAGGTGACATATGTGGGGTGTATTTGATACCCTCAATCATGTGTTAAATGTAGACTTTCATTTTTTTATAAATAAAAGTCTTTAAAAAGGAGTGAGGACAACTTCTTCTTGCTTTAACTCATAATCACGAATTTGAGAGAGAGTAAGGTTGAAAACTTCATCTTGATCTTAGAGACAAGATATAAGAAGAATACATTGAGAGAGAAAATTCCTACAAGCTTCCCTAGCCGCATTCTTGAAGAAAGGAAGCTTGTCGATTTTTTCATCAAGTTCCGGCGTGTGAAGTAGAGGCATCTTGCTTTAGGTGCTTGGAACGAAGGGCTCTTCATCATCATCATCATCATCATCATCATCATACGAAGGTTTTTCAGAGACATCATAGGTATGGGACTTTGATTCCTTGATCTTCGTATTTTTCTTTTCGTATATACGTTACTTGATCGATCCTCTTAGGGATTCCGTTTATTCTCCCGCTATGCTTATTTTATGTGGAATCCCAACAAAGGGTATCGAGCGAGGTCAAATATATCGTATATATGATCATCCTTGCATTTGGAATGTTATTTGATGATGTTTATGATTTAGAATCATAATAGATATAATCGAAGAAATTTAATCGTTCGTAGTAAGTCAAGTTTCGACTATTTTATGTGAATTATAAATCTGAAAAATTTGATTTTTGTTGATTTATAAGTTCTTCATGAAGTTAAGAAACTTTTTCGCTTTGGAAGCGAGTGAAAAAATGAGAAAATGGGGTTAAACACGAATACCGCATTTAAGACGCACGGGCAGCATTTATCGATCGCTGCCGCCGGCCGAGAGTGACTCGTAGGCTATCAGAGCTGATCGCCAGCCGCTGGCGGGGCCGAGAGTGACTCGTCCGGGCGGTTTTTAGTTTTCGCCCGATTTTGAATCGGGCCGTGGGTCGGGCCTCGATACCGGATTTTCCGACTCCATTTTTGTGTTTATCTTTCGTTGTAATAATTTCCGAAATTTAAATTGGATTTAATTAGATTTAATAAAATATTTGGAATATTTTTTTAAGGGAAATTATTAGACGAGAATATTGTTTTGGCCGGATTAAAATGACGATTATAAATATTAATTTGATTAATATTGTAGAAATTAAATAAATTAATTTTTATATTAATTGGATTAATATATTAATTGATCATTTAATTTCATTTACCGTTACATGTTGTATGGAATGCCTTATGTGATGGTGATATAGCTCGTGGACTTAGTTGTTGATTTGTTCGATTCGATATGGTTGTAAAGGCCATTTTGAGCCTATTTATTTTTACTAAAAAATATGTATAAAAGGACGTATTGTTCAATGATGTAATTATTCATATGGCTATGACGAAGACCGAAGACGACCGACTGGAAGACGAAGAATCAATACTGTATTTTTCTTTTTGTTATTTGGCTTGGCCCAATACTTAGGAAAAAGTCCATGAGCTATATGTTGGTAGTAACTAGGTTGCTATTTATTGTTTTTCATTTTGAATGATTGACAAACCACAAACCGCGCTTATAAACGGATTAATGTGCAAAGTGTAACATATAATCGCGTTAATACTCCCACTTACAAACACTAAGTTATAAGGTTGCGAGGTTTCCTACCCTCCGTCAAACTCATGGAAAATTGAAATCTAAACCGGAATATTATTCTTCCGAGTATGTCGGGGTAATATTTTTGGGGAAAGTTGATAAATTCCTAGAGTGCATTAGATGCCTTTGGTTGTGACAAATCAAACCCCTATAAACCGTATGGGTTGCCGGGTAAGATTCAATTGTCAGACTAATAGGAGTTGACGGTTTAAACTTAGATAGTTCAGCGAGCCATAGAAACCGAATGAGTTGAGGGCAAGTGAACTAGGGGTAAAAGAAGATCGAATCATCCATTAGATGGGTTGGTATTAGACACCACTTTATAAAGAATAATAGAATATAAACCGTATGGGTTGCCCTCTATTAAACTTTGTAAAGAAATCGATCACCACTATGAAGTCACCCAAGACTTCCGGATTTAACATGGGAGTGTGTAAATGCCGATAAAAGAGTGGGAGCCGAGTTATGAATAAAGAAAGTCCTTAAATTCTTTACTCGGATCATAATTAAACAATCACTAACGAATCTCAAATTATTCTCTGCAGTTAACAAAACTCTCAATATGACAATGAACCCACTCGCTATACAACTTGAAAAGAACGTCTGACCGGTCCGAACTATGTGGATCAAGCCGAACGTGAGGATTGTCCTAACTATGGAAATGATGGGATACGTCTTGGAGGCGGACATCCCAGCGGCTCCTGCAAGAACCCGAGCCAATCAGGAAGATGTCGATGCCCATGAGAAATGGGTAAAAGACGACATAAGAGTGCGAGGGTACATTTTAGGCTCAATGACCAATGAGCTTCAACGTGCCCATGAAAATATGACGTCTTCACGAGCCATCTTAGCGCACCTGGCTGAGCTCTATAGAGAGCATAGCCGAACTGCTAGATATGAGATATCAAAGCAATTATTCGGCGCCAGGATGAAGGAAGGAGAGAAGGTTGGAGACCATGTCCTCAAGATGATCTCGATGATTGAGAGATTGGAAGCTCTAGATTTTCATATGCATGCATCTCTCCAAACTGACCTTATCCTGCAGTCACTTCCTGACTCCTTTTCCCAATTTGTCATGAACTTCAACTGCAATGAGATTGCATGTAACGTAGCTGGGCTAATGAACAAACTGACGACTGGCCAGTCTCAGATGAAGACAAAGGGAAAGGAAGCTGCACTTGTGATTTCTTGTAAGACTTGGAAGTCCAAGAATAAGAAGAAAAAGAACAAGAAGCAGTTAGGTCCGATAGCCAAGATCGACAAGGGAAGGGGCAAGGCCCCAATGGTTCAAAAGAGCAAAGGGGCCAAGAAAACGGATGTATGCCTCAACTGTGGTGAGCTAGGCCACTGGAAGAGGTATTGTCCAAAGCTTGACCGTAATGCGCCTTCAGGTACGGAACTATTGGTTTTAGAAACAAATTGTTCTGTAACTGTATATTCTACTTCTTGGATACTTGATTCCGGTGCGAGTTCTCACATTTGTACAATGAATCAGGATCTGGAACGAAGTAGGAAGCTGGATTCAGGGGAGGTGATGGTCACCGTCGGAAGTGGGCATATTGTCGAGGCTTCTGATATCGGATCCCTTATGTTGGATTTAGAATCTGGTTTTATTCTCACTTTAGATGATGTACTTGTTTTTCCCAAGGGGCACAAGAATATTGTATCAATTCCGGTCATGGACCGAAAGGGATTTCACTTCTTTATTGGAGATGGGTCCTGTCATATTTATTTCAGAAATAAATTGGTTGGTACTGCTACATTATTAAATGGTTTATACCATTTAAATTTAAAGAATAAGACAACTGTGAACACTATAACTAGGAAGCGTGGTAGGGATGAAACGAACCAAGCACTTAAGTGGCATCTTAGACTTGGTCATATCGGTCAGACCAAGGTTCATAAAATGGAGAAAGATGGGCTTACGGGTCCATTGGGATCAGATCCCTATCCAACTTGTGAATCTTGCCTTCAAGGCAAAATGACTAAGTTACCTTCGCAGGACTTTTAAAAGAGTCACTGAAAACTCGATTGATCCATACCGACGCCTCGTGGCCCTTTGAAGTGGCACGAGACGGCTTTCAAGATTTCATTACATTCACCGATGACCATACTGTATGGATTCGTACTTAATGAAACATAAGTCCAAGCTTTTGAAAAATTCAAGGAATTTAAAGCCCTAGTTGAAAATCAAACAGTAACCGTGTTAAGACTCTTCTGGCCGATCGGGTGGTGAGTACATGAGTACCGAATTTGATGAGTTCTTAAAAGAACTAGGAATAGTGTCACAATTCACTCCTCCAGCTACTCCACAATTAAATGGTGTATTAGAAAGAAGGAACCGAACCTTGTTGGACATGGTTCGCTCCATGCTTAACTATACTGATTTACCGATTTATATGTGGGGTTACGCGCTCCTTACTGCTGTGCATATCTTGAACAGATGTCCTTCCAAATCCGTTCCTAAGACTCCCCATGAGATGTGGAGAGGTAGGAAACCAAGTCTTAATCACATTAGGATTTGGGGATGCCCTGCTTATGTCAAGAAGACTAAAGTAGAGAAATTGGAAACTAGGTCTGTGAAAGGTCGTTTCATAGGATATCCAGGGGATTCCATGGGATATCTATTCTACATGCATGAAGATCATAAAATCATCGTTGCTATACAAGCACACTTCCTGGAAGATCAGTTTATTCAGGAAGGAGGGGCAGGTAGAAATATTTCTTTGGAAGAAATAAAAGAAACACCAAATGAGACACCTATGCAAGATACAAGAACCGAACCTTCTGAAATACAGATACCACCTCGCAAGTATAGTAGAATTTCTCAATTACCTGAGAGGTATGGCTATCTGCATCAAGAGGAACTAGGTGTCCATGAGATGACAGAAAGTAGTCAAGATAATGATCCTTCTACATACGACCAAGCGATGGTAGACGTTGACTCCACTAAGTGGCAAGAAGCTATGGAAGCTGAGATAGACTCAATGCATGCTAATCAGGTCTGGACTTTAGTAGATCGTCCTAAAGGCATAGTGCCTATTGGAAACAAATGGATCTATAAGAGAAATACTGATGGAGATGGCAAGGTTGATACCTATAAGGTTAGGCTTGTGGCAAAGGGTTATTCCCAAAGAGAAGGAATCGATTACTTTGAGACCTTCTCGCCTGTAGCTATGATTAAGTCTATTCGCATGATGCTTGATATAGCAACCCACTTAGATTATGAAATATGGCAAATGGATGTGAAAACGGCATTCCTAAATGGATTCCTCGAGGAGGAGATTTATATGGAACAGCCTAAGGGATTCATATCTCAAACCAATATTCATAAAGTATGCAAACTTCAGCGTGCCATTTATGGACTGAAGCAAGCTTCACGGAGTTGGAATCTTCGTTTTAATGAGACAGTCAAAGAGTTTGATTTTGTTCAAAACGAAGAAGAGCCCTGTATTTACAAGAAGGTTAGTGGGAGCAAAATTGCATTCTTAATACTATATGTAGATGACATTCTACTTATAGGAAACGACGTAGAATGCTCACCGTGAAAGCTTGGCTTTCTAAAGAGTTCTCAATGAAAGACTTGGGAGAAGCTACCTATATTCTCGGGTATTCGTCTCTACCGGATAGAGCAAAAAGAATGTTAGGTCTTTCCCAAGCCCTCTACATAGAAAAGATCCCAAGCGATTTAGGATGGAAGATTCTAAAAGAGGGTTTCTACCTATGCAACATGGTGCAAAACTTTCCTTAGAGATGTGTCCTCAAAGTGAGGAAGATAGAAAGGAAATGAGCAAGGTACCTTATGCTTCAAAGCAAGAGGTAGCCTTATGTATGCAATGATTTGCACTAGACCGACATTGCCTATCCGTGAGCGTAGTAAGTCGGTTTCACCAAATCCAGGCAGAACATTGATCGTCAGAAAGAACATTCTTAAGTACCTAAGGAGGACTAAAGACTTGGTTCTTACATACGGCGGTGGAGAACTAAGAGTGATGGGTTATACAGACTCGATTTTTCTGGGGACATGGATGCTCGATGTCCACATCGTGGTATATCTTTACTCCGAATGGTGGGGCGATTTCTTGGAGAAGTGCCAAGCAAAGTTCGACCGCTATCTCCACATGTCAAGCCGACATCGTGCAGCCACGAGGCTGCTAAAGAAGCTTTTGGATAAAGAAGTTCACCGAGGAACTTCAAGTGGTTCCTAACGCAGAAGCCCGTGACACTGTTTTGTGACAACGACGGAGTCATTGCATGTGCTAAGGAGCCTAGGGCTCACCACAACACCAAACATATTGCGAGAAAATATCATTTTGTTAGAGAAATGGTTCGGGATGGGAATGTTACACTACAGAGAGTAGACACAAGAAATAACGTTGCCGATCCGCTTACTAAGCCACTATCTCGGAAGGTCTTAGAGAGACATCGGAGAGTATGGGTATTAGATACCATAGTTTGTGGCATTGAGTGCAAGTGGGAGATTGTTAGGAATATGCCTCGAATGCCACTCAGAGGATGAGAGAGTGAGAGCAATTGTATTGTAATTATAAATATTATATTTAATAAGGCAATTATTATTTCTATATTATTGTATATCACCGGCATTGTGATTTGGTATATAGAATAGTAGTCCTTGCATTTGAGAGTGAACATTCTACTCCTTATAGAGATAAGGAGATAGGCACTAGAAGTGTTTAGAGCTCGAATGCTTAACTAGTTCGCAAGTCGATAAAACTTAACAGACATTAAGTTTTAATAAGACTTGTATAATCGATGCCAGGACGTGTGCACGTCTTGATAGCATAGTTATAAGTATATTGGTGGGACCAAGATACTCGAACACGACTCATACTCGATTCACCACACGGTATTCACTCTGAGAGTCGATGACGAATCGAAAGGTTGTGATAGTATACGTAGACCTTTGACTTGAGGGTTCAAGAGAAGATGTGTCCGTGACGCTTAGTTTGTCATTAGAGTAGTTAGACTCATTTGCTTAATTGCCGAGTCGACCTCGAAGTGCGGACTATACGAGCAGTAGCGCCTTTTGCCGTACGCCAAGAAAGGATTCTATCTCTCGTTAGTGAGCAGGCGAATGTCCTATACGGTTAATGGCAAATAAGATCATAAGTCTTTGGCCAAAGCATTCGATATAGTCGTATTAGATACACTATTAATCATCGGTCTTGATTTGCATTAACACATGTATATAGTTTAGTCAACAGTAGGTTTGACTTTACCGTGACCCAAGACTTGACCGACATCGATGAAGGGTCTATACGTATATAGTATTCACGACATAATGGTTCGGAATGATTCGTTCATTCGCTCGCCGGGGTTTACAAAGGCGGCCCGCTAGTCGGGCTAAGTGCCGCCCGCACTCATCGTTCCTCCCAATGCCAGCTGAGACGAACCTACGGAGTCGCGCAATAGGATCATTGATGGATAAATGTGAATTAATAATCTCTCTTATAATATTATATATTAGATATCTAATTTTGATTTATCGGATAAATCAAATAGCGGTCTTATGAATTGTAAGTAGGTTACTCGGTGATTACTTTAATTCATAAATTATATTTCTTAGAGAAATATATATTTGTGTTTGATATAATTAATTAATTGGATTAATTAATTAGTCCAAACACATTGGAAATAAAACGGATTCGTTTGATGAACATCCGGTTCACGAGGGATTCGTTTTGACGAACATCCAGTACACGAGCCGAGTAAATTCGACCCGTCTTCTTGGAAATTTCCCTTAAGGCCGCCCCCCCTCCATCTCTTGTCTCTTATATACTTATTTTATGTCACTAGGTGACATATGTGGGGTGTATTTGATACCCTCAATCATGTGTTAAAGGTAGACTTTCATTTTTTTTATAAACAAAAGTCTTTAAAAAGGAGTGAGGACAACTTCTTCTTGCTTTAACTCATAATCACGAATTTGAGAGAGAGAGTAAGGTTGAAAACTTCATCTTGATCTTAGAGACAAGATATAAGAAGAATACATTGAGAGAGAAAATTCCTACAAGCTTCCCTAGCCGCATTCTTGAAGAAAGGAAGCTTGTCGATTTTTTCATCAAGTTCCGGCGTGTGAAGTAGAGGTATATTGCTTTAGGTGCTTGGAACGAAGGGCTCTTCATCATCATCATCATCATACGAAGGTTTTTCAGAGACATCATAGGTATGGGACTTTGATTCCTTGATCTTCGTATTTTTCTTTTCGTATATACGTTACTTGATCGATCCTCTTAGGGATTCCGTTTATTCTTCCGTTGCGTTTATTTTCTGTGGAATCCCAACAAAGGCTTGGACGCATGGTCGCTGATCGGCAGGTCTGCCTAGGCTGCTCGGCAGTGACTAGGTCGCCCTAACTCCGAGGCGATCGCCGGTCGGAGAGTGTTAATTCTTGACACAACAGTATGCTCCTCCGACTTCACTCTAGACACCCATTTGTTCTTCAAAGCTCTCTTGCCTTTCGGCAACTTTACCAACTCGTACGTATTATTCTCATGCAAGGAACTCATCTCGTCTTGCATGGCATCCATCCACTCCTTCTTATTTTCATCCTCCATAGCCTCCGCAAAATATTCGGGCTCTCCCTCGTCGGTGAGTAAGACATATTCATCGGCCGAATAGCGAGCAGAGGGATGACGGTCTCTCGTCGACCGCCTAAGTGGAACAAAAGATGGCATGTTCATCACGGGTAGCTCGGGATGAGCTCCATCGGTGTCATCTTGTCTCAACTCATCGTTGTCACCGGCATCATGTTGTTCATCATTTTGGACATCCTCTCCACCGGGTGTCTCAACATGTTATGGAGGAACGGGGTCCAAATCAATAAGATCATAGTCGTGTTGTGGAGCCGACTCTCCATTCTCAACATCTTTCATCGTTTGATCTTCAACAAAAACAACATCTCTCGACCGAACAAGCCTTTTTATCACCGAGTCATATAATCTATACCCGAACTCATCAAGACCATAGCCGATAAAGATACATGGCTTCATCTTGGAATCAAGCTTTGATCTCTCATCATTCGGAATGTGTACAATAGCTTTACATCCGAAAAGCCGTAAGTGGTTGTATGAGATGTTTTTACCGCTCCACACTTTATCCGGGACATCAAATTCCAAAGGAACACACGGCGTCAAATTAATCACATGAACCGCCGTGTTCAGAGCTTCTCCCCAAAATGACTTTGGCAATCCGGCACGTGAGAGCAAACATCGAGCTCTCTCGACCAAAGTCCGGTTAATCCTCTCCGCCAAGCCATTTAGTTGCGGAGTCTTTGGTGGCGTCTTTTGATGTTGGATCCCTTGATCTCGGAAATATTCATCAAAGGGCCTGGTGTATTCTCCACCATTGTCCGTCCGAATACACTTTAGCTTCTTCCCGGTCTCTCTTTCCACCGAGGCATGAAATTGTTTGAAAACATCTAACACTTGATCTTTGGTCTTCAATGTAATATCCGAATTTATTATTGTGTATTTCATCTGTTTTGAACCATGTATTATTCAGAATCGTGATATCGATAATTGAAGTACGATATTCTCGTATTTGACCCCTTGTACATGAGTATGGCAACATGTAATTTTTCCCATGCAAATACGTGATAACATACACTAACAAGGATAGCTTAACGTACGTTATTTGTTAGAATTAGTGTACGCTACGAATGTAGCGTAACGTGCGTTAACCAGTCAATTATTGAGCTGGGTGGCTAGCACATGCGCCAGCCGGACGTGGGTCCGGATAATATTCCCGCAGACAAACCTGGACAATTTTGGAGTCAACGCTTATTAGCGTGCGCTAAGGATAGTTGGATAGCGTGCGCTAATCAGCTAACGTGCAGAAAACTTTATATAAGGGACAACACTCCATTTTTTCTTGTTCCCTTCATTCGTCCTCATTTCTTGATAGTCCAGAGAACCTTCTCTCCTTCTTAAACACACATAGACCACCTCCACTTAATCACTAAAGATTGAATGTCACTTGTGATTGATCATTAGAGCGGAGAAACGTCTTGATTTGGCAAACAAGCAACCGGAGTCGGATTCTGTAACACCCCCAAAACCGTATGGGAATATTACACGCCGTAAACCCTTTCCGCAAGGATCTACCAGGCTAAACGTCCATAAACAACCAAATGCTTGCCCGGCCAGGGTCAAACAATATAATAATACAGACCGTTAAGGTCACTTACACATAAACACACAGACCGATGAGGTCACACAACTCTATCAACCGGACTGACTAACAACATTACCCACACAGGGTTCCAAATACAATACAACGGAAGACTGAATCAACTCTAACAATACAAATAAACTCTACCAACTCTCAACTCTTGATTAGTATCGCAGCTCGTCATCCCCTTGTGCCAATCCTGTGACTGCTCCCCTGAACCTGCATGTACCTGGACGCAAAATGCATACATCCACCCCGAATACTTGGGGGTTAGTAAAACTCCACCGCTTTTACTAGTGCAAGTATCAAACCATACGAAATGTAACAAGCAAATAGCAACTACGAATTTAATACGGAAATCAATTATCAAAATGTTCCCGAGAAGTTTTAGAATTTCGAACTCAAGTAAGAGATATTTGAAAAGGAACACATCATCTCGGGGATTTTTAAAGCAGAAATTCTTTTGGATCTCGAGTCCCAATTTACAAAACCCTTTTCGTAAACATTAGGGCCTTAGCCCAATTCTCGTTTCAAAGCATACTAAATAATATATCATTATGAGTCCGAGATCCATATTTAAAATGTTACCCGAACAATCACTGCTACACGATCATTGTTCGTACACATCATGTACCGAACTCCGGAGGCCTCGACGGACCTTACACGGACCACACACACTTTTCGTACACATCATGTACCGAACTCCGGAGGCCTCAACGGACCCTACCCGGCCACACACACTGTTCGTACATATCATGTACCGAACTCCGGAGGCCTCAACGGACCTTACCCGGCCACAACATCGTTCGTACACATCATGTACCGAACTCCAGAGGCCTCGTCAGACCCTACCTGGATCACACACCTTGTCCGTACACGTCATGTAACGGACTCCAGAGGCCTCGTCAGACCCTACCTGGATCACACACTTTGTTCGTACACATCATGTACCGAACTCCAGAGGCCTCGTCGGACCCTACCTGGAACACACACACATCGACACGACACAATTCATAATCATTAAATGTCAAGCCATTCCACATTACACTGAAATGTACAATCAAGTTTGTAAACCAAAACAACACAAATATCACGATCATCACAACGACTCTTAACCAACATAACACACATTCGGTACACAATACATTGAACAACCACGTGTACAACCATCTCATATGTACATCGCAATCCTTCACAAATGGCACAACGCCTAACACGGATACCAATATATCACTATTATCACAAAGCCTTCAAATTTCGGAAAACACAACCAACTCAAACGGAACATATTTACTGAGGCAAGCAAAATCGTCATACATATCATACGTAATTACTAGTCACAAGATACAAGTCGTATAATAAGATACTTGCCTTAATAACCGCTACCAAACGCTCAAGAACACGGTCGACCGAAGCTCGGACCCTGAAGAAGACAATGAACGGAAGGGTTCCGACTCGAGTTCTTCACAAGAATTCGACCCTAACAACATAAATTCAATAAATCATCGATCATACGAGGAAGAATAATCGTAGAACGCCCGAAAACTCCTCTATGACATTTTACCGGACACCTTCAAGGCGTCGGTCAAGAACTCGACCAAAATAACGAATCGATACGATCCAACCATGGGTTAACAAGGGAAATGATACAATACATCCAAATAATCATCAATCCATCACAATCCTAAGTTAAATCGGATTAAACGGACGAAATCGAACAAAATACCCAAAATCCCCAAAATTAGATTTCTAGAAAATCTGACCTGATTCGCTCGATCAAAGGATGTTATAGGATGGATGATTGATGATATGAACTCCAAAACTTCATGGATTTGTTGACCAACAACATCTCTCCATGATAGGAACAACCCCACCGGAAGAGAAGTAGAAGAAGGAGAAAAATGGCGAAAAACGATCACTGGCCTTAAATAGCCGCACGGTGCCGCGGCACGTGCCCAAAAATGGCTCCTGGTGGTCGGCGGTGCCGCGGCCCGGCCGGCGTGTGCCGCGGCACCCGATCGGTTTGGCGAAAAATGCCACAGAGTGTGCCGCGCCTGCCGGTATGTGCCGCGGCCCTACGGCACGGCCGGAAGCCGCCGATCACTACCGGCCGAAGCCGCTGATCACCGGCCGTGACTTCGCCAAGACTGCCTGGGCCCAGATTGTTCGGCCATGTCGGCCGGGCCAACTCCGACGGCCCGAACGACCCCGAAACCCGAACTCGAATACGAATCGATGATACGGTTACGATGTACTCGCAAAGACGAATCTAATAGCTAAGAGAACACACAATTCACCACCCGAAGGCTCGAATGACAACGGAAGTAATTACCCAAAACTTTGGGAAATTACGAAAATGGCCCAAAACGTCCGAAAATCACGATACGCGATCGAAACACCAAAACAAAGCTTGAAAAAAGAATAATAACATTAAATGAACTTACGAGAAACTCGAAACAACAGCTTTGACGAGATTCGCAAGAATCGAACTCAAGTGCGGAAAAGCGTCTAAAAGTACTAACTCAACAAAACAACACCGAAACGAGCTCGATGACAAAAAGTGCAGAATTAATCATTCTCGAAATGACGAAACGGTCATGAGCGAGTCGTCAAAACGACTTCGCCGAAAAAGAAATTTACCGAAAATCGAAAATTGCGATATTACATTCTACCTCTTAAAAGAAGTTTCGTCCCGAAACTTAAAACAAGTAGGGAGAAGAAATATCCCGCCAGGAAAAACTCAACGAGATACAGAAGAAGTGCGTAACTCATGCCCAACGGCGAAACGTTACAAGCAACGCAACGGAATATACGGCGTGAAAACACGCTCCACGACGACCATCACGACGCCACCGGTATAGACATAATAAAATCAACAAGTGACAAGCGTCATCAAACAGATAATACAATCGAGTCGATTATCTGAACAATCATAAAACACAACGAACAAAAATCAATACGATTGACCAACCCAACGGTTCATCAATCAAAACGCGAGCCAAACGCTGAACAAATACGGAAATCCACCGCCCAATGGTGGGAAGATCGAAACGAGACTAATTTCTCAAACTTAAGGAAATTACGAAGGAGTCTGAACGTTCAACAATCACGAAATGAGATCAACAAAAAAAATGAACAATCAATGACCAACCATAACGATCGAGTCAACAAAAATCGAATAATCATGTTCGGATCACGAAGAACAATAAGGTTCAACCGACAAACTCCGAAGTTCACATTCGACTCGAGACAAAACTGTTAGGAATATGCCCTCGAATGCCACTCAGAGGATGAGAGAGTGAGAGCAATTGTATTGTAATTATGAATATTATATTTAATAAGGCAATTATTATTTCTATATTATTGTATATCACTGGCATTGTGATTTGGTATATAGAATAGTAGTCCTTGCATTTGAGAGTGAACATTCTACTCCTTATAGAGATAAGGAGATAGGCACTAGAAGTGTTTAGAGCTCGAATGCTTAACTAGTTCGCAAGTCGATAAAACTTAACAGGACATTAAGTTTTAATAAGACTTGTATAACTGATTCTAGGATGTGTGCACGTCTTGATAGCATAGTTATAAGTATATTGGTGGGACCAGTATACTCGAACACGACTCATACTCGATTCAGTCACACGGTATTCACTCTCGGAGAGTCGATGACGAATCGAGAGGTTGTGATAGTATACGTGGACCTTTGACTTGAGGGTTCAAAGAGAAGATGTGTCTCGTGACGTTTAGTTTGTCATTAGAGTAGTTAGACTCATTTGCTTAATTGCCGAGTCGACCTCGAAGTGCGGACTATACGGCAGTAGCGCCTTTGCCGTACGCCAAGAAAGGATTCTATCTCTGTTAGTGAGCAGCGAATGTCCTATACGGTTAATGGCAAATAAGATCATAAGTCTTTGGCCAAAGCATTCGATATAGTCGTATTAGATGCACTATTAATCACTGGTCTTGATTTGCATTAACACATGTATAGAGTTTAGTCAACGAGGGTTTGACTTTACCGTGACCAAGACTTGACCGGGACATCCGATGAAGGGTCTATACGTATATAGTATTCACGACATAATGGTTACGGAATGATTCGTTCATTCGTTCTCGCCTGGGTTTACAGGCGGCCCGCTAGTCGGGCTAAGTGCCGCCCGCACTCATTAGTTCCTCCCAATGCCTACCGAGACGAACCTACGAGTCGCGCAATAGGATCATTGATGGATAAATGTGAATTAATAATCTCTCTTATAATATTAGATATTAGATATCTAATTTTGATTTATCGGATAAATCAAATAGCGGTCTTATGAATTGTAAGTAAGTTACTGGGTGATTACTTTAATTCATAAATTATATTTCTTAGAGAAATATATATTTGTGTTTAATATAATTAATTAATTGGATTAATTAATTAGTCCAAACACATTGGAAATAAAATGGATTCGTTTGACGAACATCCGGTACACGAGGGATTCGTTTTGACGAACATCCAGTACACGAGCCGAGTAAATTCGACCCGTCTTCTTGGAAATTTCCCTTAAGGCCGCCCCCCCTCCCTATCTTGTCTCTTTCATACTTATTTTATGTCACTAGGTGACATATGTGTGGTGTATTTGATACCCTCAATCATGTGTTAAAGGAAGACTTTCATTTTTTTATAAATTAAAGTCTTTAAAAAGGAGAGATGACTACTTCTTCTTGCAAAAACTCATAATCACGAATTTGAGAGAGAGAGTAAGGTTGAAAACTTCATCTTGATCTTAGAGACAAGATATAAGAAGAATACATTGAGAGAGAAAATTCCTACAAGCTTCCCTAGCCGCATTCTTGAAGAAAGGAAGCTTGTCGATTTTTCCATCAAGTTCCGGCGTGTGAAGTAGAGGCATCTTGCTTTAGGTGCTTGGAACGAAGGGCTCTTCATCATCATCATCATCATACGAAGGTTTTTCAGAGACATCATAGGTATGGGACTTTGATTCCTTGATCTTCGTATTTTTCTTTTCGTATATACGTTACTTGATCGATCCTCTTAGGGATTCCGTTTATTCTTCCGCTATGCTTATTTTCTCGTGGAATCCCAACGGTGGTATCGAGCGAGGTCAAATATATCGTATATACGATCATCTTTGCATTTGGAATGTTATTTGATGATGTTTATGATTTAGAATCATAATAGATATAATCGAAGAAATTTAATCGCTCGTAGTAAGTCAAGTTTCGACTATTTTATGTGAATTATAAATCTGAAAAATTTGATTTTTGTTGATTTATAAGTTCTTCATGAAGTTAAGAAACTTTTTCGCTTTGGAAGCGAGTCGAAAAATGAGAAAACGGGGTTAAACACGAATACCGCACGAAGACGCAAATACCGCAGCAGCTCATCGATCGCCGCTCGCCACCGAGAGTGACTCGGTAGGCTTATCAGAAGCCGCCGCCACCGCTGGCAAAGGGCCGAGAGTGACTCGTCCGGGCGGTTGGGTTTTCGCCCGATTTTGAATCGGGCCGTGGATCGGCCTCGTACCGGATTTTCCGACTCCATTTTTGTGTTTATATTTCGTTGTAATAATTTCCAAATTTAAATTGATTTAATTAGATTTAATAAAATATTTGGAATATTTTTTTAAGGGAAATTATTAGACGAGAATATTGTTTTGGCCGGATTACTTTGAACGGATTAAAATGACGATTATAAATATTAATTTGATTAATATTGTAGAAATTAAATAAATTATTTTTTATATTAATTGGATTAATATATTAATTGATTATTTAATTTCATTTACCGTTACATGTTGTATGGAATGCCTTATGTGATGGTGATATAGCTCGTGGACTTAGTTGTTGATTTGTTCGATTCGATATGGTTGTAAAGGCCATTTTGAGCCTATTTATTTTTACTAGAAAATATGTATAAAAGGACGTATTGTTCAATGATGTAATTATTCATATGGCTATGACGAAGACCGAAGACGACCGACTGGAAGACGAAGAATCAATACTGTATTTTTCTTTTCGTTATTTGGCTTGGCCCAATACTTAGGAAAAAGTCCATGAGCTATATGTTGGTAGTAACTAGGTTGCTATTTATTGTTTTTCATTTTGAATGATTGACAAACCACAAACCGCACTTATAAACGGATTAATGTGCAAAGTGTAACATATAATCGCGTTAATACTCCCACTTACAAACACTAAGTTATAAAGGTTACGAGGTTTCCTACCCTCCGTCAAACTCATGGAAAATTGAATTCTAAACCGGAATATTATTCTTCCGAGTATGTCGGGGTAATATTTTTGGGGAAAGTTGATAAATTCCTAGAGTGCATTAGATGCCTTTGGTTGTGACAAATCAAACCCCTATAAACCGTATGGGTTGCCGGGTAAGATTCAATTGTCAGACTAATAGGAGTTGACGGTTTAAACTTAGATAGTTCAAATGAGCCATAGAAACCGAATGGGTTGAGGGCAAGTGAACTAGGGGTAAAAGAAGATCGAATCATCCATTAGATGGGTTGGTATTAGACACCACTTTATAAAGAATAATAGAATATAAACCGTATGGGTTGCCCTCTATTAAACTTTGTAAAGAAATCGATCACCACTATGAAGTCACCCAAGACTTAGGATTAAACAAGGGAGTGTGTAAATGCCGATAAAATAGTGGGAGCCGAGTTATGAATAAAGAAAGTCCTTAAATTCTTTACTCGGATCATAATTAAACAATCACTAACGAATCTCAAATTATTCTCTGCAGTTAACAAAAATCTCAATATGACAATGAACCCACTCGCTATACTACTTGAAAAGAACGTCCTGACTGGTCAGAACTATGTGGATCGGCCGGAACTTGAGTATTGTCCTAACTATGGAAATCTTGGGATACGTCTTGGAGGCGGACATCCTGGCTCCTCGCAAGAACCCGAGCCAATCGGAAGATGTCGATGCCCATGAGAAATGGGTAAAATATGACATAAGAGTGCGAGGGTACATGTTAGGCTCAATTTCCAATGTGATTCAACGTGCCCATGAAAAGTTGACGTCTTCACGAGCCATCTTAGCGCACTTGGCGGAGCTCTATGGAGAGCATAGCCGAACTGCTAGATATGAGATATCAAAGCAATTATTCGGCGCCAGGAGGAAGGAAGGAGAGAAGGTTGGGGACCATGTCCACAATATGATCACGAAGATTGAGAGATTGGAAGCTCTTGATTTTCAGATGCATGCATCTCTCCAACCGACCTTATCCTCGCAGTCACTTCGACTCCTTTTCCCAATTTGTCATGAACTTCAACCGCAATGAGATTGCATGTAACTTAGTCGGCTAATGAACAACCGACGACCGCCTCCTCGATGAAGACAAAGGGAAAGGAAGCTGCACTTGTAATTTCTTCTAAGACTTGGAAGTCTAAGAATAAGAAGAAAAAGAACAAGAAGCAGTTAGGTCCGATAGCCAAGATCGACAAGGGAAGGGGCAATGCCCCAATGGTTCAAAAGAGCAAAGGGGCCAAGAAAACGGATGTATGCCTCAACTGCGGTGAGCTAGGCCACTGGAAGAGGTATTGTCCAAAGCTTGACCGTAATGCGCCTTCAGGTACGGAACTATTGGTTTTAGAAACAAATTGTTCTGTAACTGTATATTCTACTTCTTGGATACTTGATTCCGGTGCGAGTTCTCACATTTGTACAATTAATCAGGATCTGGAACGAAGTAGGAAGCTGGATTCAGGGGAGGTGATGGTCACCGTCGGAAGTGGGCATAGTGTCGAGGCTTCTGATATCGGATCCCTTATGTTGGATTTAGAATCTGGTTTTATTCTCACTTTAGATGATGTACTTGTTTTGCCCAAGGGGCACAAGAATATTGTATCAATTCCGGTCATGGACCGAAAGGGATTTCACTTCTTTATTGGAGATGGGTCTGTCGTATTTATTTGAAATAAATTGGTTGGTATGCTACATTATTAAATGGTTTATACCATTTAAATTTAAAGAATAAGACAACTGTGAACACTATAACTAGGAAGCGTGGTAGGGATGAAACGAACCAAGCACTTAAGTGGCATCTTAGACTTGGTCATATCGGTCGGACCAAGGTTCATAAAATGGAGAAAGATGGGCTTACGGGTCCATTGGGATCAGATCCCTATCCAACTTGTGAATCTTGCCTTCAAGGCAAAATGACTAAGTTACCCTTCGCAGGACTTTTGAAAGAGTCTGTGAAAAACTTGATTGATCCATACCGACGCTTTGTGGCCCTTTTCAAGTGGCACGAGACGGCTTTCAGATTTCATTACATTCACCGATGACCATACTGTATGGATTCGTGTACTTAATGAAACATAAGTCAAGCTTTTGATAAATTCAAGGAATTTAAAGCCATAGTTTAAAATCAAACAGTAACCGTGTTAAGACTCTTCGTCGATCGGGGTGGTGAGTACATGAGTACCGAATTTGATGAGTTCTTAAAAGAACTAGGAATAGTGTCACAATTCACTCCTCCAGCTACTCCACAATTAAATGGTGTATCAGAAAGAAGGAACCGAACCTTGTTGGACATGGTTCGCTCCATGCTTAACTATACTGATCTACCAATTTATCTGTGGGGTTACGCGCTCCTTACTGCTGTACATATCTTTAACAGATGTCCTTCCAAATCCGTTCCTAAGACTGCCCATGAGATGTGGAGAGGTAGGAAACCAAGTCTTAATCACATTAGGATTTGGGGATGCCCTGCTTATGTCAAGAAGACTAAAGTAGAGAAATTGGAAACTAGGTCTGTGAAAGGTCGTTTCATAGGATATCCAGGGGATTCCATGGGATATCTATTCTACATGCACGAAGATCATAGGATCATCGTTGCTATACAAGCACACTTCCTGGAAGATCAGTTTATTCAGGAAGGAGGGGCAGGTAGAAATATTTCTTTGGAAGAAATAAAAGAAACACCAAATGAGACACCTATGCAAGATACAAGAACCGAACCTTCTGAAATACAAATACAACCTCGCAAGTCTAGTAGAATTTCTCAATTACCTGAGAGGTATGGCTATCTGCATCAAGAGGAACTGGGTGTCCATGATATGATAGAAAGTAGTCAAGAGAATGATCCTTCTACATACGACCAAGCGATGGTAGACGTTGACTCCACCAAGTGGCAAGAAGCTATGGAAGCTGAGATAGACTCAATGCATGCTAATCAGGTCTGGACTTTAGTAGATCGTCCTAAAGGCATAGTGCCTATTGGAAACAAATGGATCTATAAGAGAAAGACTGATGGAGATGGCAAGGTTGATACCTATAAGGCCAGGCTTGTGGCAAAGGGTTATTCCCAAAGAGAAGGAATCGATTACTTCGAGACCTTCTAGCATGTAGCTATGATTAAGTCTATTCGCATGATGCTTGCTATAGCAGCCCACTTTGATTATGAAATATGGCAAATGGATGTGAAAACGGCTTTCCTAAATGGATTCCTCGAGGAGGAGATTTATATGGAATGACTAAGGGATTCATATCTCAAACCAATATTCATAAAGTATGCAAACTTCAGCGTGCCATTTATGGATGAAGCAAGCTTCACGGAGTTGGAATCTTCGTTTTAACGAGAGGTCAAAGAGTTTGATTTTGTCCAAAACGAAGAAGAGCCCTGTATTTACAAGAAGGTTAGTGGGAGCAAAATTGCGTTCTTAATACTATATGTAGATGACATTCTACTTATAGGAAACGACGTAGGAATGCTCGATTACGTGAAAGCTTGGCTTTCTAAAGAGTTCTCAATGAAAGACTTGGGAGAAGCTACCTATATTCTGGGTATTCGTCTCTACCGGGATAGAGCGAAAAGAATGTTAGGTCTTTCCCAAGCCCTCTACATAGAAAAAATCCTGAAGCGATTTAGGATGGAAGATTCTAAAAGAGGGTTTCTACCTATGCAACATGGTGCAAAACTTTCCTTAGAGATGTGTCCTCAAAGTGAGGAAGATAGAAAGTAAATGAGCAAGGTACCTTATGCTTCAGCAGTAGGTAGCCTTATGTATGCAATGATTTGCACTAGATCGGACATTGCCTATGCTGTGAGCATAGTAAGTCGGTTTCAGTCAAATCCAGGGCAGGAACATTGGACTGCTGTAAAGAACATTCTTAAGTACCTAAGGAGGACTAAAGACTTGGTTCTTACATACGGCGGTGGAGAACTAAGAGTGATGGGTTATACAGACTCGATTTTTCGGGGACATGGATGCTCGATGTCCACATCGGGGTATATCTTTACTCGAATGGTGGGGCGCTTGGAGAAGTGCCAAGCAAAGTTCGACCGCTATCTCCACATGTCAAGCCGAATATCGCAGCCACGGAGGTCGCTAAAGAAGCTTTTGGATAAAAAGTTCACCGAGGAACTTCAAGTGGTTCCTAACGCAGAGAAGCCCGTGACACTTTTGTGACAACGACGAGCATTGCCAGACAGCTAAGGAGCCTAGGGCTCACCACAACACCAAACATATTGCGAGAAAATATCATTTTGTTAGAGAAATGGTTCGGGATGGGAATGTTACATCAGAGAGTAGACACAAAGAAATAACGTTGCCGATCCGCTTACTAAGCCACTATCTCGTAAGGTCTTAGAGAGACATCTGGAGAGTATGGGTATTAGATACCATAGTTTGTGGCATTGAGTGCAAGTGGGAGATTGTTAGGAATATGCCTCGAATGCCACTCGAGGATGAGAGAGTGAGAGCAATTGTATTGTAATTATGAATATTATATTTAATAAGGCAATTATTATTTCTATATTATTGTATATAATCGGCATTGTGATTTCGTATATAGAATAGTAGTCCTTGCATTTGAGAGTGAACATTCTACTCCTTATAGAGATAAGGAGATAGGCACTAGAAGTGTTTAGAGCTCGAATGCTTAACTAGTTCGCAAGTCGATAAAACTTAACAGGACATTAAGTTTTAATAAGACTTGTATAATCGATGCTAGACGTGTGCACGTCTTGATAGCATAGTTATAAGTATATTGGTGGGACCAAGATACTCGAACACGACTCATACTCGATTGACCACACGGTATTCACTCTCGGAGAGTCGATGACGAATCGAGAGGTTGTGATAGTATACGTGGACCTTTGACTTGAGGGTTCAGTAGAAGATGTGTCTGTGACGTTTAGTTTGTCATTAGAGTAGTTAGACTCATTTGCTTAATTGCTGAGTCGACCTCGAAGTGTGGACTATACGGGCAGGTAGCAGTCTTTGATGTACGTCAAGAAAGGATTCTATCTCCTGTTAGTGAGCAGGCGAATGTCCTATACGGTTAATGGCAAATAAGATCATAAGTCTTTGGCCAAAGCATTCTGATATAGTCGTATTAGATGCACTATTAATTAGTCGGTCTTGATTTGCATTAACACATGTATAGAGTTTAGTCAACAGTAGGGTTTGACTTTACCGTGACCCGAAGACTTGACCGGGACATCTGATGAAGGGTCTATACGTATATACTATTCATGACATAATGGTTCTGGAATGATTCGTTCATTCGTTCTCGCCTGGGTTTACAGGCGGCCCGCTAGTGGCTAAGGCCGCCCGCACTCATTAGTTCCTCCCAATGCCTACCGAGACGAACCTACGGAGTCGCGCAATAGGATCATTGATGGATAAATGTGAATTAATAATCTCTCTTATAATATTATATATTAGATATCTAATTTTGATTTAATGGATAAATCAAATAGCGGTCTTATGAATTGTAAGTAAGTTACTGGGTGATTACTTTAATTCATAAATTATATTTCTTAGAGAAATATATATTTGTGTTTAATATAATTAATTAATTGGATTAATTAATTAGTCCAAACACATTGGAAATAAAATGGATTCGTTTGACGAACATCCGGTACACGAGGGATTCGTTTTGACGAACATCCAGTACACGAGCCGAGTAAATTCGACCCGTCTTCTTGGAAATTTCCCTTAAGGCCGCCCCCCCTCCCTCTCTTGTCTCTTTCATACTTATTTTATGTCACTAGGTGACATATGTGTGGTGTATTTGATACCCTCAATCATGTGTTAAAGGAAGACTTTCATTTTTTTTATAAATTAAAGTCTTTAAAAAGGAGAGATGACTACTTCTTCTTGCAAAAACTCATAATCACGAATTTGAGAGAGAGAGTAAGGTTGAAAACTTCATCTTGATCTTAGAGACAAGATATAAGAAGAATACATTGAGAGAGAAAATTCCTACAAGCTTCCCTAGCCGCATTCTTGAAGAAAGGAAGCTTGTCGATTTTTCCATCAAGTTCCGGCGTGTGAAGTAGAGGCATCTTGCTTTAGGTGCTTGGAACGAAGGGCTCTTCATCATCATCATCATCATCATACGAAGGTTTTTCAGAGACATCATAGGTATGGGACTTTGATTCCTTGATCTTCGTATTTTTCTTTTCGTATATACGTTACTTGATCGATCCTCTTAGGGATTCCGTTTATTCTTCTGTTGCGTTTATTTTCTGTGGAATCCCAACAAAAACATGATCCGGTGAAAACAACAAGATGTGCACTCACATAAGATCCACAGGAAAGGGAATAGCAATTGAAAAATCACAACGACAAACGAGTTATTCCGAAACAATACCACACTTGTTCGATCAACAAAAGCAAGGGTCAGGACAAGCTCAGAAAATGTCAACGAACATAAACGAGTCAACAGAGTCGAAAATACAGAGGTTCAAAATCCAATCCACTTCGAATAGAAGAACTAATAAAACCAGATGATGTCACTTCTGAACAAGGTTCACAAGAATCGAACCGAACTCGAAAAAGTCACAACGATAACCAGATCGACCCACAATAAGATCACAGCTCGTTCGAACGATGAAACCGGAATACAGAACAAGTTCAGAAAGTATCAACGAACACGAGCGAGCCGATAGAATTGAGAAAGAGAAAATGCAGGGGCCAAAAATAATACGGGTATTATATTCGACCTCTTCTAAAAAGAAGTGTCGTTCCCGAAACTCACAACACGAAATCAAGGTGACAACACAACAAGCAACCGACAGAAATATCTCCCATGGGCCTCTTAGATCCGATTCTGATAACTGTGCTGAAGCGCGAAGTCCGAAAGTCTTGGTAGTCAAATCGCAAAACTGAATTCGGTATCCCTCGAGTCCACACTTGAAATGTGTTACTGACGAGAAGGACAATTTACACGTGCATGCCCCGGCACATCACGGTTGAAACGCCTCGGCTCGGCATACCGAAAATACAAATGGTAGATACAATGGGGCATAACGTCGCAAAACAACATAGCGGAGATGCCAACTCAGCACAACAAGGAATCATAATACATATCATATACAACGATTATCATCGTAAAATAATACACACAAACACTACAACAACGACGGTATCGTTCGGCGACCTCAACGGCCCGAACAATAACCAACACATAATTACAAACATTATGAAACAATCACATATGTACACGAACGTACAAACCCAAGCTTTAACAGCTCACACAAGTGCGATAACACGCAAGCCACCACGAAATGACAACATTAAGGATCGTCATCACACCTCCCACAAGGGCTAACAAAATATATGCGTGGCGAACGACTCGACGCTCACGCCACCAATTCAATCACAATTCGGGGTTAACACCGTAACGAAAGTTCAAAAACCATACACGCATTTCCGGTCCGCAAACAGGAATGATAGGTTTTAAAAACGAAAACCACCTTTTGAAAACAGTTTGGAAACAACAGTTGATCTTGAGTATCATTTTACAAAAAGTAGTACAAACACCATTATCGAGACTTTGAAAATCATCTTGCGTTTGAACAAAAATGAGGACACCTTTCTTTTAGTGAAAAACTTTCAAAAATATTCGACCATTGGGTCTAAGCAACTGCATTTGAAAATATCTCAAAATATTTTTGGTCCTCAACCGGAAAATTTTTGAAATGTATTGCGGCATTAGAAAACACCTTGAAAACACCGCAAGAAAATAATTCATTTTAAAAGTACGTCTCGAATTTTAATTTTCTAAGATACTCAAGGTTTTCAAAAATAATTCAATGGGCTAGCATGCCCAAAAATTTCAGGTAATTACACGGAACAATATAGCGTCGTGGGTCCCGCACCGGAACCCACCAGGCTAAAAACCTTTTATAAACTACCAAAAAGGCCGATGACGGTAATATTTCAAAAACTCACAAAATCCATTTACAAAATACTAAATTCCGTCATAAGAATTTCGCCAAAATGATCAAGGCCATAATGCCAAAAACTCGGTTAAGGGAATTGGTTTTCGAAATAGAACTCAGTCGGTAAAATACCGAAAGCCATTACAAAAGAACTCACGCAGCGGATAAAAGAAATAAAATCAAACATGCACAAGACAGCAACACTACTCCTCATATGAACGAAAAATGGGAGTCAAATGATCACATATCACGAAATCAAAATCCATAAGAGGATTCCGTCAATTAACTCATAATCATAAAAATAGCTCGTGTCACACGAGGCACAACACAAAGAAGGGAGACTTACATCCACAGGCCGCACGGAGATGACGGTCGCCCACGATACTAATCTCATCCGACAACATATCCGACACGTTGTGACTACGCACAACTCAACTTGTCACCTGACGACTCGAACGACAAGACAACACATTACTCGACAAACCACGACTCGACTCGACCCGTCAGCCTAGGTTTCCGCAACCTAAGCTCTGATACCATAAATGTAACACCCCAAAACCGTATGGGAATATTACACGCCGTAAACCCTTTCCGCAAGGATCTACCAAAGCAAACGTCCATAAACAACCAAATGCTTGCCCACTGTGGTCAAACAATATAATAATACGCACTGCTAAGGTCACTTACACATAAACACACAGACCGATGAGGTCACACAACTCTATCAACAGGATCGAATAACAACATTACCCACACAGGTTCCAAATACAATACAACGGAAGACCGAATCAACTCTAACAATACAAATAAACTCTACCAACTCTCAACTCTTGATTAGTATCGCACTCGTCATCCCCTTGTGCCAATCTCGTGGATCGCTCCCGAACTCGCATGTACCGACGCAAAACAGACATCCACCCCGAATACTGGGGTTAGTAAAACTCCACCGTTTTACTAGTGCAAGTATCAAACCATACGAAATGTAACAAGCAAATAGCAACTACGAATTTAATACTAAATCAATTATCAAAATGTTCCCGAGAAGTTTTAGAATTTCGAACTCAAGTAAGAGATATTTGAAAAGGAACACATCATCTCGGGGATTTTTAAAGCAGAAATTCTTTTGGATCTCGAGTCCCAATTTACAAAACCCTTTCCGTAAACATTAGGGCCTTAGCCCAATTCTCGTTTCAAAGCATACTAAATAATATATCATTATGAGTCCGAGATCCATATTTAAAATGTTACCCGAACAATCACTGCTACACGATCATTGTTCGTACACATCATGTACCGAACTCCGGAGGCCTCGACGGACCTTACCCGGACCACACACACTGTTCGTACACATCATGTACCGAACTCCGGAGGCCTCAACGGACCCTACCCGGCCACACACACTGTTCGTACACATCATGTACCGAACTCCGGAGGCCTCAACGGACCTTACCCGGCCACAACATCGTTCGTACACATCATGTACCGAACTCCAGAGGCCTCGTCAGACCCTACCTGGATCACACACCTTGTCCGAACACGTCATGTAACAGACTCCAGAGGCCTCGTCAGACCCTACCTGGATCACACACTTTGTTCGTACACATCATGTACCGAACTCCAGAGGCCTCGTCAGACCCTACCTGGAACACACACACATCGACACGACACAATTCATAATCATTAAATGTCAAGCCATTCCACATTACACTGAAATGTACAATCAAGTTTGTAAACCAAAACAACACAAATATCACGATCATCACAACGACTCTTAACCAACATAACACACATTCGGTATGTTGTTGCCCAAAATATTTATCCGAAGATTAATACTGCTGGAAGACGGACAACAAACAACAATTTGCGGGAGCACTTCCGAGAGAAGATAAATAACACAAGATTTGCCGGGTTTGTTAGGCCCGGGCTTGAATGCTCTCGCGAGATGATATTAATACGAATATTCGTGGATACAAGTATTAATGTGAGAAATCTAGATACAATGAGTGTAAAAAGACTCTGTTAATCCGGCTCTTGAGCGAAGCTCGGTGTTCTTCGTTCCTGCCGATCGTCTTCGTGATGAGAGAGGCCGGAAGAAGAAAGACCGAATGATAGCCGTTGCCAAGAGTTGGATGTTAGCCAAGTGTTTGATGTTTTGCTTCTGTATTGCGTGTGAAATGCAAGAAATGCCAGAGAGGAAATACAAGTGCAGGGGGCCTTGTATTTATAGTGGCAGTCGAGCCTTGTCCTTAGGCGGGCGATCGCCTTTCGGCCATTATAATAATGGGGCGATCGTCTGCCGGCCAATATTATAATGGGGCGATCCCCGGGCTGTCGGGCTAAAGTCCAAGGAAAAGGCTGGCAGTCTGCCTAAAGTCCAAAGCTACAGCAGGCACCAGCTGGGCGGTCCAATGAGGGGCCAGCACGCGTCCGGAGTCAGTCACATGCGGCCCTACTGACAACTTTCGGCGGCTTGTCGGTTGGTGGAAAGATCATGCCAGGCTGTGGTCAATGGCCCGAGATTCGCGGATCTTGTCTCGTCTTTTGCACGTGGTGCCAGTCTTGAGGCTCGGCCTTGGCCGACTGGATGGCCATCGGCGCTGATCGACATGAGGCGGTCGTCTCTAGCTGGTCATCAGAGGTCGCCATCGGCCAGTTGCTGAGGGTCGGCATTGGTCGGTCACCATGGGTCGGTCGGCGAGTGCCGAGAGAGGATCATCCGCTAGTCGGTCGCCAGGAGTCGGTCGCCGAGTGCCGAGTGACGATCGTATCTGAGGTCGATCGCTCGGCACCGGGACTTGTCCTGGGACCTTCGGTTGGCCGATTTAGCTTGTCTACTGGGCTAAGGCTCGGTCGCCCGATCGCTGATCGCAGCTTCGCCAGCCGCTGGCGCTGACTCGTCGCCTGACTCCGAGGCGATCGCCGGTCGGAGAGTGTTAATTCTTGACACAACAATTGCCCCCCAGCTTGCTCCTATGTTGAAGACATGGGGCGAGGTGGTTCTTGCTGGCGATCGTGTAAGGATGAGGACGGGCGATCTTGCCGAGCTGACTTAGGATTCGGACTTGGGCTATCATGGTCGATTGGCTAGCTATCTTTCGGTCTTGTACCTGCAAAAACAACATTGGCCGATCCCCCTCGGAAACTTGGTGGTTTCGCTTGTTAGAGGAATCGTGCACAGTCGCGGAGTTCGATGGACCGACTCCATGACCGTGTCTTGATGCGCGAAGACATTGAGTGTCTCGTGACTCACTTTATTATGAGGGTCCTCTGTTAGGCTGCGCCTCGCCTCGTATTTAAACGAAGGGCGTGCGGTCTCGGTCTAGAGGAGTCCTTGCGCGGGGCAGCGTCGGATGAATCAACTCCACGCCCGCGGCTTGTTAGCTCTGCTTCCACCTCGGCCTGCCATGAAGATGGCCGACCTCGACGGTGTACGTTGAGACGGGGGTTGTGGCACGTGTCGCATTGTCCGGGTTCACCATGTTTAATGATGATCCTTTGAGGGCGTGCGATCATGTGTACTGATTTAATGTTGGAGAGCCCTCAGACTACGCCGGCCTCGTATTTAAACGAAGGGCGGGCGATCTCGGCCGAAAGGGACCTTGCATGGCCGAAGCAGCCGGTTCCATCGACTGCCAGGACCATGGCTTTATGATGTGCGGTGGAGGCGGTCGTGAGCCTTAGTCCCTCATGATGGACTGTAGGCGGTGAATGAGTCCTCCGGTTCTGCTGGGTAATAGCGATCGGGCTGGAGGACTGGAGGTCGTCGCTCGGGCGCCGATCGTGCTACCCCTAGGCCAAGAAGAAGCCTTTGCCTGGCCAGGAAATCTGCGGCTTTAGCTCGGAAGACAGCGTAGGTCGTGGGATAGTCCTTCGTAAGATGCCTAAACATAGGCGAAAGACCATGGAATCCCGCTAGGACCACGTGGAGGGCGATTTCATCGCTTACGGGCTCGCCGTTGAGGATGATCTCGTCGACCCGGTTGATGTAGTCCGAGTCAGATTCCTCTTTCCCTTGTTTGACTTGCAGCATGCGATGGGGACCTTCTGGTCGAGCGACCTTGGCGGCAAAGTACCTTGTGAAGACGTTCGCCAACTCGTTGAAGGAGCCGATGGACCGAGGTGGCAATGAAGTGTACCACCGGTGGGCGAGGTCGTCCAGCGTCAAAGGGAACATTCGGCACCTGGTCGCGTGTGATGCCCCACACCCGGTCATGTAGATGTTGAATTTGCTCAAGTGCATTTCGGGGTCCGATCGCCCCTCGTACAAGGGTGTTTGCGGGGGAGCGATCTTGTGCTGCACGTGTAACACCCCCAAAACTGTATGGGAATATTACACGCCGTAAACCCTTTCCGCAAGGATCTACCAGGCTAAACGTCCATAAACAACCAAATGCTGGCCCGGCCAGGGTCAAACAATATAAT
The DNA here is from genome assembly GCA_033398695.1 of Orobanche coerulescens. NCBI lineage: Eukaryota > Viridiplantae > Streptophyta > Magnoliopsida > Lamiales > Orobanchaceae > Orobanche > Orobanche coerulescens. The sequence continues at coordinate 48,354,775 of CM065801.1, read as the reverse complement.
AATACAGACCGTTAAGGTCACTTACACATAAACACACAGACCGATGAGGTCACACAACTCTATCAACAGGACTGACTAACAACATTACCCACACAGGGGTCGAAATACAATACAAATAAGACCGAATCAACTCTAACAATACAACTAAACTCTACCAACTTTCAACTCTTGATTAGTATCGCACTCGTCATCCCCTTGTGCCAATCCCGTGATCGCTCCCGAACCCGCATGTACCGACGCAGCAGACATCCACCCCGAATACTGGGGTTAGTAAAACTCCACCGTTTTACTAGTGCAAGTATCAAACCATACGAAATGTAACAAGCAAATAGCAACTACGAATTTAATACGGAAATCCATTATCAAAATGTTCCCAGAAGTTTTAGAATTTTGAACTCAAGTAAGAGATATTTGAAAAAGAACACATCATCTCTGGGGATTTTTAAAGGTAAAATCTTTTGACCTCGAGTCCCAATTTACAAAACCTTTTCTTAAAAAACATGGAATTACCACGATTCTCGTTTCAAACCATACTAAATAATATATCATTATTAGTCCGAGATCCATATTTAAAATGTTACCCGAACAATCATGCTACACGATCACCGTTCGTACACATCATGTACCGAACTCCGAGGCCTCGACGAGCCTTACCCGACCACACACACCGCTCGTACACATCATGTACCGAACTCGAGGCCTCAACGACCCTACCCGAATACAACATCGTTCGTACACATCATGTACCGAACTCCGCAGGCCTCGTCGGACCCTACCGATCACACACCTTGTCCGTACACGTCATGTACCGGACTCCAGAGGCCTCGTCAGACCCTACCTGGTTCACACACTTTGTTCGTACACATCATGTACCGAACTCCAGAGGCCTCGTCAGACCCTACCTGGATCACACACACATCGACTCGACACAATTCATAATCATTAAATGTCAAGCCATTCCACATTACACCGAAATGTACAATCAAGTATGTAAACCAAAACAACACGAATATCATGATCATCACAACGACTCTTAACCAACATAACACACATTCGGTACACAATACATTGCACAACCACGTGTACAACCATCTCATATGTACATCGCAATCCTGCACAAATGGCACAACGCCGAACACGTATACCAATATATCACTTTTATCACAAAGCCTTCAAATTTCGGAAAACACAACCAACTCAAACGGAACATATTTACGGAGGCAAGCAAAATCGTCATACATAGCATACGTAATTACTAGTCGCAAGATACAAGTCGTATAATAAGATACTTGCCTCGATAGTCGGCACCCGAATATTCCGACGAATACGGCACAACCCGGAAAACCCCGAACACCTACAATCCTCCGTGAAATCCAACGGAAACACGGTTACTATGAGATTAACAATCGAAAACAAAGGAAAACACGGTCAAGAATTGAAAGGAACCCTTTGAGACATTTAATCGGATACTAAATGTTCAAGGTTCCTAAGAAAACCAAAAATCCCGATTGGGTTCCAACGAACTCGAAATACGGAAATACAATCCGTAGAACATGTCCAAAACAACATTTATACAACAATTAATTAATCAAAAACGGATTGGAATCGAAATCAAAAGGAAAACCCCTAAAATCTTCAAAAACAAGGGTTCAAGCTAAAATACCTCGATTTGGACGAAGAACACGGATTAGATGATGATATAATCAACACAAGCCTTCCACAAATGATGTTCCATGATGTTCCCGATCAAAAACCCTCAAATTCCGTCGAAGGGTCGCGAAAAACGAAGGAAAAATGGAAAATGGCCGAAAGATCCACGTCCAGGCCTTTAAATAGCCGACTCGCCGATCACTTATGGTCGAACTGCCGCCTTACGGCCGTAACTCGCACTTACGGCCGCATCGGCAAAGTCCTTACGGCCAGACCGCATTCGACCGGAAGTTGCCCGGCACCTTACGGCCAGAACTCTCGCCCTTACGGCCAGAATCAAAGATTCGTCCTAAGTTGTCCGCACCTTACGGCCAGAACTTCGGCCCTTACGGCCAGAATCCAAGATTCGCCGTGCCATGCTCGCTGACATTTACGGCCGTAATCGCACCTTAACGCCGTAACTCGGCCAAAGCAAGACTGCGGCCGTCTCGGCCGTGGCCATTTCCGACGGCCCCGACGACCCCGAAACCCGAACTCAATATGAATCAAGATACGGTTACGAAGCACTCGCAAAGACGAATCCAAGCGCTAAGAGAACACACGATTCACCACCCGAAGGCTCAAAATTCGACAACGGAAGTAATTACCCCAAACTTTGGGAAATTACAAAAATGGCCCAAACGTCCGAAAATCACGATACGTGATCGAATAACCAAACCAAGTTCACAACACGTATAACAGAGTTAAGCGGACTTACGAAACTCGAATAGCAGCTTTCCAACGAGATTCGCAAGAATCGAACTCAAGTGCGGAAAAGCGCCTAAAAAGCTCTAACTCAAGAAACGATACCGAAACGAACTCGGATGACAAAAAGTGCAGAATTAAATATTCTCAGAATGACGAAACGGTCAAAAGCGAGTCGTCGAAACGGACCTCCGCCGAAAAATGAAAATTGCCGGAAATCCGAAATTGCGGATATTACATTCTACCCTCCTTAAAAGAAGTTTCGTCCTGAAACTTATAACAAGTAGGGAGAAGCAATATCCCGACAGGAAAACTCAACAAGATACACAAGAAATGCATAACTTTCGTCCATTGGCGAAACGTTACAAGCAACGCGAAAGAATATACAGCGTGACAACACGCCACATGACAACCATAACAACGCCACCGGCAATGATTCAAAACAATAACGATCAATTAACGACGCATCACATACCACATCATATGCACACATTTAATCAAGGAAATGTACGCGACAACAAGTCGCACCCGACTAAAACGGCTATGCGATAGAAACAAATAGAGTATTACGATAGAAATCATTCCGATTCTCATCAACAAGAAAATGTCCGACATCAAAACACAAACAATTCAAGATAACAGAAAATGAGAATACCGGATATTACATTCTATCATACAAAAAATAAGTTTCGTCCCGAAACTTAAACTAAGGTTATCACAGTGATACGAAACAAAATATAGCGACACATAATAAAATACCATGCTCATGACCTCGTGGTCCACTGACACGCCTCCGTAGGTTCAACAACTAAACGAGAACTTACACAAAACAAAATATCATTCAACAAGTTCCAAATGTAAAAGCGTCACAAAAAAACATCTCTACACGCGAAACAATTCGTGTAGCGAGTACCAAAAACACCATCACTAGACATCACTGGGCCCTCCGGAAGTAGGAATGGAATTCCGGTCCCTTATCATCTCGGCAACAATCTCGCAGTACTGAACTCGATGCCCCTCGTGTCCACAATTATAACAAGTCACTGGCGGTCTCTTACAATGCGCGCGTTCATGGCCTAGAACGTTACAATTGAAACACCTAGGAGCATTACCAGAACTCAAAGACACCGACTTGGGTCTTTTGGGTTCTCTAACTGACCGAGAAGGTCCCATACTCGGCTGATACGAGGGTTGAGGTGTGGGAATCCCAATTCCCTTACTTCCCGATGCGTCATCGGAAATCTTCTGCTTTTTCGCTACCGACACGGACTCGGTAGACATTATAGCCATCTCAATGCCAAGGCTCGATCCTGATAGTCCTTCAAGGTTGTACACATAAAAGGAGCCATACACTGCCGAATCTGAGGTTTCATACGCATATCGAAATAACGAACCTTATCTGCCTCACTTTTCACCTGATCCCGAACATAACACAGCTGGCGATTATAATCGACTATCGCCTGGGATATCGACACGTCTCGGGGCGTAGCCGAGAAAAACTCGACAATCCTACGCTCTTTAACGGGCGGCGGACAATACTCTCCCATGGCGCTTTGAATTCACCAAGTAGCGGTACGATCACTAGGCGCTACGGCCTCCCACCACCGCGCAGATTCCTGCCGAGTAGGTATTGAGCAATAGCACTCTTCTCTCATCGGGGCAAGCTACAAGATCAAATGTTCTGTCCCATTTGGAAGAGCCAATTCTCCCAGCCTAACGAGTCCGAAGAACCTACAAAACGGGGCGGGTGCATTCTCATCACATCTCGTAACCACTTACCAGCTCCGTTATCTTCATCCGGAATCCCGTCTCGGTGTACGGTCTGATTCATAAGCGCCAACCGGTCAGTCACCTGACGAAGGATGGTGGCGGCGCCAATATCAACATTACCTCTGGATGATTGCTGCTGATCACGACCACGACTACGACCACGTCCTCGGCCACGGCCTCTCGGCATACTGGACGGACGACCAATAAGAATAACACATCCAAACAAATATCACAACGCCAAGATAAGACAATAATTAGCAGCACGTTAAAACATCAACTCCAAGTCATCACACAAGTGCACGAACTAACACTGTAATTTTAGAACTTCATTAAAAAATAATCCACACAGTCACATCAACAGAGATGTTTGGATTTTACCAAATCAAACACGGTCAAAACCACACACGTATCGCAGGGATCAAACACTAACAACAAAAATAAAATGCTTCCGGGGTATTATTCAAATGATAAAATTTTAAAATTCTCAAGTTTGAAAAAAAAATTGGTGAAATGAAATTTTTGAAAACACTTATAATACCTCGGTCGTTTAATCAAAACTATGTATCTCATTATCAAAATCGCTTTTGATTGAAGTTATTTGCAAAACAACACGTTGAGGCTTCAATCTTTTCGCTAGACGATATCGTCAAAATGACCTTATCAATATATCATTATCTTTACTAGCGTTATACGGGGTAACAACATGTTATCACGCCATCCATCACTAATATATCAACAGAGATTAAATAATCAAGGGGCATGGGTACAACTGTAATAACAAATTTCTACCGGTCACCAAAAGTTTACGGCCGTAATAACATGTAGTTTACGGCCGTAATAACTCGAGCTTACGGCCGTAATGGAAAACATATTACGGCCGTACCATCTAGCCAGCAGGATCGCAATTGTCACATAGAGCCCCCAACACACAAACACATAACATTTAAATTCCGAAAATTAAGGTCGTTTTGCAAAACAAGATTTTTCCAAAAATTTTGATTTCTACAAAAATGCTCAAATCAGTAGTCTTTAAGGAAAAACGTTTTCAAAGCTACCCGTAGCGGGTATAATTACAACAATCCAAAATAGTCGATATTAAAACCACATGCCCAAATGGCAAACAGGGTCGCCAATTCAATCACATACATCTCATGGCATCACGTTTAAATATGCAACAAAACCATTTATCGGAGTCTCTCGCGAACTCTACCGTGAAACCCATCAAGGTTCACAACTTTCACACCATACCAACCTACATGGTGGTTCAAGGGCCATACATCAATACATCCAGTTCTATACACATACAGCGTATCTAAGTATCAAATACAACTTTATTACACAACACTGTGTAAATAAAATTATGCACCACAAATATCACACATAAATGAAATCATGAACACAAATATTACGCATAAAAGAGGAGACTTACGTCCACAGTCCGCACGGAGACGACGGTCGCCCACGATACTAATCTCATCCGACAACATATCCAACGCGTTGTGACTACGCACAACTCAACTTGTCACCTAACGACTCGAACGACAAGACAACACATTACTCGACAAATCACAACTCGACTCGACCCGACAGCCTAGGTTTCCGCAACCTAAGCTCCGATACCATAAATGTAACACCCCCAAAACCGTATGGGAATATTACACGCCGTAAACCCTTTCCGCAAGGATCTACCAGGCTAAACGTCCATAAACAACCAAATGCTGGCCCGGCCAGGGTCAAACAATATAATAATATAGACCGTTAAGGTCACTTACACATAAACACACAGACCGATGAGGTCACACAACTCTATCAACAGGACTGACTAACAACATTACCCACACAGGGGTCAAAATACAATACAGCAGAAGACTGAATCAACTCTAACAATACAACTAAACTCTACCAACTTTCAACTCTTGATTAGTATCGCAGCTCGTCATCCCCTTGTGCCAATCCCGTGTTGCTCCCTGAACTGCATGTACCGGACGCAGCAGGACATCCACCCCGAATACTCGGGGGTTAGTAAAACTCCACTGTTTTACTAGTGCAAGTATCAAACCATACGAAATGTAACAAGCAAATAGCAACTACGAATTTAATACGAAATCCATTATCAAAATGTTCTAGAAGTTTTAGAATTTCGAACTCAAGTAAGAGATATTTGAAAAGGAACACATTATCTCGGGGATTTTTAAAGCAGAAAATCTTTTGGACCTCGAGTCCCAATTTACAAAACCTTTTCGTAATAGGGCCTTATCCCGATTCTCGTTTCAAAGCATACTAAATAATATATCATTATGAGTCCGAGATCCATATTTAAAATGTTACCCGAACAATCACTGCTACACGATCACTGTTCGTACACATCATGTACCGAACTCCGGAGGCCTCGACGGACCTTACCGGACCACACACCTTTGCTCGTACACATCATGTACCGAACTCAGGAGGCCTCAACGGACCTACCCGGCTACAACATCGTTCGTACACATCATGTACCAAACTCCGGAGGCCTCGTGGACCTACGGATCACACACCTTGTCCGTACACGTCATGTACCGGACTCCAGAGGCCTCGTCAGACCCTACCTGGTTCACACACTTTGTTCGTACACATCATGTACCGAACTCCAGAGGCCTCGTCAGACCCTACCTGGATCACACACACATCGACTCGACACAATTCATAATCATTAAATGTCAAGCCATTCCACATTACACCGAAATGTACAATCAAGTATGTAAACCAAAACAAAACGAATATCATGATCATCACAACGACTCTTAACCAACATAACACACATTCGGTACACAATACACTGCACAACCACGTGTACAACCATCTCATATGTACATCGCAATCCTGCACAAATGGCACAACGCCGAACACGTATACCAATATATCACTTTTATCACAAAGCCTTCAAATTTCGGGAAACACAACCAACTCAAACGGAACATATTTACGGAGGCAAGCAAAATCGTCATACATAGCATACGTAATTACTAGTCGCAAGATACAAGTCGTATAATAAGATACTTGCCTCGATAGTCGGCACCCGAATATTCCGACGAATACGGCACAACCCGGAAAACCCCGAACACCTACAATCCTCCGTGAAATCCAACGGAAACACGGTTACTATGAGATTAACAATCGAAAACAAAGGAAAACACGGTCAAGAATTGAAGGGAACCCTTTGAGACATTTAATCGGATACTAAATGTTCAAGGTTCCTAAGAAAACCAAAAATCCCGATTGGGTTCCAACGAACTCGAAATACGGAAATACAATCCGTAGAACATGTCCAAAACAACGTTTATACAACAATTAATTAATCAAAAACGGATTGGAATCGAAATCAAAAGGAAAACCCCTAAAATCTTCAAAAACAAGGGTTCAAGCCAAACTACCTCGATTTGGACGAAGAACACGGATTAGATGATGATATCATCAACACAAGCCTTCCACAAACGATGTTCCATGATGTTCCCGATCAAACACCCTCAAATTCCGTCGAAGGGTCGCGAAAAACGAAGGAAAAATGGAAAATGGCCGAAAGATCCACGTCCAGGCCTTTAAATAGCCGACCCTGGCCGATCACTTACGTCCGTAACCGGTCGGCCTTACGGCCGTAACTCGGCACTTACGGCCGTACCCGGCAGGTCCTTACGGCCGTAACCGGCATTCGTCCGGAAGTTGCCTGGCACCTTACGGCCGTAACTCTCGGCCCTTACGACCGTAACCAGCATTCGTCCGGAAGTTGCCTGGCACCTTACGGCCGTAACTCTCGGCCCTTACGGCCGTAACCAGCATTCGTCAGGCCATGCCTGCCGATTACTTACGGCCGTAACCGGCACCTTACGGCCGTAACTCGGCCAGGCCAGTACCTGCTGCGGCCGTCTCGGCCGTGGCCATTTCCGACGGCCACGACGACCCCGAAACCCGAACCTGAATATGAATCGAAGATACGGTTACGAAGCACTCGCAAAGACGAATCCAAGCTCTAAGAGAACACACGATTCTGACCACCCGAAGGCTCAAAATTCGACAATGGAAGTAATTACCCCAAACTTTGGGAAATTACAAAAATGGCCCAAAACGTCCGAAAATCACGATACGTGATCGAATAACCAAACCGAAGTTCACAACACGTCTAACAGAGTTAAACGGACTTACGGGAAACTCGAAATAGCAGTTTCCAACGAGATTCGCAAGAATCGAACTCAAGTGCGGAAAAGCGTCTAAAAAGCTCGGAACTCAGCAAAACGATACCGAAACGAACTCGGATGACAAAAAGTGCAGAATTAAATATTCTCAGAATGACGAAACGGTCAAAAGCGAGTCGTCGAAACGGACCTCCGCCGAAAAATGAAAATTGCCGGAAATCCGAAATTGCGGATATTACATTCTACCCTCCTTAAAAGAAGTTTCGTCCTGAAACTTATAACAAGTAGGGAGAAGCAATATCCCGACAGGAAAACTCAACAAGATACACAAGAAACGCATAACTTTCGTCCATTGGCGAAACGTTACAAGCAACGCGAAAGAATATACAGCGTGACAACACGCCACATGACAACCATAACAACGCCACCGGCAATGATTCAAAACAATAACGATCAATTAACGACGCATCACATACCACATCATATGCACACATTTAATCAAGGAAATGTACGCGACAACAAGTCGCACCCGACTAAAACGGCTATGCGATAGAAACAAATAGAGTATTACGATAGAAATCATTCCGATTCTCATCAACAAAAAATGTCCGACGTCAAAACACAAACAATTCAAGATAACAGAAAATGAGAATACCGGATATTACATTCTATCATACAAAAAATAAGTTTCGCCCCGAAACTTAAACTAAGGTTATCACAGTGATACGAAGCAAAATATAGCGACACATAATAAAATACCATGCTCATGACCTCGTGGTCCACTGACACGCCTCCGTAGGTTCAACAACTAAACGAGAACTTACACAAAACAAAATATCATTCAACAAGTTCCAAATGTAAAAGCGTCACAAAAAAAAACATCTCTACACGCGAAACAATTCGTGTAGCGAGTACCAAAAACACCATCACTAGACATCACTGGGCCCTCCGGAAGTAGGAATGGAATTCCGGTCCCTTATCATCTCGGCAACAATCTCGCAGTACTGAACTCGATGCCCCTCGTGTCCACAATTATAACAAGTCACTGGCGGTCTCTTACAATGCGCGCGTTCATGGCCTAGAACGTTACAATTGAAACACCTAGGAGCATTACCAGAACTCAAAGACACCGACTTGGGTCTTTTGGGTTCTCTAACTGACCGAGAAGGTCCCATACTCGGCTGATACGAGGGTTGAGGTGTGGGAATCCCAATTCCTTTACTTCCCGATGCGTCATCGGAAATCTTCTGCTTTTTCGCTACCGACACGGACTCGGTAGACATTATAGCCATCTCAACGCCAAGGCTCGATCCTGATAGTCCTTCAAGGTTGTACACATAAAAGGAGCCATACACTGCCGAATCTGAGGTTTCATACGAATATCGAAATAACGAACCTTATCTGCCTCACTTTTCACCTGATCCCGAACATAACACAGCTGTCGATTATAATCGACTATCGCCTGGGATATCGACACGTCTCGGGCGTAGCGAGAAAAACTCGACAATCCTACGCTCTCTAACGGGCGGCGGACAATACTCGGCCTCCATGGCGCTTTGAATTCATCCAGTAGCGGTACGATCACTGGCGCTACGGCCTCCCACCGGTCTGCAGATTCCTGTCGAGTAGGTATTGAGCAATAGGCACTCTTCTCTCATCGGGGCAAGCTACGGCATCAAATGTTACGTCCTTTGGAAGAGCCAATTCTCACACCTACGAGTCCGAAGAACCTACAAAACGGGCGGGTGCATTCTCATCACATCTCGTAACCACTTACCGGCTCCGTTATCTTCATCCGAATCTGTCTCGGTGTACGGTCTGATTCATAAGCGCCAACCGGTCAGTCACCTGACGAAGGATGGTGGCGGCGCCAATATCAACATTACCTCTGGATGATTGCTGCTGATCACGACCACGACTACGACCACGTCCTCGGCCACGGCCTCTCGACATACTGGACGGGCGACCAATAAGAATAACACATCCAAACAAATATCACAACGCCAAGATAAGACAATAATTAGCAGCACGTTAAAACATCAACTCCAAGTCATCACACAAGTGCACGAACTAACACTGTAATTTTAGAACTTCATTAAAAAATAATCCACACAGTCACATCAACAGAGATGTTTGGATTTTACCAAATCAAACACGGTCAAAACCACACACGTATCGCAGGGATCAAACACTAACAACAAAAATAAAATGCTTCCGGGGTATTATTCAAATGATAAAATTTTAAAATTCTCAAGTTTGAAAAAAAAATTGGTGAAATGAAATTTTTGAAAACACTTATAATACCTCGGTCGTTTAATCAAAACTATGTATCTCATTATCAAAACTGTTTTGATTGAAGCTATTTGCAAAACAACACGTTGAGGCTTCAATCTTTTCGCTAGACGATATCGTCAAAATGACCTTATCAATATATCATTATCTTTACTAGCGTTATACGGGGTAACAACATGTTATCACGCCATCCATCACTAATATATCAACAGAGATTAAATAATCAAGGGGCATGGGTACAACTGTAATAACAAATTTCTACCGGGTCAGTCAAAAGTTTACGGCCGTAACAACATGTAGTTTACGGCCGTAATAACTCGAGCTTACGGCCGTAATGGAAAACATCTTACGGCCGTACCATCTAGCCGCAGGATCGCAGAATTGTCACTGATAGCCCCCAACACACAAACACATAACATTCAAATTCAGAAAATTAAGGTCGTTTTGCAAAACAAGATTTTTCCAAAAATTTTGATTTCTACAAAAATGCTCAAATCAGTAGTCTTTAAGGAAAAACGTTTTCAAAGCTACCCGTAGCGGGTATAATTACAACAATCCAAAATAGTCGATATTAAAACCACATGCCCAAATGGCAAACAGGGTCGCCAATTCAATCACATACATCTCATGGCATCACGTTTAAATATGCAACAAAACCATTTATCGGAGTCTCTCGCGAACTCTACCGTGAAACCCATCAAGGTTCACAACTTTCACACCATACCAACCCACATGGTGGTTCAAGGGCCAAACATCAATACATCCAGTTCTATACACATACAACGTATCTAAGTATCAAATACAACTTCATTACACAACACTGTGTAAATAAAATTATGCACCACAAATATCACACATAAATGAAATCATGAACACAAATATTACGCATAAAAGAGGAGACTTACGTCCACAGGCCACACGGAGACGACGGTCGCCCACGATACTAATCTCATACGACAACATATCCAACGCGTTGTGACTACGCACAACTCAACTTGTCACCTGACGACTCGAACGACAAGACAACACATTACTCGACAAATCACAACTCGACTCGACCCGACAGCCTAGGTTTCCGCAACCTAAGCTCCGATACCATAAATGTAACACCCCCAAAACCGTATGGGAATATTACACGCCGTAAACCCTTTCCGCAAGGATCTACCAGGCTAAACGTCCATAAACAACCAAATGTTGGCCCGGCCAGGGTCAAACAATATAATAATACAGACCGTTAAGGTCACTTACACATAAACACACAGACCGATGAGGTCACACAACTCTATCAACAGGACTGACTAACAACATTACCCACACAGGGGTCGAAATACAATACAATTGGAAGACCGAATCAACTCTAACAATACAACTAAACTCTACCAACTTTCAACTCTTGATTAGTATCGCAACTCGTCATCCCCTTGTGCCAATCCCGTGTTGCTCCCCGAACCCGCATGTACCGGACGCAGAACAGACCTCCACCCCCCGAATACTCGGGGGTTAGTAAAACTCCACTGTTTTACTAGTGCAAGTATCAAACCATACGAAATGTAACAAGCAAATAGCAACTACGAATTTAATACGGAAATCCATTATCAAAATGTTCCCGAGAAGTTTTAGAATTTCGAACTCAAGTAAGAGATATTTGAAAAGGAACACATTATCTCGGGGATTTTTAAAGCAGAAAATCTTTTGGACCTCGAGTCCCAATTTACAAAACCTTTTCGTAAACAATAGGGCCTTAGCCCGATTCTCGTTTCAAAGCATACTAAATAATATATCATTATGAGTCCGAGATCCATATTTAAAATGTTACCCGAACAATCACTGCTACACGATCACTGTTCGTACACATCATGTATCGAACTCCGGAGGCCTCGACGGACCTTACCCGGACCACACACCGCTCGTACACATCATGTACCGAACTCCGAGGCCTCAACGGACCCTACCCGGCTACAACATCGTTCGTACACATCATGTACCGAACTCCAGAGGCCTCGTCGGACCCTACGGATCACACACCTTGTCCGTACACGTCATGTACCGGACTCCAGAGGCCTCGTCGGACCCTACCTGGTTCACACACTTTGTTCGTACACATCATGTACCGAACTCCGCAGGCCTCGTGACCCTACCGGATCACACACACATCGACTCGACACAATTCATAATCATTAAATGTCAAGCCATTCCACATTACACCGAAATGTACAATCAAGTATGTAAACCAAAACAACACGAATATCATGATCATCACAACGACTCTTAACCAACATAACACACATTCGGTACACAATACATTGCACAACCACGTGTACAACCATCTCATATGTACATCGCAATCCAGCACAAATGGCACAACGCCGAACACGTATACCAATATATCACTTTTATCACAAAGCCTTCAAATTTCGGAAAACACAACCAACTCAAACGGAACATATTTACGGAGGCAAGCAAAATCGTCATACATAGCATACGTAATTACTAGTCGCAAGATACAAGTCGTATAATAAGATACTTGCCTCGATAGTCGGCACCCGAATATTCGACGAATACGGCACAACCCGGAAAACCCCGAACACCTACAATCCTCCGTGAAATCCAACGGAAACACGGTTACTCTGAGATTAACACTCGAAAACAAAGGAAAACACGGTCAAGAATTGAAGGGAACCCTTTGAGACATTTAATCGGATACTAAATGTTCAAGGTTCCTAAGAAAACCAAAAATCGATTGGGTTCCAACGAACTCGAAATACGGAAATACAATCCGTAGAACATGTCCAAAACAACGTTTATACAACAATTAATTGATCAAAACGGATTGGAATCGAAATCAAAAGGAAAACCCTAAAATCTTCAAAAACAAGGGTTCAAGCCAAAATACCTCGATTTGGACGAAGAACACGGATTAGATGATGATATAATCAACACAAGCCTTCCACAAATGATGTTCCATGATGTTCCCGATCAAAAACCCTCAAATTCCGTGAAGGGTCGCGAAAACGAAGGAAAATCGGAAAATGGCCGAAAGATCCACGCCCGTGCCTTTAAATAGCCGACCACGCCGATCACTTACGGCCAGAAGCCGGCCTTACGGCCGTAACTCGGCACTTACGGCCGTGCCGTAGGTCCTTACGGCCGTAAATGCATTCGTCCGGAAGTTGCTCGGCACCTTACGGCCGTAACTCTCGCCTACGGCCAGAATCGCATTCGTCCGGAAGTTGCACGGCACCTTACGGCCGTAACGGCATTAAATCGAGGCCATGCTCGCCGATTACTAACGGCCTTAACGGCACCTTACGGCCGTAACTCGGCAGCAAGCATCGCCGCGGCCTCTCGGCCGTGGCCACTTCCGACGGCCCGACGACCCGAACACGAATATGAATCGCAGATACGGTTACGAAGCACTCGCAAAGACGAATCCAAGCGCTAAGAGAACACACGATTCCGACCACCCGAAGGCTCAAAATTCGACAACGGAAGTAATTACCCCAAACTTTGGGAAATTACAAAAATGGCCCAAAACGTCCGAAAATCACGATACGTGATCGAATAACCAAACCGAAGTTCACAACACGTCTAACAGAGTTAAACGGACTTACGGGAAACTTGAAATAGCAGTTTCCAACGAGATTCGCAAGAATCGAACTCAAGTGCGGAAAAGCGTCTAAAAAGCTCGGAACTCAGCAAAACGATACCGAAACGAACTCGGATGACAAAGTGCAGAATTAAATATTCTCAGAATGACGAAACGGTCAAAAGCGAGTCGTCGAAACGGACCTCCGCCGAAAAATGAAAATTGCCGGAAATCCGAAATTGCGGATATTACATTCTACCCTCCTTAAAAGAAGTTTCGTCCTGAAACTTAAAACAAGTAGGGAGAAGCAATATCCCGACAGGAAAACTCAACAAGATACACAAGAAACGCATAACTTTCGTCCATTGGCGAAACGTTACAAGCAACGCGAAAGAATATACAGCGTGACAACACGCCACATGACAACCATAACAACGCCACCGGCAATGATTCAAAACAATAACGATCAATTAACGACGCATCACATACCACATCATATGCACACATTTAATCAAGGAAATGTACGCGACAACAAGTCGCACCCGACTAAAACGGCTATGCGATAGAAACAAATAGAGTATTACGATAGAAATCATTCCGATTCTCATCAACAAGAAAATGTCCGACGTCAAAACACAAACAATTCAAGATAACAGAAAATGAGAATACCGGATATTACATTCTATCATACAAAAAATAAGTTTCGTCCCGAAACTTAAACTAAGGTTATCACAGTGATACGAAACAAAATATAGCGACACATAATAAAATACCATGCTCATGACCTCGTGGTCCACTAACACGCTTCCGTAGGTTCAACAACTAAACGAGAACTTACACAAAACAAAATATCATTCAACAAGTTCCAAATGTAAAAGCGTCACAAAAAAAACATCTCTACACGCGAAACAATTCGTGTAGCGAGTACCAAAAACACCATCACTAGACATCACTGGGCCCTCTAGAAGTAGGAATGGAATTCCGGTCCCTTATCATCTAGGCAACAATCTCGCAGTACTGAACTCGATGCCCCTCGTGTCCACAATTATAACAAGTCACTGGCGGTCTCTTACAATGCGCGCGTTCATGGCCTAGAACGTTACAATTGAAACACCTAGGAGCATTACCAGAACTCAAAGACACCGACTTGGGTCTTTTGGGTTCTCTAACTGACCGAGAAGGTCCCATACTCGGCTGATACGAGGGTTGAGGTGTGTGAATCCCAATTCCCTTACTTCCCGATGCGTCATCGGAAATCTTCTGCTTTTCGCCACCACGGACTCGGTAGACATTATAGCCATCTCAATGCCAAGGCTCGATCCCGATAGTCCTTCAAGGTTGTACACATAAAAGGAGCCATACTGCTGCCGAATCTGAGGTTTCATACGCATATCGAAATAACGAACCTTATCTGCCTCACTTTTCACCTGATCCCGAACATAACACAGCTGTCGATTATAATCGACTATCGCCTGGGATATCGACACGTCTCGGGGCGTAGCCGAGAAAAACTCGACAATCCTACGCTCTTTAACAGGCGGCGGACAATACTCGGCCTCCATGGCAGTTTTGAATTCAGTCCAAGTAGCGGTACGATCACTAGGCGCTACGGCCTCCCACCAGTCTGCAGATTCCCTGTCGAGTAGGTATTGAGCAATATGCACTCTTCTCTCATCAGGGCAAGCTACAGCATCAAATGTTCTGTCCAACTGGAAGAGCCAATTCTCCCAGCCTAACGAGTCCGAAGAACCTACAAAACGGGGCGGGTGCATTCTCATCACATCTCGTAACCACTTACCAGCTCCGTTATCTTCATCCGGAATCTCGTCTCGGTGTACGGTCTGATTCATAAGCGCCAACCGGTCAGTCACCTGACGAAGGATGGTGGCGGCGCCAATATCAACATTACCTCTGGATGATTGCTGCTGATCACGACCACGACTACGACCACGTCCTCGGCCACGGCCTCTCGGCATAATGGACGGACGACCAATAAGAATAACACATCCAAACAAATATCACAACGCCAAGATAAGACAATAATTAGCAGCACGTTAAAACATCAACTCCAAGTCATCACACAAGTGCACGAACTAACACTGTAATTTTAGAACTTCATTAAAAAATAATCCACACAGTCACATCAACAGAGATGTTTGGATTTTACCAAATCAAACATGGTCAAAACCACACACGTGTCGCAGGGATCAAACACTAACAACAAAAATAAAATGCTTCTGGGGTATTATTCAAATGATAAAATTTTAAAATTCTCAAGTTTGAAAAAAAAAAAATTGGTGAAATGAAATTTTTGAAAACACTTATAATACCTCGGTCGTTTAATCAAAACTATGTATCTCATCATCAAAACTGTTTTGATTGAAGCGATTTGCAAAACAACACGTTGAGGCTTCAATCTTTTCGCTAGACGATATCGTCAAAATGACCTTATCAATATATCATTATCTTTACTAGCGTTATATGGGGTAACAACATGTTATCACGCCATCCATCACTAATATATCAACAGAGATTAAATAATCAAGGGGCATGGGTACAACTGTAATAACAAATTTCTACCGGGTCAGTCAAAAGTTTACGGCCGTAACATGTAGTTTACGGCCGTAACAACTCTGAGCTTACGGCCGTAATGGAAAACATCTTACGGCCGTACCATCTAGCTGCAGGACTGCAGAATTGTCACAGTAGCCCCCAACACACAAACACATAACATTTAAATTCCGAAAATTAAGGTCGTTTTGCAAAACAAGATTTTTCCAAAAATTTTGATTTCTACAAAAATGCTCAAATCAGTAGTCTTTAAGGAAAAACGTTTTCAAAGCTACCCGTAGCGGGTATAATTACAACAATCCAAAATAGTCGATATTAAAACCACATGCCCAAATGGCAAACAGGGTCGCCAATTCAATCACATACATCTCATGGCATCACGTTTAAATATGCAACAAAACCATTTATCGGAGTCTCTCGCGAACTCTACCGTGAAACCCATCAAGGTTCACAACTTTCACACCATACCAACCCACATGGTGGTTCAAGGGCCAAACATCAATACATCGCTTCTATACACATACAACGTATCTAAGTATCAAATACAACTTCATTACACAACACTGTGTAAATAAAATTATGCACCACAAATATCACACATAAATGAAATCATGAACACAAATATTACGCATAAAAGAGGAGACTTACGTCCACAAAGCCGCACGGAGACGACGGTCGCCACGATACTAATCTCATCCGACAACATATCCAACGTTGTGACTACGCACAACTCAACTTGTCACTGGCGACTCGAACGACAAGACAACACATTACTCGACAAATCACAACTCGACTCGACCCGGCACCTAGGTTTCCGCAACCTAAGATCCGATACCATAAATGTAACACCCCAAAACCGTATGGGAATATTACACGCCGTAAACCCTTTCCGCAAGGATCTACCAGCTAACGTCCATAAACAACCAAATCTTTGGCGGCCAGTGGTCAAACAATATAATAATACTGCTGCTAAGGTCACTTACACATAAACACACAGACCGATGAGGTCACACAACTCTATCAACAGGATCGACTAACAACATTACCCACACAGGGTCGAAATACAATACTGGAAGACCGAATCAACTCTAACAATACAACTAAACTCTACCAACTTTCAACTCTTGATTAGTATCGCACTCGTCATCCCCTTGTGCCAATCCTGTGATCGCTCCCCGAACTCGCATGTACCGGACGCAGTAACGACATCCACCCCGAATACTCGGGGTTAGTAAAACTCCACTGTTTTACTAGTGCAAGTATCAAACCATACGAAATGTAACAAGCAAATAGCAACTACGAATTTAATACGGAAATCCATTATCAAAATGTTCCCAGAAGTTTTAGAATTTCGAACTCAAGTAAGAGATATTTGAAAAGGAACACATCATCTCGGGATTTTTAAAGGTAAAATCTTTTGGACCTCGAGTCCCAATTTACAAAACCTTTTCGTAAACAATAGGGCCTTAGCCCGATTCTCGCTTTCAAAGCATACTAAATAATATATCATTATGAGTCCGAGATCCATATTTAAAATGTTACCCGAACAATCATCGCTACACGATCACCGTTCGTACACATCATGTACCGAACTCCTGAGGCCTCGACGGACCTTACCCGACCACACACATCGCTCGTACACATCATGTACCGAACTCCGAGGCCTCAACGACCCTACCCGCTACAACATCGCTCGTACACATCATGTACCGAACTCCGCAGGCCTCGCTGACCCTACCCGGATCACACACCTTGTCCGTACACGCCATGTACCGGACTGCAGGCCTCGCTGACCCTACCGGTTCACACACTTTGTTCGTACACATCATGTACCGAACTCCAGAGGCCTCGTCAGACCCTACCTGGATCACACACACATCGACTCGACACAATTCATAATCATTAAATGTCAAGCCATTCCACATTACACCGAAATGTACAATCAAGTATGTAAACCAAAACAACACAAATATCATGATCATCACAACGACTCTTAACCAACATAACACACATTCGGTACACAATACATTGCAGAACCACGTGTACAACCATCTCATATGTACATCGCAATCCTGCACAAATGGCACAACGCCGAACACGTATACCAATATATCACTTTTATCACAAAGCCTTCAAATTTCGGGAAACACAACCAACTCAAACGGAACATATTTATGGAGGCAAGCAAAATCGTCATACATAGCATACGTAATTACTAGTCGCAAGATACAAGTCGTATAATAAGATACTTGCCTCGATAGTCGGCACCCGAATATTCCGACGAATACGGCACAACCCGGAAAACCCCGAACACCTACAATCCTCCGTGAAATCCAACGGAAACACGGTTACTATGAGATTAACAATCGAAAACAAAGGAAAACACGGTCAAGAATTGAAGGGAACCCTTTGAGACATTTAATCGGATACTAAATGTTCAAGGTTCCTAAGAAAACCAAAAATCCCGATTGGGTTCCAACGAACTCGAAATACGGAAATACAATCCGTAGAACATGTCCAAAACAACGTTTATACAACAATTAATTGATCAAAAACGGATTGGAATCGAAATCAAAAGGAAAACCCCTAAAATCTTCAAAAACAAGGGTTCAAGCCAAAATACCTCGATTTGGACGAAGAACACGGATTAGATGATGATATAATCAATACAAGCCTTCCACAAATGATGTTCCATGATGTTCCCGATCAAAAACCCTCAAATTCCATCGAAGGGTCGCGAAAAACGAAGGAAAATGGAAAATGGCCGAAAGATCCACGTCCAGGCCTTTAAATAGCCGACTCGCCGATCACTTATCGCCAGAATCGGCCGGCCTTACGGCCGTAACTCGCACTTACTACTGCATCCGGCAGTCCTTACGGCAGAATCCGCATTCGTCCGGAAGTTGCCCGCACCTTACGGCCAGAATTTCGGCCTTACGGCCAGAATTCAAGCATTCGTCCTAAGTTGCTCGGCACCTTACGGCCAGAATCTCTCGCCCTTACCAGACCAAGCATTCGCCGTGCCATGCTCGCGATTACTTACGGCCAGAATTCAAGACACCTACGGCCGTAACTCGCCAAAGCAAGACTGCCGCGTTGCCTCGGCCGTGGCCACTTCGATGGCCCCGACGACCCCGAAACCCGAACTCGAATATGAATCGAAGATACGGTTACGAATCACTCGCAAAGACGAATCCAAGCGCTAAGAGAACACACGATTCCGACCACCCGAAGGCTCAAAATTCGACAACGGAAGTAATTACCCCAAACTTTGGGAAATTACAAAAATGGCCCAAAACGTCCGAAAATCACGATACGTGATCGAATAACCAAACCGAAGTTCACAACACGTCTAATGAGTTAAACGGACTTACGGAAACTCGAAATAGCAGCTTTCCAACGAGATTCGCAAGAATCGAACTCAAGTGCGGAAAAGCGCCTAAAAAGCTCTAACTCAAAGAAACGATACCGAAACGAACTCGGATGACAAAAAGTGCAGAATTAAATATTCTCAGAATGACGAAACGGTCAAAAGCAAGTCGTCGAAACGGACCTCCGCTGAAAAATGAAAATTGCCGGAAATCCGAAATTGCGGATATTACAGCACGGGGGCGAGCTCGATGTCGACCACGAACGGCTCGCTTGGCCCGGCGATCATCTTCTTGGTGCCTGCCCCGGATTGCAGGAGCGCCTTCAAGTCGTCGAGCTGACGTTGCATCGCAGCTATCGCCGTGGCTCGGTCGCTAGCTGATCGGCTTTGGGAGCGGAAGCCGAGGCGATCGTGTACCGATCTCCGGACTCCGCTGCTGCCGATCTCTGCTATTTGGCGAGGGGGAGCCAGACGGCTAGGCTGCCTTCTGGGAGCTGGGTAGGCCGAGCTCCTGGTGACGGACTCAAACTCCGTCGTCTCGTAGCTAGGGCCGGATCGCCTTGGCCGCTGTGTCGGGTCACCGCCTGTGCGATCAAGACATAGGTGCCTGGCCGCGAGCGCCTCTTCTTGCGGACGAGAGCCTCCTGGCGATCGCTCGGCCAGTAACGCCTTGAGCTTCCGCTTGGACTTCCGACGGGCGGCCGAGGGGGTGATAGCGGGAGGCGCGTTGAGAGCACTCCGTCGCTCCTGAAGGGCGGCTATGGCCTCTTCGATCTGTTCGTTGGTTTGGAACTGATCGAGCGAGAGGCTCGGGCCGCCGTCCAGGGACGGGATCGAGCGTCTTTGACCGCGGCGGCTACCTTCCACCATCGGTTGTGGCTCGGACTGGGACGGAACGAGGCGTCTGGCCGGCTGGCCAGCGGCTTTCTTCGACGCGGAGGCGGAAGGCATGATTTCTGAAAGATTTCTTTGAAGTGCAGTGAGTGTCACTTCAAGTATCTGCCCCGAGAACAGTGAGTGTTCTTCGGGACGGTAGGTATAAAAATTTGAGGGTTGGATCCCCTTCCTCTAGCGCCAACCGAAGGTCCCAGGACAAGTCCCGGTGCCGAGCGATCGACCTTAGATACGATCGTCACTCGGCACTCGGCGACCGACTCCTGGCGACCGACTAGCGGACGATCCTCTCTCGGCACTCGCCGACCGACCCATGGTGACCGACCAATGCCGACCCTCAGCAATTGGCCGATGGCGACCTCTGATGACCAGCTAGAGACGACCGCCTCATGTCGATCAGCGCCGATGGCCATCCAGTCGGCCAAGGCCGAGCCTCAAGACTGGCACCACGTGCAAAATCCGAGACAAGATCCGCGAATCTCGGGCCATTGACCACAGCCTGGCAGGATCTTTCCACCAACCGACAAGCCGCCGAAAGTTGTCAGTAGGGCCGCATGTGACTGACTCCGGACGCGTGGCCGCCCTCATTGACCGCCTAACCGGTGCCTCGTAGCTTTGACTTTAGGCATCGCCACCTTTTCTCGACTTTCGCCCGACAGCCCGGGGATCGCCCCATTATAATATTGGCCGGCAGACGATCGCCCCATTATTATAATGGCCGAAAGGCGATCGCCCGCCTAAGGACAAGGCTCGGCTGCCACTATAAATACAAGGCCCCCTGCACTTGTATTTCCTCTCTGGCATTTCTTGCATTTCACACGCAATACAGAAGCAAAACATCAAACACTTGGCTAACATCCAACTCTTGGCAACGGCTATCATTCGGTCTTTCTTCTTCCGGCCTCTCTCATCACGAAGACGATCGGCAGGAACGAAGAACACCGAGCTTCGCTCAAGAGCCGGATTAACAGAGTCTTTTTACACTCATTGTATATAGATTTCTCACATTAATACTTGTATCCACGAATATTCGTATTAATATCATCTCGCGAGAGCATTCAAGCCCGGGCCTAACAAACCCGGCAAATCTAGTGTTATTTATCTTCTCTCGGAAGTGCTCCCGCAAATTGTTGTTTGTTGTCCGTCTTCCAGCAGTATTAATCTTCGGATAAATATTTTGGGCAACAACACGGTACACAATACATTGAACAACCACGTGTACAACCATCTCATATGTACATCGCAATCCTTCACAAATGGCACAACGCCTAACACGGATACCAATATATCACTATTATCACAAAGCCTTCAAATTTCGGAAAACACAACCAACTCAAACGGAACATATTTACGGAGGCAAGCAAAATCGTCATACATATCATACGTAATTACTAGTCACAAGATACAAGTCGTATAATAAGATACTTGCCTTAATAACCGCTACCAAACGTTCCGAAGAACACGGTTCGACCGGGAAGCTCGGACCCTGAAGAAGACAATGAACGGAAGGGTTCCGACTCGAGTTCTTCACAAGAATTCGACCCTAACAACATAAATTCAATAAATCATCGATCATACGAGGAAGAATAATCGTAGAACGCCCGAAAACCCCTCTATGACATTTTACCGGACACCTTCAAGGCGTCGGTCAAGAACTCGACCAAAATAACGAATCGATACGATCCAACCATGGGTTAACAAGGGAAATGATACAATACATCCAAATAATCATCAATCCATCACAATCCTAAGTTAAATCGGATTAAACGGACGAAATCGAACAAAATACCCAAAATCCCCAAAATTAGATTTCTAGAAAATCTGACCTGATTCGCTCGATCAAAGGATGTTATAGGATGGATGATTGATGATATGAACTCCAAAACTTCATGGATTTGTTGACCAACAACATCTCTCCATGATAGGAACAACCCCAGCCGCGGAAGAGAAGTAGAAGAAGGAGAAAAAATGGCGAAAAACGATCACTGGCCTTAAATAAGCCGCACAGCAGCCGCGCCCACGAGTGTGCTGCGCAAGACAGCCCAAAAATGGCTCCCGTGGTCGGCGGTGTGCCGCGGCACTGCAGAGCCGTTTGGCCGAAAAATGCCACAGAGTGTGCCGGCCTCGCCAAGATGTGCCGCCCTACGGCACGGCTCGCTGGCCGGAGCCGCGATCACTACGGCCGTGACTTGGCGACTGCCTGGGCCCAGATTCGGCCATGTCGGCCGGCCAACTCCGACGGCCCGAACGACCCCGAAACCCGAACTCGAATACGAATCAATGATACGGTTACGACGTACTCGCAAAGACGAATCTAAGAGCTAAGAGAACACACAATTCCGACCACCCGAAGGCTCGACCGACAACTAAGTAATTACCCAAAACTTTGGGAAATTACGAAAATAGCCCAAAACGTCCGAAAATCACGATACGCGATCGAAACACCAAACCAAAGCTTGCAACAAGAATAATAACATTAAAAGAACTTACGAGAAACTCGAAACAACAGTTTCGGACGAGATTCGCAAGAATCGAACTCAAGTGCGGAAAAGCGTCTAAAAAGCACGGAACTCAATAAAACGACACCGAAACGAGCTCATATGACAAAAAGTGCAGAATTAATCATTCTCGAAATGACGAAACGGTCATGAGCGAGTCGTCAAAACGGACTTCGGCCGAAAAAAGAAATTTACCGAAAATCGAAAATTGCGGATATTACATTCTACCCTCCTTAAAAGAAGTGTCGTCCCGAAACTTAAAACAAGTAGGGAGAAGAAATATCTCGCCAGGAAAAACTCAACGAGATACACAAGAAGTGCGTAACTCATGCCCAACGGCAAAACGTTACAAGCAACGCAACGGAATATACGGCGTGAAAACACGCTCCACGACGACCATCACGACGCCACCGGTATAGACATAATAAAATCAACAAGTGACAAGCGTCATCAAACAGATAATACAATCGAGTCGATTATCTGAACAATCATAAAACACAACGAACAAAAATCAATACGATTGACCAACCCAACGGTTCATCAATCAAAACGCGAGCCAAACGCTGAACAAATACGGAATTCCACCGCCCAAGGGTGGGAAGATCGAAACGAGACTAATTTCTCGAACTTAAGGAAATTACGAAGGAGTCTGAACGTTCAACAATCACGAAACGAGATCAACAAAAAAAACGAACAATCAATGACCAACCATAACGATCGAGTCAACAAAAATCGAATAATCATGTTCGGATCACGAAGAACAATAAGGTTCAACCGACAAACTCCGAAGTTCACATTCGACTCGAGACAAAACATGATCCGGTGAAAACAACAAGATGTGCACTCACATAAGATCCACAGGAAAGGGAATAGCAATTGAAAAATCACAACGACAAACGAGTTATTCCGAAACAATACCACACTCGTTCGATCAACAAAAGCAAGGGGCAGGACAAGCTCAGAAAATGTCAACGAACATAAACGAGTCAACAGAGTCGAAAATACAGAGGTTCAAAATCCAATCCACTTCGAATAAAAGAACTAATAAAACCAGATGATGTCACTTCCGAACAAGGTTCACAAGAATCGAACCGAACTCGAAAAAGTCACAGCGATAACCAGATCGACCCACAATAAGATCACAGCTCGTTCGAACGATGAAACCGAAATACAGAACAAGTTCAGAAAGTATCAACGAACACGAGCGAGCCGATAGAATTGAGAAAGAGAAAACGCAGGGGCCAAAAATAATACGGGTATTATATTCGACCTCTTCTAAAAAGAAGTGTCGTTCCCGAAACTCACAACACGAAATCAAGGTGACAACACAACAAGCAACCGACAGAAACATCTCCCATGGGCCTCTTAGATCCGATTCTGATAACTGTGCTGAAGCGCGAACTCCGAAAGTCTTGGTAGTCAAATCGTAAAACTGAATTCGGTATCCCTCGAGTCCACACTTGAAATGTGTTACTGACGAGAAGGACAATTTACACGTGCATGCCCCGGCACATCACGGTTGAAACGCCTCGGCTCGGCATACCGAAAATACAAATGGTAGATACAATGGGGCACAACATAGCGGAGATGCCAACTCAGCACAACAAGGAATCATAATACATATCATATACAACGATTATCATCGTAAAATAATACACACAAACACTACAGCAACGACGGTATCATTCGGCGACCTCAACGGCCCGAACAATAACCAGCACATAATTACAAACATTATGAAACAATCACATATGTACACGAACGTACAAACCCAAGCTTTAATACCACACAAAGCGATAACACGCAAGCCACCACGAAATGACAACATTAAGGATCGTCATCACACCTCCCACAAGGGCTAACAAAATATATGCGTGGCGAACGACTCGACGCTCACGCCACCAATTCAATCACAATTCGGGGTTAACACCGTAACGAAAGTTCAAAAACCATACACGCATTTCCGGTCCGCAAACAGGAATGATAGG
Organism: Orobanche coerulescens; assembly: GCA_033398695.1. Lineage (NCBI taxonomy): Eukaryota > Viridiplantae > Streptophyta > Magnoliopsida > Lamiales > Orobanchaceae > Orobanche > Orobanche coerulescens. Next base: position 48,329,243 of record CM065801.1, on the reverse strand, counting down.
TTTTAAAAACGAAAACCACCTTTTGAAAACAGTTTGGAAACAACAGTTGATCTTGAGTATCATTTTACAAAAAGTAGTACAAACACCATTATCGAGACTTTGAAAATCATCTTGCGTTTAAACAAAAATGAGGACACCTTTATTTTAGTGAAAAACTTTCAAAAATATTCGACCATTGGGTCTAAGCAACTGCATTTGAAAATATCTCAAAATATTTTTGGTCCTCAACCGGTTTTGAAATGTATTGCGGCATTAGAAAACACCTTGAAAACACCGCAAGAAAATAATTCGTTTTAAAAGTACGTCTCGAATTTTAATTTTCTAAGATACTCAAGGTTTTCAAAAATAATTCTATGGGCTAGCATGCCCAAAAATTTCAGGTAATTACACGGAACAATATAGCGCCGTGGGTCCCGCGCCGGAACCCACCAGGCTAAAAACCTTTTATAAACTACCAAAAAGGCTGATGACGGTAATATTTCAAAAACTCACAAAATCCATTTACAAAATACTAAATTCCGTCATATGAATTTCGCCAAAATGATCAAGGCCATAATGCCAAAAACTCGGTTAAGGGAATTGGTTTTCGAAATAGAACTCAGTCGGTAAAATACCGAAAGCCATTACAAAAAAACTCGGGTCTAAGGAATTCCTGCTGAAGCTCCTTCTGAACTGTTAAACGAGCAAGCATCTGCTCCTGAACGGACTTACGACTCAAGGCGTCGGCGACAACGTTCGCCTTGCCTGGGTGGTAAAGGATCTCAATATCATAATCCTTGATTAGTCCTAACCACCGCCTCTGTCGCATATTTAACTCCTTCTGAGTAAATATATACTTCAACTCTTGTGATTGGTGAAGATCTGACAGGTGATGCCATAAAGGTAACGACACCAAATTTTCAAAGCGAACACCACGGCTGCTAGCTCCAGATCGTGAGTCGGATAATTAACCTCGTAAGGTCTCAATTGCCGTGAAGCATAGGCAATAACCTTCCCGTTCTGCATGAGCACACATCCGAGACCCTGTCTGGACGCATCACTATAAACCACAAATCCCTCTGTCCCCTGCGGTAAGGGAAGTACAGGTGCTGACATTAACCGGCTCTTTAGTTCCTCAAAACTCCGTTGACACGCGTCGGACCACGTGTATTTCTTATCCTTCCGCAAAAGGTTCATCAAAGGTTGAGCGATTTTAGAAAATCCCTCCACAAATCGCCGATAATAACCCGTTAATCCGAGAAAACTTCGGATCTCCTTAACATTCTTCGGAGGTAACCTGTCTCGGATAGCTTCCGTCTTCTGAGGGTCGATACAAACTCCGTCCGATGAAATTACATGTCCGAGAAAAGTCACTTCGGACATCCAGAACTCACATTTGGAAAATTTTCCATAGAGTTGCTCTCGTCTCAACACGTCGAGAACCTGATGAAGATGAATCTCGTGTTCTTCTCGGCTACGAGAATAAATCAAAATGTCATCGATGAAGACAACAACAAACTGATATAAAAAGTCGATGAAAACCCGATTCATTAGCTCCATGAATACCGCAGGTGCAATAGTTAGCCCGAACGGCATAACTACGAACTCATAATGACCATAGCGTGTACGAAACGCTGTCCACGCGATATCCGACTCTCGAATCCGCAACTGGTGATATCCAGATCTTAAGTCGACCTTGGAACATACTGAGGCTCCCTGAAGTTGATCTAAAAGATCATCAATACGGGGTAAGGGATACTACTCTTGATCATCACCCTGTTCAACTCCTGGTAATTAATACACACACGAAACGAGCCATCCTTCTCCTTGACAGATCACACTGGTGCTCCTCACGGGGACGCAATCGGTCGGAGATAACCTTTCTCGAACTACTCCTCAAGTTGAATCTTCAACTCCTGCATTCTGGTCGGGGCCATCCGATACGGTGCCTTAGGACGTACCGGCTCTAACTCACTCCTGAATTCCCCTACTCTAGGTGAAGGCAACCAGATAACTCGTCTGGAAATACATCGTCAATCGATGACAATGATACCACGAATGATTGAACATTTCGATTGCCTAGAATGGTCAATCGATAAAAAGAGATACCAATAATGATTGAACAACTCGATTGCCTTAGAAAGGCCAATCGATGAAGATGATACAATGAATGTTTGAATAACTCGATTGCCTTTGAAAGGCCAATCGATGAAAATGATACAATGAATGATTGAATGACTCGATTGTCTTAGAAAGGCCAATCGATGGAAATGATGCAATGAATGATTGAATAACTCGATTGCCCTAGAAAGGTCAATCGATGAAAATGATACAATGAATTATTGAATAACTCGATTGCCTTAGAAAGGCCAATCGATGAAAATGATACAATGAATGATTGAATGACTTGATTGTCTTAGAAAAGCCAATCAATGGAAATGATACAAGGAATGATTGAATAACTCGATTGACCTAGAAAGGCCAATCGATGAAAATGATACAATGAATGATTGAATAGTTCGATTGCGGAATTTCTCTGCTTTCGTCATAATAATACTTCTTCTGGAACAACGGGATTACTTCCCTGAAGCACACATTCGACAACCAACGACGGAAAGATAGCGACCAAACGCTAACAAACACTGAGGATAGTATCAAGATGATCAAACCAACTAATACCGAAAATTACATCGTCCTAAGATAAATTTGTTAGGCGTATTTTTATACGCTTATTTATCATTATTTTGTAGTATTTCGGAGAGTGAAATCGTCTAAATGAGCTTTTAATGCCTTAATTTTGTATGATTGACAGGAAATTGAAGTCCAGAAGCTAAACCGAGGCAAAATGGGCGAAAACGGAAAAACTGGACTATGAGCCGCGGCACAAGGAAGCTGAGCCATGCACAGAAGACACCACGAAGGGCGAGTAACTGTACTCGTGTGCCGGCACGCCCAGTGAGCCGCGCAGACAAGAGAATTAATTAACGCCCAGGCATTCAGCTGAAGGCGATGTGCTGCGGCACAGGTTTAGTGAGCCGCGGCACACTTGGCGGTTTGTGTATGCCCGCGCGGATTTTGAGCTGTTTCGAAGCCAGTTTTCGACCGACTAATACGGACGCGATTTGCTGATGTGCTGAGCTATAAATAGGGTTTAAGACCCTAATTAAATCATCTTGGAATCTTGGAATCTGGGAATCTTGGGATCTAAAACCTTGGAGAGCTTAAGCTTGGAGACGGCAGAAGAAGAGGGAAGCAGAAGGATTCAAGGGCAGAAGGCGGAAGCTGAAGAACGGAGGAATCCGCGCTTCATCTGCGTTTGAATTTTATGCTTTCGTTTATTTATTCTGTATTTTCAGTTTTTAGCATGTCAGGCTAAAGCCCTAATCTAGGGTTTTGATGAAACCTTTGTTTTGACGAATTGATTAAGATTATCCAAATTATTACCTTTTTATTGAGTTTTCCCAATTATGTTTAATGCTTGCAATTATCTGGCCAATAGTTGTATTGATTTAATCATTCACTTCGAATCGGGAGAGGAGATTTGGTGAGGAACTATTGGTGAGGACCGTTTTATTCTGTGAGATAGGAATATACTCATAGGAACTACGTGGCCTTTAGGAGATTTCATGTTTTTTGCCTGTCGACGAATTAATTCACCTAGGGATAGAGTGCGTTATTCGCCTTTAGATAAATCTATTGACCTCGGGAGAGGCGGTAGAATATATTAGCAATCTCCGCCTTCAATAAATTGGGAAAATTATTTATTACGGATAATCGAGAGTAAATTCGGATAAACTAAGGTGGATTCAGAACCCTAGACTTATTCATCATTTGATTTCTTTTATCCAAGATATTGTTTTCTACTGCTTAGTCTTTTAGTACTTCTTTTAGTTATTAATCGCAAAACCCAAATTCGATTGTTCAGATAAAATTGGAATACGAAAAAAATCGGTAGTTAGAGATTCAATCCTCGTGGGAACGATACTCTACTTATCACTTTATTACTTGTAAACGATGACGTGCACTTGCGTGTAGGAAAAATCGCAACAAGTTTTTGGCGCCGTTGCCGGGGACTGAAATTTTCTAATATCGATTTAAGTATTTCCAGTCTTAATTTGAACGTTTTTACTTTTATTTTTGTGTATTTAATTTTGTTTATTTGTTTTTCCTTTCAGGACCTTTCGTGTAGTGCATGAGAAGATTCGGTAACGAAGGCCTACTACCTTTGGATACCGAGCTCGAGCGCACGCTAAGAAGGAACAAAAAGGAGAAAAGAGAGTTGCAGACGACGGTCAATATGGCCGAGAATATCGAAGTCCAAGGAGGAGATAACCAAGTGCGGCAAGTTCAACCGGAACTAGCTCTTCGAGATTATGCCATGCCGCAGGTCAACGCTAATTTTTCGAATTCGGCCCCACTATCCAAGCTAATAATTTTGAGATCAAGCCGCCTATTATTCGATGGTGCAAAGTGAGCCCATTCTCGTGGATCGCCGAAGGACGACCCGAATGCCCATATTGCTTCTTTCCTTGAGATATGCGATACATTTAAAACTAATGGTGTCACCGACGATGCCATCCGATTGAGGCTTTTCCCTTTCTCTTTGAGGGATAAAGCAAAGTTTTGGTTAAATTCCTTACCGCCGGGGTCGATTACAACATGGGAGAGGTTAGCGCAAGCCTTCCTTGCCAAATTCTTCCCACCTGCGAAGACGGAGAGGTTGAGAAACGAAATAACCACTTTTGCCCAGTACGATATGGAATCGCTCCACGAGGCGTGGGAGCGATGTAAAGAATTGCTACGAAGATGCCCTCATCACGGCATTCCTGATTGGCTTCAGCTTCATACGTTCTATAATGGGTTGAGTGCTTCTACACGCACTCTCGTGGATGCGGCCTCTGGTGGGACCTTCATGGGAAAATCTATGGCCGAGGCACACGTGCTTTTGGAAGATATGGCCGAAAACGCATACCAGTGGCCATCGGAAAGATTGACACCGAAGAGAGTCATGGAAGTTTCAAGCAATGACCCTATTTCCACTTTGTCAGCTCAAGTCGCCGCTTTGACACAACAGCTCCAGGCATTTTCGCACGCATCAGCCCCCGTTACCATAGAGACATGCAATTGGTGTAACGGATCACACCCGAGCGCGGAATGTCAAGTTGGAAATCCGTTCGAGCAAAATCAGATGGAGCAGGCTCAATTTGTGGGAAATGGGAATCGTCCGAATAACCCGTACTCCAATACTTATAATCCGGGGTGGCGCAATCATCCTAACTTTTCATGGAGGAACGGATAGAACTCACACCAGCCCCCGTTCGCCCAAAATCAACAGCAGCCCCCTTCCGCTCCCAAAGTGTCTCTCGAGGAAGCACTTGCAAAATTGGCGGCAAATACGAGTCAATTTATGACCCGTACGGAAGCTACATTACAAAATCATTTTGCTTCCATTCGGAATTTGGAGGTCCAGCTGGGCCAAATTGCTAATGTGTTGACAGCTCGTCCGGAGGGAGCATTGCCGAGTACAACAGAGACAAATCCTAGAGAGAGTCTAAACGCAATTAGCTTGGGAAGCGGGAGAGAGGTGCTGGATCAGCCCGAGCGGGGTAAAGAGAAGAAGGAGATTGAGGAAGAGAAGGATTTAAAGCCAGAGGAGTCGAAGGATTTGAAGCCGGATAACTCGAAGACATGTGTCCCCTGCTCCGCTTCCGCAGACTACAAAGAAAGAAGGGCGGACAAACAATTTTCTAAGTTCCTTGATGTGTTCAAAAAGCTTCACATAAATATTCCGTTCGCCGACGCATTGAAACAGATGCCGAGTTATGTCAAGTTCATGAAAGAGATATTATCGAAGAAGAGAAAGCTTGAGGAGCTTGAAACGGTCACCTTGACAGAGGAGTACAGTGCAATTCTTCAAAAGAAGCTCCCACCTAAATTGAAAGATCCGGGAAGTTTCAACATACCGTGCACCATGGGGAATCTTTCATTTAATAAGGCACTATGCGATCTTGGTGCGAGTATCAACCTCATGCCTCTATCGATTTTCAAAAAGCTGAATATTGGGGAAGCCAAGCCAACAACAGTCTCCCTACAATTGGCGGATCGATCGATAAAGTATCCGAGGGGAGTAATTGAGGATGTTTTAGTTAAAGTTGATAAGTTCATCTTTCCGGCCGATTTCATCGTACTCGACATGGAGGAAGATGAAAATATTCCAATCATCTTGGGACGACCATTTCTAGCGACGGGCCGAACCCTTATAGACGTGGAAAAGGGGGAGTTAACTCTGAGGGTCCAAGACGAGCAAGTTACTTTTCAAGTATTCAAATCGTTCCCATGTCCCGGAAGTGCTGATAAAGGGTCACAAATTGAAAGTGTGGATGTTGTTGAAAGAGGAAAGCACCGAAAACATCGTCGGTGGGAAAATTCAAATTTTGTGTTAAATAGTCCAAGTCTTAAGAAGGATGTAGACCGAGTGGCGTTCCTCGAGCATGAGGAAAAATCTGCGGCAGTCTTGAGTGCGTTTGTGAAGGAGGAGAGTGAGCCGGAAGCCAAGCGGACAATTAGTCATGGAAAAATCGGGTGTTTCGGGAAGTTATTCACGTCGAAACCTTTTCGAAAACAACATTTGATGACCGAACCGAAAGTCGAACCGCTAATGACCAATGGTCATAATTTTAACAACAATATGAACGGTTCGATGAACGGGGCGGAAACCAAATGGAGTTTGCGGTGCGAACTAATGTTTTCCAATAGGTCCGGCTGAAGACTATAAACTTAGCGCTTCTCGGGAGGCAACCCGAGTTCGTAGTTGTAGATTTTTGCATTTCTTTATTTTTCTTGCATTCGTGATTCTTATTTTTCCTTCATTTTTGTGCTTAAATTGCTTCTGCCTCTCGCTTTTAACGTCTTCTTCTCAAAATTCTGTGCAGGAAAGTCCCAGGGAAGAAACTGAAGTATGAGCCGCGGCACAGGTATTGTGAGCCGCGGCACACATAAGTCGCAAGGGGAGGCTAAACCAACTGTACCTTGTGCCGCGGCACGGCTTAGATGAGCCGCGGCACACTTGAGCAATGAGCCGCGGCACACGAAATCTGAGCCGCGGCACACGACAAAACGAGAACACAGGTAAAAGGGACTGTACCCTGTGCCGCGGCTCACTTTATCTGTGCCGCGGCACACTATGCGGAATCTGAAAGGCCCAGGTCACATATAACGCGCGTTCGGCCGGCATTTCCAGGTACGCCTTCTTCCTTTCTTCTTCCCTCCCCAGCACGCGACCGGCCGAAGCGTTCTTCCATTGTTTTTCCTGCGATTTTTCTTGCAATCTTCAAAAGGTACGGTTAAATCTTTAATCTTGACTTGCTTATGGTTTATTTTGGAAGTTGTTTTTGCTTTGGATGAATGGAACATGCTTATTCTCCTTCGAAAGTTTTAGGATTGTTTAGCGAATAACATGGTAGTTTTATCGAATTTTCATGGTTAAATCGGAATATCAATGAGTTGAATGTGTTAAGGTGATAATGATTGAATTGCATTTCTGTTTTTGGGGGTTGAATCGAGCTATAACTATGTTTATTCTTCAAGTAAACTTGTGCCCTCAAGGTGTTTGATAAATTGCCTAAATGAAAAATTTTCTTTGGAAAAAGAAATCTTTTGAATTTTCGTGCAACGTATACTTTTTAAATTTACAGCAAGCCCTACCCTTACAGTCAGGTTAAACGTTTAAGTCCAATTTCATCCTTCTCTCATGTATGCGCTATTTTGTTAAATTCGTGATTTCTGACTGGACCTCCCTAGCTGAGCGTAGATTATTGTTATTATTGTCGCGTAAATAAACCCTCGTGTTTTACTTTTCAGGACCATATGGCGCGAACAAAGAAGTTGAGCAAGCGAGCTAGGACCGAGTCATCCCCTACTCGAGGGGAGACCTCTCGTGGTCGGGCCGAAGCGGAGGGGCACCAATTTTCGGACCCCGAAATTCACAAGATATTCAATGAAAAGATCCGGCCACGACCACTTATTCCAGAGAGGGGTTTTACTCCAGCTCCTCAGGACGGGGAATTGTTCACCATGATTGACGAGATGGGGTGGGCCAGATTTACCGCACCTCCCGAGCCAGCGGTTATCTCGATCGTGCAGGAGTTTTACGCCAGCCGCCTTGAAGCACATTCGGGCAGGTGGCATTCGTTGCCGTCTTTAGAGTCTCGGACTCAGTTGACGTCCGAGGGGTTACGCTGATTTCTCCACTACTGCTATTTGGAGGCTTTTGGGTTTCGGTGGTTGACGAGTCACCTATGACCGAGTGATGACCAAATTTCACTAAGGAGGCCCCGCTTGAGACCATCAGACACTGCACCGATCGGGAGCAATGAGCACAGAGTTCTTACACTTTTCACTTCAGAGCTCGCGCCTCGGCCGGCTCGGGCATGCCTCGGCTTTATTTTATCTGCGCACGTATCGACCCCACCTCCCGTATCCGCAGTTTTCTCTCTCCGCGCCCGGATACTTTTGCTATCACTTCCGGCCGCTGATGTGGCCCCCATCCCGGTCCGATCTATCTTCCGAGTATCCAGAGGGGGCCAAGACGGGGTTGAAGCACCCCTCCTCATCTCGCGCTTTATGCCTAAATGGGCTGACGTGGTCAGACGACGAGCCGATGCTTGCCCCCAGGCTCCGATCGACCACCGCATCATATCGCACTTTGACCAGTGGGGTGGAGCGCCAGCACACGCTAGGGGGAGAGGATTTTTGCTAGAGGAGGCTCACGAGGGATCCCCCGAGCCGCTTTTGTTGACGCATGGAGATGGCGGCCCGCAGCCCGACAGAGCGAGGTTGGAGGAGTTGTTTGATGGGCTGCGGGAGGATTTGAGGAGACAGAGAGAGGAGCTGAGGAGAGAGAGAGAGGAGCTGAGAGAGGAGACGAGGAGAGAGAGAGATGAGATGAGGAGAGAGAGAGAGAGCTTGATTGCTGCCATGCGAGAGGAGCAGCGGGCGGAGCGGGAGAGTGTTATTGCTACCGTCCGTGCCGAGATGCGAGAGCAGGCCCGCCGGGTCAGCCGACGAGCATCGTGGCGTCTTGCTGCGAGGGATGCTTATCATCAGGAGCACCTCGCCGCATGGACGGCCCACATCACGCATCCCGACGGGCCATTTATTGCGCCCGCCCGGCCAGCCACACCACCCTCCTCACCGGACGATGCCGGCACCAGCTCCTGAGCAGACTGGAGGGGAGTACTTGACCTTTTACTTTTATTGCATATCATTTTTTGTCCTAAGTTTGGGGGGGATTTACTTTCAGTTGCTACATTCGTTGCTGTACTTTATTCGTGAATTTTTCGTGCTTCTATTTGTGTGATACTGATGTTACGACACTGTTTTTCTCTCTGAAGAAGCGGTCGAGTTTTAGTCGAGTTGTAGTCAGTTACTTCTGTTCTGCTTAGTATTCAATTAGGTCCGAAATTTTTCGTGATTGTAGAGGTCTTGGCAGATGAGAGACGATACATACTTGTTTTAAATCACCGTCAATACGTTTGGTTACATCTTCCGGATAGTGAGTCGTACTGTTTCTTTAGTCGTTTTGGCACTTAGATTGAGTTTAGAGTCGGTCAGTTTTTCCCTAAAAGTCGAGATAATGTGTTCTATGAAGGGAAGTCTATTAACCGGGGGTATTCGCGTGACCCGTTGTTTACTCTCGCGTAAAACGACGACCCCGATTAGACTAGTGATTTAGATATTTCACATGTGCCAATGATAGGGAGCCTAGTAACCGGGGGTATTCGCGTGACCCGCTGTTTACTCTCGCGTAAAACGGCAACCTTGATTCGGACATGCGGAAATTATATATTCGAGTTGTTTCTCCGCTGTAGACAGGAACTTAGTAACTAGAAGCACCCATGTACCCTATGAGTGTCTTTTACGTCAAACGGTTTTCCAATACATGAGAATGGAGTTTCCACCCTAGGATTATCTCGATGAAACATCCCGAGATCCTAACCTAGTGGTCAACTCGAATCAAATTCTTGAGCATATATATAAGGGGATACTGTCCGAGGTTTATTTGTTATGAGACTCGTGAAAATTGTGCCTTTCGACTGTGGAACGGAACGAACTAGCTTGGTTGTGTTAGCCTTTCATATTGACGGTCGATTTGACTCACGTTTTGTTAATCTTTGAGCTGGATTTTCTTCATGAACGAGTGATTAGGACTGAATTTGATTACTTTGTGGAATCATTATTCGAAAGTATTTCGCTTTTATGACACTCGTATTATTTAGAGAGAATCACAGGATAGTATTGATTAGGTTGAACACTATGAGTTGCACGATGATTCACGACATTCTTTTATTGAATTTAATTCTTTTTGCTTGAGGACAAGCAAAGGCTTAAGTTTGGGGGTATTTGTTAGGCGTATTTTTATACGCTTATTTATCATTATTTTGTAGTATTTCGGAGAGTGAAATCGTCTAAATGAGCTTTTAATGCCTTAATTTTGTATGATTGACAGAAATTGAAGTCCTAAGCTAAACCGAGGCAAAACGGCGAAAACGGCAAAATCGACTATGAGCCGCGGACAAGGAAGCCGAGCCGCGGCACAGAAGACACCACCAAGGGCGTGTAATCAGTACTGTGTCGCGCACAGCCTGTGAGCCGCGTACAAGAGAGAATTAATTAACGCCTGTGCATTCACCAAGGCGATGTGCCGCGGCACAGGTTTAGTGAGCCGCGGCACACTTGGCGGTTTGTGTATGCCCGCGGATTTTGAGTCGCTTAAGCCGATTTCGACCGACTAATACGGACGTGATTTGCTGATGTGCTGAGCTATAAATAGGGTTTAAGACCCTAATTAAATCATCTTGGAATCTTGGAATCTGGGAATCTTGGGATCTAAAACCTTGGAGAGCTTAAGCTTGGAGACGGCAGAAGAAGAGGGAAGCAGAAGGATTCAAGGGCAGAAGGCGGAAGTCAAGAACGGAGGAATCCGCGCTTCATCTGCGTTTGAATTTTATGCTTTCGTTTATTTTTTCGTATTTTCGCTTTTAGCATGTCGCTAAAGCCCTAATCTAGGGTTTTGATGAAACCTTTGTTTTGACGAATTGATTAAGATTATCCAAATTATTACCTTTTTATTGAGTTTTCCCAATTATGTTTAATGCTTGCAATTATCTGGCCAATAGTTGTATTGATTTAATCATTCACTTGAATCGGGAGAGGAGATTTGGTGAGGAACTATTGGTGAGGACCGTTTTATTCTGTGAGATAGGAATATACTCATAGGAACTACGTGGCCTTTAGGAGATTTCATGCTTTTGCACTCGACGAATTAATTCACCTAGGGATAGAGTGCGTTATTCGCCTTTAGATAAATCTATTGACCTCGGGAGAGGCGGTAGAATATATTAGCAATCTCCGCCTTCAATAAATTGGGAAAATTATTTATTACGGATAATCGAGAGTAAATTCGGATAAACTAAGGTGGATTCAGAACCCTAGACTTATTCATCATTTGATTTCTTTTATCCAAGATATTGTTTTCTACTGCTTAGTCTTTTAGTACTTCTTTTAGTTATTAATCGCAAAACCCAAATTCGATTGTTCAGATAAAATTGGAATACGAAAAAAATCGGTTGTTAGAGATTCAATCCTCGTGGGAACGATACTCTACTTATCACTTTATTACTTGTAAACGATGACGTGCACTTGCGTGTAGGAAAAATCGCAACAAAATTCACCACGATTAGATCCATCAACCAATCGCGGTCATTAAGCTTAATTCGGTATGATTCCGAAAATTCTTCCATCGTCAGGTAGACCGATGGTATGAGGTCCACAAGCAATAGGACTAACCCGAAATAAGTCTACTCAAGCATGATTCGAAAATGAATGAATGCGGTGTACCAGCATCAAAAGGTACACACAGGTTGAAATAAAATTACGAGTATACCTGAAATCATTCGGGCCACCGGATCGTCGATCCTCCTCATCATATGAATCTGGGATTTGCCGGCCCCCGAACCGGACGCTCCCGTCTGATAAATACGAGCTCCAACTCTGTTTGCTTCCATTGTCTAAAACGACGATGACAAAGCAGTCTGATTCTGAAACGCTGGTTGCTTCGGGGCCTAAGATGCCGCCGGAGCCGACTTGGAGTCCTTTCGGCAAAAACGGGCCTTATGCCCAAAATTCCCACAATTAGCACGTGATAGACGGTTTCAGACACTCAGTGCTGAAATGACCCGGCGTTCTACAATGGAAACAGGTGATAGCCGAACTGGCCGCTCGGGAATGAGATCCCGCACGATTATGCGCCGTAGGAGGTCGCTCAGAAACGATAGGACTCACACGAGGCTTCTTGAAGGTCGACTGACTGCCTTCGGATTGATTACGCTTCGTTGATTACTTGCTGACATATGAAGGTTGTTGTTCAGCACTTTCCTTAGCAGCTGGCTCATACGGGAGAGTTCTCTCGATTAATCCGGCCAGAGTGGCGCAATGATGATTGAGCAATTGCACATGAGTCATCATGCCCTGCATAAAAGTGAGTGGATCAACCCGAACATCTTCCGATCGAGTCGAGTATTGGGCACGATTTCCCGACAGCGAGTGATTATTCCCCGAGTTCCGGCCCGCACCGCGGCCTCTCCTCGTTCATCCCCTGACAGCTCTCCCCATACTGAAGTAGTAAGGTCGCATAATGATTATATTTCCCGCATGATTATCACGTTATGATTATGTCATGAGATGATGAAAATGAGTATACATGCTCTAACTTAGTGATTATATGAATGATTTACTGAAGTGACATGATTATCTAATGAAATTCTTGAAATGATTATCTTGAATAACTTAATAAGATTAATAATATGATCATCGAGATCGACAACTGAGTAATGAAATGAATTAAGTGATTAATGAGTTAATATGATCGTCCTGATTATTAACTGAGTAATGAAATGGATTAAGTGATTAATGAGTTAACATGATCGTCCTAATCACAATGAATGATGATGTTTGAGGATTGTTAATTGATGAATGATGAATGAATGACTATTGCCAGAAATTATACCATGGCGTTAGAAATCTTACAGTTCTTTCGGTCTGATTGGCTCGCCATTTGCACAGGTCACACGTGGCGCGAAAGTCCAATGATACTAGTATGATGACGATGATTTCAAATGAGACATGACTCGGAAGGTAGTATTCAAAACCACTCTCCGATACCAACTCTGTAACAGCCCAAACTAGGCGGATATTACAGTGACGTAGATCCCCAACTGGAACCCACCAGGCAAATGAAAATGAATGAATTACACAGGATAAATGTAGTACCGAAATGTTAGAAGTATGCCCTCGAATGCCACTCAGAGGTTGTTGAGTGAGGGCATTGTACTTGTAATTATGTAAACCATTTATATAAGGCAAATGAATGTTTCTTTATTTACTGGTAGTTACTGGCATTCCTAACTCGTAAATATACATATAGAAACTAGTCCGTGTATTTGAGATCAAAACGTTCCACTCCTTATTGGATAAGGGGGTCGGCACTGGAAAGGTTTATAGCTCAAATACTTAATCGTTCGCAAGTCGATGAAACTTGACTGGGCGTTAAGTTTATGTAAAGACTTGTATGACGTGTTCTTTGACATGGAGAGTACCTGTCGAACACTAATGGTTAGTGGGAGCACACGTTATAGGTATGCTAATTAGATTAGTATACTCGAACCGACTCACCCTCGATTCGTCACACGGATTTCACTCGGACACCACAATGACGGAATCGAAAGGTTGTGATAGGTATTCGTGAACCTTTGACTTGAGGATTTAGTAGGGATGTGCTTGTGACGTCAAGATTTTCATTAGAGTAGTTCGACCACGTAAACCGGAAGGCGGGGGTCAACTCGACGTGCATCTTGACGGCAAGTAGCAGTGTCCTATCAATACCAAGATAGAATTCTTTCTCTGTTAGTGAACGGTTATATGTCCTATGCGGTTATCGCGATGAGATCATAAGTCTTTGGCCAAAGCATTGGAGCTACTTGTATTAGATACACGATAGCTCGATGATCTCGATTTGCATTAACGCATGCATAGCGTCAAGTACAGATATGGTTTGACTGACCGTGACCCTATAACTTGATCGGGACATGTGAAAGAAGGGTTTATACGTATACTAGTATTCACGACAGAATGGTTCTTGAATGATCCCAATCATTCGTTCTCAGTTGGGGTACGGTGTAGGCCGTCAGGCTGGCTAGGTGGTGCTACTACTCTTTGGTTCCTCCCATTGCTGACTGAGACGAACCTACCGAGTCGCGCAATAGGATTGACGACGGAATGAATCGAGCTTAATCTCTCATTATGAATATTAGATATTGGATATCTAATTTGGGACATTAGATGTCTAAATCAATTTATTGGATAAATTAATTTACGGCCTAATGAATTAAATAAATTACTGGGTGATTAATTTAATTCATAAATATAATTATTTCTTGGAGAAATTAGTTATGTTATTATGTATTTGATATGATTAATTAATTATATTAATTAATTAATATAAATACATCGGAACGGAATCAGAGATTATCTATTTGGACTCACGGGAGTTCGAAACGAACCGAACTCTTCGATTCCCTTCTAGATGCCCCCCCCCCCTTTCCACCAAGCTTCATCTTGTCTTTTGTCTCCATTTTTAAATGGAGGACAATGACTTGTGGGGTGACCACTCATGTGAATGAGTTGTATGGTTTGGTTGAAAGTGTATAAAGAAAGAAATGGAAGACTAATCACTCTTACTTGATTCTTGGATAATACGGTTCTAGTGGGATAGGAAAGAGAGAGAAAAGTTCTTTCTCAAAGTCTTCTTCTTCTTCATATGTTCTTGGTGATTCTTGGAGAAAAATCATGAAATTAAAGAGATAAAGTGAGTTATACACTTAGAGTGTTGTAATCACAAATCAATAGCTTCATCACCTAGCTCTAGCCGTATCCTTGGAGGATAGCAAGGTGATTGTCGTTCCGGTCGTTTCTCCGGCGCGTGACAAGTAGAGACGCGGTGCTTTCGGCGTTGGATCGTTCAAGGGCTTGGAGCGGAATAGATTCGTAGAGATCAAGCAAAGCTTGGGGAATAGCTCAAGAGAAGGTTATCCATTTAATCAACGGACTACGAGGGTATGTTTCTCGTATCTCTTTTATTTCGTTTTTGATATTCGTATATACGTAGCTCGATCGATCCTCGTAGGGATTCAGATCGAATTAATTTTCGTTTTACCGCTTCCGCTGGGCCTTCGTTTTTAGGCAACGAATCCCAACAGTGGTATCGGAGCGTAGGTCTTGCGATCGTATATACGATTTTGGCATTTTGAATGCTTGATTAGATGGTGAATGATTTGGAATCATTTTAGTCATAATCGTGGTATATATATTTTTACGTTCGTTGTAGTTATATTTTTCGTAAGTTTATGTCTAAATATAAATCTTAATTTCTTGGAAATATGATTTATATTGAAGATATGAATGTTGAAAAATATTGATATCGATATCCTATGAAAATCGAGCTCGAATCGTCATTTGACGATTTTTCTGACAAAGGGCGTTGTCGCCAGGTGACTCGCCAGAACCGTGACACGGCCGTGTCGTAGCCTCGTGCCATCGCCAGCACTCCGACCGTGTCGAGACACGGCCGTGCCCGGCCGGCACTGCCGATCGTGATCGGCCATGCCGTGCATGTCTGCCGCATGATGCCGGCAGTGACTCGGCCATGGCAGCCAATTTCGCCCGACTCGATTTTTTCGTATTCTTGAAAATTAATCTCCCGCATGTTAAATTGGATTTAATATGATTAAAATGATTTATGGTATTTCATTTTATAAGGGAAATTTGATTAATTGGAATATTTATGGTCGATCAATTATTTTGAACGTTATCATATTACCGATCAGGTGAATCGATCGATCGGTTCGAATTGATGATTGGATCAATGTATCTCTACGCTTTCCATTTATATAGTATTTATTGGATGAATGCTTTTTGAATGGGGATGTGGTTCGTGGACTTAGATTTGAATCGTTCGTTTTATTCGATTGGGTTGTAAAGGCCGTTTTGAGCCTATTTATTTTACTAGAAATGTTTGTATCTAGGATGCAATTTTCAATGTAAAATTTATATGTAATGACGAAGACCGGAGGAAGATCCATTTCGAGAAGACGAAGATTCAAGACGAAGACTTGTAATTAGATTACGGAGTTTTTGTTTTCTAGGAACAGTCCATGAACCACATGTTGGTAGCAACTAGGTTGTGAATGGTTGTTTCATATTGTATGAATGCCACAAACGCGATTAAATGATTAATGTGCAAAGTGTAACGTTAATCGCGAAAATTCTCCCACGATAAATTATTAAGTTTATAAGGTTTCAAGGTTTTCCTTCCCTCCACCGAGTTTTCGGGAAATTGAAATCCAAACCGGATGTGCTATGCTTCCGAGTTATCGGGGTAGTCGTTCGGGAAGGACGGATAAATTACCGGGAGCGCATTGGATGCCTTCGGTTGGAGCAAATTTTATCCCTACAAACCTGATAGGTTTCCGGATAAGATTCAATTGTGAAACTGATTTGCGTCGATGGTATAAACTTAACTTGTTCACGAACCATAGAAACCGTATAGGTTGAGGGGAGTGAACAAGGGAAAAAGAAGATCGAATCATCCATTAGATGGGTTGGAGTAGGACACAACTTTATGAAAAATAATAGACTAGAAACCTGATCGGTTGCCCTCTATTAAGATTTATAAAGAACTCGATCACCACTATGAAGTAGAGCGACGATACTTAGGATTTCACATGGGAGTGTGTTATTCCGATAAAAATAGTGGGAGTCGGGTAACAAGAATATAAAAGAACTTAATTCTATACTCAGAACATCATTTAACAAGTCACTAATTTATCTGTTATACTTAATGCAGACATAAATCAATATGACAATGAATCCACTCGCAATTCTACTCGAAAAGAACACCTTAATCGGACCTAACTTTGTGGATTGGCTCCGCAATATGATGATTGTCCTCGGTATAGAGGCACGGGATACGTCTTGGAGACGGACATTCCGCGCCTCCTATGCGGACTCGAGCCAATCAGAAGAGATTGAAAACCACGAAAAGTGGGTTAAGGATGACGTGAAAGTCCGTGCTTATATGATGGCTTCCATGTCTAATGAGCTTCAGAGAGCTCATGAGAAAATGACTGCCAGTGCATTCTATCTCACTTAACCGAGCTTTATGGTGAGCACAGCAGAACTGCTAGATATGAGATATCCAAGCAACTGTTCGGTGCAAGGATGAAGGAAGGTGAGAAGGTTGGGGAACACATCCTCAAAATTATATCCATGATCGAGAGATTGGAGGCTCTTGATTTTAAAATGGATACTTCTCTCCAAACCGACCTTATCCTATAGTCTCTCCCTAATTCCTTCTCACAGTTTGTTATGAACTTCAACTGCAATGAGATTGCATGTAACTTAGCTGGGCTAATGAACAAAACTGGTGACCGCTCAGTCTCAGATGAAGACCCCGCGGATGAAGGAGTCTGCACTTGTGATTTCTTCTGGACTTCGGAAGTCTAAGAATAAGAAGAAAAAGAACAAGAAGCGGACTGGACCACAAGCTAAGGACCTTAAGGGTAAGGGTAAGGCCCCGATGGTTCCAAAGAACAAGAAGAAGAAGGATGCTTGTCTCAAGTGCGGTGATCTGGGCCACTGGGCTAGCGACTGTCCGATTCTTCATGGCACTTCAGGTACAGAACTTTTAGTTTTGGAAACAAATTGTTCTGATACTGTATTTTCTACTTCCTGGATACTGGATTCTGGTGCTAGTTCTCATATTTGTACCGTGAATCAGGATCTGGAACAAAGTAGTGTAATATCCGGATTTATTACAGTGTATTTTATCTGTATTCAAACCATGTATTATTCGGATTGGTGATTTTGATTATTGGAGTATGATATTTCGTGCATTGATATCATTATACATAAGTATAGAAACTTGCAAAATTACTCAAGCAACCTCGTGATAGCGCACGCTAAGAATGTATCTTAACGCGCGCTATCGGGCCATTGTTAGCGCACGCTATGCAGGTAGGAGTAACGTGCGCTAAGAACTCAATTATTGAGCGGGACAGCTAACACATGCGCCAGCCGGGACATGGGTCCGGATAAGATTCCCGCTGACGCACCCGGACAAATTCTGAAGTCAACCATTATTAGCGCACGCTAAGGGATGCTTAGTAGCGTGCGCTAACTTGTCAATAATGCAGAATATTATAAATGGGACAACAACCGTTTTAGCTTTCATTTCTTTCGCCCTTTCTTCATCCTTGGGAGTTCAGAGAGCTGTAGTAATACTCCTATACACTTAGAACACATATTGTTGGTGTTATACATTGGTTATCACTTGAGAATGTTCATGGAAGTGGAATAGCACCTTGGAGTGGCATACAACCAACCGGAGAGGGATTCTACCTTACGGTTCAGTGATTTTCGTCATTTTAAGGTATGTTCAATCTATCTCCAGACTTAGAGTTGGATTCTAACGATTTGGATGATCATGTTAACAAGATGTGGATTTTCATAGATGAATTATCCAAGTATATCATGTTTGGAATAGTGAGATGAATAAGCCTTAAATACCTTGATTATAATCATCATGATTCGAATCTTAGTACACTGATTATGTGAAGAGAAGCTTCTATCATTGGTAAACCGAATCTAATAGATGATTTCATAGTAATCTTGGACTAGACATTAACATCCTTATTGTTAGATAAATCTAAAGGTTTGATCATGGAAGGATTTATCTAGTATATATAGGACGTTTATCAACTTGATCGATAATATGGATTGATATAGAGGTGTTGATATCAACCGTTAAGCTTTTCAATTGTCGTATGAAGATTTGAAGTCGGAATGGAATATGGTTTTATATTGGTATGCATATCCTTGAACTGGGTTATCTTTATCCGTAAAATCATTCATAAGGGTATGAACATGGTATTCATGGAAGTAACATGAATTATCACGCAAGATTTCATTGTTTCGATCATGGCAAGAACAGTTAACTGCTCAGCAGTAAACTGCCATGCAGAGATAGCGCACGCTATGCTATGCAGTTTAACGTGCGCTATCGAGCACTAGTTAGCGTGCGCTACGTTTGGTACATAACGTACGCTAGACCATCAGACGAGTCAGTTGGCTGGTCAGTGAAGTACTGACCATGCATAGTTAGCGTACGCTAGTCTTTGATGTTTGCGTGCGCTATCGGGCAGACTTAACGCACGCTACACAGAGTACTTAGCGTGCGCTAAGCAGATCGGGCAGAATGCATTTTATGAACTTTTGGCCGTGAATCGAATTGTTAAACATTTGTACGACATGAGATAAATCCTATATCATTTCTTTTGTTAAGGTTTGGTCTCGTTACGTGATTGATTGAGGAGGACGATCTTCGAGTGGTCATTTTTCGAGGAAGTGTTGTTATTGTCTTCAAATCGAGGCAAGTACCTTAATTGTTTTATGTATTGTTGTTATACATATTGTCGTGCATGTATGTCGTTATTGTATGTCCACCTCGTGTTGGTCCGACGGGATCATCGGGGGATCTATGCTAGCGCATACCGGATCATCGGACGGGTTTTTCCACCACGGGTTGGTCTGACGGGATCATCGTGGGTTCTAGGCAGTGAACGCTGGATCGATGGAATTACCATGTGTATGTATTGATATCATGTTGTGATTATCAGTTGTGTATGTTATGTTTGAGTCTCTCGTAGGAGAAGACTCGTTGGTATTTTGTCGTTTACGTTGTTATTATTCATCGTGAGAAATGAATAATATGTTGTGGTACTTGTACTAGCATCGTTGTGCTAACCCCTTCGGGGATGGACATTTTGTTTGTGTTCAGGATCCAGGAGAGCGGGGAAACAACCACTGGAACTGTATGACGACGAGGGTGCAGAGTGATGTCCCGACCGGGTTTATTTATCTGTTGTTTATTCGTTATTTCAATAAGTACTCGAGTACGGAGTCATTTGTGATGATTTGAATTTGGTGATGTATTATTGAGTTCTGTTGAAAAATTATACTATTTCTGTATTGGGTCAGAACTGTTGTACCGTAATTTCGTTGTTTCCATTCGTTAGTATCTTTTAATGCCTGTTCAATTCTTCAGCCTTG
Organism: Orobanche coerulescens; assembly: GCA_033398695.1. NCBI lineage: Eukaryota > Viridiplantae > Streptophyta > Magnoliopsida > Lamiales > Orobanchaceae > Orobanche > Orobanche coerulescens. Next base: position 48,309,041 of record CM065801.1, on the reverse strand, counting down.
TAAATCCTTATGTAAAGGATTTACGGCGCTGTAATATTCCTGAATATATCGGGGGTGTTACAGAATATGGTATCGGAGCTAAGATTATGGATATCTTGGCCGTTGGGTTAAAATAAGGGTCATTTATGTCTTTTGGGGTAACCGGCCGTGAATGACATCACTGCACTGCCTACGTTTTCATGCGAACAGTGGTTGTAAGTTCCTAAACTCTATCTCGTTCTTTACATATTGTATCTCTTTATACTCGAATATTAGAACGATGTTGTTTCCTGTATATTGAGTATTTATGCTTACAGTATGTTGAGAGGTTGACGTGGACGTGGTCGCGGTCGTGGACGCGGACGAAGAAATGCCGAAAGGGAGGCGTCGCCTTCTAACTGTGCCGGCCATAGCTCCGGCGAGCCGCAACAATCTATTAATAATGAACCAGATCCTCATTGTACTGCAGATCCTTCACAAGTGGTGAACTAGATGACTCGGTTCGCCTGTGTCGTGGACCGAATGCAAGTGGCGGTGGACTACAAAGCAGGAGAGAGACAGCAAGGGATCCCAGATATGGGAAATCGAGGTGACCGGTGGTCGCAAGAGGTGGCGAAGATGCAACCACCCAAATTCGACGGTATTTCGAGACTCCCACCGGGATCATTGGTTGAAAGAATCGAGAAAATCTTTGCGGAATCAATCGCCTGCACGACCGGAGAGCCTCTATCGCTCAATATTTTCTCGATAGGGAAGCGTCCGAATGGTGGGAAGCCATCCGGCTGTAGACCATGATGCCGATTGACAGAGTTTAGATTGATGATGGAAGCTCAATATTGCCTCGTCCCATGAGGGAAGCCAAAGTTCGGGAGTTTTTCTCCGCTCGGCCTTCCGATGTGCAAGATCCTGTGCGATCAAGACGTTTAACCAAAGAATGGCATTTGTTCGACATCCGGTCGTAATGATGCGTAAATGATGATCCATTTCGATATGAGAATGAAACCAGAAGTTCAGAGGTACATGTCCGGATTCGAATGTACCACACTCCGCCAATACCAGGATAAGGCGTTGGCATATGAGATCAAGGAAGCGGCCATGGAGAAATTTGTGGAAACCAAGAAACAGAAAGTCTCGGTACTTTTACAGAGCACAAGAACAGTGGGGCCCGTAAGGCCCGGTCATCTTTTCACTCTTTCAAGAAACCTCCGCACCTACCTAGGAGCGGAAAGAACTTCGGAGCGACAACGGCTATCACCGATGTTACCAGAAATGCTTTAATCGCGCCGTGACGGCACTATCGACGGAATTGCCCCTTCCGCCGTGATTTGTTTTGATTGTGACGAGAGGGACATCGGCGGTGTTTTGTGAAGAGGCCGCAAAGTCTTTTAGAACCCGTACACCACAGCCTACCCGTAAGGAGGCCAAGATTCCATGACGCAGCAAAGTGTTCAGATGCCTCAGAATTTTGGCCGCGGGCGAGGCAGAGGACAATGGGACCGAAAGGGGACATCGAGTGCCGGATCTGCTCCCCCACGTCTGTACGAGATGAGGAGGATAGACGATCGTAATGCCTTTGCCGCATCGTGCATCGGCCCGATCCTTTCCCACCAGGTTAAGCGTTTTATTCGATACAGGAGCTACACATTCTTTCATATCTTTGTCTTGTGTAAATCGTTTGAATATTTCCGGTTTTCATGCTTGTGAACCTTATGTTGTTGGTTTACCGAGTGGAGAAAGGATAGTCGGAAATTTAGAAACTAGAAATTTCCCTGTATCATTTGGGGGCAGAGAGTGGCTCTCAAACCTGATCGTGATAGAAATGCAAGGAGATGACCTGATACTCGGAGACGATTGGCTTAATCGATATGGAGCAATTGTGAACCATCAAGGAGGAATATCTCACCGATCGCCGACGATGGTTCCGAGATTCTGTTTGAGGATGGAAACCGGGAAGCTCAGGAAAATTGATCAAGGCGATGAAAGTGTCAAATTGTTGAAACAAGGTCAGACTGCAATCGTGTTACGCAATGAAGAAAGAAGACGAAATTGTGGAACTTTCATCTATTCCTGTTGTGAAAGAATTTCCAGATGTATTTCCTGAAGAGTTACCTGGGCTACCTCCACGAAGGGATGTAGAATTTACTATTGAGCTGGAACCTGGAGCGACACCAATTTCTAAGGCACCATATCGTATGGCACCTACTGAGATGTACGAACTGAAGAAGCAACTGGAGGAGTTACTGGACAAGGGCTATATTCAGCCAAGCGTTTCACCCTGGGGAGCGCCAGTTCTTTTTGTCCGAAAGAAGGATGGATCGCTCCGACTGTGTATTGACTATCGAGAGCTGAACAAAATGACGATTAAGAACAAATATCCGTTGCCACAGATTGATGATCTGTTTGACCAGCTGCAAGGGGCAACGGTATTTTCTAAAATTGATCTGAGATCAGGATACCATCAGCTGAGGATTAAGGAGTCTGATGTTCCGAAATCAGCATTCAGAACTCGCTACAGGCATTATGAGTTTGTAGTGATGCCGTTTGGTCTCACTAACGCACCTGCTGTATTTATGCAATTGATGAACAGAGTGTTCATTGAATTTTTGGACAAATTTGTGGTCGTGTTTATTGACGACATCCTGGTGTATTCTAAGAGTCCGGAAGAACATGCGCAGCATTTGCGGATTGTATTGGAGCTTTTGAGAAACGAGCAATTGTACGCCAAACTTTCTAAGTGTGAATTCTGGCTAAAGGAAGTAATGTTCCTCGGCCATGTGGTGTCAGCTAGAGGAGTCCGAGTAGATCCTCAGAAGATCGAAGCAATATTGGATTGGGAGCCTCCAAAGAATGTGAAAGAGGTCCGAAGCTTCTTAGGACTTGCTGGGTACTATCGTCGATTCGTGGAAGGGTTTTCTAAAGTCTCCCGCCCACTTACTCAACTCCTGCAGAAAACTCAAAAGTTTGAGTGGAATGAATTATGTCAGATTAGCTTTGATGAATTGAAGAAGAGATTGACGACAGCACCGATTCTATCACTTCCGCAGGGAACTGAAGGATTCATAGTTTACAGTGATGCTTCGAACCAAGGACTTGGGTGCGTGTTGATGCAGAATGATAAGGTGATCGCTTATGCGTCGCGACAACTGAAACCGTATGAAGTAAATTACCCGACACATGATTTGGAGCTAGCAGCAGTGGTTTTTGCCTTGAAGATCTGGAGGCATTATCTGTACGGGACTCACTGTCAGATCTTTACGGATCATAAGAGTCTCAAGTACATATTTAGTCAGAAAGAGTTGAATATGCGGCAAAGAAGATGGTTGGAACTGATTAAGGACTATGACTTGGAGATTTTATATCATCCAGGCAAAGCAAATGTAGTGGTCGATGCACTTAGCCGCAAACTTGTCTCTATTCAGATGCTGGAGACGCTGACCTCCCAACTTAGCCTTCAGCGAGAGATGATTCGTGAAGGAATTGAAGTATGGTTACAAAGAGTTCAGGGACAGCTGTGCGTGATGGAGATAACTTCATCATTAACCGAAGAAATCAAATCTAGACAGGCAGATGATCCTCTGATGATTCGGTTACATGATGAAGTGATCAAAGGAAAGGCCCCCGGATTCATAATTCATGACGATGGAGTTTTGAGATTTCAGAACCGACTCTGCGTTCCCGATATTGATGTTCAAATGCACGATTATGAGGGAAGCTCATAGTTCGCCCTATTCTATCCACCCGGCACCAAGAAATGTATAAGGACTTGAAGCTGAATTTCGTGGGGCAACATGAAGAAAGACGTAGCGGACTATGTTTCAAATGCTTGACTTGTCAACGAGTTAAGATCGAGCATCAACGGCTGCCGAATGTTGAAGCCGCTCCGATTCCCGAATGGAAGTGGGAGGACATATCGATGGACTTTATCACTAATATGCCGAAAACCAGACAGAATGAACATGATTTGGGTGATAGTTGATCGCTTAACCAAATCGGCTCATTTTCTAGGCATTAAGGATACGTGGGGACCAGAGAGGTTGGCACGAGTCTTTATTTCGGAGATAGTTCGATTGCATGGTACGCCGAAGACCATTGTTTCTGATCGAGACGGCCGTTTTGTGTCTCACTTTTGGAAAGCAGTTCATAAGGCCTTGGGGACCGAATTGAACTTCAGTACAGCTTATCACCCGCAGACTGACGGACAATCTGAAAGAACAATACAAACGGTGGAAGACATGCTAAGGGCCTGTACCTTAGATTGGTCAAACGATTGGGAAGTTCATCTACCGTTGATTGAATTTACCTACAACAATAGTTGGCATGCTTCTATTAAGATGGCACCGTTTGAGGCATTATACGGAAGGAGATGCAGATCGCCCTATCTCCGGGACGATTCATCGGACTTGATCGAATAGAACCAGAGTTGATCGAGCAGACTCGAGAGAAGATAGCCTTAATTCGTGAGAGGTCGTTGACCGCCTGCAGTCGCCAGAATCCTATGCGGACGCACGCCGCCGCCCATTAGAGTTCGATCGAGATCACATACTTTTAAAGGTTTCTCCTACTCGGGAATCTTTCGTTTCTAAGGAAAGGAAAGCCGAGTCCGAGATATATCGGACCATTTGAGATCCTCGAGAGAGTTGGGGAGTTGGCATACAGACAAGCATTGCCGCCGTCATTGTGCCATGTTCATAACGTGTTCCACGTATCCCGCCACGAGGTATATACGAGATCCTACCATATCATTGATTTCGCGAGATCAAGTCGAGCGTAATGGGACGTTTGAAGAAAGACTACCAAGATACTCGAGAGTCGAGTTAAGCAACTGAGGAACAAGTCAATCGTTTTGGTCAAAGTTCAGTGGTCACGTCACGGAATGGAAGAAGCCACCTGGGAAACGGAAGCTGATATGAAGTCTAGATATCCCGAGTTATTTTCGTCTTGAGTTTCGGGACGAAACTCCTTTTTAGTAAGAGAGTATGTAATATCCGGATTTATTACAGTGTATTTTATCTGTATTCAAACCATGTATTATTCGGATTGGTGATTTTGATTATTGGAGTATGATATTTCGTGCATTGATATCATTATACATAAGTATAGAAACTTGCAAAATTACTCAAGCAACCTCGTGATAGCGCACGCTAAGAATGTATCTTAACGCGCGCTATCGGGCCATTGTTAGCACACGCTATGCAGGTAGGAGTAACGTGCGCTAAGAACTCAATTATTGAGCGGGACAGCTAACACATGCGCCAGCCGGGACATGGGTCCAGATAAGATTCCCGCTGACGCACCCGGACAAATTCTGAAGTCAACCATTATTAGCGCACGCTAAGGGATGCTTAGTAGCGTGCGCTAACTTGTCAATAATGCAGAATATTATAAATGGGACAACAACCGTTTTAGCTTTCATTTCTTTCGCCCTTTCTTCATCCTTGGGAGTTCAGAGAGCTGTAGTAATACTCCTATACACTTAGAACACATATTGTTGGTGTTATACATTGGTTATCACTTGAGAATGTTCATGGAAGTGGAATAGCACCTTGGAGTGGCATACAACCAACCGGAGAGGGATTCTACCTTACGGTTCAGTGATTTTCGTCATTTTAAGGTATGTTCAATCTATCTCCAGACTTAGAGTTGGATTCTAACGATTTGGATGATTATGTTAACAAGATATGGATTTTCATAGATGAATTATCCAAGTATATCATGTTTGGAATAGTGAGATGAATAAGCCTTAAATAACTTGATTATAATCATCATGATTCGAATCTTAGTACACTGATTATGTGAAGAGAAGCTTCTATCATTGGTAAACCGAATCTAATAGATGATTTCATAGTAATCTTGGACTAGACATTAACATCCTTATTATTAGATAAATCTAAAGGTTTGATCATGGAAGGATTTATCTAGTATATATAGGACGTTTATCAACTTCAGTATGATAATATGGATTGATATAGAGGTGTTGATATCAACCGTTAAGCTTTTCGAATTGTCGTATGAAGATTTGAAGTCGGAATGGAATATGGTTTTATATTGGTATGCATATCCTTGAATCTGGGTTATCTTTATCCGTAAAATCATTCATAAGGGTATGAACATGGTATTCATGGAAGTAACATGAATTATCACGCAAGATTTCATTGTTTCGATCATGGCAAGAAGCAGCATCGCCACAAAGAATCGCCATGCAGAGATAGCGCACGCTATGCTATGCGCTTTAACGCGGCGCTATCGAGCACTAGTTAGCGTGCGCCACGCTTGGTACATAACGACGCTAGACCATCGACGAAGTCACTGGCCGGGTCGCTGAAGTAATCGACCATGCATAGTTAGCGACGCTAGTCTTTGATGTTTGCGTGCGCTATCGGGCACTTAACGCACGCTTATACGAGTACTTAGCGTGCGCTAAGCGTCAGGCGTAATGCATTTTATGAACTTTTGGCCGTGAATCGAATTGTTAAACATTTGTACGACATGAGATAAATCCTATATCATTTCTTTTGTTAAGGTTTGGTCTCGTTACGTGATTGATTGAGGAGGACGATCTTCGAGTGGTCATTTTTCGAGGAAGTGTTGTTATTGGCTTCAAATCGAGGCAAGTACCTTAATTGTTTTATGTATTGTTGTTATACATATTGTCGTGCATGTATGTCGTTATTGTATGTCCACCTCGTGTTGGTCCGACGGGATCATCGGGGGATCTATGCTAGCGTGCGCTGGATCATCGGACGGGTTTTTCCACCACGGGTTGGTCTGACGGGATCATCGTGGGTTCTAGGCAGTGAACGCTGGATCGATGGAATTACCATGTGTATGTATTGATATCATGTTGTGATTATCAGTTGTGTATGTTATGTTTGAGTCTCTCGTAGGAGAAGACTCGTTGGTATTTTGTCGTTTACGTTGTTATTATTCTTCGTGAGAAATGAATAATATGTTGTGGTACTTGTACTAGCATCGTTGTGCTAACCCCTTCGGGGTGGACATTTTGTTTGTGTTCAGGATCCAGGAGAGCGGGGAAACAACCACTGGAACTGTATGACGACGAGGGTGCAGAGTGATGTCCCGACCGGGTTTATTTATCTGTTGTTTATTCGTTATTTCAATAAGTACTCGAGTACGGAGTCATTTGTGATGATTTGAATTTGGTGATGTATTATTGAGTTCTGTTGAACAATTATACTATTTCTGTATTGGGTCAGAACTGTTGTACCGTAATTTCGTTGTTTCCATTCGTTAGTATCTTTTAATGCCTGTTCAATTCTTCAGCCTTGTAAATCCTTATGTAACGGATTTACGGCGCTGTAATATTCCTGAATATATCGGGGGTGTTACAAGTAGGAAGCTTGGAGCTGGAGAAGTTATGATCACAGTCGGAAGCGGGCATAGTGTCGAGGCGACCGACATAGGATCACTTCTTTTGGGTTTAGAATCCGGCTCTGTTTTGACTTTAGAAGATGTACTTGTTTTGCCCAAGGGGCACAAAAACATTGTATCCATTCCGGTCATGGACCGAAAAGGCTTTTCATTTTTCATTGGTGATGGTTCCTGCAAAATTTATTTTAGAAATAAACTAGTGGGTACTGCTACATTTTTGAATGGATTGTATTATCTAAATCTCAGCAACAAAGTAGTTCTGAATACTATAACTAGAAAACGCGGTAGGGATGAAACCAATCAAGTTTTGAAATGGCATCTTAGACTTGGTCATGTTGGTCAGACCAAGGTTTACAATATGGAAAAAGATGGACTTATGGGTCCATTGGGATCGGATCCCTTTCCTACTTGTGAATCTTGCCTTAAAGGTAAAATGACTAAGTCCCCCTTCACAGGGACTTTTGAAAGAGCCGCTGATAAACTGGGATTAATCCATACTGATGTTTGTGGTGCTTTGAAAGCAGCACGTGATGGATATCAATATTTCATTACGTTTACAAATGATCATACTAGGTATGGTTATGTATACTTAATGAAACATAAATCCGAGGCCTTTGAGAAATTCCAGGAATTCAAGGCCCTAGTCGAGAAACAAACTGGTAATCATATCAAAGCACTTCGGTCGGACCGAGGTGGTGAGTATATGAGTACGGAGTTTGACGAGTTCCTTAAGGAACATGGAATAGTTTCACAACTAACACCTCCAGGTACTCCTCAGTTAAATGGTGTGTCAGAAAGAAGGAACCGGACCCTGTTGAACATGGTCCGTTCCATGCTATGCTATACTGACTTGCCGATTTACCTATGGGGGTATGCACTCCTGACTGCCGCGTATATCTTGAACAGATGTCCTTCCAAATCCGTTCCTAAAACTCCACATGAGATGTGGGAAGGAAGGAAACCAAGTCTTAATCTTATTAGGATTTGGGGATGTCCCGCCTATGTCAAGAAGACTAAGGTGGAAAAGTTGGAAGCTAGGTCTGCGAAGGGACATTTCATTGGATTCCCGTCTGGGACAATGGGATATCTATTCTACATGCCCGAAGATCGAACGATCATTGTTGCTTTACAAGCACACTTCCTGGAAAATGAGTTCATTCAGGAAGGCGGAGCAGGTAGAAGTATTTCTTTAGAAGAATACAATGAAACTCCTCGGGAGACACCTGTGCAAGAAACTGGAACCGAACTTTCTGAAACACAAGTACAACCACCTCGTAGGTCTAGTAGGGTGTCTCATTTACCTGAGAGGTATGGGCTTGTGCACTTGGAGGAGCTGGGTCTCCATGAGGTTCCAAGTGATAGCCAAGAGACCGACCCGACGACCTATGACCAAGCGATGGTGGATGTAGACTCCGCGAAATGGCGTGAAGCTATGGAAGCTGAGATAGACTCGATGCATGTAAATCAGGTCTGGACTCTAGTAGATCGCCCCAAGGGCATAGTGCCCATTGGGAATAAGTGGATCTACAAGAGAAAGACTAATGGTGATGGCAAGGTTGACGCCTATAAGGCCAGGCTTGTGGCAAAGGGTTATACCCAAAAGGAAGGGATCGATTACCACGATACCTTCTCGCCCGTAGCCATGATCAAGTCTATTCGCATGATGCTTGCTATAGCTGCTGTTGTTGCCCAAAATATCTATCCGAAGAATAAATACTGCTGGAAGACGGACAACAAACAACAATTTGCGGGAGCACTTCCGAGAGAAGATAAATAAAACAAGATTTGCCGGGTTTGTTAGGCCCGGGCTTGAATGCTCTCGCGAGATGTTATTAATACAAATATTCGTGGATACAAGTATTAATGAGAGAAATCTAAATACAATGAGTGTAGAAAGACTCTATTAATCCGGATCTTGAGCGAAGCTCGGTGTTCTTCGTCCCCGCCGATCGTCTGCCTGAAGAGAGAGGCCGGGAGAAGTGAGACCGAAAGATAGCTGTTGCCAAGAGTTGGAGAAAGCCAAGTGCTGTGTATTTGTTTCTGTATTGCGTATGGAATGCAAGAATGCCAGAGAGAGAATATAAGTGCAGGGTGCCTTGTATATATAGGGGCTGAGGTGCCTTGTCTCCTAGCGGGCGATCGTCTTTTTGCCATTAATATAATGGGGCGATCGCCCTAAAGGTCACATGGGCAGCCTGCCAAAAGTCCAGAAATCCAGCCGGCAGCCAGCTGTGTGCCCAATGAGGGGCCAAAGACGCGTCCTAAGGCATCACAAAGCGGTCCCACATCGTTACTTTCGGCGGACTTGTCAGTAGGTGAGGTAGGTGCCAGGCTGTGGTCACATGTCTTGTCTGCCAGCTCCTTTTGCAGGTCTGCGGCCCTGTTGGTAGGTGAGGTAGGTGACAGGTCTGTCAGCGCCTTTTGTGGATCTGCACGTGGGTGCTGTCCTGTGGCTCGGCCTTAGCCGACTGGATGGCCATCGGCCCTGATCGGCATGAAGCGGTCGTCTCTTGCTGGACATCAGAGGTCGCCATCGGCCAGTCACTGAAGGTCGGCACTTGGTCGGTCACCAAGGGTCGGTCGGCAGGCGCCGAGAGATGATCGTCCTCTAGTCAGTCGGTCACCAAGGGTAGGTCGGCGAGGCGCCGAGAGATGATCGTCGCCGAGAGATGATCGTCGCCAGTAGTCGGTCTCCGAGTACCGAGAGGCGATCATATCTGAGGTCGATCGCTCGGCACCGGGACTTGTCCTGGGACCATCGGTTGGCCGATACAGCTTGTCCGCTGGGTTAAGGCTCGGCCGCCTGGTCGCTGATCGGCAGATCTGCCTTGGCCGCTCGGCAGTGACTCGGTCGCCCGAACTCCTAAGCGATCGCCAGTCGGAAGGTGTTAATTCTTGACACAACAATTGCCCCCCAGCTTGCTCCTATGTTGAAGACATGGGGCGAGGTGGTTCTTGCTGGCGATCGTGTAAGGATGAGGACGGGCGATCTTGCTGAGCTGACTTAGGATTCGGACTTGGGCTATCATAGTCGATTGGCTAGCTATCTTTCGGTCTTGTACCTGCAAAAACAACATTGGCCGATCCCCCTGGGAAACTTGGTGGTTTCGCTTGTTTGAGGAATCGTGCACAGTCGCGGAGATCGATGGACCGACGCCATGAACGTGTCTTGGTGCGCGAAGACATTGAGTGTCTCGTGACTCACTTTATTATGAGGGTCCTATGTTAGGCTGCGCCTCGCCTCGTATTTAAACGAAGGGCGTGCGGTCTCGGTCTAGAGGAGTCCTTGCGTGGGGCAGCGTCGGATGAATCAACTCCACGCCCGCGGCTTGTTAGCTCTGCTTCCACCTCGGCCAGCCATGGAGATGGCCGACCTCGACGGTGTACGTTGAGACGGGGGTTGTGGCACGTGTCCACTGATTATTTTTGGAGAGCCCTCAGACTACGCCGGCCTCGTATTTAAACGAAGGGCGGGCGATCTCGGCCGAAAGGGACCTTGCATGGCCGAAGCAGCCGGTTCTATCGACTGCCAGGACCATGGCTTTATGATGTGCGGTGGAGGCGATCTTATGCCTTAGTCCGTCATGTTAGATGCTGGACTGTAGATGGGGATCGTGTCCGCCGGGTTGCTGATGATGTAGCGTGATGATCGGCGATCGGGCGGAAAGACTGTCGATCATCGCTCGGCTGCCGATCGCTTTATTCGTAGGTCGATATTGGCGATCGGGCGGGAGATCGTCGTCCGGGCGCCGATCGCGCTGCTCACAGGCTAAGAAGGAACCTTTGCCTGGCCACAAAATCTGCGGCTCTAGCCCGGAAGGCTGCGTAGGTCGTCGGTCGGGTCTTCGTAAGATGCCTGAACATAGGCGAAAAACCCTGAAAACCTCCTAGGACCGCGTAGAGGGCGGTCTCATCGCTTACGGGCTCGCCGTTGAGGATGATCACGTCTACCCGGTCGATGTAGTCCGAGTCGGACTCTCCTTCTCCCTGCTTGATTTGCATCATGCGAAGGGGACCTTCTGGCCGGACGACCCTGGTGGCGAAGTACTCCGTAAAGACGTGCGCCAGCTCGTTGAAGGAGCCAATGGACCGAGGTGGCAATAAGGTGTACCACCGGTGGGCGAGGTCGTCCAGCGTCAGAGGGAACATTCGGCACCTGGTCGCGTCTGATGCCCCACACCCGGTCATGTAGATGTTGAACTTCCTCAGGTGCATCTGGGGGTCCGATCGTCCCTCGTACATGGGTGTTTGCGGGGGAGCGATCTTGTGCTGCACGGGGGCGAGCTCGATGTCGATCGTGAGCGGCTCGCTTGGCCCGGCGATCGTCTTCTTGGCGCCTGCCCTGGATTCCAGGAGCGCCTTCATGTCGTCGAGTTGACATTGCATCGCAGCCATCGCCGTGGCTCGGTCGCTTGCAGATCGGCTTTGGGAGCGGGAGCCGAGGCGATCGTGTACCGATCTCCGGACTCCACTGCTGCCGACCTCGGCAATTTGGCGAGGGGAGCGACGGCCGGGTCAGTTTCTCGGGAGCCGGTAGGCCGAGCTCCCGGTGACGGACTCAAACTCCGCTGCCTCGTAGCCGGGCCGGATCGCCCGGCCGCTGTGTCGGGTCACTGCCCAGGCGATCGAAGACAGAGGTGCCCCGGCTGGCGAGCGCCTCTTCTTGCGGACGAGAGCCTCCTGGCGACCGCTCGGCCAGTGACGCCTTGAGCTTCCGCTTGGACTTCCGGCGGACGGCCGAGGGGGTGATAGCAGGAGACGCGTCGAGAGCACTCCGTCGCTCCTGTAGGACGGCCAGGGCCCCTTCGATCTGTTCCTTGGTTCGGAAACGATCGAGCGAGAGGCTTGGGCCGCCGTCCAGGGACGGGATCGAGCGTCTCTGACCGCGGCGTCTCGGACTGGGACGGAACAGGGGGTCTGGCCGGCTGGTCAGCGGCTTTCTTCGATGCGGAGGCGGAAGACATGATTTCTGAAAGATTTCTTTGAAGTGCAGTGAGTGTCACGTCAAGTATATGCCCCGAGAACAGTGAGTGTTCTTCGAGACGGTAGGTATAAAAATTCGAGGGTTGGATCCCCTTCCTCTAGCGCCAATTGTTGTTGCCCAAAATATCTATCCGAAGAATAAATACTGCTGGAAGACGGACAACAAACAACAATTTGCGGGAGCACTTCCGAGAGAAGATAAATAAAACAAGATTTGCTGGGTTTGTTAGGCCCGGGCTTGAATGCTCTCGCGAGATGTTATTAATACAAATATTCGTGGATACAAGTATTAATGAGAGAAATCTAAATACAATGAGTGTAGAAAGACTCTATTAATCCGGCTCTTGAGCGAAGCTCGGTGTTCTTCGTCCCCGCCGATCGTCTGCCTGAAGAGAGAGGCCGGGAGAAGTGAGACCGAAAGATAGCTGTTGCCAAGAGTTGGAGAAAGCCAAGTGCTGTGTATTTGTTTCTGTATTGCGTATGGAATGCAAGAAGGCCAGAGAGAGAATACAAGTGCAGGGTGCCTTGTATATATAGGGGCTGAGGTGCCTTGTCTCCTAGCGGGCGATCGTCTTTTTGCGATCGCCCTAAAGGTCACATGGGCAGCCTGCCAAAAGTCCAGAAATCCAGCCGGCAGCCAGCTGTGTGCCCAATGAGGGGCCAGCACACGTCCGGAAGTACTGTCACAGGCGGTCCCACATCGTTACTTTCGGCGGACTTGTCAGTAGGTGAGGTAGGTGCCAGGCTGTGGTCACATGTCTTGTCTGCCAGCTCCTTTTGCAGGTCTGCGGCCCTGTTGGTAGGTGAGGTAGGTGACAGGTCTGTCAGCGCCTTTTGTGGATCTGCACGTGGGTGCTGTCCTGTGGCTCGGCCTTAGCCGACTGGATGGCCATCGGCCCTGATCGGCATGAAGCGGTCGTCTCTTGCTGGACATCAGAGGTCGCCATCGGCCAGTCACTGAAGGTCGTCACTTGGTCGGTCACTAAGGGTCGGTCGGCAGGCGCCGAGAGATGATCGTCCTCTAGTCGGTCGGTCACCAAGGGTAGGTCGGCGAGGCGCCGAGAGATGATCGTCGCCGAGAGATGATCGTCGCCAGTAGTCGGTCGCCGAGTACCGAGAGGCGATCATATCTGAGGTCGATCGCTCGGCACCGGGACTTGTCCTGGGACCTTCGGTTGGCCAATACAGCTTGTCCGCTGGGTTAAGGCTCGGCCGCCTGGTCGCTGATCGGCAGATCTGCCTTGGCCGCTCGGCAGTGGCTCGGTCGCCCGACCTCCTAGGCGATCGCCAGTCGGAAGGTGTTAATTCTTGACACAACAGCTGCCTACCACGATTATGAGATATGGCAAATGGACGTAAAGACGGCTTTCCTTAATGGATTCCTCGAGGAGGAAATCTATATGGAGCAGCCTAAAGGTTTTGTGTCCGAAGTCGATATTCAGAAAGTGTGCAAGCTTCATTGCCCATTTATGGATCAAGCAAGCGTCGCGTAGTTGGAACCTTCGTTTTGACGAGGCGGTCAAAGAGTTTGACTTCGTGCAAAATGAAGAGGAACCTTGTGTATACAAGAAGGTTAGTGGGAGCAAGATCGCATTCTTAGTACTATATGTGGATGATATTCTACTAATAGGAAATGATGTGGGAATGCTCAGTTCTGTAAAAGCTTGGCTTTTCGAGTAATTTCTCCATGAAAGACTTGGGAGAAGCAACCTATATTCTTGGAATTCGACTCTACCGGGATAGAGCGAAGAGAACAATAGGCCTTTCCCAAGCCCTCTATATAGATAAGATCTTAAAGCGATTTAAGATGGATGATTCTAAAAGAGGGTTCCTACCGATGCAACATGGAATAAAATTCACCTTGAAGATGTGTCCTCAAAGTGCGGAACAATGAAAGGAAATGAGTTATATACCATATGCTTCGGAAGTGGGTAGCCTTACATATGCTTTATTGTGTACAAGACCTGACATTGCGCATGCTGGAAGCGTGGTAAGTAGGTTTCGCCAACTTGATCGGGAACATTAGACCGCCGTAAAGAATGTTCTCAAGTACTTTAGAAGTACTAAGAGATCTGATTCTTAAATATGCTGGTGGAGTACAGAATGTGGTGGGATTCACTGTATTGGACTTCCAAGGACAGAAAGATGATTATATGTCTACTTCTGGCTACATTTACTCTTAATGGAAGAGCAGTATCTTGGCATAGTGCCTAGTATAGCGCGACTGCTGATTCCACCAGTTAGGCTGAGTATAAAGAGGCCACGGAGGCCTCCAAAGGAAGGGTTAAGAAGTTACTAGGTAAACTTCTCGTGACACCTTGTGCTGCGCTGCTAGAGCGGTAGCACAGGCCTAAGAGTCGAGGTTTCACAACAGTACCAAACATATTGAGAGAGTATCATCTCGTAAGAGAATTTATTCGCAAGGGATACATTGTGCTGCATAGAGTAGACTCGGCCGACAACGTCGCCGATCCACTGACCAAGCCACTATCTCAGACTAGCTTGGAGCGTCATCTGGAGAACATGGGTATTAGATACCATAGTGTGTGGCATTGAGTGCAAGTGGGAGATTGTTAGGAGTATGCCCTCGAATGCCACTCAGAGGTTGTTGAGTGAGGGCATTATACTTGTAATTATGTAAACCATTTATATAAGGCAAATGAATGTTTCTTTATTTACTGGTAGTTACTGGCATTCCTAACTCGTAAATAAACATATAGAAACTAGTCCGTGTATTTGAGAGCAAAACATTCCACTCCTAATTGGATAAGGGGGTCGGCACTGGAAAGGTTTATAGCTCAAATACTTAATCGTTCGCAAGTCGATGAAACTTGACTGGGCGTTAAGTTTATGTAAAGACTTGTATGACGTGTTCTTTGACATGGAGAGTGCCTGTCGAACACTAATGGTTAGTGGGAGCACACGTTATAGGTATGCTAATTAGATTAGTATACTCGAACCGACTCACCCTCGATTCGTCACACGGATTTCACTCCGGGACAGTCAATGACGGAATCGAAAGGTTGTGATAGGTATTCGTGAACCTTTGACTTGAGGATTTAGTAGGGATGTGCTTGTGACGTCAAGATTTTCATTAGAGTAGTTCGACCCTGTAAACCGGAAAGCGGGGGTCAACCTCGACGTGCATCTTGACGGGCAAGTAGCAGGTCCTACTGAATACCAAGATAGAATTCTTTCTCCTGTTAGTGAACGGGTTATATGTCCTATGCGGTTATTGGCAGATGAGATCATAAGTCTTTGGCCAAAGCATTGGAGCTACTTGTATTAGATACACGATAGCTCGATGATCTCGATTTGCATTAACGCATGCATAGCGTCAAGTACAGATAGGGTTTGACTGACCGTGACCCTATAACTTGATCGGGACATGTGAAAGAAGGGTTTATACGTATACTAGTATTCACGACAGAATGGTTCTTGAATGATCCCAATCATTCGTTCTCAGTTGGGGTACGGTGTAGGCCGCCAGGCTGGCTAGGTGGTGCTACTACTCTTTGGTTCCTCCTATTGCTGACTGAGACGAACCTACCGAGTCGCGCAATAGGATTGACGACGGAATGAATCGAGCTTAATCTCTCATTATGAATATTAGATATTGGATATCTAATTTGGGACATTAGATGTCTATTTCAATTTATTGGATAAATTAATTTACGGCCTAATGAATTAAATAAATTACTGGGTGATTAGTTTAATTCATAAATATAATTATTTCTTGGAGAAATTAGTTATGTTATTATGTATTTGATATGATTAATTAATTAGATTAATTAATTAATATAAATACATCGGAACGGAATCAGAGTTTATCTGTTTGGACTCACGGGAGTCCGAAACGAACCGAACTCTTCGATTCCCTTCTAGATGGCCACGCCCCCCCTTTCCACCAAGCTTCATCTTGTCTTTTGTCTCCATTTTTAAATGGAGGACAATGACTTGTGGGGTGACCACTCATGTGAATGAGTTGTATGGTTTGGTTGAAAGTGTATAAAGAAAGAAAAGGAAGACTAATCACACTTACTTGATTCTTGGATAATACGGTTCTAGTGGGATAGGAAAGAGAGAGAAAAGTTCTTTCTCAAAGTCTTCTTCTTCTTCATATGTTCTTGGTGATTCTTGGAGAAAAATCAAGAAATTAAAGAGAGAAAGTGAGTTATACACTTAGAGTGTTGTAATCACAAATCAATAGCTTCATCACCTAGCTCTAGCCGTATCCTTGGAGGATAGCAAGGTGATTGTCGTTCCGGTCGTTTCTCCGGTGCGTGACAAGTAGAGACGCGGTGCTTTCGGCGTTGGATCGTTCAAGGGCTTGAAGCGAAATAGATTCGTAGAGATCAAGCAAAGCTTGGGGAATAGCTCAAGAGAAGGTTATCCATTTAATCAACGGACTACGAGGGTATGTTTCTCGTATCTCTTGTATTTCATTTTTGATATTCGTATATACGTAGCTCGATCGATCCTCGTAGGGATTCGGATCGAATTAATTTTCGTTTTACCGCTTCCGATGGGCCTTCGTTTTTAGGCAACGAATCCCAACACGAACTACATTACAACAATAATTACTCCGATGAGGAGCTTAGTTACAACACACCAGGACAATACCGAATACTAGTGTATTTTATATGAAGATAAAATACACAACACTGAATGAAACGGAGTATTCAAATGAAAGTCTCGAATGAAAATAAAGGACAATAACATGAATAATCGAAAGATCGGGGCCCACTACTAGTATCACTGGGACTCCTCGACTTCAGATTGTTCTCCCCTTACTTTTGCCTTGCCAAGACCTGAAAAACAAAATCCCCAAACGGGGTCAGTTACAAAGAACAACAATCCTCAAGGGTTGAAAATACACAATCATGATATATCTGAAGTTATGAAAAATCCTTAATTATGAATTACGCTTAAGAGGAGTACCATAGTACGCCCGTAGTGTTCTGTGCGAGTGTACAAGACGAATGACCGGACACACCCGTCCTTGTACCTAATTAGTCTCACGGTGTAACGCTTTCCCGTGTGCACAGTCCAATGTATCGGTTAACCCAATACATAACCATCGTGTGCCCGACTAAAAATTCCACACAGCCACACCCGGCCACGCAATATGAACCCAGAAGGTCATATGAACTAGAATGACCACACTGAATATCAATGAATAATAATTCGACAAGGCCAAGAATGACTCACCGAGTTGAAAATAATAGTGAAGTAAATGACAGCTCAATGAAATGATTGGAACCGTCGTTCCTTATGACTAAAGTGATTAATTGACAATAACAAGTTTTGATACGGTTAATACAATGATGAATGAGTTGTGATTATGAATGAACAACAACAAAAGGGATGAATATCCTTTTAACCGAGTAAGAATTAACTTACACAATACCGGTGACAATTATCCTTCCACGAACAACGTCCTAATTGAGATATCGGTCGCTCGAACAACCTTAAATTATACAATATCCAACAACCCGTTCAATATACGAATCAAACACGAATATAACGAACTCAAAACGTCGATACGATTAAACTAAGTCTATTGAGGCATTAAATCAAACACGTTGCGTCCAAACTCCGATTGTTTACAATCAAACCTCAATATACCAATATCAAATCCCCCAAGAAGTGTTTCAAACCAACAAACATCTTCCAAATGATCAATCATCCAAAATGAATATCCGAAAACGTGATTATAACGACAATTAATCGAAAACCCCCAATTTCAACTCGATATTCAAAGTGTTCTTGAATAATCCCTCAATAATCCAATGAATCCTTATATAAACTCATAATCATATACATATCCCTTCATATAACATGATAAACATCATATCTCAACATAGAATTGAAATCCAAGGTGTTGAAGAAATTACCTCTTGAAGATCCAACCACTTCGATCCGATGAAAACGTGTAAAATCGACTATCCAAGCTTCCCAATGAATCAAGATGATGAAATCCGAACACACAAGTGATTGATGATGACAAAATATCTCCCTCAAGCCTTTATTTCTCGTATGAAGGTGGAAGAAGTGGAAGAAATGAGCTGAAATGCTCAAAAAACGAATTTATAGGGGTTGACTCGTCTGTCAGACACGGCCCGTGCCGATCGGCACGGCCGCGGCGCGCATCTGGCCGGCAGGGAATCGATCATGTCCTGCTTGACACGGTCGCGGCGCGAAGGGCCTTCCGATAGTGACCCGTCCGACAGCGACTCGGCATGACTCGACCGTGTCCTGGGACACGGCCAAGGCCCGCGCCGGTTCTCGCTTATCCGGAAGAGTTCGACTGGCCGTGCTGCACGACACGGTCGAGTCCTGTGGGCAGAGACTTCGGCATTTCCGGACGAGTACAGCACGGGCCGTGTCGGACGACACGGCCGAGTTCGGTCGGCAGTGATCGGCCAATAACTGAACAATGAGCGGGTGAGCTAAAACGACCATAACTCTCTCGTCCGGACTCCGATTGACTCACCATTTGAACCATTGGAAAGCTAACTCGATGCTCTATAATATTTCAAAGATTCAGATTTTTTGGAGTTACCAAAAATTAATGGTGATCTAACAAAGTCGAACTCATATGCGGAAAGTTGAAACAATGGACAATAACGATACACAACTCGAAGTTTTTCCGAACGGTGAACACGGGTGAATGAACATGATTGATGAATGATTATAAATGAGTGAAAATCCACGGAATGACAATCACCGAATGAAATTACTGAATGATAATGACTGAATTACAACCGGGTATTACATACACCCCCCTTAAAAGAGTTTCGTCCCCGAAACTAAGGGTCAAACAACTCGGGATAACTCTCCCGCATACTATCCTCGGTTTCCCAAGTAGTCTCTTCGACTCCGTGTCTGGACCACTGAATCTTGACCAAAGGGATCGTCTTGTTCTTCAACTGTTTGATTCGCCGCTCCAATACTCGTACAGGACGCTCCTCGTACGAATGATCATCCGCGATCTCGATTTCGTCGAACTGAAGTATGTGACTCGGGTCGGCAACATACTTCCGTAACTGAGAGACGTGAAACACATTATGAATTCGGCTCAACGCCGGAGGTAACACCAATCGATAAGCTAACTCGCCTACTCGATCCAAAATTTCAAACGGTCCAATGAATCTCGGACTCAACTTCCCCCGTTTTCCGAAACGGAAAATACCTCGACTCGGGGATACCTTGACCAAAACATGGTCACCCGTCTCGAACTCTAGTGGTCGACGACGATTATTCGCATATGATTTCGCCGACTCGAAATGTCAACATACGACTCTTGATCAAAGCTACCTTCTCCCGGGCGGCTATAAGCATATCGGGTTCGGTGCCGATTGATTCTGACAAGTCATCCCAACACAAGGGAGATCGACAACGACGACCGTACAAGGCCTCGTAAGGTGCCATCTTAATGGAAGCATGCCAACTATTATTATACATGAACTCGATCAATGGTAGTTGTGCTTCCCAATCGTCCTTCCAATCGAGGACGCATGCCCTCAACATGTCCTCTAATGTCTGTATAGTCCTCTCTGATTGTCCATCGGACTGAGGATGAAAGGCGGTACTGAGATTGAGCTGAGTTCCCATAGCACGATGAACTGATTTCCAAAAATGAGACACAAATCGTCTGTCACGATCGGAAACGATACTCTTAGGAGTACCGTGCAGTCTCACTATCTCCTTGATGAACAACTGGGCCAGTCTCTCGGGACCCCACGTATCCTTGATCTCAAGGAAATGAGCTGATTTAGTTAAGCGGTCCACAATCACCCAGATCGTATTCATGCCACGACGACTCGTCGTCAAACTCGTGATGAAATCCATAGAAATGTCTTCCCACTTCCACTCTGGAATAGGGAGAGGTTTCAGCATACCCGCCGGTCGCTGATGTTCAATCTTGACTTGTTGGCAAGTTAAGCATCTCGAAACAAATTCCGCGACTTCTCGCTTCATATTACTCCACCAGTAATTTTGTTTCAAGTCTCTATACATCTTGCTAGACCCCGGGTGAACAGAATACGGGGTAGCATGAGCTTCTCTCAAAATCGAGTTTTTCAACTCGTCATTCACGAGACGCACAACCGGTTCTTAAACCTCAAAAGTCCATCCTCGTGGACCACGAATCCAGGGGCTTTCCCCTGAGCCACATCCTCACGGATGCGCAACAATGAAGGGTCTGAACTCTGATTCTCTCTGATTACCTCCTCAAGTGACGATGAAATCTCTAACATACAAAGCTGTCCCTGAATTCGCTGAAGCCAGACCTCGATCTCGGGTCTAAGGAATTCCTGCCGAAGCTCCTTCTGAACTGTTAAACGAGCAAGCATCTGCTCCTGAACGGACTTACGACTCAAGGCGTCGGCGACAACGTTCGCCTTGCCCGGGTGGTAAAGGATCTCAATATCATAATCCTTGATTAGTCCTAACCACCGCCTCTGTCGCATATTTAACTCCTTCTGAGTAAATATATACTTCAACTCTTGTGATTGGTGAAGATCTGACAGGTGATGCCATAAAGGTAACGACACCAAATTTTCAAAGCGAACACCACGGCTGCTAGCTCCAGATCGTGAGTCGGATAATTAACCTCGTAAGGTCTCAATTGCCGTGAAGCATAGGCAATAACCTTCCCATTCTGCATGAGCACACATCCGAGACCCTATCTGGACGCATCACTATAAACCACAAATCCCTCCATCCCCTGCGGTAAGGGAAGTACAGGTGCTGACATTAACCGGCTCTTTAGTTCCTCAAAACTCCGTTGACACGCGTCGGACCACGTGTATTTCTTATCCTTCCGCAAAAGGTTCGTCAAAGGTTGAGCGATTTTAGAAAATCCCTCCACAAATCGCCGATAATAACCCGTTAATCCGAGAAAACTTCGGATCTCCTTAACATTCTTCGGAGGTAACCAGTCTCGGATAGCCTCCGTCTTCTGAGGGTCGACACAAACTCCGTCCGATGAAATTACATGTCCGAGAAAAGTCACTTCGGACATCCAGAACTCACATTTGGAAAATTTTCCATAGAGTTGCTCTCGTCTCAACACGTCGAGAACCTGATGAAGATGAATCTCGTGTTCTTCTCGGCTACGAGAATAAATCAAAATGTCATCGATGAAGACAACAACAAACTGATCTAAAAAGTCGATGAAAACCAGATTCATTAGCTCCATGAATACCGCAGGTGCAATAGTTAGCCCGAACGGCATAACTACGAACTCATAATGACCATAGCGTGTACGAAACGCTGTCCTCGCGATATCCGACTCTCGAATCCGCAACTGGTGATATCCAGATCTTAAGTCGACCTTGGAACATACTGAGGCTCTCTGAAGTTGATCTAAAAGATCATCAATACGGGGTAAGGGATACTACTCTTGATCATCACCCTGTTCAACTCCTGGTAATTAATACACACACGAAACGAGCCATCCTTCTCCTTGACAGATCACACTGGTGCTCCTCACGGGGACGCAATCGGTCGGAGATAACCTTTCTCGAACTACTACTCAAGTTGAATCTTCAACTCCTGCATTCTGGTCGGGGCCATCCGATACGGTGCCTTCGATAAAGGGGACGTACCGGCTCTAACTCACTCCTGAATTCCCCTACTCTAGGTGAAGGCAACCAGATAACTCGTCTGGAAATACATCGTCAATCGATGACAATGATACCACGAATGATTGAACATTTCGATTGCCCTAGAATGGTCAATCGATAAAAAGAGATACCAATAATGATTGAACAACTCGATTGCCTTAGAAAGGCCAATCGATGAAGATGATACAATGAATGTTTGAATAACTCGATTGCCTTTGAAAGTCCAATCGATGAAAATGATACAATGAATGATTGAATGACTCGATTGTCTTAGAAAGGCCAATCGATGGAAATGATGCAATGAATGATTGAATAACTCGATTGCCCTAGAAAGGTCAATCGATGAAAATGATACAATGAATTATTGAATAACTCGATTGCCTTAGAAAGGCCAATCGATGAAAATGATACAATGAATGATTGAATGACTCGATTGTCTTAGAAAAGCTAATCGATGGAAATGATACAAGGAATGATTGAATAACTCGATTGCCCTAGAAAGGCCAATCGATGAAAATGATACAATGAATGATTGAATAGTTCGATTGCGGGCTTTCGTCATAATAATACTTCTTCTGGAACAACGGGATTACTTTCCTGAAGCACACATTCGACAACCAACGACGGAAAGATAGCGACCAAACGCTAACAAACACTGAGGATAGTATCAAGATGATCAAACCAACTAATACCGAAAATTACATCGTCCTAAGATAAATTCACCACGATTAGATCCATCAACCAATCGCGGTCATTAAGCTTAATTCGGTATGATTCCGAAAATTCTTCCATCGTCAGGTAGACCGATGGTATGAGGTCCACAAGCAATGGGACTAACCCGAAATAAGTCTACTCAAGCATGATTCGAAAATGAATGAATGCGGTGTACCAGCATCAAAAGGTACACACAGGTTGAAATAAAATTACGAGTATACCTGAAATCATTCGGGCCACCGGATCGTCGATCCTCCTCATCATATGAATCTGGGATTTGCCGGCCCCCGAACCGGACGCTCCCGTCTGATAAATACGAGCTCCAACTCTGTTTGCTTCCATTGTCTTAACGACGATGATAAAGCAGTCTGATTCTGAAACGCTGGTTCCTTCGGGGCCTGAGATGCCGCCGGAGCCGACTTGGAGTCCTTTCGGCAAAAACGGGCCTTATGCCCAAAATTCCCACAATTAGCATGTGATAGACGGTTTCAGACACTCAGTGCTGAAATGACCCGGCGTTCCACAATGGAAACAGGTGATAGCCGAACTGGCCGCTCGGGAATGAGATCCCGCACGATTATGCGCCGTAGGAGGTTGCTTAGAAACGATAGGACTCACACGAGGCTTCTTGAAGGTCGACTGACCGCCTTCGGATTGATTACGCTTCGTTGATTACTTGCTGACATATGAAGGTTGTTGTTCAGCACTTTCCTTAGCAGCTGGCTCATACGGGAGAGTTCTCTCGATTAATCCAGCCAGAGTGGCGCAATGATGATTAAGCAATTGCACATGAGTCATCATGGCCTGCATAAAAGTGAGTGGATCAACCCGAACATCTTCCGATCGAGCCGAGTCCTGGGCACGATTTCCCGACAGCGAGTGATTATTCCCCGAGTTTCGGCCCGCACCGCGGCCTCTCCTTGTTTATCCCCTGACAGCTCTCCCCATACTGAAGTAGTAAGGTCGCATAATGATTATATTTCCCGCATGATTATCACGTTATGATTATGTCATGAGATGATGAAAATGAGTATACATGCTCTAACTTAGTGATTATATGAATGATTTACTGAAGTGACATGATTATCTGATGAAATTCTTGAAATGATTATCTTGAATAACTTAATAAGATTAATAATATGATCATCGAGATCGACAACTGAGTAATGAAATGAATTAAGTGATTAATGAGTTAATATGATCGTCCTGATTATTAACTGAGTAATGAAATGGATTAAGTGATTAATGAGTTAACATGATCGTCCTAATCACAATGAATGATGATGTTTGAGGATTGTTAATTGATGAATGATGAATGAATGACTATTGCCAGAAATTATACCATGGCGTTAGAAATCTTACAGTTCTTTCGGTCTGATTGGCTCGGCATTTGCACAAGTCACACATGGCGCGAAAGTCCAATGATACTAGTATGATGACGATGATTTCAAAAGAGACATGACTCGGAAGGTAGTATTCAAAACCACTCTCCGATACCAACTCTGTAACACCCCAAACTAGGCGGATATTACAGTGCCGTAGATCCCCAACTGGAACCCACCAGGCAAATGAAAATGAATGAATTACACAGGATAAATGTAGTACCGAACTACATTACAACAATAATTACTCCGATGAGGAGTTTAGTTACAACACACCAGGATAATACCGAATACTAGTGTATTTTATATGAAGATAAAATACACAACACTGAATGAAACGGAGTATTCAAATGAAAGTCTGCAGCGGAAAATAAAGGACAATAACATGAATAACTGAAAGATCGGGGGCCCCTACTAGTATCACTAGGACTCCTCGACGTCAGCGTGTTATCCCCGTACTTTTGCCTTGCCAAGACCTGAAAAACAAAATCCCCAAACGGGGTCAGTTACAAAGAACAACAATCCTCAAGGGTTGAAAATACACAATCATGATATATCTGAAGTTATGAAAAATCCTTAATTATGAATTACGCTGAAGAGGAGTACCATAGTACGCCCGTAGTGTTCTGTGCGAGTGTACAAGACGAATAACCGGACACACCCGTCCTTGTACCTAATTAGTCTCACGGTGTAACGCTTTCCCGTGTGCACGGTCCAATGTATCGGTTAACCCAATACATAACCATCGTGTGCCTGACTAAAAATTCCACACAGCCACACCCGGCCACGCAATATGAACCCAGAAGGTCATATGAACGAGAATGACCACACTGAATATCAATGAATAATAATTCGACAAGGCCAAGAATGACTCACCGAGATGAAAATAATAGTGAAGTAAATGACAGCTCAATGAAATGATTGGAACCGTCGTTCCTTATGACTGAAGTGATTAATTGACAATAACAA
The DNA here is from genome assembly GCA_033398695.1 of Orobanche coerulescens. NCBI lineage: Eukaryota > Viridiplantae > Streptophyta > Magnoliopsida > Lamiales > Orobanchaceae > Orobanche > Orobanche coerulescens. The sequence goes on along the minus strand of CM065801.1, from coordinate 48,283,993 downwards.
GTTTTGATACGGTTAATACAATGATGAATGAGTTATGATTATGAATGAACAACAACAAAAGGGATGAATATCCTTTTAACCGAGTAAGAATTAACTTACACAATACCGGTGACAATTATCCTTCCACGAACAACGTCCTAATTGAGATATCGGTCGCTCGAACAACCTTGAATTATACAATATCCAACAACCCGTTCAATATACGAATCAAACACGAATATAACGAACTCAAAACGTCGATACGATTAAACTAAGTCCATTGAGGCATTAAATCAAACACGTTGCGTCCAAACTCCGATTGTTTACAATCAAACCTCAATATACCAATATCAAATCCCCCAAGAAGTGTTTCAAACCAACAAACATCTTCCAAATGATCAATAATCCAAAATGAATATCCGAAAACGTGATTATAACGACAATTAATCGAAAACCCCCAATTTCAACTCGATATTCAAAGTGTTCTTGAATAATCCCTCAATAATCCAATGAATCCTTATATAAACTCATAATCAAATACATATCCCTTCATATAACATGATTATAACGTCCAAAACATCATATCTCAACATAGAATTGAAATCCAAGGTGTTGAAGAAATTACCTCTTGAATATCCAACCACTTCGATCCGATGAAAACGTGTAAAATCGACTATCCAAGCTTCCCAATGAATCAAGATGATGAAATACGAACACACAAGTGATTGATGATGACAAAATATCTCCCTCAAGCCTTTCTCTCTCGTATGAAGGTGGAAGAAGTGGAAGAAATGAGCTGAAATGCTCAAAAAACGAATTTATAGGGGTTGACTCGTCTGTCAGACACGGCCCGTGCCGATCGGCACGGTTGCGGCGCGCATCTGGCCGGCAGGGACTCGACCGTGTCCTGCTTGACACGGTCGCGGCGCGAAGGGCCTTCCGATAGTGACCCGTCCGACAGCGACTTCAAGATGACTCGACCGTGTCCCCGGGACACGGCCGCGCCCGGGCGCCTGGCTCGCTTATCCGGAAGAGTTCGACTCGACCGTGCCAGACGACATGGTCGAGTCCTATGGGCAGAGACTTCGGCATTTCCGGACGAGTACAGCACGGGCCGTGTCGGACGACACGGCCGAGTTCGGTCGGCAGTGATCGGCCAATAACTGAACAATGAGCGGGTGAGCTAAAACGACCATAACTCTCTCGTCCGGACTCCGATTGACTCACCGTTTGAACCATTGGAAAGCTAACTCGATGCTCTATAATATTGCAAAGATTAAGAATTTTTGGAGTTACCAAAAATTAATGGTGATCTAACAAAGTCGAACTCATATGCGGAAAGTTGAAACAATGGACAATAACGATACACAACTCGAAGTTTTTCCGAACGGTGAACACGGGTGAATGAACATGATTGATGAATGATTATAAATGAGTGAAAATCCACGGAATGACAATCACCGAATGAAATTACTGAATGATAATGACTGAATTACAACCGGGTATTACATATGACATGTAGACGGATAACGTACGTTAATTACTGAGGAGTTCGTAAGTTTCATCACCGTTGGAATAGTCTGCTGCCCAGTAGTGAAACTGCCATGCACGCTTAGCGTACGCTAAGCTATGTAGATTAACGTACGCTATCGGGCATGTTTAGCATATGCTACGTTTGGTACGTAACGTACGTTATGTCATCAGGCGAATCAGATATTCAAACGATTTACACAAGACAATGATATAAATGAATGCGTAGCTCCTGTATCGAATAAAACGCTAACTGGTTGGGAAAGGATTTGAACAGTACCTGATGCGACAGCAGCATCCTGATCGTCTGTTCTCCTCATCTCGTACAGACGCGGGGGAACAGATCCAGCACTCGATGTACCCTTTCGGTCCCACTGTCCTCTGCCTCGTCCGCGGCCAAATTCTGAGGCATCTGAACACTTTGCTGCGTTTGTTGGATACTGGCTTTCTTATGAACTGGTTGTGGTGTACGGGCTCTAAAAGACTTTGCAGCCTCTTCACAAAACACCACACGATTTCCCTCTCGACCACAATCAAAACAAGTCACGGCAGGTAGGGGGCAATTCCGTCGATAGTGCCCTATCTGGGCACAGTTAAAGCATTTTCTGGTAACATCCGTCGTGGTTGATGCTGCTCCGAAGTTCCTTCCGCTCTTGGATGGGTGCGGAGGTTTCTTGAAAGAGTGAAAGGATGATTGAGCTTTTCGGGGCCCACTGCTCTTGTGCTCTGTGAAACTACCAGAGACTTTGTGCTTCTTGGATTCTGCAAACTTTTCCATCGCTGCTTCTTTGATCTCATATGCCAATGCTTTATCCTGATATTGATGAAGAGTGGTACATTCAAAACCGGACATGTACCTCTCGATTTCTGGTTTCATCCTTATATCAAAATGGATCATCATTTATGCGTCTGTTCTGACGAGGTTTCGAACAAACGCCATTTGTTGGTTAAACGTCTTAATCGTCTGGGATACTGGCTCGTCTGATGGCTGTGCAGAGAAAAATTCTCGAACTCTGGCTTCCCTTACAGGACGAGGGCAGCACTGAGCTTCCATCATCAATTTAAATTTTGTCCAGTCAGCATCATGATCTACAGGCCGGATGGCTTCCCACCATTCAGACGCTTCTCCTATCATAAAGTACTGAGCAATAGAGGCTCTCCGGTTGTCAGGGCAATTAATCCCGGCAAAAATCTTCTCTAGTTCCTTCAACCAATGATCCCAGGTGGGAGTCTCAGAAATACCGTCGAATTTAGGTGGTTGCATCTTCGCCACCTCTTGCAGCCATCGGTCGCCTCGATTTCCCATGTCTGGGATACCCTGTTGTCGATCTCCCTGTTGTAACCCTACTGCCACCTGCATTCGGTCCACGACCTGGGCGAACTGAGTCATCTGGTTCACCACCTGACGAAGGATTTCGGGCACAGCAGGTTCCGGTTCATTATTAATAGATCTTTGTGGCTCGCCTGAGCTGTGGCTGGCCTGATTAGAAGGCGAAGCTTCTCTTTCGGCATTCCTTCGTCCGCGTCCGCGAATACGACCACGTCCACGTCCACCTCTCAACATACTGAAAGCATAAATATTCAATATACAGGAAACAATATCGTTCAAATGTTCAAGTATAAATAGGTACAACACATAAAGAACGAGATAGAGTTTAGGAACTTACAACCACTGCTCGCATGAAGATGTAGGCAGTACAGTGATGTTATTCGCGGCCGGTTACCTCAAAAGACATATATGACCCCTACTTTAACCCAATGGCCAAGATATACATAATCTTAGCTCTGATACCATATTATGTGAAACCCCTGATATATTCAGGAATATTACAGCGCCGTAAATCCTTTACATAAAGATTTACAAGGCTGAAGAAATGAAAGGACAATAACATATACCAACGTATGAAAGTAACTGAAATAAAATACAACAGTTCTGACCAATACTGAAAGTACAATTGTCCAAAGGAAAAGTATTAATACATCACCAAATCCAAATCATCACAAACGACGACGTACTCGAGTACTTATTAAAACGATACAAACAACAGACAAATAAACCCAGCCGGAACATCACTCTGCACCCTCGTCATCATGCAACTCCAGTGGTTGTTTCCCCGCTCTCCTGGATCCTGAACATAAACAAATGTTCACCCCCGAAGGGGTTAGCACAACGATGCTAGTACAAGTACCACAACATAATATTCAACATCTCATGAAGAATAATAATAACATAAACGACAAAGAACCAAAGAGTCTTCTCCTACGAGAAACTCAATAATAACATACACACATGATAATCACAACATGATATCACAACATGATATCACAACATATACATGGTAATTCCGATGCTCCAGCGTTCACTGCCTAGAACCCCTGATGATTTCGTCAAACCAACCCGAGGTGGAAAAACCCATCCGATGATCCAGCGCATGCTAGCATAGATCCCCCGATGATCCCATCGGACCAACACGAGGTGGACATACAACAACGACATACATGTACAACAATATGTATAACATCAATACATAAAACAATTAAGGTACTTGCCTCGATTTGATGACAAGAACGACTTCCACGAATATCAAAATGCTCGAAGGTCATCCCCTTCGATTAAACACGTTGCTAAGCTCGAACCTTAACAAAAGAAATAATATAGAATTCATCTCACATCATACGAATGTCTAACAATCCAATTTACGGCCGAAAGTTCATAAAACGTAATCTGCCTGAACTGCTTAGCGTACGCTATGTATTCTATGTAGCATGCATTAAGCCTGCTCGTTAGCGCACGTAAACAATGAAGTCTAGCGTACACTAACTATGTATCGACAGTCCTCTCTGATCAGCCAGTTTTCATGATTGTGAACCTTCTGTTGTGGGTTTACCGAGCGGAGAAAGGATTGTCGGAAACTTAGAAACTAGAGATTTCCCTGTATCGTTGGAGGCAGAGAGTGGCTCTCAAATTTGATTGTGATAGAAATGCAAGGAGATGACCTGATACTCGGATATGATTGGCTTAATCGATATGGAGCTATTATAAACTACCAAAAGAGGAATATCTCACTGATCGCTGGCGATGGTTCCGAAATATTGTTTAAAGGATGGAAATCAGGGAGCTCAGGAAAGTTGATCAAGGCGATGAAAGCTGTCAAATTGTTGAAACGGGGCTATACCGGATACTGGTGCTATGCAATGAAGAAAGAAGACGAAATTGTGGAACTTTCATCCATTCCTGTTGTGAACGAATTTCCGGATGTATTTCCTGACGAGTTACCTAAACTACCTCCACAACGGGATGTAGAATTCACCATCGAGCTGGAACCCGGAGCGACACCAATTTCGAAGGTGCCGTATCGTATGGCACCTACTGAGATGTACGAACTGAAAAAGCAACTGGAGGAGTTACTGGACAAAGACTATATCCAGTCAAGCGTTTCGCCTTGGGGAGCACCAATTCTTTTTGTCTGGAAGAAGGATGGATCGCTTCGACTGTGTATTGACTATCGAGAGCTGAACAAGATGACGATTAAGAACAAGTATCCGTTGCCACATATTAATGATTTGTTTGACCAGTTACAAGGAGCAACGGTGTTTTCTAAAATCAACCTGAGATCAGGATATCATCAGCTGAGATTAAGGAATCTGATGTTCTGAAATCAACGTTCAGAACTCGCTACGGACACTATGAGTTTGTAGTGATGCCGTTTGGTCTCACTAACGCACCTGTTGTATTCATGCAATTGATGAACCGAGTGTTCATCGAATATTTGGATAAATTTGTGGTTGTGTTCATTGATGACATTCTAGTGTATTCTAAGAGCCCGAAAGAGCATGCACAACATTTACGGATTGTGTTAGACCTATTGAGGAATGAACAATTGTATGCCAAATTTTCTAAGTGTGAATTCTAGCTAAAGGAAGTAATGTTCCTCGGCCATGTGGTATCAGCTGAAGGAGTCCGAGTAGATCCTCAGAAGATCGAAGCAGTTATGGATTGGAAGCCTCCAAAGAACGTGAAAGAAGTCCGGAGTTTCTTAGGACTTGCTGGATATTATCGTCGGTTCGTGGAAGGGTTTTCCAAAATTACCCGCCCACTTACTCGGCTACTGTAGAAAACTCAAAAGTTTGAGTGGAACGAGTTGTGCCAAATTAGCTTTGATGAATTGAAGAAGAGATTGACGACGGCACCGATTTTAGCACTCCCATGAGGAACTGGAGGATTTATAATTTACAGTGATGCTTCGAACCAAGGACTCGGATGCGTATTGATACAGAATGATAAGGTGATCGCTTATGTGTCACGACAGCTGAAACCTTATGAAATGAATTACCCAACGCATGATTTGGAGCTAGCAGCAGTAGTTTTTGCTTTGAAAATATGGAGACATTATCTGTATGGGACTCACTGTCAGATCTTTACGGATCACAAGAGTCTCAAATACATCTTCAGTCAGAAAGAGTTGAACATGCGGCAAAGAAGATGGCTGGAACTTATTAAGGACTATGACTTGGAGATTCTTTATCATCCAGGCAAAGCAAATGTAGTGGCTGATGCACTTAGCCGCAAACCTGTTTCTATTCAGATGCTGGAGACTCTGACCTCCCAGCTCAGCATTCAATGAGAGATGATTCGAGAAGGAATAGAAGTATGGTTGCAAAGAGTCCAAGGAAAACTATGCGTGATGGAAACAACTTCATCGTTAACCGAAGAGATCAAATCTAAGCAAGCAGATGATCCTTTGATGATTCGGTTACGTGATGAAGTGATCAAGGGAAAGGCTCCTGGATTCGTAATTCATGATGATGGAGTTTTGAGATTTCAGAACCGACTTTGCGGTCTCGATGTCGATGATCTGAAATAGACGATTATGAAGGAAGCTCACAACACGCCCTATTCTATCCACCCGGGTACCAGTAAGATGTATAAGGACTTGAAGCAGAACTTTTGGTGGGGCAACATGAAAAAAGATGTAGCGGATTATGTTTCAAAATGTTTGACTTGTCAGCAGGTTAAGATCGAGCATCAACGACCTGCCGGAATGCTGAAGCCGCTCCCGATTTCTGAATGGAAGTGGGAGGACATATCGATGAACTTTATCACTAATATGCCGAGAACCAAGATAGGAATGAACATGATTTAGGAGATAGATGATCGTTTAACCAAATCGGCTCATTTTCTAGGCATTAAAGACACTTGGGGACCATAGAGGTTGGCACGAGTATTTATTTCAGAGATAGTCCGATTGCACGGTATGCCGAAGACCATTATTTCTGACCGAGACGGTCGCTTTGTATCACACTTTTGGAGAGCGATTCATAAGGCCTTGGGGACCGAGTTGAACTTCAGCACAGCTTATCATCCGCAGACAGACGGACAGTCTGAGAGGACTATTCAAACAGTGGAATACATGCTGAGGGCTTGTGCCTTAGACTGGTCAACAGATTGGGAAGTTCATCTACCGTTGATTGAATTCACCTACAACAATAGTTGTCATGCTTCCATTAAGATGGCACTATTTGAGGCATTATACGGGAGGAGATGCAGATCGCCCCTATGTTGGGACGATTCATCAGACTTGATCAGGACGGAACCGGAATTGATCGTGCAGACACGAGAAAAGATAGCCTTGATTCACGAAAGGTTGTTGACCGCCCAGAGTCGATAGAAATCTTACGCAGACGTACGCCGCCGCCCATTGGAGTTCAGTACTGGAGATCACGTGCTTTTAAAAGTTTCTCCTACTCGGGGAATATTTCGTTTCGGAAGAAAGGGGAAGTTGAGTCCGAGATATATCGGACCGTTCGAAATTCTTGAAAGAGTTGGAGAATTGGCATACAGATTGGCATTACCGCCGTCATTGATCCATGTTCATAACGTGTTCCACGTAATAGTATTTACTTCGGCTTTTTCATTACTACTGCTCTCTTTCTTTTGAGAATTCTCTCGGCCTTGGCGATTTTCCTTCTTCAATTGTCGGCAAAATTTCTTAGTATGCCCTTTCTCACCACAATGGTAACATTCAATATTGGCATACTTCCCCCGTAAATTACTCCTTTTTGACCCTCTATTACTCGGGCCTCTACTTTGATCTCTCCCCCGTCTTTCGGTAACTAGAACATCCGACTGTGATGAAGATCCTTGTGCCTTTCTTCGGACCTCCTCGTACAACATGTTCCCTTTAGCTAGTTCCATCGAAATGACACCATTGGGGGTAGAGTTATACAACGACGTTCGAAACGTCTCCCAAGAATCCGGCAATGTGCCCAATAAGCAATAACCACAAAGCTTGCACCTCTTCTTCAAATTTAATGCCCATTCCCACAAGTTGATTAATTATGCCTTGGAATGCATTCAAATGATCCGACAGAGGAGTCCCGTCTCGATATTTCAAGTTCATCATTTGTTTAGTGAGGAACAACTTATTATTCCCTGTCTTCCGAGCATACAATTGCTCGAGCTTGTGCCATAATTCTCGAGCATCCTTCTCTCCACTAATATGGTTCAAAACATTGTCATCAACCCATTGTCAAATATATCCGCAAACTTGGCGATGCAAAATAGTCCACTCCGCGTCGGACTTGCCTTCCGGTTTATCTTTGCTAAAGACCAGTAGGTAATAATCCTTCACATATAGAAGGTCTTCCATCTTCCCCTTCCATACGTGGTAGTTCGAACCATTCAAGTTAACCATTCTACTCGTGTTGGCTTCCATCTTACAATTGAGATAATAAACAACCACGAAACAACAAATCCCGTGGCTCTGATACCACTTTGTTGGGAAAACACCGACAATAGTCACGTCACAACGAAAAATGCAGAACCTCATTTGACAATTTCCCAATCTTTAATTGTAACTTTGTGGTTACCGATGAGTAGAGCACACAATTACAACTCGACAAAAATAATACAAATGATATACCAAAATCGATAAATAACGAGACACAATTTTAGCGTGGAAAACCCCTCAAGACGAGAGCAAAAACCACGGGACCGAAGCCGCTTAAATCCACTATTACCAATACACAATACACATGTAATATCCGTAATTTTTCCATTTTTAGCTGTTTCCATTTTTGGGGTATGTCTATTTTTGTTGACTCACTTGTAACCGTTTCGACATTTTGAATCTATTTTGTTCTTGGAGTTTTTCCATTTGGACGAGTTTTGATGATGTTTTCACGTAATTTCATTTTATGACATGTTTTGCCGTATGAACGTTCGATTCTTGTAAAACTCGTTCGTTTCCGTTGTTTCTTGGTTTGTTCAAGTCCGTATGGTTGAGTTGGTCATGTTGAGACTTCCGGTTTGTAAATCCGATGCCGTATCGTGATTTTCGGACGCTTGGGTCATTTTCGTAATTTCCTATAAATTTAGGGAAATTCATCTCCTTGTCGTATTTTGGATTCCTCGGTAGTTGGAAGTGCATTTACTTTCGAGCACTCAACTTCGTTGTTATGAATACCTCGTATTTACACTTTTGATTCTATCCTCGTGTTGTAGTTCGTCGTCGAATCGACTGTGCAGAATTGGTGTTCAGAACTGGGGTATGTTACGTGCATAACGTACGTTATGCATGATCCATAACGTACGTTATGACCCTTCACAATTCAGTACAGACATTTGGTTACGTACGTTAACCAGCATTGGGTTACGTACGTAACCATCATAACGTACGCATGCCTTGTGTTAACGCACGTTTAACGCTACCGTTGCCGCTTTTAAACCCGACTTAACCTCGCCGCTTTCTTTTCATTCTTCTTCAACCCTTCTCGCGACGTGAGTGTTCTTGAGTGCCTTTGGAGCGATTTGTCCGTAACAATCCGTGGATTTCCCTTAGAGATTGATTATCGTGTACCAAGGGAGATTAATCTACAACATTCACATCTTCCATCACGAATCCAAGGTAATTCCTCAGAACCCTAATTTTGACGTTTTTGGGGGATTTCGGGATTTTAGGGTTTAGTTCCGAATTGTTCATCTATATTACGATATTTTTCACCGATTGTGATTATTGAATGATTCCAAATCCAGTTTCCTTGATTTTAATCCGCGAATTATCAATACGGGGAGATTTTGCGTAAACCCTCACCCGTATTGATCAACGCCTTTTGTCGTTAATTGTAATCGGGTTTTGGGAGTATTCCTTTCGATTATTGATGTCCGTTGGGACTGAAGTTATGCTAATTCTTCGCTTAGAACCGCTGCTTTTCCATTCGGATCATCCGTAGTCATTTTTCACTTCCGATTCTTCAAGAATGTCTCAAAGGCAAGTACTTTACATTTGTTTACATGTTCTAGTATTTGAATTATGGTCAGATCGTGGTGGTTGTGGATGGTTATGTGTATGTTCACCTAGGGACGGTCCGACGGGGCCTCTAGGGATACGTATTGCCGTGAGTGTGCGTATCGTGAACTGTGGTTAGCCACCTGTGGATGTCCGACGGGACTCATGGGGTACGGTGGCCGTGAGTCTCGTATCAACGGTTAACTTTGAATTGTGATTTGTTGGAGATAACGTGTTTTGTGATTGTAAATATTCCTAATATAAAATGTTTCTAAAATGACTTTTTGGCGCATATATTCATCTCGATTAGAATGTAGTTCAAATGGATTGTACTTGCACTAGCAGTTGTCGCTAACCCCTTAAATGGGGAAATACTTTTGTATTTCGTATTGATCGTGGGGATAAACGAGCACTCGGACGTATGAGGATGATGGGCAAGCATGATATTGTCCAAGATTTGATTTTCGATGTTATGTCCGGTTACATTATTGATGTCGATTTTGGGATTTATGTATTATAAAATTGGTTTAAGTACTCGAGTACTTCCTGTTTGAAATTGTTAATGTTGTGTTCCCGTTTTGGGAAATGGATTTGATGTCAGAATTTAATTGTCGGTTTGTAGTCTTTTATTTGAATTGTCGTTTTATTAATGATAGATTTTCGTTGTCGAATGTCTTGTTGGTATGTTAGCCTGGTGGATTCCACAGTGTGGGGTCCATGGCGCTGTAATATGCCCTGAACGTCTTGGGGGTGTTACAACACAATCGTCCCTAGTACAAACTAGAGGTATACAACACAATCGTCAAATACTCGGTAATAAACGTTCTTCAAGTGTTGGAATACAACAACAACAAGATCGAGAAAAGGAAACACCAAAAATAGCTTACACAAAAAAGCTAACAAAAATACCTGAACCTCAGGACTCAAACCCTCGATCTATTCCGATGAAAAGGTTTGCCCAATAGCTACCAAGCTCTTGTCAACAATCACGACGATCCGATCGATAAACCTCCGATAAATCAAACAAGTATTTTTCTTCTCTTTTCTCTCTTGAATCTCTCTTGTTGTGCTCTCAAAATGTGTATATATTGGAATGTAATGAGAAGTCCCGCAGCAAACCTGTTAAAAGGATCCCCAAATGCTGGGTTGACCCCGTGTGCCGCGACCTGAGCAAAGTGTGCCGCGGCACACACTGAAAAAAACTGCCCAGGATTTTCAAAGGGGGCCGCGGCCCAGAGTACAGTCTCGGCGAGGCAACATTGGAGGATTTCCGGGGGCTGCGGCTCTAAGTGCAAAAACTAGGCAACTCTATTTTAAATGTAGTGCTGCGGCTCGGAGCCCAATTGACTCCAAAAACGCCTATATTTTGAAAATAACTCCTACAAAAAATAGATTCTAAACCGTTTATTTACATAGGTTTTGGTAAACTCGACGTAGAAACTAAAAATAAGGTAAATTTAGAACGATGCACAAAAAACGTGGTTATTTGACATATTTTACGTTGGTTTATAAACAATCATTGTTAAATTTGAGATAAAATTACGGCGATTTCTGTAGTAAATATGAAAATATGATGATTTTAAAACAATTTTCCTGAAAGCATTGTCAATTTCCTTCATTTTACGATGGTTTTTTTTTACTAAAACGTTGCAATTGATTGTTTTTTTTTTTTTTAATTTCTTATCTTTTTCCTCACAGCAAACCTGCCCACCTTTCCCCTCGAAGAGACCAAACCTGCCTACCACCACCTCTCTCCTCCTGGTCAGAACAGCCCGACCTCCCGAACCGTCCGGTTCTTATTTTTTTTCATAAATTCAGTGTTTTTGCCCAATCATAGTAACTCTTATGTAAATTTTGGGACCGGGACCAGTTCTAATGCAGTTGAAATTAACCTGAAATGTTACCAAAAAAGTTTAGGATCGAAATAAGTCACGAACCAATCCCATTGATCCAGCTTTTTTTTTTCCTAAAATCCGTTTTTTTTCCTAAAATCCCTTTAAATGTACCAACTATTAAGATCTCTGGAAAAATATCAAAAATCCCCCATAACTTTTCTATACCTGCGAGAAACTCTCTCTGACTTTCTCCCCTACAATTCATCCCCCCTCAACTTCCAAAATCCTGCAAAAATCCCCCTTTTTTAGTTTAATCAGCCGTGTCATGACTTCTTTCCAGAAAATTGATTTAATCAGATGTTTAGTTGTGTTTATATTTTATAAAAAATCTGAACAATTAAGTTTATAAGTTATAATTTGAAAAAACCGAAATATTATTGTAGATATGACTTTTAAAAAATATTCTACTTTTTATATACGATTTTCTGAAAATTGTTTTCAGAAAAAAAAATCCCCTTAAAATTCACATATACAAAATAGACATTTTTTTACAATAATTTTTCAGTTTTCCAGAGAATATATATTTAATGGAAAAAACATTTTTCTATAAAATAAGCACCCTAAAAATCATATATACAAAATAGAATATATTTTTTTTCCAAAATCATATCCACAATAAGTTTTCAGTTTTTCAAATTAAAACTTATAAATTAATTGTTTCAGATTTTCTAGAAAATAAAACACACCTAAAAATATGATTAAAATCAAATTGTCGCAAAAAAAAAGATCATGATATGGCCAAGTAAATTAAAAAATGGATTTGGGAGAATTTTGAAACTTGAAAGGATATACAGAACAGAAAGTTAGAAGGGAGCTTTTTCACAGTATAAAAAATTGGAGGATTTTTTTGCAATTTTCCCTAAGATCTCTAATTTAAACAATCATGAATGATATTCCTCTTCGTTATTCAGTCGCAGTCGGGTTTTGCCCAAATTCTCTCTCGTTTAAAGCTTTATACTTTTGTTCATCGTTTTTTCTTCGTCATTTTCAACTTCGTAGAAAAAGAAATCTTGATGCACAGATATCAATGGGATTGATCGGGAAAAATTGGGTTTGGAAAAAATCCGTTACGGAAAAGTCATCGTCGAAGATGGATTGCTATGACTCTCGAGTCTGTTCTTTCTCACTTCATGATTCGTTCTCAGTCGCCATGGAAGAGTTCTCCGAACACCCTGTTATTTAGTCCTGTTCTTCTGTTTTTTCTTTTTTTTTTTCTTTTTCCGAAGTAGTTCGTCCCGTTGATTAAAGGCCTTCACCATGGATCTCGAAGAATTTCTCGAAAAAAATCCAGGTTTCAACGAATCCGATGTCGCAGAAAGATCGCCATGCGGTCACTATGTCCGATTCAAAAAAATCCTGGGCCGAGGAGCTTTCAAAGATGTTTACAAAGGGTTCGACCGGCCTAACAACGTGGAGATCGCCTGGAATCAGATCTGTTTCGACGACCTCGGGAAAACCCTAAAAAGTTCCCGCGAAAATCAAGAGCGATTGTGTTCCGAGGCCGTTCTGTTAAAATCCTTGGACCACAAAAACATCATGAAGTGTTACACCTCCTGGCTCGGTCACGACAACAAAACGATGAACATGATAACCGAGATATTCACTTCCGGGAGCTTAAAGCAGTACATGAAGAAACTCGGCGGGCTTGATTTAGAGACCATCAAGAATTGGGGCAGGCAGATTTTACACGGCCTGCATTATCTCCACACCCGAACCCCGTGCATTATTCACCGCGACTTGAAGTGCCATAACATATTCATCGATATCAGCAATGGCCAGATTAAAATTGGGGATTTTGGTTTGGCAACGGAAATGGAGCAGGCCCCGGCCCGGGTTTTGGCGGGAACGCCGGAGTTTATGGCGCCGGAATATTATGACGAGGAGTATAATGAGTTGGTGGATGTTTATGCTTTCGGGATGTGTTTGATGGAATTGGCTACTTTTGAGTATCCTTATTGTGAGTGTAGTAATCCAGCACAGATTTTCAAGAAAGTGACGACGGGGTTAAAGCCGGCGACTCTGGCCAAAGTGAAGGATTTTGAGGTGAAGGAGATTAATGAGAAGTGCTTATTATTACCTGTTTCTATGAGGCCATCTGCTTTTGAGCTGTTGAAGGATCCATTTTTTTCGTCTGAAAAGAGTTCAATGGAAATAATGGAAACTAATGTTGTTGGATTATGTGGCCCAAATGAATAAAATAATGAGGGCCCAAAAATAATCTATCTCCTGCAGCCCACTTAAAATCGGACCCTAATCTTGTTAAGCACCATTGGGCGCCTGATTAATCTTGGCCATTCATCTCAGATCTTTAATCCCTGGCCACGGCTTATAATAACCCTACCTATATATACCCCTAACCTAACCCTACCCCGCATTTCCCTTTCTCACCCCCGCCGTCTGCTCACTCTCTCCCTTCTCTCACCCCCGATTTTCTTTCCTTTCTCTCGCTTTGACTCGCTTCTTCCGATGGAAAGAAAATCCGCCCGATTTCTTCTCTTCGTTTGGTTGTTCCGATTCTCCTATAAATCCTGCTTCGGTGAGATGAAAGCACAACGAAATAAAGAGAGCAAGATTTATTTCTCCTTTTGAATCCTTGGTTTTTCCGAGTGAAATATTTGAGGGGTTTTCTTGGTGAGCTTTGTGAGAAAGGGATCCGATATTTCGGGGTTTTTTCGTAGCTTTGTGCTTCGATTTTGGTTTGGGGTTTCGGGACCAATCGGATCTTGCTTTGTGCTTGGATTCACGGGAGGTTGCTTCGGTTCCGGTGGTGGGTTCGGCCGAGGTGCCGCCGCGGTCTTGTGAGTCCAGACGTGGCTACGGGGACGGAGGATCGAGCGGCCGGAATTTTCTCCGACGTGTTTTTCTTCGCTTCGGCCGTGTGGTTTGATCTTCCTATTTCTCACCGTTTTAGTTTAATTTTTCGCTTTTGTTTGATTCGTAAAATTAGAAGTCGTGTAATCCCTAATCCCTATCCCAGTAGATTCGTAATAGTTATATTTGTTATAATTATTGTAATCATATTTCCACCCGATTCGGACCAATACTCAACATTGGTACCGAGCTTTGGTTCGATCTGTCCGAATCGGTCAACCCGGATCACTCGTATATCGGCTAACCCTCTCTTCATTTTCTCGTTTTTTACTTGCTCGCCTCGTGTGATAGTATCCTGCTCGCTTTCTTGGTGATTTTTTTTTCTTTGTGATATTTTTTCTGACATCACGCTTCTTCGTGTTCTCGCCGTACTTCGTGTTTCGGGCCGTCCGTCTCGGCCTGTTACTTTTGCTTCACGCATTGATAGTAATATTCGTGTGTTTATTATCGCAATTTTTACTTCGTGTCAACTGGAATTTTTCATAATCGGCATTTAAACCTCCCCGCCTCGGACCGCTAAGTGTCCCTGGATCTTGTAGGGGCCTCGGTATCGATTTTTCCGCATTCGCTTAAATTTAATCATCTGTGTGATTGATTAAGTTGTTTTTGTGAGTTATGATAAAATAAACCGTCTTCTCCTGTATCTGATTTTCAACAAACATATTTCAAAAAACATTGTTCTTTTTTTAAAATTAAAATGGGTTCAATCTCTCCCTTCTCTGTGGCACCATTTGATGGAAAAGGTGATTTTGCCATTTGGCAAATGTAAAATGAAAAGCATACTTATTCAACAAAAATGTTTTAAAGCTATTGATAATTCGTTTGCCTCTAATGTGACGGCGGATAAAAAGGCTGAACTTGATGAGTTTGCTTATTCTGCGATTATCTTGAACCTTTCTGACTCTGTGATAAGAAAATTAGGTAAACATGGTTCGGCTAAAGAGTTATGGGAAAAATTGGAAGAAATGTATACTGAAACTTCATTGCCAAATAAATTATTTCTTCTTGAAAAATTTTTCCGCTATAAGTTTGATCTTAATAAAGACATTGATGCCAATTTAGACGTGTTTACAAAACTGGTTCAAGATATAAAGTTAACTGGAGATAAAAACATCGATGATTACACTCCGATTGTTCTTTTGAATGCTATTCCAGATTCTTATAGTGATGTGAAGTCTGCCCTTAAATATGGTAGAGACTGTAACCTTAGATATTGTTGTAAACGGCTTAAAGAGCAAAGAGCTAGATTTGAAAAACAATAAAGGTGTTGCCCTTAGAAATCTTGGCGAGGTTAATTTTGTCAAAGGAAGACCACAAAAACGTTTTCAAAATAAAAAGTCTTCCAACAGTCAAAATAACCAAGCCAACAAGAAAAAGGGCAATGAAAAATTTCGGTTTAAACCTAGACCTAATAATCGTAAGTGTTACAATTGTGGTGAGTATGGTCATTATATTCAAGACTGCACTAAACCTAAGAAAAACCAAAGAATCTGATCGTGCTAACTTAGTCGCTTAGGTGAAAATCGGGTGATGTGTTTATGATTTCGATGCTATGCATTCTTCTCGTGAACTCGTGTTAGCCGACCTTGGTAAAAATGATCGGGTCGGTTGATTCTGGATGCACATTTCACATGACTCCGCATAAACAACTTTTTCTAGCTATCGTGATTTGAAAAATCGATATGTGTCTATGCCGGATCATGTAAAACGAAATGTTCCGGAATAGGAACTGTGTGCCTTAAATTAATCTAAATTCGATAACTTTGGAAAATGTTAGGCATGTTCCTCACTTAGCTCATAATTTAATGTCATGTGCATGTCTTGAAGATGATGGTTTTGAAGGTACATGGGGTAAGGGTGCAATGAAAGTTACGAGAGGTCCCAAAACCTTTTTTGTCGCCATTCGTAAACTGAACTTATATATTTGTTCCACTGTAAGTAACTTTTCCGTTAATGCTGTACATGGAGATAAAACTGAAATCTGGCATAAACGGTTGGGTCACATTAGTGGTAAAGGTCTTGAAATACTGCACAAAAATGGTTGTTTTGGGAATGATAAAATATCTGACTTACCATTCTGTGATAACTGTGTATATGGTAAGCAACATCGTGCTAACTTTCCCCATTCACCTTCCCCGAATCCCCCTAAGAGTTCAAATGTGTTTGAATGTCTGCATGCTGATGTGTGGGGGCCTGCCAGTGTTCCGACACACGGTGGAAACCGATATTTTTTATCTGTGATTGATGATTATTCCAGGAAAGTCTTTGTGTTTCTCCTTAAGAACACATCTGATGTGTTTGACACGTTCAAAACGTGGAAGATTTTAATTGAAAATCAGACCGGTAAGAAAATTAAAATTTTAAGAACTGACAACGGCCTGGAATTTTGCAATAATTTGTTTGATACTTTGTGTGCGGAAAGTGGTATTCAAAGGCATAGGACATCACCCTACACCCCTCAACAAAACGGAATTGCTGAGCGCATGAACCGAACCTTTCTTGATAGGGTAAGGTCTATGCTCGTCAGCTCCGGATTGTCAAAACGTTTTTGGGGTGAGGCTTTATCTACAGCTGCCTATATTATAAACAGATCTCCATCTGTCCCTTTGAATGGAAACTATCCGTAACTGTGTGGACCGGTAGTAATATTGATTTCTCAAATCTTCGTGTATTTGGGTGTGCCGCATATGTTCATCAAAAGCAAGATAAATTAGAACCTAGATCGATAAGATGTGTGTTCTTAGGCTACCGGAGGAGTTAAGGGTTTTAGGTTATGGCTTAAGGGCGAGCCAGGTTTAAGGTGCTAATTAGTAGGGATGTCATATTTAATGAAGATGAATTTCCTTGTCTTGAACATCCCGCACCCGCACCCGCACATGCCTAATCCAGAATTTGTTTCTAACTAGCCTACCTTAAGTGAGGTGGAGCTGAAAATGATGAAACTTTGCATGCCGAAAATGAAAATCATTCGGAAATTCTAGTGATGAAGTTATTGAGAATGTTGATGAAAGTACTGAACTAACCAACTATCAATTGACGAGAGATAGGCCTAGAAGAGAGAATGTTAGGAGGCCTCATCACTTTGATGATTTTCATATGATGTCCCATGCTTGCAATGTATTTGAATCCTTAGATAATAACGAACCTAAAAGCTACAAAGATGCTTTAAAATCTGAAAATGCTTCTGATTGGTTAAATGCTATGAATGATGAAATGAATTCCCTGCATGTTAACCAAACCTGGACTCTTGTTCCAAAACCTGAACATTGTTCTCTTGTGGACTGTAAGTGGTTATTCAAGGTTAAAAATGAAGTAGAGAATATCAGATTTAAAGCTAGGTTGGTTGCAAAAGGTTTCACTCAAAAGGAAGGAATTGATTACACTGAGATATTTGCTCCTGTTGTGAAATTCACCACTGTGCGTATCATGCTTGCTTTAGTTGCTCACTTTAATTGGGAATTAAAACAAATGGATGTTAAAACAGCTTTTCTTCATGGAGAATTAAATGAGAAAATTTATATGAGGCAGCCCGAAGGTTTTGTCGACTCTAAGAAACCTGATCACGTTTGCCTTCTTAAAAAGGCCCTTTATGGCCTAAAACAGTCTCCAAGGCAATGGAACAAGAAGTTTGACTCTTACATGCTTTCTTTAAAATTCAAACGTAGTTCGTACGACCCTTGTCTCTATTTTAAAGTAGACTCTACTATTCCTATCTTCTTACTTATCTATGTGGATGACATGTTACTTGTGAGTCCGTGCATAAAATTAATTGATCATGTTAGGTCTTGTCTTAGTGATCAATTTGACATGAAATACCTTGGAGACGCCCAGAAAATTTTGGGCATGAATATTGTTAGAGATAGGAAAAACTTTTCTTTGTTTCTAAATCAGTCTTCCTACATAGAGAAAATACTTGAAAAATTTTCTATGACTGCTGCAAAACCTGCTTCTGTGCCTCTTGCTGCCCATTTTCTGTTAAGCAAAGATCAATCTCCAAAATCTAGTGAAGAAGAAAAAACAATGGAAAAAATTCCCTACGCTAATGCTATAGGATCAGTCATGTATCTCATGGTTAGTACGAGACCTGATATAGCCTATGCTGTCAGTTGCTTGAGTAGATACATGTCTAATCCTGGTATGCCTCATTGGGAAGCCTTGAAATGGCTTCTCCGTTATTTGAAATCCTCTGTGGATGTTGGAATTAAGTTTTCTAAATCTGGTGATGGTGTTAAACTTATTGGATATGTGGATTCTAACTTTGCTAATGATCGTGACAATCGAAAATCCACGACCTCTTATGTGTTTACCCTTTGTGGCTCTTGCATTAGTTGGAAATCTCAGTTACAAAATGTTGTTGCTTTATCTACAATCAATCAATATGTTGCTACAATCGAGGCATTTAAAGAAGCCATATGGCTAAAGGGTCTTCTCGTCCAAATTGGTTTTCTCAAAGAAAAGTCGTGGTATTTTCGGATAGTCAACTGGAATTCACTTTGTAAAAATCCTGTCTTTCATGATCGCACTAAACATATTGATGTCAAATTTCATTTCATTCGTGACATTGTTGAAAAAGGTGAACTTGATCTTGGAAAAATTCCTTCAGAATTCAATCCTGCAGATATGGGCACCAAATGCTTACCTTTGGAGAAGTTTGTGTCCCGTGACCGACCGAACTTGGGAACTCAAGACTAACTCTTAGTCTTTGCCTTCTTTGTGATGGCTTTACATTCTTAGTGAATTATTACATCTTTGTGATAGTCCCGCTTTCTTAGTGATTGCTTTCTTTGTGATTACTGTACTTACTTGGTGTTTTTGTGTGCAGGTGATGTCCGGCGATGATGACCTCTGTCTCCATTATGTACCCCGATGACTCATTTGGCCTGTGGAGATTTGTTGGATTATGTGGCCCAAATGAATAAAATAATGAGCGCCCAAAAATAATCTATCTCCGCAGACCCACTTAAAATCGGACCTACCGGAATCTTGTTGAAAGCACCCATTGGCCTGATTAATCTCGCCATTCATCCGCATCTTTAATCCCGGCCATTGGTTTATAATAACCCTACATATATATACCCCTAACCTAACCCTACCCCTCATTTCCCTTTCTCACCCCGCCGTCTCGCTCACTCTCTCCCCTTCTCTCACCCCGATTTTCTTTCCTTTCTCTCGCTTTGACTCGCTCTTCCGATGGAAAGAAAATCCGCCCGATTTCTTCTCTTCGTTTGGTTGTTCCGATTCTCCTATAAATCCTGCTTGGTGGAGATGAAAGCACAACGAAATAAAGAGAGCAAGATTTATTTCTCCCTTTGAATCCTTCGGTTTTTCTGAGTGAAATATTTGAGGGGTTTTCTTGGTGAGCTTTGTGAGAAAGGGGATCTGATATTTCTGGGGTTTTTTCGGTAGCTTTGTGCTTCGATTTTGGTTTGGGGTTTCTGGGACCAGTCGGATCTTGCTTTGTGCTTGGATTCGCCGGAGGTTGCTTCTGGTTCCGGTGGTGGGTTCGGTTCGAGGTGCTGGCCGCGGGTCTTGTGAGTCCAGGACGTGGCTACGGGGACGGAGGACTGAGCCGGCTGGAATTTTCTCCGACAGTGTTTTTCTTCGGCTTCGGCCGTGTGGTTTGATCTTCCTATTTCTCACTGTTTTAGTTTAATTTTTCAGTTTTTGTTTGATTCGTAAAATTAGAAGTTGTGTAATCCCTAATCCCTATCCCGAGTAGATTCGTGTAATAGTTATAGGGTTAATGACTCCAAAATCCACAACCTTTCATCCGATTTTTATTTTTTCCACAATCTTTTCAAAAATCCTGTAAATCCACAACCTTTGACACTTGTTCGATTTTTCCATAATGTTGATTTAGCCCCAAATTCGGTCCTACGTGGATCCTACGTGGACGCCGGGAGTGTGTCGCCGCCGAAAATTCAAACTGCATCGGTTTTAAGCTTAGGGTTAATAACGCAAAAATACACAATCTTTGATGCCCCTTTCATTTTTTCCACAACCTTTGGCACTTGTTCGATTTTTCCATTAGCAGCATCTAAAAAGTTGAAAAATATTTTCAATTTTTAGTTTTTTTGCACAATTTTAAGGACGACTTTATAATGTAGTTCTATTTTTTTTTTTTGGTGTTTCCGAAAAAAAATTCAGTTTGTAGAGTTCCTCTTTTTAGATTTATGACTAGTTAGTTTTCCAATTAGTATATCATGATCTTAAAACAATATACTTCCTAAAAACTGAAAGCTAAGAAAACCCCCAAAAAAAATACAGTTGAAATATGGGGAAAAAATAGATTATATTACATAAGTGCAAATAATTAAGGAAAACATTCTTGCCTATTTATTGCCATAAAACCAAATCACCTTACAAACAAATAATTGACATCTGAAATACACACACACACAAGAAAAAACACTGATTTTTTTTTTTTGGTTTTTCTTAGCTTTCAGTTTTTAAGAAGTATATTGTTTTAAGATCATGATATACTAATTGGAAAACTAACTAGTCATAAATCTAAAAAGAGGAACTCTACAAACTGAATTTTTTTTTTTAGAAAAACCAAAAAAAAAAAATAGAACTACATTATAAAGCCGTCCTTAAAATTGTGCAAAAAAAACTAAAAATTGAAAATAATTTTCAACTTTTTAGATGTTGTTAATGGAAAAATCAAACAAGTGCCAAAGGTTGTGGAAAAAATGAAAGGGACATCAAAGGTTGTGTATTTTGTCGTTATTAATCCTAAGCTTAAAATCGATGCAGTTTGAATTTTCGGCGGCGACACACTCCCGGCGTCCACGTAGGATCCACGTAGGACCGAATTTGGGGCTAAATCAAAATTATGGAAAAATCGAACAAGTGCCAAAGGTTGTGGATTTATAGGATTTTTGAAAAGGTTGTGGAAAAAATGAAAGTTGGATGAAAGGTTGTGAATTTTGGCGTCATTAACCCATAGTTATATTTGTTATAATTATTGTAATCATATTTCCACCCGATTCGGACCAATACTCAACAAATGTTATGGATGAGTCACATGGAAATGGATGCTCGAGTTCAGAAGTGGCTTTGGCAGGTCAATGCGTTGGGATGGGAAGTTGCTGCACGGACGACTCGACTGTTCTTTCGGGGATATCTATGTTGTACAATTCCATGTCTGTGTCGGAAAAGGGTTATATTGGTAAATTACCACAAAGCTCTTGTTATTGGTCTTGGATGGGAGATGATGATGTTTCTATGAATTCGAGGATAACTTTTGCTTCGTCTTCCCGTGCTGTGTCGAAGGATTTTCAGGTGTCAAAGCTATTCTTGCCTTGAAAATCACATGCTGCCTAGCTGTTCTTTTCACAGTAATGAAGTTGGGTTCTTTGTAAAGGGAAGAATCTCTCTTCTCATGTAAATAAGACGTTTTTTTCGAAATTTTAAAAGAGTTGTTATCTCATAGTGATCATCTATGTGACACATGATGTTATCAGTGTTGGAAAAATTCAATTTATATGGTTTATATATATATATATATATATATATATACACTAGGTGGGACACCGTGCAACGCACGTGATGCTCATTTTCTAATCTAGATATAGGAGCAGAAAAATAATCCAAATATTTAGATAATTTGTCGCAGACAGAACCACACAGTACTGGGATGTAAGTAATCCAAAAGCACATAATCAACCACTCACTCGGCAGAAATGAAGTTAAAGAAACACGGCAATAGTAACGAAATGGGGAAAAACATTTGAAGAATCAGCACAAACATTCGAACAGCACGTTCTACCCAAATTTGGAGTATTGAATCTCAAATTCGCAAATCACCAAGAAAACAACCAGCACCACACCTGACCTTCAATAAATTTCCACATAGTATTGTAAACAAAATATAAAAATCGAGGCACCCCAAACCTGGGAGTACGAATCCAAAAAATACAAATAAAAGCTGTAAAAAGCAGAGGATAACTCTTGCAACGCAGTTTGAGAAAACGACGAACTGAATCTGCACACCGATATACATGGAGAAAGACACAAACACAGACAAACTGAACCATAAAGCAAAGTATAAAACAAAACTCACCTAATATGTAATAAGTGGAGAACATCAGAAGAAGTCAAAACGGATAATACATATTTACATATGATTACATGACATAACTTTTACCAAAAGTCTGATGTTGAACTAATTTACAAACATTTTACAACATTATTATTTTCACAGAAGTGTGACTGCGCATTTATTCCGTCGAACTTTTACATTTGCCAAAAAGTAGAAATATGAGGTCAACCAAGTACAACATATTGAGAATGAGGGAATCAAAATATCTCAATCAAAATGTGAGGAAAGAATTAAGTCGTAGAACATAAAATCTAAAATGATTATATACATTACATGAAATCTGGAACAACATAAACAAAAACACTTAAAGAACTGCTAAAAAAGTCGCCACCGAACATAAGAGTTTGAGGACAATCAGATGAAATTTGTTTTTTCTGGTGGTATTTTTAGGACATACTTTCAATCGCCAATTGCAATGCCTAATAAAATAGTAATTTACATGGATGTTGTAATGATTATCAGTACTATCTAAGGACCGATATAATAAATACTGTATCATGGATAGATATTGTATCCCCTAGATTATTAAAATACCACTACATAAGTCGGACTTTATGTACACAGCAGTTCGCAGCAAATACACGGAGCAAACACACATACTATTTAATAAAATATCCATTCACCGATATATTTGAGTGGAGTAAGGCTTACCTCCCTAACAGACATTTATAAGAGCAAGCAATCGATAAAGCTGAAATAGGATCCATACTTCTATCATCAGAGAATGTGGTAATAATGTGCGTTGGAGCCCAAACTTCCCCACTCTTGATAGTCATGTTAATATCCTCTGCTACTTGAGGGTGCGTCACCTCCTTCACATGAGAAACTTTACCAGCCTCGACCTAATAGAAATGAACCCAGAAAATCAGCTATCAGTTGCATAGAAATAGATTTGGGATAAACTACAGAAACTATCCCATAGTTACAAGAAAAAACACTAATCTTTTAAGCTTACAAACCACCCCTTGAGGTTTGTACTTATCTCACAAATAGCCCCTTTTTAACCACTTTTGAGGGTGCATTTTTGCAGGGTAAAAACAAACTTCAGGGGCTCATTCGTAATTCTAAAGGTAAGTTGGTTTTCCTGTTAATTAGACTAAACCCTAGGGGCAGTTTTAATAATCATCCGGATATATTTTAGGAAACATGTATGTTGTTGAAACTCCAAAAAGGCCTACCAATTTCTCGAATGCTTCTTTGATAGCACCTTCAAACGCTTCAAAAGAATATTGCAACGCTGCCTTGTATAATTACAAACAAAAAACCTAGTCACTGCCAGGAGAAAACGCTTCATGAACCCGTTTGATGTACCTTTCAAAATTTAATAAGTTCGGAAAAAAGATAAATAAAAACAAGAAGGAAGTGTATGCCAACACTTTCCTGTCATTTAAATAGAGAACACCATAGATTTCAACTAAGTTACATGAAAAGAAACAGATTATCATCTATAAAGTGGCCTATTTGAACAAGAGATCAGCATATCATGCTTTTCCCATTCGAGACGCAAATATAAGTTTTGCCTAACTATGTAAGGCGTTGTTTTCATACCTCTTCATACAAAGCAGAAGTCTTCTTTCATCTATAAGAATTGCATTCACTACAAGTTCATTACAATTTGCCGAGAATTTACATAATTCAAAAGCCTCAATACTCATTTGGGAAAAGTTAATTGCAATTGGCAGAAGGGGTCACCAAGGCTGTCATATTCACTAATACAAATGAAGAGACTTCCCCAGGTAAAAGTATCAGTTAAGGGCCTGAGCACCAAAAGATTGAAAGTTTGGCACAGTTGAAGCACCAGAATTATCTATTGCAGATTTCAAAAAAACAAAGGAAAATGCAATGCCGATGATGAAATGGATTCGGCCATGGATTAATGGAGATGAGAGAAAAACATGTTAAGGGTCATGCCTGTGCTGGTACCTCTTACAAAACAAAATATAAAAAATTGTAGATTCAAGTGAGGAAAATATGACATTTTTGTTACTAAACCAGGCCAAAAAGGAAAAAAAAAAGTAAAACTTGAAATAAAAAAATCTAATTGTTAAACCTGAAAAAAAATAAAAGAACCCTTTAGATCTCACATCAGTGAATCTGAAAACCAAACTGAAGGAAATAATTAATCACTCACTGTTGGGATAACAAATACCCTGTATCGAAACAACCAGGATAATCAATCTGTTAGGAAAAACAAACACCCTGTATCGATTCAGCCGGGATACCCGATCCCTGTATCGATTGTTATTTGTTATTGAAAAGGTTTTGACATATATGCCAAATACAGTAAAGGAAAATCAGACGAGGATTCAAGGATTTATCACGTATCGAAGACCCGCCTCGAATCAAAGATAAGTGAAGCTCACAAGATGACTTGAAGACTTGTAAGAAGACCAAGTATGGAAACTGTCTCGACATCCCTAATACGCCATTCTCCATACGGTTCACAAAAGGACAAGAAAGAACACAAGTCAAGTTCCGTTGAACAAAGAAGTATTTAAATACTCAAGGATAAAGTATTTAAATACATCGCCTTCGTGATCTTCGTAATCCCGCGAAATCCGGATCATGTCATATTCCGTTGAAGGAAAATCTTATTCAAACGCGGACATCTCAACGGATACTTTCTTGAGGCTATATATATCCTTGAAGACATTGAAGATCGATTACCCCAAGTAATATAACTCTCAAAGCTATCAAAGTTATCATCCGAGCAAACATATCTCCAGAGCAAACCGCAAGTTAAAACGAAAGAGATATACAAGTGCTCAAACATCAAGAACAACTATCATCGATCTTGATATTCAAAAGTCAGCTCTTACCGGGTTACCTAACCTTTTACCTCTGTGTAAAACCGAGCTCTGTGTGAACTCAACAAGTTATTCGACTGTGTGGGACGAATAAGGACGAAGCTTGAACCGTGTGTGAAGAAGCTAGTCAAGAAGGAAGCTTTAACCAACTGTGTGAACGGTTGAAAGTGATATTCTTTGTATCAATCATGTGAACGATACAAGGATAGGTTTGTTTATAATTACGTAGTTGTGTACGCAGAATTATTTAATAAACTTTTACTCTGTGTGGAGGACCGGTGGACGTAGAGGGGTTTACCTCGAACCACTTAAATTATCGTGTTATTTACCTTCGCTTACTGCTTTGAAATAATCGTGATATATTAAGTATACACCTAATACGTCGTTCTTTGTATCCACGGCAACTAATCGTATCCAAGACTTCGCTACGCACTCGATTTAGATTCCATACGCTTTGTTGTTTAAACTACTTTTCCAAATCGTATCCAAGATACTTAAGTGGCCAACAAGTGGTATCAGAGCGGTTGATTCTAAAAAGAATCACCGTATTTCTTTAACCGAATCAGATTCAAATCACTTATTTTCAAAACAGTTTCTTTCATTCCTATATTATCAGTATGGATACCTCTATGATTAACAAAGTCCCTATGTTCTCTATTAACGAATTTGACGACTGGAGAATTAGAATGGAAGCTCATCTTGCAGCAATGCACGAAGAGATGATCTTTGTTATACAGGATGGTCCGATCAAGATTATGAAGGTCAATCCAGCCGCAAGGATTGAGGGCCAAGCCCATGCTGAAATGCTCGAGAAGGAACGCGAGCAATGGACAACCGATGAAAGGAAGCGAGCCAATCTAGACAACGATGAGTTCAGGTGGTCACTGAGAGTGATTCATCTGACGATGAGTTCGATGATAAAGCATACATGTGCTTTATGGCTAAAGATGTTCCAGAAGGTGAAGACAGCGACGATGAGGTAAGTTCAACCTCAGTTATTCCATCTAATGCATCTCATACTTTCGAAAATATGATGAATGAATTCAAAAACATTCAAAAAGCCCATGAGAGTCTAAAAACTGAGAATATACAGCTTCAATTAACAAATCTAGAGCTGAAAGATGAGAATGACTTGCTGAAGATAAACTATGATAATATGTCTCTTGATTGTGAAACCAGCAAGGTCGATTTTGAAAAACTCATGGAGAGCAATCATCAACTTGCTCATGAACTAAATGAGGTTAAAACCCATAATGAGAGCAAGAAAATGATTTGGTTCTACTACAAACCAAAATTACAACTCTCGAGAAGCGAGAAACTGAACTTGAGACCATTCTGAAGTCTTTTGAAAAATCGTCCAAAAGAATGGAAGAAATTCTGAGCACTGGGCAACATGCTCATGATAAAAGTGGCTTAGGATACAGCTCATGTTCGAATAAAGGTAAAACTAGTACTGTGTTCGTCAAGAGTGTGGAACACATTCCAGAATCGGAAGATGTTCCTAGTCCCATAAAGGAACCTGCTGTACCGAGAAAACCAAAAGCTGCCATTCCGCCTCCACAACTCTACAATTCGAGACAGTGGAACCAACAACCAAGGCGTAATCTACAAAGATGCTCCCCAAGCATATCATCAAAGCCGAAAGTCATTCAGAAAGAAGACGGTATCCAACCACCAAAGGCCCGCACGGTACCCTCAAGATACAGTTCACCTAGGTATTGGATACAGAAGCCCCGTTATCCCTCAAGACAGCAGATACAAGTTCCGTATCAACAACAGTATTGGGAATCCAATTGGAGACCCAGAAGACAAGCTGTTATGCCTAGGAAAATGGCTCCACCTCCTAGACGGCACTCGCATCGAATAATAATAATAATAATGAATTTTACATGCATAGTAATTATCATGATTATAACAACTACGGATATGCCCCGTAGATACCGCAATCTTGCACCGAGTACATCCTACAAGAAACCAATTGTCAGAAAATCTGGTACCTAAAGGAACTAACATACATGGACCCAAAAATCAAAGGGGACCTAAATCTACCTAATTTCTTTGTTACAGGACATTCTAGAGGAGGATACCCGGTACTTCGATAGTGGATGCTCTCGTCACATGACTGGAGACAGGAGCAAGCTATCCGATTTTGTAGAAGGTCGCGGTCCAAAAGTTCGCTTCGGTGATAAATCTAAAGGAAGAACAAGAGGGAAAGGAAACCTACTTGTCGGGAAATTCAAAGTCACCGATGTTGCATATGTTGAAGGCTTACAGTATAATCTACTTAGTATTAGCGCCTCGTGATAAACAGCTTCTCGGTGAAGTTCTATATAGATCGTCAGAGAGTCAAGAATACCCAAACCAAGGAAGTTGTGCTTACAGGAAGCAGATCGTAATATGTACATTCTTGATCGGAAGCCTATGAGCTCCTCAATTCCATGTTTTGTTGCCAAAGGCACTGCAGATCTTAGTCGGCTATGGCACAAGAGGATGTCTCACGTCAACTTCAAGACGATCAACAAGCTTTCAAGACAGGTATGGTAAGAGGTTTGCCGATGTGTCATTCAAGAAGGACGGCGTCTGACCATGCCGAAAAGGCAAGCAAATCAAGTCAACCACGAAGAGCAAATCCTACCTTTCAACCCAAAGAGTATTGGAAATGCTACACATGGATCTCTACGGTCCTGTAGACCCAGTAAGTTTGGGAGGTAAGAAATATTGTATGGTTGTTGTTGATGATTATTCCGTATGCTTGGACGATCTTTCTTAGCAAGAAGAAGGAAACAACATCAAGGCCGCCCGAGCTCTGAGAAAGTTGCGAATGAAAAAGCATCGAGTATCGTATGCACTCGTTCCGGCAGAGGTACCGAATTTACTAACCGCTTTATAGAGCAATACTGCTCGGAGAATGGAATACAAAGACGAGTACTCACCGCCCGAACACCTCAACAAAATGGTGTTGCCGAGCGAAAGAATAGGACGTTGAAAGAAGCAACAAGGACAATGATTGCCGAAAGCAAATTGCCGCAGCGTTTCAGGGGTGAAGCAACCAATACAGCGTGCTACACTCAAAACCGTCAGATCGTCAACAAGCACCACAACAAAACAGCTTACGAGGTATGGAACAACAAAACTCCATTAGTTTCGTATTTTCACATTTTTGGATGCAGGTGTTACGTATTGAACAATGGGAAGGACCAACTAAGAACATTTGATGAAAAATCAGATGAAGGAATATTCGTAGGATACTCTTCCGTCAGCAAAGCTTTCAGAATCTTTAATAAAAGGAGGCTGACGATCGAGGAATCAGTTCATGTAGTGTTCGACGAACCACACCATGACCCTACAGGAGTAGATAATATCACTCAGGACATTCACCATCTATCTATCTTGGATCCACCTACACCCATAGAACCTGTAGTTGATTTAGAAATCAACCCCGCAGCTGTAAGAATCGATGTGGTTGAAGCTGACTGCATGTGAAGCTGTACCCACAGAAACTATCGATACAGTACGGGATCCTGAACTAGAACCCGACCGAAGATGGTTGAGAGATCACCCGCAAGAGCTGATCATTGGAAACATTAATGCAGGTGTTTCTACTCGTAGGAGAATACAGAGTACACAAGGAAATGTACTTTGTGCACAAGAAGAATCTAATGTCAAGTCTCACGCTTTCGAATGGAAATCTCAATCCGAACTTAGGAGACTCAATATGTGCACTATCGCCGTATTCTTAGCCCGATCCAACTGTTTCGACCATAGACGCTCTTAACAACTCTCATTGGATTACATCTATGGAAGAAGAGCTTAACGGTTTGAAAGAAACAATGTATGGTATCTTGTACCCAGATCGACACACCAATCGGTTATAGGAACCAAATGGGTATTTCAAACAAAAAGGATGGAAATGGACTTATCATAAGAAACAAATCCGACTAGTAGCACAAGGCTATTGTCAGAAGAAGGAATCGACTATGATGAAACCTTCGCCCGTAGCAAGACTAGAAGCCATCAGATATTTTTAGCCTTTGCCGCCCATAAGAATTTTATCGTATACCAAATGGACGTCAAGAGTGCTTTCTGAATGGAGAGCTTTCGGAAGAAGTTTATGTTGAACAACCACCGTGGTTTGCCAACACAGACGGTATCGATCTAGTTTACTGTGCTAAGGAAAGCGTGCACGGACTTAAACAAGCCCCTAGAGCACAGGTACGAAACCCCGTCCCAAAGATCTAACCAATAACGGATTTGAGAAAGGTGTCATCGACAAAACATTGTTCAAAATACAGAAGGTGATGACCTCCTAATGGTACAAATTTATGTCGATGATATTATTTTTGGTTCAACTAACCTTGCTCTATGTCAAAGGTTCTCACATCTCATGCAAAGCAAATTTGAAATGAGTATGATGGGGAACTTAGTTATTTCCTAGGTTTGCGATAAAGCAGATGCCTACAGAATATTCATCAACCAGAGAAATACGACAAGGAGCTTCTCAACAAATTTGGAATGAACACTTCCAAATCCTCGCTAACCCCCATGAGCACTTCCTGCAAATTAGTGCCGATGAAGCCGGAAAAGCCGTTTGACCAATCACTCTACAGAAGCTCATTGGTTCGCTCCGTACCTAACGGCTAGCGTGCCCGATATCCGCTTTGTTGGAGTGTGTGCGAGATACCAAGTTGCACCTAAGGAATCACACTTCAATACGGCTAAACGAATCCTCGAAATACGTTAAAGGAACAGTCGATGCAGGATCGTGGTATCCTAAGAAGGCGGATTCGATTTAGTTGATACTGACTCGGATCTCGGAGGTCGCAAGCTAGATAGGAAGAGTACAAGTGGAACTTGTCACTTTCTTGGACCTAGACTCGTATCTTGGTTCAAGAAGAAGCAATTGGCAAATTCTCTTTCCACGGTGAATCAGAGTACTATGTCGGCGGTAGTAGGCCGTATGCGATCCTTTGGATGCGGCAACAAGCTGTCGATTATGGAATCGATGCTAGAGAGACTCCAATCATGTGTGATAGCACGAGTGCAATTGCAATCACGCACAACTCGCTTTTGCACTCGCGCACTAAGCATATCAACATGAAGCATCATTTCATCAGAATCATGTCGAGAACAAGGATGTTCGC
This sequence comes from Orobanche coerulescens, assembly GCA_033398695.1. Lineage (NCBI taxonomy): Eukaryota > Viridiplantae > Streptophyta > Magnoliopsida > Lamiales > Orobanchaceae > Orobanche > Orobanche coerulescens. The sequence continues at coordinate 48,253,378 of CM065801.1, read as the reverse complement.
CGAAAAAGTCCATCTGACATCCGGTGCCGACATCTTCACCAAGCCTCTCGACACAGCAAGATTCAACATGCTAAGAACAGACTGGGAATACTACAAATGGACTCCTGTAAGTAAATTTATCGCTTTTACTCAACAATTGAGGGGAATGTCAGAAGACCCGTGAATACTGATTCAACATTAATTATCCGTACACTCGAAACATCAATACGATCAGAGCGAACGAAGGCATATGAATCCTACGGTGATGTGTGCAATAATTAAGGGGGAATATCAAGACCCATGAATACAAAGATTAATCCAACTATTCCGTATGGAATTTAAAACCTATTAGTACCTTTTTAAGGGGGAACGTCAGACGACGGAGAACAAAGACATACTATAGGATTTTGATTCAAGATATAATATAATATTATTTCCTTTTTAAAATAATTTTTGTCCACGTGCCTGCTTTATGTCAAACGTCATGTTCATTAAATGCCTTACACGACATCTGACAATCTGAATCTCAAAAGCCGCGATGTTTTCAAATTGTTTATTATTTTTAAACCGCCGTTTTAGGCATTTAGGGTAATCACCTATGTCAGAAGTGGGACCCGCTGTATTTTAAAACCTTTTAATGGATTAGCGTACCAGTTATACTAAATCCATCCTGACCGTCGATTTCAAAAACGGTTCCCATCCCTTAAAATCTGACCATTCGTACTCTGCAAACCCTATTTCGCCGCCCAAGTATAAAAGGACTGTATCTGCCATTAGAGACTCTTTACGCATTCTGCAATTACAAGATATCTCAAGCAAACAGCCTACATATTTTCTGCATATTCACTGCGCATTTCTACTGTTTTCTTCCACCTTCGCTTTAAGAAAACCCCATGGCTAGTCAATCTTCATCCCCCGTTCTGAAGAAGACCTCCAACATCATTGATGGCCGGATCTTCTCGAAAACCGTCATCATCGAGCGTATCATCTCTGAAACCAACGACACTGAACCGATGGAGTATATCATTACTCGTCTTGAACAACAAGGTCTTTGTCGCTTTGGAAGCAAAACCGCCGACAAATACGACGCTCATCTGGTTGAGGAATTCTACCTCAACGCTGCCGTTCGTTTTCTCTCACTAGCCTGGGAGGACATGTTGCCGACATCACCGCAATACCCAAGGAGTGCAAATCTGCATAGATAGCGACCTACTTGAGAAAATCTACAGTGCCCGCCGACGGCCGACCATGGACCACTTGAGACGTTTGGGTCTCAAGGGCTGATTACCAAGTTTTATGGACTATTTACTGGGTCCAAAGTGGTTGATATGGTAACAACCACATGCCACAAGAAAAATTTTCTTCTTCATTTCGTTTATCTCCACGATTTCTGTTCCAGGATCATTGAAAATCGAACCGGCGCGTTCGAGATGTGCACGAATCTAAGGTTCAGAATGATGGTAGCCATCTTGACCTGTGAAAAGGTCAACTGGTGTCAAATCATTTTGAAACGACTTCAGGAAGAGGTGTGCAAACCGGCCACCCAAAAGAAATCGTTCGGTTTAATGCTAAACTACATTCTGACAAAGTGCGGAGTCAAGCAATCCGCCGATGCCAAGAAAAACAGCTCACGGATATATTTAGGAGGCGTCAAACCCTCTGCCTATAACCAGAGCACAATGCATGCCAATCACCCGAGAACAAGTCACATGCCTATTTCTGACAATCCCAGAGACGAAACCGTGAAGGTCCCTGAATTGGAATATTCAAAGAAGAAGCGCAAGCGTTCTCACAGCAAGAAGCACTCTGCTGATGAGAAGTCAAAGAAAAGACTCCGGAGGCTCTCAAAAATCAAAGCCAAACACTCCGAGGATGTCTCGCCCGTGGCGCAACCCACTGATATAGCACCCCAGGGCCCAACCCCTGCGAAAGAGGTGTCTCCTGCTGCATCGACAGTAGATCCCGAGCCCTTGGCGGCTACGACGGATTTAGAGACATCTGCCAACATTCAAGACGTTAGCACGTCACGCCCATTCGAGCTGTGCTACTTCTCCTCTACGGATTCCACACCCGCACAGATCCAATTTCCTTCGGGCACCATCCTCGCAAGGAGTCCATCTTCCGTGCAGATCCCATACTGCACTAATCCTCGAAACAGCGTCTCAGCACGTGATTCAAGTCCCTCCCCCGACTCAATTATAAATCAAACACTTCTTTCAAGACAAATTGAACAAAGCGCATTTAAAGATTTCGCAATGGAAAAGCTTTAGGCTAGCTCCGCATTTACACTGCATAACCGGGAGCGAATGGAGCCACGAAGAGCGATTTGTCTCCGAAGTAACCGACTCAACCGAAATTGAGGCACCGTCGATGGGACAACGCTTCTTGCAAAGATCTCATTGAAAGCCACCGCCGCACAAATCCGACGCTTAAGAAAAGGAAAGAAGAAGTCGAGGACTCTCCCATCAATCCAAAAGACGATTTACGACCACGACTGCGATTTACGACGATGCTCTTCAAGCGGTGTCCGAGATTGAGCCGTGAAGAGGTGAAGCCCAAGCCACCTATCCACCTTAAACGACGAAGGGCCATCTACCCAAGCTAATCCACCTTCGCCAAATGGAGAACATTCCGCATCAGAGGAATCGGTCCCTCCAATGTGGAAGATCAAGAAATTTTGAACAGCACCGAGCACGCTGCGACCAAAGAAGCTTGATCCTACAACCCAACAGAGGATTCGCCCCGCTTTGCATCCTTATCTGCCGAAGAACCTTCGCCTGGGACGCTTCGAACCAACTGTCGCCATTCCACAAGAAGCTACTCCCGCCTCGCAACCTTGGAATCCAAGGACGGTAGAACGAACTCCGAGGATGTCCAACTTACTTCACGACCATCCGTGAACGTAAGAAGGTTAAATGGTGTCAAGACTTCGCCACTCGACTCTCCTATCTCTGCTGCACGCAAAGAGCGCTGCAAGCTCTTGGCCTTCGATCGTATTTATCCAAGATGCGATTAACGCTCTCTTCCGTAGAAAAGGCATCAATCGGATGCACACCTCTGCAGCTTGAAGAAATGACAACTCTTCAACACGAAGTATCTCGAGTTGTCGAAGCATTCATCATCTTGCCGAAGTGTTCAAGCAAGCCTTGAAAATCATGGAAGATAAACAAGCGCAAGCTGCTGAAGGAGGAAGCTTCAAGACAAGAATTGCTGAAGCCAAGACCACTGTGCAATGATAGAGAACGGCTCTCACCTGCGTGCGCATGACAAATCCATTCAAGAGATGTCGCAGACTCTTTCCTCCCTCGTTGAAAGAATAAACAAAGATCGAGACCAAACAGACGCCGCTCTCGAAATCCTGCAAAGTCTTGATGAGGCCAAAAGGGGGAAGAAGCTCGAGAAGCCGCAAGGAGATTAAGACCGCAACAGAAAGGGAATTTGAGGTCGCTCGAGCAAGATCGCCGCCGAATTGAACAAGCTAGCACCTCAACCCCAAAGTTTTAGAATTTCGTGCTCCGCGTAATTCCATGACCCAAATGTCCCTTGGCAAAATCTTGTTCAAAGACCTTCGGAAATACGTCTGCCAACCAACCGCAACCCAACCGCCGAAGAAGTGAAGCACTGGAGGAAGAATGAACTGATGAGATATTTTGTCAGACTCATCAGGGAATCCGCCATCTTCAAAAATTATAAGACATTGGCGGAAGCGGCAGACAAATTTTCAAAGATGCTAGAAGAAGGTAAGCTCCCTCTCCAAATCGAGATGAAATCAAAACATAGAAGAGGAGATCGGGTCACCCATCCAGAGGATTGGATACTTGCCTTTGATCGTTCTTATGAAGGAAGAGCAATTTACCAAGAACGAGGCAATGATTCACTTCAAAACTGGTGGCGCGGCACCGAGAATGAGCCAGGAAGGAGACCTTGGAGGCATGCGGATCAAAGATAAAGAGCTGAAATTTATGTATATTATTTTTTTGTAATTTCTATTCGACACAAACTTTGTACTCAATCTTTTTGAATATCAATAAAACAGTTTGTTTGTCTTGAAAGATTACAACTCGTAATCTACTGTGTTTATGTATGATTACTTAAATTGTTTGATAGGAATCTCAAGTTAGATAAACTTGATTGAAAAATTAAGTCACATTTAACTAATCTACGAACAGTTCATAGTTTCATTGTAAACTTAGAATACATTGTAAGATTGTGCTCGCGCCAATCATAGGCTTAAGTTGTAATAAATCTCAAATCAGATCGAACGTGCTCATGAGCGCTTCATTATTGTAGACTAAAGTCACTAAGTCGACCTATTGACAAGAGACCAAGAAATCTGCCAGAAGTCATCGAAGAAGAACGCTTCATGAAGAAGGTTTTGGCATCATCAAGAAGTCTCGAAGAGTTTAAGTTAAGACTTGGCAAATTGTCAAAAAGGGGGAAATTGTTAGGAAAAACAAACACCTGTATCGATTCAAATGGATACCCGATCCTCGATCGATTGTTATTTGTTATTGAAAAGGTTTTGACATATATGCCAAATACAAGAAAGGAAAAGCGTATCGAGGATTCAAGGATTTATCACGTATCGAAGACACGCCTCGAATCGGCATAAGTGAAGCTCACAAGATGCCTTGAAGACTTGTAAGAAGACCAAGTATGGAAACTGTCTCGACATCCCTAATACTGTCATTCTCCATACAGTTCACAAAAGGACAAGAAAGAACACAAGTCAAGTTCCGTTGAACAAAGAAGTATTTAAATACTCAAGGATAAAGTATTTAAATATCGATCTTCAGATCTTCAGAATCCCGCGAAATCCGGATCATGTCATATTCCCGTTGAAGGAAAATCTTATTCAAACGGACATCTCAACGGATACTTTCTTCAGAGGCTATATATATCCTTGAAGACATTGAAGATCAGTTACCCCAAGTAATATAACTCTCAAAGCTATCAAAGTTATCATCTGAGCAAACATATCTCCATAGCAAACTGCAAGTTAAAACGAAAGAGATATACAGTGCTCAAACATCAAGAACAGCTATCATCAGATCTTGATATTCAAAAGCTGCTGTTCTTACCTGGTTACCTAACCTTTTATCTCTGTGTAAAAACCGAGCTCTGTGTGAACTCAACAAGTTATTCTGACCTATGTGGGACGAATAAGGACGAAGCTTTGGAACTGTGTGTGAAGAAGCTAGTCAAGAAGGAAGCTTTAACCAATCTGTGTGAACGGTTGAAAGTGATATTCTTTGTATCAATCTGTGTGAACGATACAAGGATAGGTTTGTTTATAATTACGTAGTTGTGTACGCAGTAATTATTTAATAAACTTTTTACTCCTGTGTGGAGGACCAGTGGACGTAGAGGGGTTTACCTCGAACCACTTAAATTACTGTGTTATTTACCTTCTGCTTTTACTGTTTGAAATAACTGTGATATATTAAGTATACACCTAATACGTCGTTGCTGTATCCACGGCAACTAACTGTATCCAAGACTTCCGCTACGCACTCAGATTTAGAATCCATACAGTTTGTTGTTTAAACTACTTTTCCAAACTGTATCCAGTATACTTAAGTGGCCAACACAATCCCTGTATCGAATAGTGATGATAAGAGGTTTTGACAATATGCCAATCCTCAATACAGTAAGAAAACTGTATCGATAAGTTGAAGTGTCAACCTGTATCGAAGACCTGTCATTGATCCAGCATATAGTGGAACCTTTCAGTACAGCAAAGAAGTCTTATAAAGACTAAGTATGGAAGCTGTCTCGAATCAACAAAACAGTGATCTTCCATACATCTCTCAACAGGACAAAGAAGGAATCTTCAGAAGACAAGTCCCATTGATATAAGAAGTATTTAAATACTAAGAGATAAAGTATTTAAATACTGTAAGTCAACAGATCTTCAAATCCCGCAAAATCCGGATCGTGCTTTTTCATCCCATTGGAACGGAATCTTGCTCAACGGATTTATCTCAACGGATATATTTTCAGAAGACTATATATATCTCATCAAGGCGTTGAAGATCAGTTACCAAGTGACAAAGCTATTATTATATTCATCAGAGCAAAACATATCTCCAAGAAGCTTACTGCAACTCAGATCTAAGAGATATACAGTGCTCAACATCTTGAACAACACTTCATCAGCTAGAAGCTCAGAAAGTCAAAGCTGTTGTTCATTCCCTGTTCTATCTTTTGAAGAAACCCAGATCAGCCCTGTGTGGACTGAGTAATCGTTGCTACTCCAGAACTGTGTGTGAAGGAATTGCATCGAAGAAGACGAAGCTTCAGAACTGTGTGTGAAGAAGCCAGTCAAAGCATTAGCTCAAACCAATCTGTGTGAACGGTTGAAGCTAAGATCTTTATATCAATCTGTGTGAATGATATATTGATTGTGTGTTGTTATAATTACGTAGTTGTGTACGCAGTAATTATAATAAACTTTTTACTCCTGTGTGGAGGACCAGTGGACGTAGAGGGGTTTACCTCGAACCACTTTAAATATTATGTTATTTACCTTCTGCCTTACTTGTGTTTAATTACTGTGATTATTTAAGTATACACTGCACATTGAGTTGTTGTATCCACAGCAATTTACTGTATTTAAGACTTCCGCTACGCACTCAGATTTAAAATCAGTACAACTTGTTGTTTAAACTACTTTCCAAGCTGTATCCAGTAGACTTAGTGGCCAACAAGTGGTATCGGAGCGGTTGATTCTAAAAAGAATCAGTCGTATTTTTAACCGAATCAGATCCAAAATCACTTACTCTTTTAAACAGTCTCTTTCATTTCTTTATTTTCACATGGATATATCTATGATCAACAAAGTGCCTATGTTCTTTATTAACGAATTTGATGATTGGAGAATTAGGATGGAGGCTCATCTTGCAGCAATGCACGAAGAGATGATTTTTGTTATACAGGATGGCCCCATCAAGATCATGAAGGTAAACACGGCCGCAAGGATTGAAGGCCAAGCCCATGCTGCGATGCTCGAGAAGGAACGCGAGCAATGGACCACAGATGAAAGAAAGCGAGCCAACCTCGACAATGTGGCTAAGAACGCGTTATTTGTCACTCTTGAAAAAGGCACGTTCTCGAAGGTAAAGAGCTGTAAATCAGCCAAGGAAATATGGGATAAACTCAAGATGATTTGTGAGGGAACTGAGCTCTCAAAAGAAAACAAAATTTCAAAACTGACTCAGCAATTTGAATATTTTGAAATGAAACCAACTGAGACACTTGAGGAACTTGACCTCAGATTCACTGGTATTGTTGGTGAACTTGAAGCTTTGGGCAAAATTTATACTCAGGAGAAGAATTTAAAAAATTTCAGATCTCTCCCTGCCCGATGGGACATTAAGACCACAGCTATGCGTGTATCTTGCAATCTTAATGAAATATCTACTTTTGATCTCTTCTCTGACCTCAAAGATTTTGAGTATGATATTGACAGAAGAGAGAAAGCTGAAGAATCTCCTTCAAGGTCACAGCACTAGCCGTTGTATTGAATCGTCGACACAGTATGCCCAGCTCATCGAAGCCTAGTCACAAGAATGCTGACAGTGACGACGACATCCTGTCTCAAGATGAAATGGCGCTTCTCATGCACAAATTCAAAAAGTTCATCAAGCAGTCTGGAAAGACTCCCTACAGGCCCAAACCTGTCCACAAGGTAAGTACCGAAACTTCATCCGGTGATGCTAACCTGTGCTATAATTGCAAGAAACCAGGGCATTATGCAAATAAATGTCCTCATCCCAAAGTTCAAAGGTTGCCGGAAGCCGAGCAACAAGAGAGAGATGAAAGAAGACGTGCTTGGAAAAACAAGCTCAAGGCCCTGATTGGAGAATCAGAAGCCTCCCCCACACCATCCAAATCAGAAGAATGTCTTCAGGTGGTCACTGAAAGTGATTCATCTGATGATGAGTTCGATGATAAAGCATATATGTGCTTTATGGCCAAGGACATTCCGGAATGTGAAGATAGCGATGATGAGGTAAGTTCAACCTCAGCTATTCCATTAAATGCATCTCATACTTTTGAAAACATGATGAATGAGTTTAAAAACATTCAAAAGGCCCATGAGACATTGAAAAATGAGAATTTACATCTCCAACTGTCTAACCTAGAGCTGAAAGATGAAAATGACTTGCTGAAAATAAAATATGAAAATATGTCTCTTGATTGTGAAACCAGCAAAGTCGATTTTGAAAAACTCATGGAGAGCAATCATCAATTTGCTCATGAACTAAGTGAGATTAAAACTCACAACGAGATCAAGACAAATGATTTGGTTCTACTTCAAGCCAGAGTCAAAACTCTCGAAAAACGAGAAATTGAACTTGAGACCATCCTGAAATCATTCGAGAAATCGTCCAAAAGAATGGAAGAAATTCTGAGCACTGGGCAACATGCTCATGATAAAAGTGGCTTAGGATACAACTCATGTTCAGACAAAGGGAAAACTAGTACAATGTTTGTCAAGAGTGTGGAACACATTCCTGTATCGAAAGAAACTTCGAGTCCTGTGAAGGAACCTGTTGCACAGAAAACAGCAAAGGCTGTTATTCCGCCACCTCAATCCTATTCCGCATAATGGAATCACCACCATTCGACCGAAAGGCACACTCAACAAAGATGCTCCCGAGCATATCAATGGCCAACTGCTCGAAGGAAGGCTGTATCCAAATACCAAAGGCCCGCACGGAAGTACTATCAATACAGCACGACGAGGTATTGGATACAGGAGCCCCGTTATTCCTCGAGACAGTAGGTGTCTGCTCAGTATGAACAACAGCGTTGGGAATCCAACTGGAGACCCAGAAGGCAAGCTGTTAGGCCAAAGAAAATGGCTCCACCTCCAAGACGGCACTCGTACTGGATTAATAATAATAACCCTGAATTTTACATGCATAATAATTATCATGGTTATAGCGACTACGGATATGCCCCACGTAGACATCGAAACACTGTACCGAATGTGACCTACAGTAAACCAATTGCTGCCAGGAAAACTTGGGTACCTAGAGGAACTAACATTCATGGATCCAAAAATCAAAGGGGACCTAAATCTACTTAATCTCTTTGCATACAGGACATCCTAGAGGAGGACACCTGGTACTTTGATAGTGGATGCTCTCGGCACATGACCGGAGATAGAAGCAAACTATCAGATTTCGTAGAAGGTCGCGGTCCAAAAGTTCGTTTTGGTGATAAATGTAAAGGAAGAACAAGAGGGAAAGGAAACCTACTTGTCGGAAAATTCAAAGTCACCGATGTTGTATATGTTGAAGGCTTACATTACAATCTACTTAGTATTAGCCAGTTCTGTGATAAACAGTTCTTGGTGAAATTCTATATAGATCGCTGTAGAGTCAAGAACATCCAGACCAAAGAAGTTGTGCTTACAGGAAGCAGATCAGGTAACATGTATGTTGCTGACTGGAAGCCTATGAGCTCATCAATTCCATGCTTTGTTGCCAAAAGCACTGCAGATCTTAGCTGGTTATGGCACAAGAGGATGTCTCATGTCAACTTCAAGACGATCAACAAGCTCTCAAGACATGGAATGGTAAGAGGATTGCCAAACGTGTCATTCAAAAAGGATGGCTCGCGACCGTGTCAGAAAGGCAAGCAAATCAAGTCAACCCTGAAGAGCAAATCCTACCTTTCAACCCAAAGAGTGTTGGAGATGCTACATATGGATCTCTACGGTCCTGTAGACCCAGTAAGTTTGGGAGGTAAGAAATACTGTCTTGTTGTTGTGGATGATTACTCCAAATATGCTTGGACAATTTTCCTAAGCAAGAAGAAGGAAACAACATCAAAGCTGCCCGAGCTCCTGAGAAAACTGCAAAATGAAAAGGCATTGAGTATCGTGTCCATTCGTTCCGATAGAGGTACAGAATTTACTAACCGCTTTATAGAGCAATACTGTTCGGAAAATGGGATACAACACGAATACTCAGCTGCCCGTACACCTCAACAAAATGGTGTTGCCGAACGAAAGAATAGGATGCTGAAAGAAGCAACAAGGACAATGATCGCCGCAAGCAAGTTGCCACAACGTTTCTGGGATGAAGCAACCAATACAGCATGCTACACTCAAAACTGCTGTATCGTCAACAAGCACCACAACAAAACAGCATATGAGGTATGGAACAACAAAACTCCGTTAGTTTCATATTTTTACATTTTTGGATGCAGGTGTTATGTGTTGAATAATGGAAAGGATCAACTTAGAACCTTTGATGAGAAATCAGATGAAGGAATATTTGTAGGATACTCCTCCGTCAGCAAAGCTTACAGGATTTTTAATAAAAGGAAGTTGACGATCGAGGAATCAGTTCACGTAGTGTTCGACGAACCTCACCATGACCCTACAGGAGTAGATGATATTACTCAGAACATCCAACATCTCTCTATCTTAGATCCTCCAACTCCCATAGAACATATTGTTGACCTAGAAATCAACCCCGCAGCTGTAAGAATCGACGTAGATGAAGATGACGCTGCACAAGCTGAAGCTGTATCTACAGAAACTCTCGATATAGTACGGGATCCTGAATTAGAACCCGACCGAAGATGGTTGAGAGATCACCTGCAAAAGCTGATCATTGGAAACATAGATGCTGGTGTTTCTACCCGTAGGAGAATACAGAGTACACAAGGAAATGTACTTTGTGCACAAGAAGAACTAGATACTGAGATATCACCATTTCCTGAATGGAAATCTCAGTCCGAGCTTAGAAGACTCAATATGTGCACTATTGCTGTATTCTTAGCCCAGTCCGAACCTGTTTCGACCATAGACGCTCTTAATAATTCTCATTGGATAACATCTATGGAAGAAGATCTTAACGATTTCGAAAGAAACAATGTATGGTATCTTGTACCCAAACCTACACATCAATCGGTTATAGGAACCAAATGGGTGTTTAGAAACAAGAAGGATCGAAATGGACTTATTATAAGGAACAAATCAAGGCTAGTTGCACAAGGCTATAGCCAGGAAGAAGGCATAGACTATGATGAAACCTTTGCCCCTATAGCCAGACTAGAAGCCATTAGGATATTTTTAGCCTTTGCCGCCCATAAGAGCTTCATTGTATACCAAATGGACGTCAAGAGTGCATTCCTAAATGGAGACCTTGCCGAAGAAGTTTATGTTGAACAACCACCAGGATTTGCCAACACAGACGGCATCGACCTAGTATACAGGCTAAGGAAAGCACTGTATGGACTTAAGCAAGCCCCTAGAGCATGGTATGAGACCCTGTCCCAGTATCTAACCGACAATGTATTTGAGAAAGGTGCTGTGGACAAGACCTTGTTCAAAATACAGGAAGGTGATGACCTTCTAATGGTGAAAATCTATGTAGATGATATAATTTTTTGTTCAACTAACCTTGCTTTGTGTCAAAGGTTCTCTCATCTCATGCAAAGTAAATTTGAAATGAGTATAATGGGAGAACTTAGTTATTTCCTAGGTTTGCAGGTAAAGCTGTTGCCTACAGGTATTTTCATCAACTAGGAAAAATACAGCAAGGAGCTTCTCAATAAATTTAGAATGAACACTTCCAAATCATCGCCAACCCCCATGAGCACTTCCGTGCAAATTAGTGCTGATGAAGTCGGAAAGTCAGTTGACCAATCACTCTACAGGAAGCTTATTGGTTCGCTCTTGTACCTAACGGCTAGCAGACCCGATATCCAGTTTGCTATTGGAGTGTGTGCGAGATACCAAGTAGCACCTAAGGAATCACACTTCAATACAGCTAAACGAATCCTGAAGTACATTAAGGGAACAGTCGATGTAGGACTGTGGTATCCTAAAGAAGGCAGATTCGATTTAGTTGGATACAGCGACTCGGATCTCGGAGGCTGCAAGCTAGATAGGAAGAGTACAAGTGGAACTTGTCACTTTCTTGGACCTAGACTCGTTTCTTGGTTCAGTAAGAAGCAATTGGCTAACTCACTTTCCACGGTGAATCGAATACTATCTTCTGGTAGTTCTTTGTATGCAGATCCTTTGGATGCAGCAGCAGTTGTCAGATTATGGAATTGAAGCCAGAGAGACGCCAATCATGTGTGATAGCACGAGTGCAATTGCAAGCACGCACAATCCTGTCCTGCACTCGCGCACTAAGCATATCAACATGAAGCAACATTTCATAAGGAATCATGTCGAGAACAAGGATGTTCGGCTCGAAAAAGTTCATACAGATATTCAGTTGGCCGACATCTTCACCAAGCCTCTCGACACAGCAAGATTCAACATGCTTAGACAAGAATTGGGAATGCTACAGCCCGACTCCCTATAAGTAATTTACTATTTTTACTCAACAATTGAGGGGGAATGCTGTAAGACCCAAGAATACAGTATCCACCATTAATTATGTGTACACTCAGAACCTTCAATAAAGCACTGTAGGGAACAAAGACATATGAATCATCCTACAACTGACGTGTGCAATAATTAAGGGGGAATACAGTATGACCCATGAATACAGCATTAATCCAAAAGTTGTTGTATGGAATTAAAACCTATATGTACCTTTTAAGGGGGAACGCTGTATCGTCATGATACGGACATACTATAGGATTTCGATTCAGTATATATACTATATTATATTATTTCATTTTAAAATAATTTTTGTCCACGTGCCCTGTTTTCATGTCAAACGTCATTTACATTAAATGCCTTAAACGACATCTGGACAACTGAATCTCAAAAGCCGCGATGTTTTCAAATTGTTTAATGTTTTAAAACCACCGTTTCAGGCATTTAGGGTAACAACAAATGTCAGAAGTGGGACCCGCTCATATTTTAATACTCCGTGGATAAGTGTACCAGTTACACTCAGTTCATCGTAACCGTTCTTTTCAAAAACTGGTTCCCATCCCTTAAAATCTGACCATTCGTACTCTGGAAAACCCTACTTCGCCGCCCATTATAAAAGGACTGATACTGCCATTTGAGACTCTTTACGCCTTCTGGATATTCTTAGAGCACTCAAGCAAAAATCAGCCTACAAGTTTTCTGCGTTTTACTGCAAATTTCTTTTATTCTCTTTCATATTTTCTTGAGAATTATCAATGGCTGCTCAGACATCTTCTCCCGCCCTCAAGAAATCTGCGAACATCATCGATGGACGGATCTTCTCAAGATCTGTCGTCATCGAACGTATTCTCTCTAAAACCAATGACGTCGAACGAATGGAGTTCATCATCAACAGACTCCGTCAGCAAGGCCTCTACCGCCTTGGGAGTCAAACCGCCGAGAAATACGATGTTCACTTGGTTGAGGACTTTTACCTCAACGCCGCCGTTCGCTTTTTGTCGCTGGCCCAGGGAGGCCACGTTGCTGACATCACTGCTATCATTCAAGGAGTGGAGATCTGTATCGATCGAGATCTTCTTCAGAATATTTACAAGCTGCCTGCTGATGGCCTGACCATGGAAGAACTTGAGACTTTTGGGTCTCAAGAGCTGATAACGAAGTACTATGGGCTGTTCACCGGCTCAGCTATTGTTGACGTGGTTCACACCACCTGTCACAAGAAGAACTTTTGTTGCAGGATCATCGAAAATTGCACTGGTGCATTTGAAATGTGCACAAATCTGAGATTTAGGATGATGGTTGCGATTATGACCTGTTAAAAGGTCAATTCGTGCCAGATAATCTTGAAGCGCTTGCAGGAGGAAGTATCCAAGACTGCCACTCAAAAGAAGTCGTTTGGTTTAATTTTAAACCACATTTTGACGAAATTCGGAATTTCACAATCCGCAGATGCGAAGAAAAACAGCTCCCGGATATACTTAGGAGGCGTCAAGCCTTCGGCCTATAACCAGAGCACTCTGGTTTGCAATCATCCATCTATCCGAAGTATGCCTGTGTCTGAAGATCCAAGGGATGTTTCTTTGAAGTCCCAGGATGTGGATTCTTCAAGGAAGAGGAAAAGATCTCACAGCAAGACACTCATTGTTGCTGAGAAGACGAAAAGGAAGCTAAGGAGGCTTTCTAAAGCTAAATCCACCAAAACCTCCGAGGAAGCTTCTACCATGGCGCAACCCACTGAAGAACTACCCCAGGGCCCAACCCCTATGGAAGAGGTGCCCGCTACTATATCGACAGTAGATCCTGAGCCTTTGGCGGCTAAGACGGATGATCGGACATCTGCCAACTTAGAAGACTCTAGCGAGTCGGCTGCCCCTTTGGAGCCAACAGCTACTTTTCCTATGCGGGATTCCACACCCGTACAGGATCCATCTTCCTTCGGGGCACCATCCCTTGTAAGGAATCCCTCTTCCCTACAGGATACCACACCTGTAGAGGAACCCCTCGCTACATCGGACTCAGACGTTGTACGCAGTCCCTCCCCAGACACAATTATCAACAAAACCCTTCTCTCTGTGCAGATTGATCATGCTTATGAAAGATTCCTTAAATGGAAAAGCTATCGGCTAGCTCCGTATGACACCTTATACAACTGGAGCGACTGGAGCCATGAAGAGAGATTTGTATTGGAAGTGATGGACTCAACAGAAGTTGAAGCCCTGATCCAATGGGATAATCTCTACTGCAAAGAATAGATTAAAAGCCATCTATTGCAAAAATCTGATGCCGGGAGAAAAGGAAAAGATAAGTCCGAGGACTCTCCCCAAGATCCAAAAGATGACGATGACTCAGACGACGACGACGATGCCTTACAAGCAGGTCTGAGAATGAGTTGTGAGGAAGCTCAAGACAGAGATGCCTCTCAAGGCAAGGATGACGAAGGGCCATCAAGCCGAAGTGAGCCCCCTTCGCCACAGCAAGAGAATATTCCTGACGACGAGGAATCAGTCCCTCAAGTCGAGGAATAAGAAATTGTTTTGGAATAGGCACCCGAGCCTGCTGCCGAAGAAGAATAGGATGTTGCTGAGAGACAAGAGGAGGAATCAGTCCCTCTTGTATCTATGTCTGCAGAAATCCCTTCGCAGCAGGAGGATACAGCATCCCCTGCCGCCGAACCCGAAAATGCTGCTCCCTCCCCATCAACCGTGGAATCCGACGACGGTATTATACCTGAGGATGTCCAACTCAATTCACGCCCTACCGTGAATCTGAGAAGGTTGAATGGAGTCTAGGACTTCGCCAAGCCGGAATCTCTGAGCACTGCTGCTAGGAAAGAGCGATTGCATGCTCTTGGCCTTCAAACCGTCTTCATCCAGGATGCAGTTAATGCCCTGTATTCAGTGGAAAAAGCTCTGAATTGGATGCACACTTCTGCTGTTGAAGAGATGACTGGTTTACAACATGAAGTCTCTCGCGTAGTCGAAGCCTTCACTATTTTACAAGCACTGAAGAATCTGCAAGAGAAACAAGAGCAACTCCTGAGAGAAGAGGCATCCAAAACGCGCATATCTAAGGCCAAGACTGCAGCAGCCATGATCGAAACCACTTCTCATCTTCGAGCCCACGACAAAAGTATCAAGGATATGTCGGAGGTGCTCTCCACCCTTGTCGTGAGAATGACAAACATTGAGAGGAAACAGGATGCCTCACTGGAAATCCTAGGATGTCTTGATGATGCCAAAAAGGGGGAAGAAGCAAGAGAAGTAGCAAGGAGAACAAGGCTTAAGCACGAAAGGGAATTTAATGCTGCTCAAGACAGCATTACTGTCGAGCTGAACAAGCTAGCCCCTCCCTCTCAAAGTTTCAAGATTTCAGGTTCCCGACCTGAGTTTCATGATCCCAATGTCCCATGGCAAAGATTAATCCAAAGACCTTTTGAAATTTGTCTACCAACCAACAGCCATCCAACTGCCGAAGAGGTGAAGCAATGGAGGAAGAATGAACTGATGAGATACTTTGTTAAACTCGTCAGGGAATCCGCCATCTTCAAAGGTTATAAGACATTAGCGGAGGCTGCAGACAAATTCACGAAGATGTTAGAAGAAGGAAAGCTTCCTCTCCAGCAAGATATGAAATCCAAGCATAGAAGAGGAGATCGGATCACCCATCCAGAAGACTGGATTCTTGCCTTTGACAGATCCTACGAAGGTAGAGCAATATACCTAGATCGAGGCAATGACTCCCTACAACACTGGTGGCGTGGGACCGAGCATGATCCAGAAAAGAAGTCATGGAGACATGCTGATTATAGGAACTGAAATCCTTGTAATTTTCGTTTGTAATTTTTCTTTCGAAACAACAAACCTTGTACTTTATTTTTTTGAATATCAATAAAAATGTTTGCTTGTCTTGAAAGATTACAACTCGTAATCTACTGTGTTGATGTATGATTACATAACTTAAGTTGTTGAGATAACAATCACAAGTATATAAATTTGTTTGAAAATTAAGCTGTACGAACTTGTCTACGAAAAGTTCATAATTTCAGTTGTATGCATTTAGAATACATTGTAAGATTGTGCCTGCGCGCTAATCATAAGCTTGAGTTGTAAAAATTCTTAGCTGTATCTAACTCGCCTGCGAGCAGTTCATAAATTAGACTAAGTTGCTGAAAGACAGACCATTTGACAGAAGACCAAGAAATCTGCCAGAAGTCTTCTAGAAAGTCATTCTCTTCATGAAGAAGGTTTTGGCATCATCAAGAAGGACTTGAAAGATTTAAAGTCTTGGCGAATTGTCAAAAAGGGGGAAATTGTTGGGATAACAAATACCCTGTATCAAAACAGCCAGGATAATCAATCTCTGTATCGAATAGTGATGATAAGAGGTTTTGACAATATGCCAATCCTCAATACAGTAAGAAAACTGTATCGATAAGTTGAAGTTTCAACCTGTGACGAAGACCTGTCATTGATCCAGCATATAGTGGAACCTTTCAGTACAACAAAGAAGTCTTATAAAGACTAAGTATGGAAGCTGTCTCGAATCAACAAAACAGTGATCTTCCATACAGCTCTCAACAGGACAAAGAAAGAATCTTCAGAAGACAAGTCCCGTTGATATAAGAAGTATTTAAATACTAAGAGATAAAGTATTTAAATACTGTAAGTCAACAGATCTTCAAATCCTGCAAAATCCGGATCGTGCTTTTTCATCCCGTTGGAACGGAATTTTGCTCAACGGATTTATCTCAACGGATATATTTTCAGAAGACTATATATATCTCATCAAGGCGTTGAAGATCAATTACCAAGTGACAAAGCTATTATTATATTCATCAGAGCAAAACATATCTCCAAGAAGCTTACTGCAACTCAGATCTAAGAGATATACAGTGCTCAACATCTTGAACAACACTTCATTAGCTAGAAGTTCAGAAAGTCAAAGCTGTTGTTCATTCCCTGTTCTATCCTTTGAACAAACCCAGATCAGCCCTGTGTGGACTGAGTAATCGTTGCTACTCCAGAACCGTGTGTGAAGGAATTGCATCGAAGAAGACGAAGCTTCAGAAATGTGTGTGAAGAAGCTAGTCAAAGCATTAGCTCAAACCAATCTGTGTGAACGGTTGAAGCTAAGATCTTTATATCAATCTGTGTGAACGATATATTGATTGTGTGTTGTTATAATTACGTAGTTGTGTACGCAGTAATTATAATAAACTTTTTACTCCTGTGTGGAGGACCAGTAGACGTAGAGGTGTTTACCTCGAACCACTTTAAATATTGTGTTATTTACCTTCTGCCTTACTTGTTTTAATTACTGTGATTATTTAAGTATACACTGCACATCGAGTTGCTGTATCCACAGCAACTTACTGTATTTAAGACTTCCGCTACGCACTCAGATTTAAAATCCGTACAGCTTGTTGTTTAAACTACTTTCCAAGCTGTATCCAGTATAATTAGTGGCCAACACTCACAGTGAAAAACACGTACCAAAATGCAAAAGCATAAATAAATTATAGTTCTTTTAATCTGAACAACATAAGAAGTGTGATTGTGGAAGTGACTAAGTGCGGAATGTAAATGACACAGCGATATATAGCGGTTCGGCAATGTGCCTACGTCCTCGCTTCGTATCTTTTTCTATAGGCTTAAGATAAACCTTTCTGCCTTGTCTTCTATCGACCCGAGGGGAAATTGTTACAATCTTGTCTTCTATCGATTCAAGATAAACCGTTACAATCTTGTCTTTACGTCGGTCCAAGATAAACGATTTTCCTTTTCTATCGGATAAGGAATCAACCTTTGTAGCTTTCTATCGGTGCTAGAAAAATATCACTTGGATTTAGATTATGATTCTAGCAATGCCGGATCCTTGATCCTAATAACACCGAATCAAATCTAGAATCCTTTCTTTCCTCTCGTGTTTGGTTGAGTGAATTAAACGCTCCAACTCTTATCAATTATGCTCGATTACAATAGCAATAATGAATATAACAATATCGAAAGTATGAATAATTTGCTTGAAGTTGTTGTGAGGTGAATACCATATAAAGTGGTATTTATAGGCTTCAAATCCTAAACTAGCGAAGCCTAAACTAGTCGTTGTTGACTGTCCCCTTCATAGCGTATGTTATATGTCACCGTAGCATACGTAAGCCAGCTACGTACGTTAACATAACATGTTACGTACGTTACATGTTGCACAAAACAGTCCAGTAGCTTCTGCCTCTTTTGTTAGCGTACATTATCATATCTCCATAATGTACGTTAACTCCCATAGATCCGTTGCATGCTTTTTGACCTTCTAGAATCAATCTAATGAATTGATTTTATTTGAATTCGAAATACACCTTGCATAGCGTACGTTCGTCTACCAGTGTAGCATACGTAATGCCTTCTTCCTTGCATGCGCTAATCTTTCTATTAGCGTGCGTTATCTGCTTCGATGCAGAATGCAGTACTCACTGACTTGATATTTTGCGTAAGTTATACTTTGGTTATAGTGTACGTTAGCTTCCGTAAGACTTACTTCTTTTCTGTCCTTCTCGTGCATCTTCGACTTCTTATTGATTAATTTTTTTTTTCTTTGTTCCGCCACACCATTTGGCTGTGGTGCATATGGGGCAGTGACCTCATGAATAATCCCATGTTGCGAACAATATTTGCCGAATGGTTACACATATTTACCTCCACGGTCACTCCTTAATACTTTTATCTTCGCATTAAATTGATTCTCAACTTCTATTTTATAAAGAATGAATTTCTCTATAGCTTCATCTTCGCTTTTAAGCAAATATACATAGCAATATTTAGTACTATCATCCACAAAAGTAATAAAATATTTATTTCTACCTCTAGTTTGAACATACTTCAAATCACATAGGTCGCTATGTATTAATTCTAAAGGTTTGGTGTTTTTTTCCACTTGTCGGAATGGAGATAGAGTTAATTTTGCCTCTACACAAGTTTCACACTTGTGGTTTGTTGCTACCCAAAATATTATCCGAAGATGAATATTGCTGGAATGGATGGATAGCAAACAAATGTGAGAACACTTCCGTGGGAAAAGTAAATAACACAAGATTTGCTGGGGTTGTTAGTACCGGGCTTGAATGCTCTCGCGAGATATTAATAATACGAATATTCTGGGATACCAGTATTAATTTTAGAGTACAATTACAATGAGTGTAAAGACCCTAGTTATCTTAGCTAGTGAGCGTGTAGATTGCCGGAAGAACCAGATATGATGCTCTGTGAGTTCTTGTAACAACTTTGATGAGCTGTGACGACCGTCAGAAATCGACAGTCTCTCACGGTGTGTAGCTGCTATATGTCTGAGCTCCTGGGCTTGTGAGTCTCTTCAAATCTGCGCTGTGGAGACTTCTTGCTTCTGCCGACCGTCTTCTGGTTGAGAGGTGCTGATAGAGAAATCCTAAGGTAGATCTGAGAGATGAAGCCGAGAGCCTGAAAGTGTGTATGTGTTCTTCATGTGGTTGCAACTGAGAGGAACCTTTGTGAATGTTTTTCGGAATGATTTCCCAGCTGATAGGAATGAATTGCCAACTGAGAAGAGAGAACCTTTTTCCAGTTGCTGGAAGTTCTCTATTTATAGGACTGGGAGAAGCCGGGCGATCGCCTCTGCTGTATTATAATAAGCGGGCGATCGTCTTTTAGCACATGGGCTGGTCTTCTTAAAGTCTGCAGGAGTTGCTGGCAGCCAGCTGTGCGGTCCAATGAGAAGTCTGCACACGTCTGAGTCGCTGTCACGGGCAGTCCCACCTTGTACCTTTCGGCGGGTCTGTCGGTAGGTGATAATGTGGTGATAGGCTATGGTCAACGATCCATGAAATGCGGCGCCTGTCGCGGATCTGCACATGGGCGCTACTTTGAGATCCAGTCTTCGTGGATTTTGATGGACGAAGGTCTATGTCGTGGTACAGGACGGTCGTCCTAAGTCGGGCACCAGAGTTGATCGCTAGGTGCCAAGGGCGATCGCCTTGAGAGTCGATCACTAGATACTCGAAGGTGGACTGTTATCTTCGTTTAGGCGAGTACGCCACAGCTTGATTGGTTGTGGACTCGGTCGCTCGGCCCTTGAAGTCGATCGCCTGTCGAGGTGAATAAATCTCGACACAACAATTTCCCCCCAACTCGCTCCAATGTTGGAAACGTGGGGTGAGGTGGTTCTGCCGGCGATCGCTGAATTTTGACGAGTGACTCTTTACGGAACTGGCGATCGTCTTTGAGCTGTTTGGTTTTGAATTTGGACGACCTGGTCGGTCGCTGAAATGAGCGGGAGATGACAGCGGTTGCGGAAAAGTCTCCGGGGCACGTGTCGGGCTCCTGTTGGGGGAGACCGATGGTTACTTATGACTCCTCGTCTGGCACATCCTTCAAAAGACGCGTACACGGGTTTCAAGGGAGCATTAATTACGATGGTTGCGCTCCAACCCCTGAGATTATCCTTAATTGCACAGAAGTCCCTGCCATATCCTATAAAAAGGCGCTGGGTTGCAGGGTTAAGACCCTTACGCGCTTTTATCGGAGAAAGAAGGATAATATCGCTGAAGAATTTTTGTGGAGATATGACTGCCGATCGTCGATCGATTCAATCTTTGGTAAGAAAAGACACTCCTTTTCTCCTATTCTTAATTCGAGAATGTCTGGAACATCTTCTTCGCACGGAAAGGGCACCACCTCCGCTGCCGGGGCTTCCAATGTCCGGGAAGGACCTTCTGCAGGATTCCATCTAGAGACGGCCGCCGAAGCTATCTGCGCCGGTATTGATCCCGCGGAAGTCGAGGCGCTATTTAATGAGGCCGACGTCGCTAGGGATGCGGCGGTTGAGCACCGACGCTCGCAGATGGAGAGAGATTTGGCGGTGAGGGCCTACTGGGAGCAGCATAGTGCCTTTGGCCAGGCCTATGTGGCCTTTGCTGAGATTATGGAGAGGTTGGCCGGTCCGTCTCCTAGATTCGATTACCGGGAGTACTCGATCGCTCATCCTTATCAACCCCCTAAGCGATCGCTATTTCGGGCTGCGCAGCGATCTCTATGGTCCCTTGGTCAGATAAGGAGCTCGGCGACCAGGAAGGACCTGTCCGTCTGGAGGACGAGGTTTCATATCCCTTCATACGTGGATCTTTTTGTGCCGGCCGAGAATGAACGAGCCGATCAGCCTCCGGAGGGCATGGTCACCGTGAACGAAGCAATCATGGAGGCTGGGCTGCGGTTTCCTTTGTCGTTCTCTGTATCCCATCTGCTGGCTGCTTGGAACGTGGCACCGCTCCAGTTGACGCCGAATGCCTGGCTCCAGATCATTTGCACTCTCACCTTGTTCGGCGGTCACCGATTGTACCGCCTTCCTTCGCCGTTGGAGATGAACCACCTGTTCAAGCTGACGGCTCAGAAAGGGTCGGTCGGAGGCTATCATATTCAAGGCCGATACGGTCGGGTGATCCTCGGAGTCCCGAACAAGGTGCGGGGCGATCCGACGAAGTGGTTCTGGGTCGCCGGTGCCTAGAAAGCCTCAGCGAGTGACAACCCCACGGGCGAACTGAACATTCCCACAGGATTTCGGGAGAGAACTCCGAGTAAGGGTTTTGACTCTCCCTTTGTTCGGATATGTTCTGAACTGATCTAATTTGGTCTTCCTTTTGCAGGTTTCCACATTCCGGCGATCGACGAGCTACCTTTCGATTTCCTGGTCGTCTGGGAGCGGATACGAAGTCTGTCGGACGACGACTTAGACGCTCACCGGATTAACAAGGAGAGTCGTTGGCTGTCTGCTCGGCTATTCCGCTTTTCGAGAAATCTCTCAGTCTCGGGTATGAGTTTCTGTGATCTCCATTTGCTTGGCGATCATCCTGCTTGGAGAGTGTCTGACCATTTGTTTGATTGCTCTTTATTGCAGAAGTTCGCCTTCCTCGTTTCTTGGAGCCCCCACCGGAGATAGCTATGTCGAACCCTGGAGTTTTGGGCCGTCTTCGCCAGAAGAAGTCATCTCGAGCTCCTCCTGTGGCGTTACCTATCATTCCGGAGGTGAGGCCCATCGTGGAGCCGATCATATCGGAGGAGGAACCTCGGGAGGAGGGGCTCCGGGCGAACCGCAAGCGGCAGAGGTTATAAGAAACTCCAGTTTCTGCCCCTGCCGGTGGGGTGCCGATCGCCGCGCCTCCAATCACTGCTGTCCTTCCGGAGAGTGATCCTACGCCCTCTGCGGCTTTCTTGCGAGAGATGGCGATCGCTGAGGCTGAGACCCCTCGCGGGAAGCCATACTTTGGTCGCGACCCCGAGAGAGCCGAGAGGTAAACTTCGTTTGTTTGTTGAATTTCGTCACTTGCGTGGGAAATGTGCTAACTTTTGTCGTTTTGATGCAGGATCCGTAGCACTAACCCATCTTGCCCGCTGATGGTGCTGGATTTCTTGCCGAGCCGATCTTCTCGTGCGGCCTACGATGTCCCGCTATACGTCAATTGGACCGTTTCTGCTTTGCCGAAGGCCTGGACGACGGACTTAGATGCGATCGCTCGCCAGCAATCCGGGAATGCGATGCAAGCTGCTTTCGCTCTCTCCCTCCAGGCGGCGACGATGGCTGCCCAGGCTGTGCAGGAGTTCGAGGGGCATCCTTCTACTACACGTCTACAGGAGGACCTTGAGGCCGCTCGGAAAGAGAACGCCGAGTTCGCCGACAGGATTGTGGCTATGGAGAAGGACTCCCTGGATGCAGCTAAGCGGGCGAGCCATGAACTTGAGCTGGCGAGACAGGATGCCGAGCAAGCCCGGGCGACGGCCGAACGATTTCGGGACCGGATGACAGATGCCCGACGGTTGCAATTGGCCGCTGAGAAGGAGGCCGAGCTCCAGGATGTGCAATAGGCAGTTGCCGAGTTGAAAGGGAAGCAGGAGGCGACCGATGCCAATCCCTTTCTCAACGTGGAGTTTGTCAGCGAGTTTACCTATTATATGGCGTTCGCTGACTCGCTCCGAGCTGCTAAGAAGGGAGGGTTGGAGGTCGGCCCTCTTGCTGAAAACTTCAAGTCGTATGTGTTGGAGGACCCTCTTCACCCTGACTTCTCCGTGCCGATCTTGGATCTCTCGGAAATCGGCGTAGACCTGAGCTGGTACCCGACTCCGGCGAATCTTGTTCATCCTGACGCTCTGGCGGACGGAGAGGCCGCTCCGGAAGCTGGCGAAGGATCGCGGGCCGATCCGGAGGTTGAAGGCGAAGGCCAGGCAGGGGCCTGAGGCTCTTCGTCCTTATTGTTTTAGCTTGTTGTCTTGTAATTTTGTAGCTTTCTCTTTGTAGTACTTAGGCCTTCGGGCGACCGTGTATGTACTTCTGAAATTTCAAGTAATGCAATGAATGTTTGCTTCTTCGGTTTATTACTTGAATGATTAGTTTTCTGAGTCAATGCATGACTTTGTATAGATGTGTGAGGAGAGATTGTTGCGAGTGTAGCTCCAAGTGAATTGATAAACTCACATAGATAACTTTTACAACAAATTCGATCGCTACACAAATATCTGAATAATGCCGCTCTCCGTATGTAATTGAATAGGGACGATCGTCATATAAATAGCTCCGACCTCTTCCCCCTTATTTTTGTTCACTTAGTGGAAGTAAGGGGACGAAAATAAATTGTTGAGTGAGCGGTCGTCAATTTTGTCGAAACCTCGAAAGGCCGTCCATCTCGGTCTTGAGGAGCCGTGCACGATTGCGGAGTTCGATGGACCGATCTCCATGATCATGTCTTGTGCGCGAGCGACATTCCGTCTGATGGCTAAGTTCTCGCGACTCGCTTAATTGGCAGGGTCTTCCGAAGGCTGCGCCTCGCCTCGTATTTAAACGAAGGGCGTGCGGTCTTGGTCTGGAAGATTCCTTGCGCGGGGCGTCGTCGGATTAATCAACTCCACGTCTTCGGCTTGTTAGCTCTGCTTCTACCTCGGCCCGCCATTAAGATGGCGAACCTCGACGGTATACCTTGAGACGGGGGGAGGGACGCGTCGCATTGTCCGGGAAGGACCCACCACATTAAGTGATGGACCTTTGAGGGCGGGCGAACGTGTCCACAGATTAGTTTTGGAGGGCCCTCATACTACGCCGGCCTCGTATTTAAACGAAGAGCGAGCGATCGTGGCCCAAAGGGACCTTGCATGGGCGCAAAGAACGGTTCCATCGTCCTCCACGACCATGGCGACACTCTTCTACCTCGGACCATCAAGTCAGATGACGATCCTCGACGGTATACGTTGTGTAAGGGGAGGAGATCGCCTGCCTAGGTTCTTCATGTAGATGACGAACTTTAGAGAGCGAGTGAGTAATCCTTTGATTTATTTTGGAGAGACCTTCAGCTACGCCCGCCTCGTATCTAAACGAAGGGCGAGCGATCGGAGCCCAAAGGAACCTTGCATGGACGGATCGTCGGTTTAATCGATTTTCGCGACCATGGCGGCACTCTTCTACCTCGGACCATCATGTCATATGACGATCCTTGACGGTATACGTTGTGCTAGGGGAGGCGATCGCTGCCTAGGTCCATCATGTCGATGACGAACTTTAGAGGGCGAGCGAGTCATCCTCTTTTTCGAAGCGTTAGCTCAGGCTGTAGCCTTTTGTTCAATGAGGTGGGAAATTAGGGAGAGACTTCCGAAGTTCCCTTCTCTTGATTGAAGCATGTAGATACGGTCGTCGAGGTTAATCGAGGGGTCGGCTTGTATGAGCTTTCCGGCCTGTTCGCGTTCGACTCGGGCGACCGTGTTGGGAGATTGGTGGGGCTCCGGCTAAGCCAATAAACTGTCCAACTTGCCCTCCACAAACAATCTCCAGATCGGTCTGAGGAGGTCGCGGCATTGGTTGGTGCTGTGGTCGAGACTCTTGTGGTAAGCATAATATTGATTGTGGTCCAGATGACCGTGGTCCCTTATCGCCTTTGGCTTGTTCAGCAGTTCGCGCCCCTTGATGGTGTAGAAAATGTGGGCCGGAGTTCGGTTGAACTTGTGGAGGAGATGGGCTTCCACATCCTCGAAGGCCTTGTGGTCGCCGGATGGCTTGGCGACCGTCTTTTTGGTTTTGGCGATTGCCGTCTTTCGGACAGGAGGAGGCGTTTCCTCGCCTAGGCGGAGGATGAGTAGTCTTTGCCTGGCCAGAAAGTCGGCAGCCTTAGCGCGGAAGATCGCGTAGGTTGGGGGGATGTCCTTCGTGAGATGTCTAAACATGGGTGAATGACCGTAGAAGCCCCCCAGGACCGAGTAGAGAGCGAGCTCTTCGCTGATGGGCTCGCCGGTGAGGACGATTTCGTCTACTCGGTCGATGTAATCTGTGTCGGATTCATCTTCCCCCTGCCTGATTTTCATCATGCGGTGGGGGCCTTCGGGTCTGTTGACCTTGGCAGCGAAGTATGACGTGAAGTCATTCGCCAGTTTCTCAAAGGAGATGATCGATCGCGGTGGTAGCGAGATGTACCACCTATGGGCCAACTCGCCCAATGCTAATGGGAAGATTCGGCATTTGGTCGCGTCTGATGCCCCACACCCAGTCATGTAAATCCGGAACTTACTTAGGTGGGTCTCGGGGTCCGATCTCCCTTCATATAGAGGTTTTTTGGGAGGAGCGATCCTTGGTTGCACGGGGGCAAGCTCGATGTGGACCGCGAGTGGCTCGGTCGGTCCGATGATCTTTCTACTGGTGCTTGCCCCAGTATCCAAGAGTGCTTTCATCTCGTCGAACTGGCGTTGCATTACGGCCATCGCCGTGGCTTGGCTGCTCGCGGCTAGGCGCTCGGAGCGGGAGCCGAGGCGATCAAGTACTGACCCCCTGGCGTTCGGAGTGGGAGCCAAACGGTTGACTTGTGTTCGGCTGGGAGTCGGGTAGGCCGAACTCCTGGTGACGGACTCGGATTCCGTCGTCTCGTGGTAGGGGCCAGAATGCCCCGGTCGCCATGATGGGTCACTTCCCAAGCGACTGAATACGGAACCGTCTAGTCTGGCGAGAGCCTTTTCTCGCGAATCGGGGCTTTCTGATGATCGCTCGCCCAGTAGTCCCTTGAACTTCCGTTTGCCCACGCGGCGGATGGCCGAGGGAGTTATAGCGGGCGTCGCGCATGCTCCCCGTCGCTCCTTTAGGATGGCCATAGCCTCCTCGATCTGTTCCGCGGTTTGGAACTGGTCGAGTGAGAGGCTGGGGCCACCCCTCAGGTGCGGGATCGAGAGTCTCGCGTTGCCGCGGCTTCCCTCTGCCGTCGGCTGGGGCTCGGATTGAGCCGGGATATGGTGTCCGGCGGTTCGGAGAGTGGCTCTCTTTGATGTAGTGGCGGACGTCATGATTCTGAAGGCTTTCTTTGAAGCACAGTGAGTTTCACTTCAAGTATATGCCCCGAGAACAGTGAGTGTTCTTCGGGACGGTAGGAATATAAATGAAGGTTCAACCCCTTCCTCTAGCGCCAATTGTTGCTACCCAAAATATTATCCGAAGATGAATATTGCTGGAATGGATGGATAGCAAACAAATGCGAGAACACTTTCGTGGGAAAAGTAAATAACACAAGATTTGCCGGGGTTGTTAATCCCGGGCTTGAATGCTCTCGCGAGATATTATTAATACGAATATTCTGGGATACAAGTATTAATGTTAGAGTACAATTACAATGAGTGTAAAGACCCTAGTTATCTTAGCTAGTGAGCATGTAGATTGCCGGAAGAACCAGATATGATGCTCTGTGAGTTCTTGTAACAACTTTGATGAGCTGTGACGACCGTGAGAAATCGACAGTCTCTCACGGTGTGTAGCTGCTGTATGTCTGAGCTCCTGGGCTTGTGAGTCTCTTCAAATCTACGATGTGGAGACTTCTTGCTTCTGCCGACCGTCTTCTGGTTGAGAGGTGCTGAGAGAGAAATCCTAAGGTAGATCTGAGAGATGAAGCCGAGAGCCTGAAAGTGTGTATGTCTTCTTCACATGGTTGCAACTGAGAGGAACCTTTGTGAATGTTTTTCGGAATGATTTCCCAGCTGATAGGAATGAATTGCCAACTGAGAGGAGAGAACCTTTTTCCAGTTGCTGGAAGTTCTCTATTTATAGGATTGGGAGAAGCCGGGCGATCGCCTCTGCTGTAATATAATAAGCGGGCGGTCGTCTTTTAGCACATGGTCTGGTCTCCTTAAAGTCTGCAGGAGTTGCTGGCAGCCAGCTGTGCGGTCCAATGAGAAGTCTGCACGCGTCTGAGTCGCTGTCACAGGCGGTCCCACCTTGTACCTTTCGGCGGGTCTGTCGGTAGGTGATAAGGTGGTGACAGGCTGTGGTCAATGATCCATGAAATGCGGCGCCTGTCGCGGATCTGCACATGGGTGCTGCTTTGAGATCCAGTCTTCGTGGACTTTGACGGACGAAGGTCTCTGTCGTGGTACAGGACGGTCGTCCTAAGTCGGGCACTAGAGTTGATCGCTAGGTGCCAAGGGCGATCGCCTTGAGAGTCGATCGCTAGATACTCGAAGGTGGACTGTTATCTTCGTTTAGGCGAGTACGCCATAGCTTGATTGGTTGTGGACTCGGTCGCTCGGCCCTTGAAGTCGATCGCCTGTCGAGGTGAATAAATCTCGACACAACATGGTTTAAAAAGATTTTAAACTTTAATATTTCATTAAAATTAACGTGTCCTAATCTAGCATGCTATAAATTAGGAGACTCAAGCAAGTAAGCAAAAGAATTCTTCATTTTATTATTTTTAACAGTCATAACATTGAGCTTAAACAGCCCATCACTCTCATAGCCCTTGCCAATAAACACACCACTCTTTGACAAAATAACGTTATCAGACTGAAAAAGTAATCTAAAGCCATTATTAATCATCAAGGAACCAGAAATAAGGTTCTTGCGAATATTAGGCACATACAACACGCGTTTAAGAGTCATTTCCTTTCCAGACGTCATCTTCAAGATCACCATGCCTTCACCCAAGATAGTTAAAGTTGCAGAATCTACTATAAACAGCTTTTCACCGGCAGTTGTTTCTTCCAATGAGGAGAACATTATCTTATTGGCGCATATATGCCTAGTTGCTCTTGTGTCAACCCACCACTCCTTGGTATTTGAGCAAGTAAGTTCATTTTGGAGGTCACAGTACATAGGTCAAGATTTCCTACTTGTTCGGTAATCACATGTGCTGCATTACCATCTTTCTTCTTTGGCTTCTTTAGCAGCCTGCGATTAGCCGTCCTATGACCCATCTTCTCACAGTTGTAGCACTTTCCAAGGAATTTCTCTTTCTTTTGCGGCGCACGTGTGTATGCGAGGGACGCCCAGTCACACGTCTACTCATGTCCCACTTGCGGTTGTGAACATTGTTGTTGCCCAAAATATTTATCCGAAGATTAATACTGCTGGAAGACGGACAACAAACAACAATTTGCGGGAGCACTTCCGAGAGAAGATAAATAAAACAAGATTTGTCGGGTTTGTTAGGCCCGGGCTTGAATGCTCTCGCGAGATGATATTAATACAAATATTCATGGATACAAGTATTAATGAGAGAAATCTAAATACAATGAGTGTAAAAAGACTCTGTTAATCCGGCTCTTGAGCGAAGCTTGGTGTTCTTCGTCCCTGCCGATCGTCTGCTTGTATGAGAGAGGCCGGGAGAAGAAGTACCGGAAGATAGCCGTTGCCAAGAGTTGGAGATAGCCAAGTGCTGGGTGTTGATTCAGTATGCTGAAATCGCGATAATGCAGAGTGTTTAGAGAGTCAGAATCTCGGTCCGAAATGAAGTTCTGAAGCATTTTCAGTGGTAAAAGTTCGGTCCTTGGACAAGTGTAGGGAGCCGTGTATTTATAGTGGCAGCTGAGTCTTGTCTTTAGGCGGGCGATCGCCTTCCGGCCATTATAATAATGGGGCCATCGTCTGCCGGCCAATATTATAATGGGGCGATCACCCGGGCTGTCGGGCTAACGTCCAAGGAAGAGGCTGGCAGTCTGCCTAAAGTCCAAAGCTACAGCAGGCAGCCAGCTGGGCGGTCCAATGAGGGGCCAGCACGCGTCCGGAGTCAGTCACATGCGGCCCTACTGACAACTTTCGGTGGCTTGTCGACTGGTGGAAAGATTCGGCCAGGCCGTGGTCAATGATCCGCGATATGCGGATCTTGTCTCGGCTTTTGCACGTGGTGTCTGTCCAGAGGTTTGACCTTTGCCGACTGGATGGCCATCGGCATGATCGACATGAGGCGGTCGTCTCTAGCTGGTCACTGAGAGTCGGCATCGGTCGGTCACCAAGGTTCGGTCGGTAGGTGCCGAGGGATGGTCGTCCGCTTGTCGGTCGCCAGTAGTCGGTCGCCGAGTGCCGAGAGACGATCGTATATGATGTCGATCGCTCGGCACCGGGACTTGTCCTGGGACCTTTGGTTGGCCGATTTAGCTTGTCTGCTGGGCTAAGGCTCGGTCGCCCGATATCCGAGGCGATCGCCGGTCGGAGAGTGTTAATTCTTGACACAACAATTGCCCCCCAGCTTGCTCCTATGTTGAAGACATGGGGCGAGGTGATTCTTGCTGGCGATCGTGTAAGATGAGGACGGGCGATCTTGCTGAGCTGACTTAGGATTCGGACTTGGGCTATCATGGTCGATTGGCTAGCTATCTTTCGGTCTTGTACCTGCAAAAACAACATTGGCCGATCCCCCTCGGAAACTTGGTGGTTTCGCTTGTTTTGAGGAATCGTGCACAGTCGCGGAGTTCGATGGACCGACTCCATGACCGTGTCTTGATGCGCGAAGACATTGAGTGTCTCGTGACTCACTTTATTATGAGGGTCCTCTGTTAGGCTGCGCCTCGCCTCGTATTTAAACGAAGGGCGTGCGGTCTCGGTCTAGTGGAGTCCTTGCGCGGGGCAGCGTCGGATGAATCAACTCCACGCCCGCGGCTTTGTTAGCTCTGCTTCCACCTCAGACCGCCATGGAGATGGCCGACCTCGACGGTGTACGTTGAGACGGGGGTTGTGGCACGTGTCACTTTGTCCGGGTAGATCATCTTTAGATGGTGAACCTTGAGGGCGGGCGACCGTGTCCACTGATTAATGTTGGAGAGCCCTTAGACTACGCCGGCCTCGTATTTAAACGAAGGGCGTGCGATCTCGGCCGAAAGGGACCTTGCATGGCCGAAGCAGTCGGTTCCATCGACTACCAGGACCATGGCTTTATGATGTGCGGTGGAGGCGATCGCGAGCCTTAGTCCCTCATGATGGACTGTAGGCGGTGAACGAGTCCTCCGGTTCTGCTGGGTAATAGCGATCGGGCTGGAGGACTGGAGGTCATCGCTCGGGCACCGATCGCGCTACCCCTAGGCCAAGAAGAAGCCTTTGCCTGGCCAGGAAATCTGCGGCTTTAGCTCGGAAGACCGCGTAGGTCGTGGGATAGTCCTTCGTAAGATGCCTGAACATAGGCGAAAGACCATGGAATCCCGCTAGGACCACGTGGAGGGCGATTTCATCGCTTACGGGCTCGCCGTTGAGGATGATCTCCTCGACCCGGTTGATGTAGTCCGAGTCAGACTCCTCTTTCCCTTGTTTGACTTGCAGCATGCGATGGGGACCTTCTGGTCGAGCGACCTTGGCGGCGAAGTACCTTGTGAAGACGTTCGCCAGATCGTTAAAGGAGCCGATGGACCGAGGTGGCAATGAAGTGTACCACCGGTGGGCGAGGTCGTCCAGCGTCAAAGGGAACATTCGGCACCTGGTCGCGTCTGATGCCCCACACCCGGTCATGTAGATGTTGAACTTGCTCAGGTGCATTTCGGGGTCCGATCACCCCTCGTACAAGGGTGTTTGCGGGGGAGCGATCTTGTGCTGCACGGGGGCGAGCTCGATGTCGATCGCGAGCGGCTCGCTTGGCTTGGCGATCGTCTTCTTGGCGCCTGCCCTGGATTCCAGGAGCGTCTTCATGTCGTCGAGCTGATGTTGCAATGCGACAATCGCCGTGGCTCGGCCGCTCGTTGATAGGCTTTGCGAACGGGAGCTGAGGCGATCGTGTACCGATCTCCCGACCCCGCTGCTGCCGACCTCGGCTATTTGACGAGGGGGAGCCAGACGGCTGGGCTGCCTTCTGGGAGTCGGGTAGGCCAAGCTCCTGGTGACGGACTCAAACTCCGTCGTCTCGTAGCTGGGGCCGGATCGCCCGGCCGCTGTGTCGGGTCACTGCCCAGGCGATCGAAGACAGAGGTGCCCCGGCTGGCGAGCGCCTCTTCTTGCGGACGAGAGCCTCCTGGCGATCGCTCGGCCAGTAACGCCTTGAGTTTCCGCTTGGACTTCCGGCGGACGGCCGAGGGGGTGATAGCGGGAGGCGCGTCGAGAGCACTCCGTCGCTCCTGTAGGTCGGCTATGGCCTCCTCGATCTGTTCCGAGGTTCGGAGATGATCGAGCGAGAGGCTCGGGCCGCCGTCCAGGGACGGGATCGAGCGTCTCTGACCGCGGCGGCTGCCTTCCACCATCGGCTGCGGCTCGGATTGGGACGGAACGGGGGGTCTGGCTGGCTGGTCAGCGGCTTTCTTCGACGCGGAGGCGGAAGACATGATTTCTGAAAGATTTCTTTGAAGTGCAGTGAGTGTCACTTCAAGTATCTGCCCCGAGAACAGTGAGTGTTCTTCGGGACGGTAGGTGTAAAAATTTGAGGGTTGGATGCCCTTCCTCTAGCGCCAATTGTAGTTGCCCAAAATATTTATCCGAAGATTAATACTGCTGGAAGACGGACAACAAACAACAATTTGCGGGAGCACTTCCGAGAGAAGATAAATAAAACAAGATTTGCCGGGTTTGTTAGGCCCGGGCTTGAATGCTCTCGCGAGATGATATTAATACAAATATTCGTGGATACAAGTATTAATGAGAGAAATCTAAATACAATGAGTGTAAAAAGACTCTGTTAATCCGGCTCTTGAGCGAAGCTTGGTGTTCTTCGTCCCTGCCGATCGTCTGCTTGTATGAGAGAGGCCGGGAGAAGAAGTACCGGAAGATAGTCGTTGCCAAGAGTTGGAGATAGCCAAGTGCTGGGTGTTGATTCAGTATGCTGAAATCGCGATAATGCAGAGTGTTTAGAGAGTCAGAATCTCGGTCCGAAATGAAGTTCTGAAGCCTTTTCTGTGGTAAAAGTTCGGTCCTTGGACAAGTGTAGGGAGCCGTGTATTTATAGTGGCAGCCGAGTCTTGTCTTTGGGCGGGCGATCGCCTTCCGGCCATTATAATAATGGGGCGATCGTCTGCCGGCCAATATTATAATGGGGCGATCACCCGGGCTGTCGGGCTAACGTCCAAGGAAGAGGTGATCGCCTAAAGTTCAAAGCTTACAAGGCCCGGTGGCGGTCCAATGAGGGGCCAAAGACGCGTCCGAGTCACATGCGGCCCTACCGACAACTTTCGGTGGCTTGTCTACCGGTGGAAAGATTCGCCAAAGCCGGTCAATGATCCGCGATATGCGGATCTTGTCTCGGCTTTTGCACGTGGTGTCTGTCCAGAGGTTTGACCTTTGCCGACTGGATGGCCATCGGCATGATCGACATGAGGCGATCGTCTCTAGCTGGTCACTGAGGGTCGGCATCGGTCGGTCACCAAGGGTCGGTCGGGAGGTGCCGAGGGATGGTCGTCCGCTTGTCGGTCGCCAGTAGTCGGTCGCCGAGTGCCGAGAGACGATCGTATATGATGTTGATCGCTCGGCACCGGGACTTGTCCTGGGACCTTTGGTTGGCCGATTTAGCTTGTCTGCTGGGCTAAGGCTCGGTCGCCCGATCTCCGAGGCGATCGCCGGTCGGAGAGTGTTAATTCTTGACACAACAAACATGAGTTTGTGCATATCACTTTATACGCACACAATTCTTCTCACTTTTTTTCAATGTGGGATAGGATCCCAAACTCACTTCCAAAGAGCTCACTTTGCAACATTAGATCTCATTCATACCTCAATTATTTTGAGTGTTCTTACATGTTTTGGAAACCTCTTACAGAGTACTACGTATTCAAACTAAGTTCCGACTTTAACTCGTAGTCGGATCCACTCAAATTTGCCTCTCAAATGGGCTGCTCAAAACAGTCCCATTTTCCTCTTTTTTCCAACACAAATCGCATGAGCCGTCTTGACGTGGTTCACGCTATTTAGTAGTGACAGTTAATTAACCACTGATCAAACATAACATTACACCATTAACCCAGAACCGGGCCCAGTATGCGCGGGCCTGTAACCCAAGCGGGGGACAATGAGGCGAACATGTCATGCTGGAAAACTTACCTCTAGATCGGGGGTGAGGTCGAGCCTCTTGAGGGGTACTCAGGACAAGGGACGATCCCCTCGTGTGCGTGTGTGGGAAAAAAACATAAATTACACCTTATCTATAAACCCAGTTCTGACGGGTTGTATTCCGGAGCGAGAATAGAGTTATTGTTCGTGACATTGGTTTTGTATTCCCCATCTTTCACCAGGAATGTGAGAACTTGATCTTTATTATGACGGGATGATTAACTGTGTGGCTACGGTTTAGGGATTATGCTGAAGCAATGGATCGATCTATCTCCGATTATACCATGATAAATATGGGGAACGAAAGGCTTCGTTCTGTTGGACAGAACTGAAAAGTGTTGGACTCATAGTAATAATATTAATAATAATATTATTAATATTAATAACAAAAATGATAATAATTATGTATAACAATTTAAAATTAAAATATTTAAAATAATAATAGTAATATAATAATAATCATTATATATAATATTTCCTAATTATAATTTTTTTAAAAAATATAATAAAAATTATTATGTATAATAGTCTTAATTAAAATCATTTACAAAATAATTTTAATATTGTAATAATAAAAATAATAATAAAATTAGTAATAATAAAAAATTAAATGTCAATAATAATACAAATAATTAATAATATTAAATAACAATATTCATATTACACCAAACACATAAACAATACCAGTAATACTGCTACTACAGATAATAATAAAAATGATAAGATTATTAATAAAAAAATTATATATAGTGTTATTGATAATATTAATACCAATAATAATAATGGTTAACAGAAAAACAATACTGATTATATATATGATATTATTGCTGATATTAATATCAGTAATAACAATAATCATAATAAAAATAATAATTTATTAGACCGAACTGTATTTACTGAACTGAATCTTGCTATACTGAACTGACTGAAAATATTTTTTTGAACGGAACCTAAACTGGGTATTAACATATACATAGAATTTCAAATAAGACTCTAAAGATTTTTTTGAACGGAACTGTGGTAAGGACTAAAAAGATATCTTTTGAAAAAATGGCTAAAAAACATTTCTTTAAAAATGAATGACTATTTAGTAAGACGAGTGTCTGTCCCCAATTCATCGATTCTTTCTCGGTCCAAATACTACTACTTGTTTCACACGTTTTCAAAGATTTTCAGTGTTTGTTTCTCCGTGTTTCAGCAGTAATCGCCGCCTTCTTCAGCGGCAGCTGTTTTGCCATTTGTGTTAATAATAATCATAAAATTGTCACGCCCCCCCCCCCCCCCCCTTGAAAATCACAATCCTCCAATATTTTATTAGGCTTTAGCTTGTCTTTAGCTGCATAAATAGTTATCTACTATTTCGTAGTGGTTTCAAGAATGTTTTTTTTTCCCCTCACACAGGAACCAATAACAATGGTACATGATGAAAGCAAGTCATGTTCTGGACGCTGCAAGGCTGTCGTACGAAAAATAGTAGAGGAGGTGAGAGCCGAGGCGGAGCAGTGGTCCCAAATGCAAGAAATGCTGGCGCAGGTGCGCGGGGAGATGGAGGAGCTGCGCGCGTCCCGAGATTTCTGGGAAAATCGAGCTTACAATGCAGATCACGAGATTCAATGCCTTGGGCACGCTGTAAGGAGTTTTGTGTTTGTCTCGAGAAAGTTTTTGAATTTTATTTTTAAGGATAATTAATTACATAACCCATCCATGAGGTTATGGGTATTTACAAAATAACCTAGAGAAGTTGCAAAAAAAAATCACTTTGATCGAATCAAAAATCAAGATTTTTCTTGTGTGTAAGTTTGAATTTTTCAGGGTATTTTTAGGAGGGAAAAATGCATATAAATACATGAAATTTGCTATATCTTTTATTTTGCTGGTGACTTTTAAATTATTTTCCATAAAAATACCAACTTTCAACTTTGTTACTTTTTTCCTAATTTTAAATCAGTGTAAATTGAATCTTACTAAGTGGCGCTTACGTGGCAACCAGACATATGCCGACTTGAAACTATGGGGTTGATTTTGCAAATCTTTATTGATCAACATAAGAGAGTCATACCCTTCATAATGTATACGTATATGCTACATTTCTCGGCATCGAGACAGTCAATCTCGGCAATGCCGTTGAGATGGCAATCTCGGCAATGTCATGATGCCCGGATTGACTGTCTTGATAAAAACCCAAAAGCAAGGGTAGTATGGATAAGAAACATATAATGGGCTGAAACTCTTGTGCACATTTTGTTTTATTTTGAATTGAAGGTACCTGATGAGTTTCTGTTAATTTTATGTATCCGTCCTCTTTTAGGTGGATGTATGGAAGGTTAAAGCACTTGAATACAAAAACAAGGCCAACGAACTGCAACTCGAGCTTTCCATTCTCAAAGAGGAGACTCAGCAGTCGAAACCGGATTCACTGCCTCCGTTTCCTCCGGTAAAACAACTCAAGAAGGAAAAGCTATTATCGAATTTTCGTTTGAAAAAAACCCGTCATATCAACGAAGAAGGACGTACTAAATTTGAGAATGCCGTGGAAGAGCTTAACGCGGAAGTAAGAACACCAAAGGAGGAGTTAACGCCTCTTTCTTTAGGCAAACAACTGGCGAAGGAGAAGAGAATGCTTCTTGATCGTTTAAAGGAAAATAGACATCATGGTAATGAGAAAGTCGAAAAATTACAAGAGCTCTCAGACGATGGACGAAGAAAAAAAACATACTCGACCAGCGTTTGGAAATTGGACCCGATATGTTCACCTTTGATGGATATTGAAAGTTTATCTCCATTTGCAAGACAAAGAAGCAGATCAGCATTTGGTTTTTGTAGCCCTGAGAGTTCAAGAATGAGGAACAGTTTTAAAATAAATAGATAAATAACATTTTAAAAATTAAATTGGGTATTTTTGTCAAACTCGAAAGACTAATTTTATTATTTTTTGCGAAATACTACTTCAAAAAGATAAAAACTACGTACACCAAAAAGTTAATGCCGAACATGCTCTAAATCTTCTCTAATAAATCTTTGTCTAGAAAATAATCAAACACCACATTACCTTTTCTTCCTCCCGTCAATCTGCTCCCCCCTTTCTTCTCTCTTCTTTTACTTTATTCTTATAACAATTTCATCCCCAATTTTTCGCTACCTACTGTTATAGAATATTGATGATTATCATTCTGTTTAATTATTATTTGGCTTCTCAATTTTAGGTCAATACATACCTTAATTATGTAATGTTTTGTATTATTTACTAGCGTGTAGTTCGTCGAAACTCAACGGATAATCTTTATGTTGTAACTTATAGGTAGAAATTTTAAAGATAATTTAATGTATGGCCAACGTTTAGCATTCTGGAGTCGATCATCGCGACAAAACACGTCGATGAACCGAAACATTGAGGCTAAGAATTGGCCATCGGACTTGTCCTCTTCAAGCTCGATTAAAATATAATTGTACTATATGCTCCGGTTCCAAACTCATATAGTAACACGTAAAATGATGAGAGTATGGTTCAGCCACTCGGACCGGTTTGAAACTTAAATTTCGTAGTTGCATGGTTATTTTATTACTTGTTTCCGTCTCAAACTCTTATAGTAATACATGCTAATTACCCGAACCAATATAAATTTATATTATACTGGAATAATAAAATATAGTTTGCTACATTAATTGGTTATCTGTCTGAAGAAAAATCCGAACATTACAAAATAAACATTAAGAATAAATAGTATAAATAATAAAGGATTATAAAAATTTCCTAGTATAAATATGAAAATTATACAATCTAAGAATCTCGTTTATAATTTATATACCAAAACCAAATGTGGAATTGGAGATTTTACAAAATCGAAGATCGCGAAAATATCACATGAGAGAAAAAAGTTTTTGTGGTGCTCCGAATTCTGAATGTTATTAGATATTTTAGATATCATTTATGAATGAATAGAATTAAATTTATAAAAAAATTAAAAACTACAAAAATAATATATATGTATATATATATATATAAAAATTAGATATTAGAAAAATAAGTAATTAGACAGTATTCAGTCAAAAGATGTTTATAAATTGTACAGCAGGAGTTGATAAATTAATGTTCACCAACCCCGGTTACCAACCCGGGTAAATTAATGTTCACTGACGTTTAGTGGTAAATTAATGTATTGATAATTTGTTTTTGATGTGATTTGTTTGTATAATTTTAGTTACGAATAAGTTCACAACAATAATACGTATCAAAAAGATTTCGTAAAATATAAAAGATAAATCAAACACAAAATTATTGTATTATATTTATAACAAAGTAAATCATTAGCAAGTGTAGTAGAGTGATGATCAGACTAACCATAATTTTTTGCGTCCACCATTCATCTGATGCCTCAATTTTTCTTGAAAAGTTAACGGATGGTGGGTTTATTTGTAATATGTCCATTACTCAGTGAGTGTTTATGTAAAAAACTCTATGTTTTTATTTAAGTCACGAAAATATATGGAATATATAAAGATGAGAAGCTAACTTCTTTTTTTCATAAGCTTGAAAAATTAGCTTATCAATCAGCTAGCTTATATGCTACCTGATAAACTAGATGATTTGAGAAGTTAGTCGTTTACGAAACGAACTTTTTTAAGTTAATGGTCAAATAAATTCATGAAGCTGATAGCTGATAAGTTAGTGCTAAACTCATCCATAAATACTTATTATGCAAGATGGTAATTATATTATGCACCTTAATTTTTAATACAAGTACTTATCACATAATTTGGGCCGACCCTCTTACAAGGCCAACAAAGCCATTGCTTTGGGCCCCAGAAAATTTGTGATTTTTGAAGCCCAAAATTCTTACACCGTGTGTATTTATTATAGATTTATATTTAGTTCTTATTGTAAAATAAAAGAATAAACAGAAGGATAAGGATTTTTCTTCTCGGCGACACCTCATTCAGCAGTAAGTTTGTTTTTGAAGTATTAGGTTTAATTTTCAAATCATCTCTAAGTTATTACTCCACTGTCACAATCAAAGATTGGCAAAGCGTATATATTTCGTGTATTTAGGGTAAAAATCGGTATAAGTAATGATGATAAATGTATGGTGTGAAAAGTAAAAATATTTGATGACGAATGTTTGGTGGAGATTAAAAACAAAAGGTGATTGGTTGATTTGATTGTGAAAAGTGATACATGTAAAGTTAAATGGGCAACTTTTTGAGAGAAATGTAAACGTTTAGGCAGGACAGAGGGAGTACTTATTAAGGTTTATAAAATTGGTTATTTCAATTTGAAATTAGAGTAATTCAAGTTGGGTTTGTGAAATTAGTATTTTTCTTTTCCCGATATTCTCATTTTTGGTGTATTTTTCGTTTTTAGCAACTCGCTTGTAACCGTTTCGACATTTTAAATCTATTTTATTCTTGGAGTTTCTCCATTTGGACGAATTTCGGAAGTGTTTCGATATTATTCCGTCTTATGTCATGTATTGTTGCATGGACGTTCGATTCTCGTAGAACCCGTTCGATTTTTGTAATTTCTTTATTTTCATGAGTTCATATGGTTGAGTTGTTCGTGTTGTGAGTTTTGGTTTATTGATTCGACGTCGTATCGTGATTTTCGAATGTTTGGGCTGTTTTGTAATTTCCTATAAGTTTAGGGAATTTTACTTTCCTTGTTGTTTCTCGGATTCCTCGGTAGTCGGAATTGTATTCTCCTGCAACTTTCAGCTTCGTCGTTGTGAATATTTCTTATCTACGTGTTGGAATCTATCCTTGTGTTGCGTCTCGTTTTCGGACCGCCGTCTGACTAACCGTTCGGTGTTGAAGCTACGCATGCATAACGTACGTTATGCATGCTTTCTTGCGTGCGCTATCGGCACCTTCATAACGTACGTTATGCCTCATCACTAACGTACGTTATGGCCTTCAGCAAATGGACAGATTGTTCTGTCCGAACCATTACGTACGTTAACTCTTTATGTTACGTACGTAAAGTCCATGGTAGCGTACGCTAAACTATCCGGCTTAGCGTACTCTATCGAACCCATCGTTGTTGGACAGTGAGTCTGCCCAATTTTGCCCAGACCCTTACGTACGTAAAGGCGTTGATGTTACGTACGTAAGCCTCTTGTAGCGTACGCTAGCCGTCTGATGTAGCATACACTAGCGACCTCAGCATTTTGGGGCAGACTGTTCTGCCCAGCCATTACGTACGCTAATACTTGAGTGTTAACGTACGTAATGAGCATTACGTACATTAACCAACTCATGTAACGAACGTAACGGAAGCCCAGGTTTTATAAATCGGGAGTTGACCTTCACTTCGCCACTTTCTTCATTTCTTCTCCTCCGATCGAGAGCTGCGATCCAAGTGAGGTTTTGAGCGATTCTTCAAGTTTTGCTCGTGGAAATCCTTGTAGAATCAAGTATTGTGTTCCTAGTGTAGTTTATCATCATCATAATCGTCTTCCTCCGTCCGAATCAAGGTAAATCTTATAAGAACCCTACTTTTGGGTAAATTGGGGGTTGTCAGTTTTATGGTTCGATTCGTCATGTGTTGTTGATTAATTCATGATGAATATGATTAATCTTGTTGGTATTCTTGGACTTCCTACGGATTCATGGTATATTTCGTGGTATATTCGTAATTGAGAGAGTTTGGTTGTGGTCCGCCCTCGTTGTTGTTGTTGTTGTTGTACGAATATACATGAATCGTATGCGGGTTTTCGGGTGTATTCCTTTTCCATATTCGTTTGGAAATGGTTGTGATTGTATTCTTCAAATCTTTAGATTCGGTTCCGTTGGTTCCTAGCGTCCATCAGTGATTTTCCTTCCCGTTCGTTGCGTCGTCAATTATTCAAGGCAAGTATTTTTGGAAACCTTTATGCTTAACATAAAATGGTAATGTATATTGTGTGTGCTTTGCTCACATCGGGAGGGTCCGACGGGGCCTCGAGGAAATCTATGACTTCACTCTGGATTCACGAGTTTGTTTCGCTAGCCAGCTCGGGAGGGTCCTTAGAGGCCTCGAGTGGGATCAGTGGCTTCGTCCCGGTCCTAGGCGATGTCTGTGCGTGATTTGTTTTATGATATGGCCATCTCGGGAGGGTCCTTAGAGGCCTCGAGTGGGATCTGTGGCTTCGTCCCGGTCCTAGGCAAATTGATTGACTGTTTGTTTCCAGAAAAGACATGTCTGGTTTTGGTTTTGAAATGATTTTGGTGCATTGTACTATGAAATGTGTAAGCGAATGGTTTGCCTTGATTACTTGTACTAGCGTAATTGCTAACACCTCTGGGGACCCGTTTTGGGGAAATTCTTGTTATGGATTTCAGGTTATGATCAGCTGGACGAGCGGGCACTGGCACAGTATGAGGATGCTCGTCAGGGTCGTTGACATGTGCATTTGAGCCCTTTTATTTCCGTTGTTCCATTCGATATGGTTGTTGCCTACTTTCTAAACTTATAGATTGTACTCACGAGTACTTAGGCTTTTCTCTACGAATTGTGATTCGTATTCATTGAAGTTATTTATGGTTGTCGATGTTAATTATTCCGCCGGTTGTACCGGGCATGTTATTTGATTTTCATCTGGATGATGTGTGATTTTACTCTGATATTTCGTGTCTAGCCTGGTGGCTCCCATGTAGGGGTCCACGACACTGTAATGTACCTTGAATATATCAGGGGTGTTACAGAAAAAAGGTATCAGAGCACTAGGTTTATGGATACCTAGGCTTGTCGGTTATTTGGGTCTATTTGAGTTTTGTTTTGCACATCGTCACACCGCTGGCAGCATCTCGGTACTTCCAGTGTTCGTAAGTTTTCCTTACTCGATTCTTTGTTTTCTCGTAACGTAATTCCGTTTCTTGAATTGTGTATGTTTTTCCTCTCTTACTTATCATCGAGTTGCTTTTGCTACCTCTTAACACCAGTATGGATGCTAGAAGAGGCCGCGGTCGTGGTCGTGGCCGTGGACACGGCCGGGGACGTGGGGTAGCCGGTGGGGCGGCCACGTCGCATTCTTCAGGAGTTGGGCATCCACGTTGCATTCTTCGGGAGCCGGCAGCACCGGTGACTGACATAGCTATGCTTTTTCTCAAGATGGCGCTGACCTTGGTGTTGCGGCTGTTATGCAACAAATGGTGAACCAAATGGCGGCGATAGCCCATGCGGTTCAGAACCTGAATCCGGCCTATGCTATTCGGGACGGAGCTGACCGTTGGCTTCAGGATGTCATCAAGATGCATCCTTCTCAGTTTACGGGAGCCTCAGACCCGATTGGTTGGGAGGGGTGGATCAAGGAGATATCCAAAGTCTTCGTTGCCACCAACTGTCCCGAGGACCGCAAGGTCCCTATTGCCCAGTATTTTCTCACTGGGGACGCTACTGATTGGTGGGAGACCGTTGGGCCTAAGGATCACATTGCTTCATGGGCAGAATTCAAGGACCTGATGGAGACTCAGTATTGCCCGTGGCCGGTTAGGCAGGCTCGAGTCCATGCCTTCTATGATGATCAAATGCGGGATATTCCTGTCTCTCAAGCTATTGCAGATTTCAACAAGGAGTTGGCTACGTGAAGACCCAAGTTGTCGAGTGATCACTCGGATTCGCGTAGTATGGTTTTCAAATCCGATCAATTTTAAAATTTGTAAAACCTCGAAGTAATTCCAAGGTGTCGAACCCAAGGGAATTGATGTGTCGAAAATAAAGGAAGTAACTCTACTCAAAATTTGACTGCTATTTAGGAATCCGAAAGTTTGGTTTGATTCTAAATTATCTAACTTTAAAAATTGAAAAATAAAAATTAAATAAAAGACGAATTATCTAAATCAAGCAAATAAAGTAAATTAGCAGGATAAAATCACAAGATGAAAGTTAATTGATCCTAGGGTAGTATCATCTAATTGAGTTCACACAATCCATTCACTTGATTCCTTTTCCCCAAATTTTAATTCAATCCTAGAAATAATCACTCAGCCGATCTAGAATCCCGATCAAGGCAACCTAGAAAGATAGTTAATTTAAACCCTTTTTCCCGCTAAGGCTCAAGGAATTTAAATCACTTAAAAAGCGTCAACTTATTTATCTATGATTTATCTTTCTCCACTCAGGTCTCAAGATAAAATCATATTGTGCATCAAGTATTTCCACTAATTAATTACTCCTTCCGGGAAAAATTAATTAGCTAACATGCATCGATTAAGGGCCCTTTAATCTAGCATGAGAAGTAACACATCTTGATCACAAGCCTAGGATGAAAGGTAAAAAGGTAATCAAAGGAACATCATGTGAACATCAATTAAATTTACTAACTCTAGAATCAATCAAAGGAATTAGCCAGACATAATTGAAATTAAACAAGAAATTGATGAAGAAT
Organism: Orobanche coerulescens; assembly: GCA_033398695.1. Classification (NCBI taxonomy): domain Eukaryota; kingdom Viridiplantae; phylum Streptophyta; class Magnoliopsida; order Lamiales; family Orobanchaceae; genus Orobanche; species Orobanche coerulescens. The sequence continues at coordinate 48,210,418 of CM065801.1, read as the reverse complement.
GCATATTATTAATATGAAAAGAGAGATTACAACCCTTACAGATGAACTCCGAGTCTTCAATCTCCGAAAAACAATAATAATTGCTGCCTCCAAAAAGTTCTTGTATCCCAAGAATTAATCTTGCCAAAATATGTAAAAGATTGTAAAAGATGAAAAAGATGAAAAAGAATGATGATAGATTGATTGAAAGATAATAAACTAGGGCTAGGAGGGGGTGTATATAGCCTATGGGAGTTAAAATCCCGATTAGATCTAATCTAGGAAACAAAATCTATCCAAAAGAGTCATAATCCGTCAAAATACGAGAGTCCGCTGGGCAGCCTATCGGACTGGCCTATCGGCCGATAGGCTGGCCGATAGTTGGTTCGTCGATCTCTCCACTCGATAGGGCAGGAACTTCTTTCGGACGGGCCTATCGGCCGATAGGCTGGCCGATAGGTTTGTCTGTCTCTTGCAAAAAATCCGTTTCTTCCGTCCGTGACTCGACTCTCGGTCCTTTGTCTCGTTTTGGGTCCTTTTGGCTCTAAAAACCTGCAAACACACTAAAACCAACCCAAACGCGTAATACGGCTCGACTAATCATAAATACGCCAAATACGAGCACATTAATCACGAAACGAGATAAAAACCTAGTATAAAATCCTAGAAATAAGTGGTAAAATTACCACTTATCAAACCCCCCCAAACTTAAGCCTTGTTCGTCCCGAACAACAAAAAGAAAAGAAAAAGAATATCGTGAATTATCGTGCAACTCATAGTGTTCAACCTAATCAATACTATCCTGTAATTCTCTCTAAATAATCCGAGTGTCGTAAAAGCGAGCTACACTCAGAATAATGATTCCGCAAAGTAGTCAAGTTCAGTCCTAATCATTCGCTCATGAAGAAAATCCAGCTCAAAGATTAACAAAACGTGAGTCAAATCGACCGTCAATATGAAAGGCTAAAATAAACAAGCTAGTTCGTCCCGTTACACAGTCTAGTGGCACAATTTTCACGAGTTTCATAAGAAATAAACCTCGGGCAGTATTCCCTTATATGTATGTTCAAGAATTTGATTCGAGTTGACCACTAGGTTAGGATCTCGGGATGTTTCATCGGGGTAATCCTAGGGTGGAACTTCCATTCTCATGTATTAGGAAACCGTTTGACGTAAAAGACACTCATGGGGCACATGGATGCTTCTAGTTACTAAGTTCCCGTCTACAACGGAGAAACAACTCGAATATATAATTTCCGCATTTCCGAATCAAGGTCGCCGTTTTGCGCGAGAGTAAACAGCGGGTCACGCGAATACCCCCGGTTACTAGGTTCCTATCCTTGGCACATGGGAAATATCTAAATCACTAGTCTAATCGTAGTCGTCGTTTTACGCGAGGGCAAACAACGGGTCACGCGAATACCCCGGTTACTAGACTTCCCTTCATAGAACAACATTATCTCAACTTTTGGGAAAAGCGACCGACTCTAAACTCAATCTAAGTGCCAACACGATCGCTTGATGACGACTCACTATCCTAAGATGTAACCAAACATATTGACGGTGATTTTAAAACAAGTATGTATCGTCTCTTATCCGCCAAGACCTCTACAATCACGAAAAATTTTGGACCTAAATGAATACTATGCAAAACGAAATAATCGACTACAACTCGACTAAACTCGACTGTTTCTTCGAGAGAAAACAGTGTCGTAACATCGGTATCACACAAATAGAAGCACGAAAAATTCACGAATAAAGAAAAACTAAGACAAGCAAGGCTATCTAAAACAAACAACGAAAAGCAAATAAAAGCAAACACGAAATCTAAAAAAAACTACTACGACCTAAAAAAATAGAAACTAGCAAACACACCAAACGAAAATGAACATAAAAATCTAAAAAAAACTAGGCAACAAAAAGCTAAATCCACGCAACACCAATATGATAAGCACAAATAAAAACAACGGGCACCAACACAAGCAAATAATGATACAAGGCAAACAAGGTACTCACACGTAAAGAAATTAACAAAGCCGCACTTCTTCCCCCCCCAAACTTATTTCGCATCCCAAAGGAGGAATAAGTTTGAAAAGAGAAAGGAGTGGCTTTGTTAATGGAGTACCTGATCACTGTGGCGGAAATGGCGGGTTTGTCGGCGAGCTCGGATCATAGCGGGCATGTGTATCGGAGAAAGGAGCAAAGTGGTACATCTCGTGTAGCATTCGGTGGTAGTGGTCCTCCTGGGCCCACCTATCTTCCTGCCTCTTCCTCTCTTGCTCCCTCCAAGCAATCTCCTCTTGTCGCCACACTCTGTCCTCTTCGGCTCGTTTCTCCACGAGCTCGTACGACTCATTGACCCGAGTGGCAACAGCACCCACCCGAGTCTCAACCTCGCCCAACCGAGTTCCCAAAGAACCAAACTCGGTTGTCAAAGAACGCATACTCGCCAAATGATAGTTGTCTTGCGCCTGCATACTCTCTTCGTGCATCTCTCTCTCTCTCTCAAAAAATCTCGTCTCAAAAGCCTCAAAATCCGGAGCTCTCATCTGAAAACTACTACCTCCACCGGTGGAAATCTCGTCACGGCTACCCCCTTCGGGTATATCATCCATCTCCTCCTCGGCTCCCTCCAAGAACGGCTCATCAATGGTCACCTCCCGACGTTGCCTCTTACGAGACGCATCCAACGGTCGGATAAGTGCCACATGAGCCGCGGAGCTCATACTCCACCTCGCATATACATCGGGCGCGTCGCCCATCACAGAGGTCAAGGTCGGAGAGGGGAGTCGGAAGAGGGACACGGTTTTGTTCCGACCGTGCAATTTCCAGTCGAACCCCTCGGTGAAGGCAAGCATCTCTTGCCTCTGCAGTGTCGGTTTATCCAAATAAATGTCTCGGGACACCGGCTCTCCGCTAATGCGCACCCCGAGATGCTCCGCGATAGGGGTCACGAACGCCCCAATCCCAATCCTCTGCTTCCCGGTCAGCCGGGCTTGTTTCTCCATGTGCTCAATCAGAAAACATCCGGCATGCTTCCGTGTACCGTTCAAGGCCGACCATAAAAGGTGAAGATCAGTGGACAAGCACGTCCCCGAGTCGGTACGGCTCAAGATCGTCGAGGTGAACAGACGGTGGATATAACGGAGAACTGGGTTCCTGATCGAGGAGGCCTTGGCATATGTCGGATTATAGATGAGAAGTGTCTCCTCCCTGCGGTAAATCATCTTGGACCACAGCTCTAAGTTTTCTTTGGCATGATCGCCCTGCTGGAATGACCCGTCCTCAGCCCCGTTGATAATGGCATTAACTTCGTCGACCGAGAGCTCCCTTTCTATGTTGTCGAGGTTGAAGCGAATAGATGCCGGAGTCCCGTTCTCCCTAAAAACCTCAAGTGTGGACAGAAACTCCACGGTGGGCACGTGGTACGCGAGATAGTTTGCCCGAAAAATTTGCTCAAACCCGCACTGCCTCGCTAGTAGCACAATATCATCGTATACACCCATACCCCGAGCCGTCTCCTCATGCAAAAATCGGCAATGCTTGTGTGACATTCCGATAAGGTGCGACCACCTTCTTTTAGACTCTGGCCCGGTCAATCTTAGCTTGAATTTCTTCGGGTCGAGTGCAGCCGGGATCGGAATAGCCGGTACTACCTTCGTCGGAGCCTTTTCTTTCTCTGTGGTTGCCTTAGACGTTCCGGCCTTACTCGGCTTCGACTTCTTGCTTTGCTTTCCCATTTCAAAGTTCCTACAAACCAATCATCCAATCAATATCCAATAAGCAAAATCATAGACCCGACAGCCATATACTACGATCAACAAATCACACAACCTCCCCCAAACTTAGACTTCCCCATTTCATATTCAAAGGATCAAAATCACAACCCACAATAACAAAACAACACATTACGATCATATTAGGGCAAATTCTCTCCATTCCAATCTAATTCATCAACAATTCAACTCATATCAATCCCAATTAACAATTCAATTCAACAAATTCACCCAATTTCAACAATTTCGAAATTAGGGTTCTTCCAATTTGGGGTTTTTTCAAAATTCGTTCAATTTCATCAAATAATCCCCCAATTCGAAGTACCCATGAACAATCAAGCATAGATAACATGTTTCCATCAGGATTCTATCAACAATCGGGCATAAAATCCAAAGAACATCCAAGTCTAACAAAAGCCCCAAAAAGTGGATCCCCAATTCGATTTTCATCAAAACTCCAAAAAGAATCCGTCAAAGTGCTTCAAAACATGTATAGAATTGAAAAACAAGAGGATTAAGAGTTGAAACTACGTACCTTGATCGAGTTTTAAGGAAGAAAAGTAGAAAAAAGTCGCCCCTTTCGTTCTATCGGTCGATAAGTGTGTAAGTGTGTGAGAAAATCGGGTGTGAAGGTGTTTAAAAGGGGTATTAATCAACCGGGTCGAAGTGGATACTGGGCCGGGTATGTCCTATCGGCCAGACCTATCGGCCGATAGGCTGGGCCGATAGGAACTTCTGTCTCTTACGTACCTCATATCGGGTGGGATATCGGTCGATAGGGTCTGCCTATCGACCACTGCTTGTAACATAAAAATTCTTTTAATTTTCCTCAGCCTATCGGCCGGGCCTATCGGCCGATAGGCTCGCCCGATAGGATCTTCTGTCTCAAAAATTTTGTTCAGCTTTTTCTACTTCACATACTTGGTCCCGTTTTTGCTTGGATATGGCGATTAAAGACCTGCAAGTATTCAAAACTCGGCGTGCATGGATTAGAACTTAACAAAAACTAGCAAAGCTACTACGAAACTAGAAACTACAAAAATCACGCAAACGAAAAATCGAAAATAAACGAATAAAACGAACTAATATACATACGTTGGGTTACCTCCCAACAAGTGCTACGTTTAACGTCTTTAGCTAGACGATACCTCATTCATTCCGGGTCTTCGAGGTAAGTAACATACTTCTCTTCGTGGTGCAAGGGCTTAAAATAGTGCTTCATCCGATGTCCGTTCACAATAAACTTGTTCCCATCTTCTTTCATCACGACACATGATCCGTTTTGATTTACTTGAAAGACGGTGTATGGACCAGTCCACTTTGACATCAACTTCCCCGGAAATAGACGAAGCCGCGAATTGAAAATGAGCACTTCGTCTCCCGGGACGAAGTCCTTCTTCCGGATGCGATCATCGTGAAACTTTTTCGCTCTTTCCTTGTAAATCCTTGCATTTTCGAAAGCCTCGTTTCTCCATTCATCGATTTCCAGCAGCTTCTCTCTTCTTGATCCACTAGCTTCAAGAAATTCAAAATTAATTCGTCTAGTAGCCCAATACGCTTTAACTTCCAGCTCCACCGGTAAATGACAGGATTTCCCAAAGACGAGCTGGTATGGAGACATTCCAATTGGAGTCTTATACGCTGTCCGATAAGCCCAAAGTGCATCATCTAGATATTTAGCCCAGTCCTTCTTGTTCGTGACCGTCTTCTCTAAAATTTGTTTGATCTCCCGATTGGCGAGCTCGGCTTGTCCATTAGCTTGTGGATGATAGGCGGACGTAATCTTATGTTTAACTCCATATTTTGCAAGAAGGTTTCCTAACCACCTATTATTAAAGTGGCTCCCCCCGTCACTCAACAAAGCTCGTGGAGTCCCGAAACGAGTCAAGATGTTCTTATTAAGAAATTTAATCACCACTTTCAAATCGTTCGTAATCGTCGGCATCCCCTCAACCCATCTCGACACGTAGTCTACCGCAAGTAGAATATACGAATAGCCTCGTGATTTTGCAAACGGACCCATAAAATCGATGCCCCATACGTCAAACAACTCTACTTCCATAATAGTGTGCTGCGGCATCTCGTCTCTTTTTGCTATGTTCCCCAATCGTTGGCATCTATCGCAATGTTTCACAAAAGCTTGGCAATCTTTATGAATAGAAGGCCAATAGAAACCACATTGGTACACCTTCATGGCCGTTCGATTCGCTGCAAAATGACCCCCACTCGGTGCACTATGGCATTCTTCAATTATCCTTTGCCATTCGCTTTGTCGAACACACATGCGAATAATCCCGTCCGCGCACCTCCGATAAAGAATAGGGTCTTCCCAATAGTAGAATTTAACGTCATGGAAGAATTTCTTTCTTTGATGAGAAGAAAGACCCGTTGGAACATGCTTGATAGCAAGGAAATTAACATAGTCAGCGTACCATGGTGTATCGTCGGCCAAGGCTAGGATATGCTCGTCCGGAAAGTTTTCCTTTATTTCAACCCTCGAATCTTCTCCCTCAACCGGCTTTTCGAGACGGGAAAGGTGATCGGCAACAACATTCTCGCACCCCTTCCTATCCCGGATCTCCATGTCGAACTCTTGTAGAAGGAGTATCCATCTCACTAATCTAGGCTTTGAATCCTTCTTGGCAAATAGATAGCGAATCGCTGCGTGATCGGTATGAACAATAGTGTGAGTGCCCACTAGGTAAGGTCGGAATTTGTTGAATGCATAGACCACAGCGAGCAGCTCTTTTTCCGTCGTGGTGTAGTTCATTTGGGCCGAATCCATCGTCTTACTCGCATAATAAATTACCCAGAAAAGCTTATCCCGTTTCTGACCCAAAACGGCCCCAACGGCCCAATCACTCGCGTCGCACATCAACTCGAATGGTGCACCCCAATCCGGAGTGATCAAGACCGGCGTCGAAATTAAGGCTTGTTTCAATGTCTCAAACGCCTTTAAGCAATCATCATTAAACTCAAATTTCGTGTCTTTCTCGAGCAAGGAACATAACGGCTTCGTGATTTTTGAGAAATCCTTAATGAACCGTCTATAGAACCCCGCATGGCCTAGGAAGCTTCGTACTGATTTAACATTGGTTGGAGGCGGTAATTTCTCGATAGCAACCACCTTCGCTCGATCAACCTCCAATCCTTCCGAAGATACTTTATGCCCCAGCACTACTCCCTCTTGCACCATGAAGTGACATTTCTCCCAATTTAGCACAAGGTTCGTCTCCTCACACCGGGCAAGTACCAAAGATAAATTTTTCAAGCAATGGTCGAAAGATGAACCAAAAACTGAAAAATCATCTATAAATACCTCCATTATGTTCTCGACTAATCCGTGAAAGATGGCCATCATGCACCTTTGAAAAGTTGCGGGTGCGTTGCACAAGCCAAACGGCATCCTCCGGTAAGCGAATACCCCATAAGGGCACGTGAAAGCGGTCTTGTGCTGGTCTTCCGGAGCGATAGCAATTTGATTGTACCCCGAATACCCATCCAGAAAGCAATAATACTCGTATCCGGCCAAACGATCTAGCATTTGATCAATAAATGGAAGTGGAAAATGATCCTTCCTCGTCGCCGCATTAAGTAGCCGGTAGTCGATACAAACTCTCCATCCCGTGACTAGCCTTGTCGCGATTAATTCATCTTTCTCGTCCTTGATCACGGTCATACCCCCTTTCTTATAGACGACTTGAGTAGGACTCACCCACTCACTATCGGAAATCGCATATATCATCCCGGCATCTAATAATTTGAGCACCTCTTTTCTCACAACCTCTTGCATTGCTGGATTTAATCTTGTTTGCGGTTGCACCCTCGGCTTATGATCGTCTTCTAGCAAAATCCGGTGCATACAAATAGAAGGGCTTATTCCCTTAATGTCCGAAATCGTCCATCCAATCGCCCCTTTGTGTTTTCGCAGCACCCGTAATAGCTTCTCCAAGTTAGTAGGCCCGAGAGAAGAAGAAACTATCACGGGATAAGACTCGTTCTCGCCCAAGAAGCAATATTGTAAGTGATCCGGCAACGGCTTAAGTTCTAACTTCGGCACCTCTATCGATCGGTCCTCAGCGACAACTCCCCCTTGAACGGTTTTGTTGACATCAAGATAGCATACGTCCCTCTCATTAGATCGAAACTCGTTCGCCTCCAACATTCGAACATACTCTGGCAATTCCTCGTAAATTTCTTCAACATCGGAATGTGAGTAAATGGATTGTGAAATGCAATGCTCCAACAAGTCGGTCGGGGGCGGCATAATAGACTCAATTGATAACATTCCTCGGGCGCATCCTCGGGCTTCTTCATTGCGTCATAGATGGAAATTTTCAGATTTTGATCATTAACCCGGAAGATAAGATCACCCTCTTGGACGTCGATAAGTGCTCTCCCCGTCGCTAGAAACGGCCTCCCAAAGATCAATGGTTGATTCTCGTCCTCGGGCATATCAAGAACTACGAAATCGGCCGGGAAGACTAAGTGTTGGACTCTAACTAACACATTTTCCACAACTCCCCTCGGATAAGAGATCGATCGGTCCGCCATGAGTAGAGAAATGGTAGTCGGCTTCATCTCCCCAATCTTCAACCTCTTAAAGATGGATAGAGGCATAAGATTGATGCTTGCCCCATGATCACACAACACATTACGGAACGTTTGGTCGCCAATGATGCATGTCAAAGTAAAACGTCCCGGATCCTTCTGCTTGAGCGGGAGCTTGTTTTGAATGATAGCGCTGCACTCCTCTGTCAAATTTATTGTTTCAAACTTCGCCAACTTCCTTTTGCTTGCCACAGCGTCTTTCAAGAATTTAACGTACCCCGGCATGTCTCTCAAAGCGTCTAGAAGTGGAATGTTGATATTCACCTTTTGAAACATGTCGATAAATCGTTGAAGCTTTTCATCATGTTTCGACTTGGCCAATCGCTGTGGAAATGGAGCTTTTACCTCAAAATCCTTCACATTCGAACTTCCAGGAGCATTTTGGCCGATAGGGGGGTCGATAGGATCCACCGGCGTGCATTCAGGTATCGGGTGGGCTGTCGGCCGATAGGCTTGGCCGATGGGCTCTTGCATTTCATCTTCTTTCTCGTTCTCGGCTCCGTTTCTAGTACATCCTTGTTTCCGATTCCTCAATTTCAGCCCCATGATTATCGTACCTTGTCCCACTCCGAAGCTCGATTGCGTTGCATTGTTGCGTCTTCGGGTTGGTCTCAGTCGCTCGGAAAATGGCCCGCTTATGAAATCCGGCAGGCGTTCGCCATTTGACTCATTTGGGTCTCCACCATCGACATCCGCTTTGTCAAGGCTATCACCGAGTTTCCAATAGATGTCACACTATGCTCGAGAGCCCCGAACCTCTTATGCCTTTATAGATAAAATCTTTTTGACTCGCCTCTAACTGTTCCAACATCTCTTCCATCGGTGTCTTAGCAATCGGCTCTTGAATAACCCCGTTTTCACGTTAAATCCGGTGGTGGCTGAAGAGCATTGTTCGGGTTGGCATAGGAGAAATTAGGTGGTTTCGATTGTTCGGATAATAGTTCCCCTATTTCCCTTGCCTAAGTTTCCTCCTTGCATGTAATTTACATCCTCCTCAACCGCAATAGGCTCGCTTAGCTCTTCAAAAACTGCATTGACTCCCAAAGTCTTCTTCTTTAGCATCTCAAGCTCTTTTTGTTGTCTTTCAAATTTCGCCTTCAAATCACCGTAGGCGTCCTCGTCACCGGATGGAACCTTTCTTCTCGTCATCTTCCTATCGGTCACCTCCTCATAATCATTGTTGACCGCTAGCTCGATGAGATTCTTGGCCTCTTCATAATCGTTAGCAAGAAATCCCCCTTTCGAAGAATAATCCAACTCTTTTCTAGCCTTCCTCGTCAAACCCCGATAAAACCGAATATAGATTTCCTCCTTGTCAATTCCATGCTGTGGGCATTTGCGAAGTATCTTCTTAAATCGGATCCATGCCTCGTATAAGTATTCATCCTCATATTGCTCGAATTGCAAGATATCGTTGATTTGTTTTTGCACCTTCGAGGGAGGATAGAACTGTGCTAAGAACAACTGAGTCATCTCTCTCCAAGTACCAATTTCCTTCCGATCTAGGCTCTTGTACCAATCTAGCGCATCGTCTTCTAAAGAGAACCGGAATAGGCGGAGCTTAATGACATCCGGAGGCACTCCGTTTTGCTTGATGGTGGCACATATGTCCCAAAACGACTCAAGATGAGCGTTTGGATCTTCATTAACTCCTCCTCCGTATGTTTGAGACTTCACCGTAGCGATGAGGGACGGCTTAAGCTCGAAGTTGTTGGCATCGATCGTCCCCCAACCTCCTTCTTGATAATCGTCCAGCTTCGGTCGAAAACGGGCATTCAATGGGATCTTCTCGGGACGAGCGAGTTCTTGTGGTGGTTCAACAATGCCGTCCATGGTATCAACGATAGGTATAGAAATAGTCTCGGTTCTCGCTTCTTGCTTCTTCCTCCTCAAAGACTTCTCGATTTCCGGATCCAAAGGAAATAAGTCCTTTCCTTGGGATCTTGTGATCATGCACCGCCTACAAAGAAGAGAAAACAAGATGTGAGGAAACGAGATCGAAAATTAATAATAATAGTATACAACCTAAAGTAACAATCTCTTCTTTTTCGAATTATCCCTTTAAGTTTTCTATCAATTCCCCGGCAACGGCGCCAAAAATTGATCGCTCGGATTCGCGTAGTATGGTTTTCAAATCCAATCAATTTTAAAATTTGTAAAACCTCGAAGTAATTCCAAGGTGTCGAACCCAAGGGAATTGATGTGTCGAAAATAAAGGAAGTAACTATACTCAAAATTTGACTGCTATTTAGGAATCCGAAAGTTTGGTTTGATTCTAAATTATCTAACTTTAAAAATCAAAAAATAAAAATTAAATAAAAGACGAATTATCTAAATCAAGCAAATAAAGCAAATTAGCAGGATAAAATCACAAGATGAAAGTTAATTGATCCTAGGGTAGTATCATCTAATTGAGTTCACACAATCCATTCACTTGATTCCTTTTCCCCAAATTTTAATTCAATCCTAGAAATAATCACTCAGTCGATCTAGAATCCCGATCAAGGCAACCTAGAAAGATAGTTAATTTAAACCCTTTTTCCCGCTAAGGCTCAAGGAATTTAAATCACTTAAAAAGCGTCAACTTATTTATCTATGATTTATCTTTCTCCACTCAGGTCTCAAGATAAAATCATATTGTGCATCAAGTATTTCCACTAATTAATTACTCCTTCCGGGCAAAATCAATTAGCTAACATGCATCGATTAAGGGCCCTTTAATCTAGCATGAGAAGTAACACATCTTGATCACAAGCCTAGGATGAAAGGTAAAAAGGTAATCAAAGGAACATCATGTGAACATCAATTAAATTTACTAACCCTAGAATCAATCAAAGGAATTAGCCAGACATAATTGAAATTAAACAAGAAATTGATGAAGAATGCATATTATTAATATGAAAAGAGAGATTACAACCCTTACGGATGAACTCCGAGTCTTCAATCTCCGAAAAACAATAATAATTCCGCCTCCAAAAGTTCTTGTATCCCAAGAATTAATCTTGCCAAAATATGTAAAAGATTGTAAAAGATGAAAAAGATGAAAAAGAATGATGATAGATTGATTGAAAGATAATAAACTAGGGCTAGGAGGGGGTGTATATAGCCTATGGGAGTTAAAATCCCGATTAGACCTAATCTAGGAAACAAAATCTATCCAAAAGAGTCATAATCCGTCAAAATACGAGAGTCATTTGGACTATCGGATGGCCTATCGGCCGATAGTGGGCCGATAGTTGGTTCGTCGATCTCTCCACTCGATAGGGCAGGAACTTCTTTCGGACGGGCCTGTCGGCCGATAGGCTGGCCGATAGGTTTGTCTGTCTCTTGCAAAAAATCCGTTTCTTCCGTCCGTGACTCGACTCTCGGTCCTTTGTCTCGTTTTGTGTCCTTTTGGCTCTAAAAACCTGCAAACACACTAAAACCAACCCAAACGCGTAATACGGCTCGACTAATCATAAATACGCCAAATACGAGCACATTAATCACGAAACGAGATAAAAACCTAGTATAAAATCCTAGAAATAAGTGGTAAAATTACCACTTATCATCGAGGAGAGCGACAAAATTTTTCACTTTTCCAAACGGATGAAACTGTCAATTCGGGACTATATGTCTGGGCTCGTCTGTACTACTTTGAAGGATTATCAGAGTCGAGCTCTTGCCTATGATATGTCTGTGATGGCCAGTGCGGCGATTCGGGAGAGTAAGAAACAAAAATCCGCCAGAAATTTCTCGGGTCGCAAGGGTGGAGGCCAGCAGAAATCTCAGTCTGCAAATATTCCTGGGGTTGGTTCGGCTCATTTCTATGGAGGCTATCGAGGTACTGCCAGTGCCTCCGTTCGGGATGCCAGATGCTTTAACTATGGCAAGTCGGGCCATCGGAACCGGGAGTGTCCATGTCTGCCTTTGACTTGTCATACTTGTGGTCAGTCGGGCCACAAGGCTTTCTTTTGTGAGCGGGTATGACAGCTTCTTGGTGCTCCGGCTTCTTTTCCAGCACCTAGAGAGCCAAGTGTGAACCAGGGCTCGTTTGCTCCGCAGTCTCCACCGAGTGTTAGGCGAGGGGAGAGGTCGGGGTCAGCCCGCTAGAGGGGGAGCTTCCAGTGTCGGCTCCGCCCCTCCACGTATCTATGAGATGAGGAGGGCCGATGATCCAGCGGCCACTGTGGCGACAGGTACCGTTCACATCCATTCTCATCCTGTCAGAGTGCTTTTTGATTCGGGTGCTACGCATTCATTCATCTCTTTGGAGTGTGTACGTCGTTTGAGTCTTGAATGTTTGTCGCCTTGCGAGCCATTCATCGTTAAAATTCCTAGCGGTGATAGAATCGTTGGCGATCGAGAGGTCCGAGACTGTTCTGTGTTTATTTGTGAAAGGGCTTGGCTCTCTAATCTTATTGTTGTGGGTATTGAGGGTGAGGATTTGATTCTCGGGGATGATTGGCTCGATTGACATGGTGCAATCATGAACTACCGCACGAGGATCATCACCATGCTAGCCGAGTACGGCACCGAGCACTCTTTCACGGGGCTAAAGAGAAACCAGAAGTGTGTTATTAATGCCTTGAAGGCGATGAGACTCCTGCGAAAGGGGTGTACTGGTTATTAGTGCTACGCCTTGAAGGCGGAGAGTGGTGGAGTCGAGATCTCATCGATTCCAGTCGTTAGTGAGTTTCCTGACGTTTTTCTTGATGAATTCCCGGGGTTGCCGCCGGACCGTGAGGTCGAATTCGCTATAGAGTTAGAGCCGGGTGCGGCCCCGATTTTGAAGGCGCCGTATCGCATGGCACCTTCAGAGATGGCCTAGCTGAAGAAGCAGTTGAGTGAGATTCTTGAGTCGGGGTATATTCGACCGAGCGCTTCGCCTTGGGGCGCACCGGTCCTGTTTGTGCGGAAGAAGGATGGTTCACCGCGTCTGTGTATCGATTATCGCGAGCTAAACAAGGTGACCATCAAGAACAAGTATCCTCTGCCGAGGATTGATGACTTGTTCGATCAGTTGCAGGGAACTGTGGTATTCTCGAAGATTGACTTGAGATCAGGGTACTATCAGCTTCAGGTGAAGGAGTCGGACGTTCCGAGAACAGCTTTTCGGACGAGATACGGACACTATGAGTTTATAGTTATGCCTTTTGGGTTAACTAATGCACCGGAGGTGTTCATGAAGTTGATGAAAAAGGTATTTATTGAGTATTTGGATAAGTGTGTCATCGTCTTCATTGACGATATTTTTATTTATTCGAGGAACCAGAAAGAGTATGCCCATCATTTGCGAGTAGTGTTAGACATTTTGAGGACCGAGCAACTCTATGCAAAGTTCTCGAAATGTGAGTTCTGGATGAAGGAAGTGATGTTTCTAGGTCACGTGATTTCAGCCGAGGGGGTCCGTGTGGATCCGCAGTAAGATGAGGCAGTGTTGGATTGGGCACCACCCAAGAATGTGAAGGAGGTCCGTAGTTTCTTGGGTTTGGATGGCTACTACTGTAGGTTCGTCGAGGGTTTCTCGAAACTAACTCGGCCACTTACGTAGTTGCTCCAGAAGTCCGAGAAGTTCATCTGGAACGACGAGAGGCAGTCGAATTTTGAGGAGCTAAAGAGACGTTTGACTTCAACCCCGATTTTGGCGTTGCCATGTGGCAAAGAGGGTTATGCCGTTTAAGTGATGCTTCGGGTCAGGGTCTTGGGTGCATGTTGATGCAGCATAGCAAGACTATCGTGTTTGCGTCGAGACAGTTGAGGCCGTATGAGCTTAACTACCCTACTCACGATTTGGAGTTAGCGTTAGTTGTTTTTGCGCTCAAGATTTGGCATCACTATCTTATTGGCTCTGCATGTCAGATTTCTATCGATCATAAAAGTTTGAAGTACATATTTACTCAGCGGGAGTTGAATATGAGGCAGAGGAGGTGGTTAGAGTTGATTAAGGATTATGACCTCGAAATCCTTTATCATCCGGTCGAGGCGAACGTCGTGGCTGACTCCTTGAGTCGGTAACCGGTTGCGTTGCGGACGCTTGAGATCCTTACATCTCAATCTAAGCTTCAGCGGGATTTGATTGAGTTGAGTGTTGAGATTTCGTTGCCTGGAGCCATAGGGCAACTTTGTGCTTTAGAGATTTCGTCGTCTCTGATCGATGAAATTAAATTGAAGCAGCTGGAGGATCCGATGATTGTTCAAATCCGAGAGAACGTTCTTAAGGGAAAGTCTCCTGGGTTTGTGATTCATGAAGAAGGGGTATTGAGATTCCAGAGTCGTCTATGCATACCGAACGACTCGGAATTGAGGTAGAGTATTTTGCGTGAGGCCCATGCCATGCCTTACTCAGTTCATCCTGGTTCGAGTAAGATGTACAAGGACCTAAGAAGGAATTTTTGGTGGAATGATATGAAGGAGGGGGTCACACAGTTTGTAGCGAGATGTTTGACTTGTCAGCAGGTCAAAATCGAGCATCAGCGACCGACTGGTTTATTGCAGTCGCTTCCCGTTCCGGAATGGAAATAGGAAGATATTTCGATGGACTTCATCACGAGTTTGCCGAGATCGAGGTCGGGAAAGAATATGGTTTGGGTGAATATTGATCTTCTGACCAAGTCGGCACATTTTCTGGGCATCAAAGATACTTGGGACCCGGAGAAGTTGGCTCGTGTGTTTTATTGCGCAGATTGTGAGGCTTCACGGTACTCCGAAGTCTATTGTTTCGGATTGGGATGGCCGTTTTGTATTGCACTTTTGGCAGGCGGTGCATAAGGCATTGGGTACTCGTTTGCGTTTGAGTACCTCTTTTTGTAGGTCACAAGTCATCCAGGAATAAGTCTAGAGGGGGGGGGGGTGAATAGACTTATTGAAATTCTTAAACTCTTTTCTTCGAAGAGTGAGTTTCTCAGCTGATAGATATGCGGAAATCAGCTGATGACGAAAACAAAACTAAGCAATAGAACAGTAAAGTATGAATGCAATAGTTAAGTGTGATGCTGAAAACAGTAAAACACGTAGGCAAATTATAGTGGTCTCAGAGGTGGGGTAATCCTCTACTAATCCACTTTCTCCAAACCAGTTGGAGATGAATCCACTATAATTCTCAACCAGTGATAAATATTACAGTGATTCTTTTACTTAGCAACAACTTCCAACTAGTGGAAATCCCGTCGTTGCAACTCCTCTTTGACTGTCTAGCACCACTTGATTCTTCAAATCCTCGGATGCCTATCAGTCTCGCAACTTCAACCAGTGAAGTACCCCGAACTCAGGTTTTAAGACAAGAGTGTTTGTCTTCTCCAACTAAGAGCTTTCTTCAAATAAGAACTTCGAGTACTGCTCTTTCCACGATGCTATATGATTGCTTTGATAAGTTTGATCGCTTGAGAGTTTTATTCGCATCGTACTGCTCAACTTCAAATCTTCAGATATATATAAGTGACGATCCTTGAGCATACTTCATAGCCGTTGCAAATCTTGTAACAAATCCGTCCGTTGGAGAGAGAGACTTCATTATTTTTTCTTTCTGAACGTTGCAAGGCTGGATTCCCATATTTTAATCAATCTTTCGACCGTTGTGAAGACTTGCATGTGAGGCGCCGAATCTTTTAAATATAATAAGATTAAAGTCTTCAGTGGTAGGTCTGGATGAATTATTTAATTCATATCCTTTGCAGGAATCTCTGCAATTTGTCTCTTCACGCTTGCATGTGACTTTCCATAAATATTGTCTATTCGACGCATGCTGACGTGGACTTGGAGTACTTGGGTGATCTCTTATAAGTCAAGCTGTCTGATGTCCAGTCAACTTCTCTGCAGTTTGGACTTCTCTGATGATGACTTCTCTGATGTCTTGTTGAGACTTGCCTGATCAGATGACTTGGTTGAAGTCTTCTGTCTTGATGAGTTTTGACTTATCTGTTGGTCAGACTTCAAATGACTTGGTCTGCTGATCACTTGACTGCAGTCTGGTGTACCATCACTGATGAATTTTTGTTTCTCTGATTTAGACTTGACTGTGACTTCGGCTTTACTGCAGTGTTTGGTTTACACTTCTCTGAAGTACTTATCTGTACTTTTGTACTTAGCCGATTTTGAGCCTAACTTAAATGGCCTAAAGAAGATACTCATTTGGTTCTTCTTTACATTTTGCCAAGTATTTCACTTAACATAATTTGGCCTATGGAAGATACTCATCTGGTTCTTCCATACATTTTTTCCAACTAATAAACATTTGAATTACAATAATGACATCATCAAAATCTAACAGTATTCCTAACAAATTCCCTCTATTTTGATGATGGCAAAACTTAAGCAAATTATTCAAATGAACAGGTCTGCACTTGAGTGCTAGATACAAACTAAAATCAGTCAAGTTTTGGGATAATTGGGGATTGTCGTTCAAAAGACTGTTATATTAATTTTTATGTATTGTTTTACAAGTACATGGCTTTCAATGATCAAAACAAATACAGGAAAATTACAAGTACAAAATTTACATAAAAAATATGAGCACAAACAAATCATCTGCCTCGGCCTCCGCCTCTGCAGATAGGTTGCTTGGCAGGTCTGAGAATCTTAGCTCCAATTGGCCTTCTCTTGATGGGGTCTAGGCCGTATTTTCTTCTGACAACGAGGGCAGCAAAGTATTGTTCTTCTTGGGAAGAGAACTTATGCTCGTCACACAACCTCTTTATCTTCCTTTGCAGCGCTAACTCATCCAATTCATTATTTTCCAAAGTGGGGGGATCTTTAGGCCTGAAGGGAGGAATCATGGGGTATGCATTACATCCCTTTGCAAGTTTTAGTAGGATGGCCCAGAGCTTTGGATGTGCTTATTCCATAAAGCTAATAAAAGTCTGTTGTGTGGAGCAATTTTTATCCTGGAGTAACTCCCAGATATAAAAATCTTTAATGAACTTTTTCTTTGCAGATCCCCACATAGGTGCAGCTTCGACAGGGAGGAAATCTTCAACAAACCACAACTCTTTGCCTTCCCATTCTAGTGTAGGCTCGTCCCCAATTCTGGTCCTCCTTCTTTTGGCTGCAGGCTGATCATCAGTCTGCTCTTGGTCAGCTTCTTCCTTCCTCTTTGCAGATGATGTCCCAGTTGTAATTAATTGGACATCTTCCTTCTTTTTCGTCCTCACCTCCTCAACTCCTCTTACTTCCCTCTGCCTGCTTCCTTCCCCCTGTAACCTCTCTTCCCCCTTTTTTCCAGCATCAACCAGGATGGTCAATTGCTGCTCCACTCTATGCATCCAGTCAGACATGCCAATGGGCATTCTGTTGTTTGTAGGAGGAGGTGGTTGAGGGATATTCCGCTGCAGCAAGGTATCTATATTGGCATTAATGGACTGCAGGGCAGGAGTGATTTGTGAGGAAAGCAGCTCTCCAACAGTGTCTTTTACAATTTGTCGGATCAGCTCAGTCATCACAGGTGAAATGTGTGATGTTTGCGGAGAGTGCTCTCCTGAGCCTTCGACGCCTGTAGGTGGCTGTGCGGATGACCCACCTGTCTGCAGACTCCTGTCTGCAGGTGGCTTACCAGATGGGGTCTGCTCTGGGGTCCCCGATCTGTCATCCTCAGCTAGGTCTGCATCTAGGCTGGTATAGCGGGCAGGTGCCCCAGCCTTGTCTGATTCAGCTACTTTTTCTGCCTCTGCTTCTTTTTCCTCCTCTTTTCCTCCTTCCTCCTTTTCTTCTCCTTTTTCTTCCTCTTCATCATGCTCCTTTTCTTTTTCTTTTTCAACCTCCGTTTCTCCACCATCATCATCATCATCATCATCATCATTTTTGTCTTCATCATCATCGTCCTTTTTATCATCATCATCCTTTTTATCATTATTTTTATCATCATCTTCTTTTTCCTCTTCTTCATCCTCCTGATCAATTTCCTCTCCTTCTTCTTCTCCTTCATCCTCCAATTCCACAGTCTTTTCGACTTGTTCTCCAGATTGTTTTTCGACTAAGATATTTTCTTCTTCTCTTTCTTCCTGTCTCTCCTCTTCATACTCAACAAAAATAAATTCTTCTTTTTCAACTTCTTCCTCCACTAACTCTTCTATCCTTATCTCTTTCTCTTCAACTACTCCTTCTTCATCAATATATCCATCAAAAATACTGTACATAATAAGTATGGATAAATTGGTCCATGTGGGTTTTAAAATTGGACATGAACCAATTTTTCTGAAGCAACAAAATCGCGTCTGACTTATTGCAAAACTGCATCAGCGCTTCTTCAGTAGCCTGGGGATACTCCCAGCTACTCACCTCAACGTAAGATTGCAGTTGAGTGAATGAAAGTGATTTTAAAATTTCCCATTCCTCATAAATATGTACACAGGAATGTTTTAGATTCGGTTCCGTTGGTTCCTAGCGTCCATCAGTGATTTTCCTTCCCGTTCGTTGCGTCGTCAATTATTCAAGGCAAGTATTTTTGGAAACCTTTATGCTTAACATAAAATGGTAATGTATATTGTGTGTGCTTTGCTCACATCGGGAGGGTCCGACGGGGCCTCGAGGAAATCTATGACTTCACTCTGGATTCACAAGTTTGTTTCGCTAGCCAGCTCGGGAGGGTCCTTAGAGGCCTCGAGTGGGATCAGTGGCTTCGTCCCGGTCCTAGGCGATGCCTGTGCGTGATTTGTTTTATGATATGGCCAGCTCGGGAGGGTCCTTAGAGGCCTCGAGTGGGATCTGTGGCTTCGTCCCGGTCCTAGGCAAATTGATTGACTGTTTGTTTCCAGAAAAGACATGTCTGGTTTTGGTTTTGAAATGATTTTGGTGCATTGTACTATGAAATGTGTAAGCGAATGGTTTGCCTTGATTACTTGTACTAGCGTAATTGCTAACACCTCTGGGGATCCGTTTTGGGGAAATTCTTGTTATGGATTTCAGGTTATGATCAGCTGGACGAGCGGGCGCTGGGACAGTATGAGGATGCTCGTCAAGGTCGTTGACATGTGCATTTGAGCCCTTTTATTTCCATTGTTCCATTCGATATGGTTGTTGCCTACTTTCTAAACTTATAGATTGTACTCACGAGTACTTAGGATTTTCTCTACGAATTGTGATTCGTATTCATTGAAGTTATTTATGGTTGTCGATGTTAATTATTCCGCCGGTTGTACCGGGCATGTTATTTGATTTTCATCTGGATGATGTGTGATTTTACTCTGATATTTCGTGTCTAGCCTGGTGGCTCCCATGTAGGGGTCCACGACACTGTAATGTACCTTGAATATCTCAGGGGTGTTACAGAAAAAAGGTATCAGAGCACTAGGTTTATGGATACCTAGGCTTGTCGGTTAATTGGGTCTATTTGAGTTTTGTTTTGCACATTGTCACACCGCTGGCAGCATCTCGGTACTTCCAGTTTTCGTAAGTTTTCCTTACTCGATTCTTTGTTTTCTCGTAACGTAATTCCGTTTCTTGAATTGTGTATGTTTTTCCTCTCTTACTTATCATCGAGTTGCTTTTGCTACCTTTTAACACCAGTATGGATGCTAGAAGAGGCCGTGGTCGTGGTCGTGGCCATGGACACGGCCGGGGACGTGGGGTAGCCGGTGGGGCGGCCACGTCGCATTCTTCAGGAGCTAGGCAACCACGTTGCATTCTTCGGGAGCCGGCAGCACCGGTGACTGACATAGCTATGCTTTTTCTCAAGATGGCGCTGACCTTGGTGTTGCGGCTGTTATGCAACAAATGGTGAACCAAATTGCGGCGATAGCTCAGGCGGTTCAGAACCTGAATCCGGCCTATGCTGTTCGGGACGGAGCTGACCGTTGGCTTCAGGATGTCATCAAGATGCATCCTTCTCAGTTTACGGGAGCCTCAGACCCGATTGGTTGGGAGGGGTGGATCAAGGAGATATCCAAAGTCTTCGTTGCCACCAACTGTCCCGAGGACCGCAAGGTCCCTATTGCCCAGTATTTTCTCACTGGGGACGCTACTGATTGGTGGGAGACCGTTGGGCCTAAGGATCACATTGCTTCATGGGCAGAATTCAAGGACCTGATGGAGACTGAGTATTGCCCGTGGCCGGTTAGGCAGGCTCGAGTCCATGCCTTCTATGATGATCAAATGCGGGATATTCCTGTCTCTCAAGCTATTGCCGATTTCAACAAGGAGTTGGCTACGTGAAGACCCAAGTTGTCGAGGAGAGCGACAAAATTTTTCACTTTTCCAAACGAATGAAACTGTCAATTCGGGACTATATGTCTGGGCTCGTCTGTACTACTTTGAAGGATTATCAGAGTCGAGTTCTTGCCTATGATATGTCTGTGATGGCCAGTGCGGCGGTTCGGGAGAGTAAGAAACAAAAATCCGCCAGAAATTTCTCGGGTCGCAAGGGTGGAGGCCAGCAGAAATCTCAGTCTGCAAATATTCCTGGGGTTGGTTCGGCTCATTTTTCTGGAGGCTATCGAGGTACTGCCAGTGCCTCCGTTCGGGATGCCAGATGCTTAAACTATGGCAAGTCGGGCCATCGGAACCGGGAGTGTCCACGTCCGCCTTTGACTTGTCATACTTGTGGTCAGTCGGGCCACAAGGCTTTCTTTTGTGAGCGGGTATGACAGCTTCTTGGTGCTCCGGCTTCTTTTCCAGCACCTAGAGAGCCGAGTGTGAACCAGGACTCATTTGTTCCGCAGTCTCCACCGAGTGTTAGGCGAGGGGAGAGGTCGGGGTCAGCCCGCTAGAGGGGGAGCTTCCAGTGTCGGCTCCGCCCCTCCACGTATCTATGAGATGAGGAGGGCCGATGATCCAGCGGCCACTGTGGCGATAGGTACCGTTCACATCCATTCTCATCCTGTCAGAGTGCTTTTTGATTCGGGTGCTACGCATTCATTCATCTCTTTGGAGTGTGTACGTCGTTTGAGTCTTGAATGTTTGTCGCCTTGCGAGCCTTTCATCGTTAAAATTCCTAGCGGTGATAGAATCGTTGGCGATCGAGAGGTCCGAGACTGTTCTGTGTTTATTTGTGAGAGGGCTTGGCTCTCTAATCTTATTGTTGTGGGTATTGAGGGTGAGGATTTGATTCTCGGGGATGATTAGCTCGATTGACATGGTGTAATCATGAACTACCGCACGAGGATCATCACCATGCTAGCCGAGGACGGCACCGAGCACTCTTTCACGGGGCTAAAGAGAAACCAAAAGTGTGTTATTAATGCCTTGAAGGCGATGAGACTCCTGCGAAAGGGGTGTACTGGTTATTAGTGCTACGCCTTGAAGGCGGAGAGTGGTGGAGTCGAGATCTCATCGATTCCAGTCGTTAGTGAGTTTCCTGACGTTTTTCCTGATGAATTACTGGGGTTGCCGTCGGACCGTGAGGTCGAGTTCGCTATAGAGTTAGAGCCGTGTGCGGCCCCGATTTTGAAGGCGCCATATCGCATGGCACCTTCAGAGATGGCCTAGCTGAAGAAGCAGTTGAGTGAGATTCTTGAGTCGGGGTATATTCGACCGAGCGCTTCGCCTTGGGGCGCACCGGTCCTGTTTGTGCGGAAGAAGGATGGTTCACTGCGTCTGTGTATCGATTATCGCGAGCTAAACAAGGTGACCATCAAGAACAAGTATCCTCTACCGAGGATTGATGACTTGTTCGATCAGTTGCAGGGAACTGTGGTATTCTCGAAGATCGACTTGAGATCGGGGTACTATCAGCTTCAGGTGAAGGAGTCTGACGTTCCGAGAACAGCTTTTCAGACGAGATACGGACACTATGAGTTTGTAGTTATGCCTTTTGGGTTAACTAATGCACCGGAGGTGTTCATAAAGTTGATGAAAAAGGTATTTATTGAGTATTTGGATAAGTGTGTCATCGTCTTCATTGACGATATTCTTATTTATTCGAGGAACCAGAAAGAGTATGCCTATCATTTGCGAGTAGTGTTAGACATTTTGAGGACCGAGCAACTCTATGCAAAGTTCTCGAAATGTGAGTTCTGGATGAAGGAAGTGATGTTTCTAGGTCACGTGATTTCAGCCGAGGGGGTCCGTGTGGATCCGCAGTAAGATGAGTCAGTGTTGGATTGGGCACCGCCCAAGAATGTGAAGGAGGTCCGTAGTTTCTTGGGTTTGGATGGCTACTACCGTAGGTTCATCGAGGGTTTCTCGAAACTAACTCGGCCACTTACGTAGTTGCTCCAGAAGTCCGAGAAGTTCATCTGGAACGACGAGAGGCAGTCGAATTTTGAGGAGCTAAAGAGACGTTTGACTTCAACCCCGATTTTGGCGTTGCCATGTGGCAAAGAGGGTTATGCCGTTTAAGTGATGCTTCGGGTCAGGGTCTTGGGTGCATGTTGATGCAGCACGGCAAGACTATCGTGTTTGCGTCGAGACAGTTGAGGCCGTATGAGCTTAACTACCCTACTCACGATTTGGAGTTAGCGTTAGTTGTTTTTGCGCTCAAGATTTGGCGTCACTATCTTTTTGGCTCTGCATGTCAGATTTTTATCGATCATAAAAGTTTGAAGTACATATTTACTCAGCGGGAGTTGAATATGAGGCAGAGGAGGTGGTTAGAGTTGATTAAGGATTATGACCTCGAAATCCTTTATCATCCGGTCGAGGCGAACGTCGTGGCTGACTCCTTGAGTCGGTAACCGGTTGCGTTGCGGACGCTTGAGATCCTTACATCTCAATCTAAGCTTCAGCGGGATTTGATTGAGTTGAGTGTTGAGATTTCGTTGCCTGGAGCCGTAGGGCAACTTTGTGCTTTAGAGATTTCGTCGTCTCTGATCGATGAAATTAAATTGAAGCAGCTGGAGGATCCGATGATTGTTCAAATCCGAGAGAACGTTCTTAAGGGAAAGTCTCCTGGGTTTGTGATTCATGAAGAAGGGGTATTGAAATTCCAGAGTCGTCTATGCGTACCGAACGACTCGGAATTGAGGCAGAGTATTTTGCGTGAGGCCCATGCCATGCCTTACTCAGTTCATCCTGGTTCGAGTAAGATGTACAAGGACCTAAGAAGGAATTTTTGGTGGAATGATATGAAGGAGGGGGTCACACAGTTTGTAGCGAGATGTTTGACTTGTCAGCAGGTCAAAATCGAGCATCAGCGACCGGCTGGTTTATTGCAGTCGCTTCCCGTTCCGGAATGGAAATAGGAAGATATTTCGATGGACTTCATCACGAGTTTGACGAGATCGAGGTCGTGAATGAATATGGTTTGGGTGAATATTGATCTTCTGACCAAGTCGGCACATTTTCTGGGCATCAAAGATACTTGGGACCTGGAGATGTTGGCTCGTGTGTTTTATTGCGCAGATTGTGAGGCTTCACGGTACTCCGAAGTCTATTGTTTCGGATTGGGATGGCCATTTTGTATTGCACTTTTGGCAGGCGGTGCATAAGGCATTGGGTACTCGTTTGCGTTTGAGTACCTCTTTTTGTAGGTCACAAGTCGTCCAAGAATAAGTCTAGAGGGGGGGGGGTGAATAGACTTATTGAAACTCTTAAACTCTTTTCTTCGAAGAGTGAGTTTCTCAGCTGATAGATATGCGGAAATCAGCTGATGACGAAAACAAAACTAAGCAATAGAACAGTAAAGTATGAATGCAATAGTTAAGTGTGATGCTGAAAACAGTAAAACACGCAGGCAATTTATAGTGGTCTCAGAGGTGGGGTAATCCTCTACTAATCTACTTTCTCCAAACCAGTTGGAAATGAATCCACTATAATTCTCAACCAGTGATAAATATTACAGTGATTCTTTTACTTAGCAACAACTTCCAACCAGTGGAAATCCCGTCGTTGCAACTCCTATTTGATTGTCTAGCACCACTTGATTCTTCAAATCCTCGGATGCCTATCAGTCTCGCAACTTCAACCAGTGAAGTACCCCGAACTCAGGTTTTAAGACAAGAGTGTTTGTGTTCTCCAACTAAGAGCTTTCTTCAAATAAGAACTTCGAGTACTGCTCTTTTCACGATGCTATATGATTGCTTTGATTGCTTTGATAAGTTTGATCGCTTGAGAGTTTTATTCGCATCGTACTGCTCAACTTCAAATCTTCAGATATATATATAAGTGACGATCCTTGAGCATACTTCATAGCCGTTGCAAATCTTGTAATAAATCCGTCCGTTGGAGAGAGATACTTCATTATTTTTTCTTTCTGAACGTTGCAAGGCTGGATTCCCATATTTTAATCCATCTTTCGACCGTTGTGAAGACTTCCATGTGAGGCGCCGAATCTTTTAAATATAATAAGATTAAAGTCTTCAGTGGTAGGTCTGGATGAATTATTTAATTCATATCCTTTGCGGGAATCTCTCCAATTTGTCTCTTCACGCTTGCATGTGACTTTCCGTAAATATTGTCTATTCGACGCATGCTGACGTGGACTTGGAGTACTTGGGTGATCTTTTATAAGTCAAGCTGTCTGATGTCCAGTCAACTTCTCTGCAGTTTGGACTTCTCTGATGATGACTTCTCTGATGTCCTGTTGAGACTTGCCTGATCAGATGACTTGGTTGAAGTCTTCTGTCTTGATGAGTTTTGACTTATCTGTTGGTCAGACTTCAGATGACTTGGTCTGCTGATCACTTGACTGCAGTCTGGTGTACCATCACTGATGAATTTTTGTTTCTCTGATTTAGACTTGACTGTGACTTCGGCTTTACTGCAGTGTTTGGTTTACACTTCTCTGAAGTACTTATCTGTACTTTTGTACTTAGCCGATTTTGAGCCTAACTTAAATGGCCTAAAGAAGATACTTATTTAGTTCTTCTTTACATTTTGCCAAGTATTTCACTTAACATAATTTGGCCTATGGAAGATACTCATCTGGTTCTTCCATACATTTTTTCCATGTAATAAACATTTGAATTACAATAATGACATCATCAAAATCTAACAGTATTCCTAACAAATTCCCCCTATTTTGATGATGACAAAACTTAAGCAAATTATTCAAATGAACAGGTCTGCACTTGAGTGCTAGACACAAACTAAAATCAGTCAAGTTTTGGGATAACTGGGGATTGTCGTTCAAAAGACTGTTATATTAATTTTTCTGTATTGTTTTACAAGTACATGGCTTTCAATGATCAAAACAAATATAGGAAAATTACAAGTACAAAATTTACATAAAAAATATGAGCACAAACAAATCATCTGCCTCGGCCTCTGCCTCTGCGGATAGGTTGCTTGGCAGGTCTGAGAATCTTAGCTCCAATTGGCCTTCTCTTGATGGGGTCTAGGCCGTATTTTCTTCTGACAACGAGGGCAGCAAAGTATTGTTCTTCTTGGGAAGAGAACTTATGCTCGTCACACAACCTCTTTATCTTCCTTTGCAGCGCTAACTCATCCAATTCAATATTTTCCAAAGTGGGGGGATCTTTAGGCCTGAAGGGAGGAATCATGGGGTATGCATTACATCCCTTTGCAAGTTTTAGTAGGATGGCCCAGAGCTTTGGATGTGCTTATTCCATAAAGCTAATAAAAGTCTGTTGTGGGGAGCAATTTTTATCCTGGAGTAACTCCCAGATATAAAAATGTCTGATGAACTTTTTCTTTGTAGATCCCCACATAGGTGCAGCTTCGACAGGAAGGAAATCTTCAACAAACCACAACTCTTTGCCTTCCCATTCTAGTGTAGGCTCGTCCCCAATTCTGGTCCTCCTTCTTTTGGCTGCAGGCTGATCACCAGTCTGCTCTTGGTCAGCTTCTTCCTTCCTCTTTGCAGATGATGTCCCAGTTGTAATTAATTGGACATCTTGCTTCTTTTTCGTCATCACCTCCTCAACTCCTCTTACTTCCCTCTGCCTGCTTCGTTCCCCCTGTAACCTCTCTTCCCCCTTTTTGCCAGCATCAACCAGGATGGTCAATTGCTGCTCCACTCTATGCATCCAGTCAGACATGCCAATGGGCATTCTGTTGTTTGTAGGAGGAGGTGGTTGAGGGATATTCCGCTGCAGCAAGGTATCTATCTTGGCATTAATGGACTGCAGGGCAGGAGTGATTTGTGAGGAAAGCAGCTCTCCAACAGTGTCTTTTACAATTTGTCGGATCAACTCAGTCATCACAGGTGAAATGTGTGATGTTTGCAGAGAGTGCTCTCCTGAGCCTTCGACGCCTGCAGGTGGGTGTGCGGATGACCCACCTGTCTGCAGACTCCTGTCTAGAGGTGGCTTACCAGATGGGGTCTGCTCTGGGGTCCCCGATCTGTCATCCTCAGCTAGGTCTGCATCTAGGCTGGTATAGCGGGCAGGTGCCCCAGCCTTGTCTGATTCAGCTACTATTTCTGCCTCTGCTTCTTTTTCCTCCTCTTTTTCTCCTTCCTCCTTTTCTTCTCCTTTTTCTTCCTCTTCATCATGCTCCTTTTCTTTTTCTTTTTCAACCTCCTTTTCTCCACCATCATCATTACCATCATCATCATCATCATCATTTTTGTCTTCATCATCATCATCCTTTTTATCATCATCATCCTTTTTATCATTATTTTTATCATCATCTTCTTTTTCCTCTTCTTCATCCTCCTGATCAATTTCCTCTCCTTCTTCTTCTCCTTCATCCTCCAATTCCACAGTCTTTTCGACTCGTTCTCCAGATTGTTTTTCGACTAAGATATTTTCTTCTTCTCTTTCTTCCTGTCTCTCCTCTTCATACTCAACAAAAATAAATTCTTCTTTTTCAACTTCTTCCTCCACTAACTCTTCTATCCTTATCTCTTTCTCTTCAACTACTCCTTCTTCATCAATAGATCCATCAAGAATACTGTACATAATAAGTATGGATAAATTGGTCTATGTGGGTTTTAAAATTGGACATGAACCAATTTTCCTGAAGCAACAAAATCGCATCTGACTCATTGCAAAACTGCATCAGCGCTTCTTCAGTAGCCTGGGGATACTCCCAGCTACTCACCTCAACGTAAGATTGCAGTTGAGTGAATGAAAGTGATTTTAAAATTTCCCATTCCTCATAAATATGTACAAAGGAATGTTTTAGAGCATGAGGTTTTACCAATTTGAGCTGCTCTATGGACAAGCTGAAGATAATGTTTGCCAAGCAGGTTCAAGTTGTAGTTTGCTTCGGGTATGTGAATGATTAACCCTGCTTCTTATTCTTCTGACATGAACTGGGGAGTGAGAAGAGGGACAATCTGGGTCTCCAGGCTGGCAGGAGCAGGCTGGTCTTTTATATGAATAGGTTCAGGAGTGGATAAGGACTTAGGCTGCTCTTCTTCATCAAATTCCAATCGCCTGGGCCTCTTGGGAGAGGGTTCTGGTGAGGAGTGAATGATTGATGGTTCTCCAGGGGCAGGTCCCATTCTTTTGAAACGGAGGGCGATAGGAGTGTTGTCTGACTCAGTTTCAGACTTGGCTGTAGGTGAGTTGCGGGCTGCAGCTTGGTGATCCTCCGACTCTTCTGAGCTCACAGGGTATCTGTAGGTATACGGCTCCTCAGGCATTTCTCTTAATAGCTGAACCAATTTTCGCTCTCCACCCAATCGCCTTAGGGTTTCTTGGTCCAAATGACCAAGTCTCTTATTGATGTGGAAAGGGTCTGCACTTCCCTTTACCACACCGAGCTTCTCCAGCATCCAACTTATCTACATCCCGAACGCAAGCTTTGATTTGAACTTCTTCTCCTCGACTATCCACTCAGACTTATTCACCTCCCACACTAATTGACGAAAAATGTAGTCAGCCCAGTCAATTAGCTCAGCTTGAATTAGTGCTCCTAGCACCATGAACTTGGCTGATGATAATTGATCATAGCTGCCCGCCATCCCCATCACTATTTTGTTGGTGATGTCCAACACATAGCGATATTCTTTTTTCAATTCGCTCCTTTTGGCAGTCAGCTTCAATTTAGAGGGCTGTTCGACGGTTTTGATTCTCATCCACGTGTCGGCTGCGTTCTGTTTCAAGGCTTCGACAACCATGCCGCGGGATTTCATCCCTAAGATTTTTCTGATTGTCTCCGGCGTGATATCCACTTGTCTTCCAAAGATTGTGCTCCGAATGCCCAATTCGAGAACTATGGCTTCCCGGTAAAAGGCAATAACAGCCTCCTTGTAGAGATATTGGGGGCTGATATCTAGGAATGGGTAGATCCCATTCGTCTTCATCGCTAGGATAAGGTAACACACGTCATTCTCCAGATTGGCTTCAAGAAGTCCTTCGAAATCGACGACCAGTGAAAAGATGATCTGGTCCTTCACCGCATTGAGGTTAACTCCATCAAAGTAAGATTCCATTTCTGCACAGTTAAAGATTTCTGAGTGTATGTAGAGTTCGTACGAATTTCTGCTCTGAAGAATTAGGGTTTTGCGATGTTGAATAAGGTAAAGTGAAAAGGCTTTTCCCGTCTTTAAAAAGAAAATGAAACGACGTTTGCAATTAAATATTCATTTATTTTAAACGGTGGTCCACCTTTTGAGGCTTTTTAAAATTCATATTAGTAATCGGTGGTCCAGTTTTTGAAAAAATTGAAAATAGACGGTTGGATTTTAATTGGTCATAGTGGAGGTCAATTGAACGCGTGGTTACCACGTGTATTTTAAACATATAGTATTATACCACTTGTGATCCAAATAGTAATATGATATTATACAAATAGCAGATAATAATATAATATTCAGAAGTCGGTCAGGTATAAAAAACTTAGCTGGTTATTTGTTTGACTCTTCGCTTCGCATCAGGTGAGTTGACTCCTTTGACTTCTCGTCTGTGGTTTGATCATCTAAGTTCCTTCGTCTGTCCTTCGTCTTCTTGTCTGCATCAGGTAGAGGCTGATTCCTGTGACAGCTTAGTCCGTCCTTCGTCTGATCTGCTTCAGCTAGCTTTTTCATCTGTACTAGATTCCCAATCTAGTAATCCAAGTTCTCTGCTCAGCTCCAAAAACCTTTCTTCTGGCAAAGGTTTGGTGAAAATGTCAGCAATTTGGTAGTGTGTGTTGACTCTTTCAACTCTGACTCTCTGGTTAAGCACGTGATCTCTTATGAAGTGATGCTTAACATCAATGTGCTTTGTCCTTGAATGCAATACCGGGTTGTTGGTTATTGCAATAGCACTATTGTTGTCACACCAAATTGGCACTTCATTGGCAATAATGTTGCAGTCCCTTAGCCGTTGTCTGATCCATAAAATCTGGGCACAACAACTACCTGCAGCTAGGTATTCTGACTCTGTTGTGGAGATAGAGTTAGAAACCTGCTTCTTGCTAAACCAGGATATCAGTCTGGTTCCTAGGAATTGGCACGTTCCACTAGTGCTTTTCCTATTTATTTTGCATCCTGCGAAATCTGCATCTGAGTATCCTGATAGCTCGAAGTTATCATCCTTAGGGTACCATAGTCCAACATTGACTGTAGACTTAAGGTATTTGATTATTCTCTTGGCTGCATCTTGGTGAGACTGCTTTGGCTTGGATTGAAATCGTGCGCATACTCCTACGGATTAAGATATATCTGGTCTGCTTGCAGTGAGGTATAGCAATGATCCAATGAGTCCTCTGTAGTGGGTTGAATCCACTGATATGCCTCCCTCTTCTGCATCTAGATGAGTGCTTGTGCTCATAGGAATTATTGCTGGTTTGGCTGATTTCATTCCAAATCTCTTGATTAGATCTCGGGTATATTTGGTTTGATTGATGAAAATTCCATTTTCCATCTGCTTGACTTGTAATCCAAGAAAGAAGTTAAGCTTTCCCATCATACTCATCTCAAATTCTCCTTGCATGAGATTTGAGAATTTCTCACACAGCTCTGGGTTGGTTGAGCTAAATATGATGTCATCCACATATATCTGAACTAGTAATATGTGGCCTTCGTGCTCCACTCTGAATAGGGTCTTGTCCACTTTCCCTTTGCAGAAACCGTTCTTCTCAAGGAATACAGATAAGGTTTCATACCAATCTCTTGGTGCCTGCTTGAGTCCATATAGAGCTTTCAATAGCTTGTAGACTTTGTCTCCTTTGACAAATCCTGGGGGTTGCTCCATATAGACTTCTTCTTCTAGGATTCCATTAAGGAAAGCACTCTTTACATCCATCTGATAGACTTCAAAGTCCTTGAATGCAGCATATGCGAGGAATAGTCTGATGGCTTCTAATCTTGCAATAGGTGCATAGGTTTCATCAAAATCTATTCCTTCACACTGTGTATAGCCTTTAGCAACAAGTATGGCTTTATTCCTAACAACAGCTCCATCTTCGTCGCATTTGTTTTTGTACACCCATTTGGTGCCAATAACCTTCTTATGATGCAGTGCATGCATTAGTTCCAAACATTATTCCTTTCCATCTGATTGAGCTCCTCTTGCATTGCATTGATCCAAGAGTAGTCTTCCAGGGCTTGCTCTGTTGTCTTGGGTTCTATCTGAGACATAAAGCATGAAAACATTGACATTCCTACGGGCAGAATAGACTGTCTTGTCTTGACTCCATCAGTTAGCTTCCTAATGATCTGTTGGATAGGGTGATCTTTGAGCCACTTAGGAATGTCTTCTTCTTCAGGGTCTGTTCCCCCTGTAGATTTGCTTTGGTGGATTTCCTCTCTCTCTGCATCAGCTTGGATCTAATCTCCTTAGTCTGCAACTGGATCAGCTACCGTCTTGTCATCTGCAGGTTGGGATCTGGTCTGATCTGCAGATGGGTCTTTATCAGCTAAAGTTTGGTCTTTATCAGCAGCAACTAGATCAGGTAGGTTTGGTGTTCCTGTCTGATCTGCTGTTGGGTCTTCATCAGCTACAGATGGGTCTTCATGCTTATCTGCAGGTGAGTCCACCATCCCTGTGTCATGAACAATGACTTCTTCTAGGGTTACGGATTTGAGCTTATCCTCAATTAATCACTTGTTTCCTATACTCAACGGTAGATTCATCAAGTACAACATGAGGTGTTTCCTCCACAACTAAGGTTCTTTTGTTAAAAACTCTATATGCCTTGCTTCTTTGTGAATATCCCATAAAGAGACCGTCATCAGTTTTAGCATCAAAGGCATTTAGTTGGGTTTTACCATTGTTGTGGATGAAACACTTACAACCAAAAATATAAAAATAAGCAACTGTAGGTGTTCTGCCATTCCAAACCTCATAGGGAGTTTTGCCATGTCTCCCTACTATCATACTCCTGTTCTGAGTGTGGCATGCTGTGTTGACAACTTCAGCCCAGAACCTCTTGGGCAGGTCTGCTTTTGCAATCATGGACCTGGCTGCTTCCTTTAAGGTTCTATTTCTTCTTTCGGCAACACCATTCTGCTAGGGGGTCCTGGCTGTAGAAAGCTCATACTGGATTCCATTCTGATCGCTGTAATCAGTGATCGCCTTGTTGAGAAATTCACCTCCTCTATCTGATCTGATCTTGATGATTGAGATGGATTTCTCATTTTGGATCCTTCTCAGCATCTCAGGTAACTTGGTCAAGGTTTCACTCTTCTTATACAGAAAGATAATCCATGTGAACCTTGAGTAGTCATCCACTACTACTAGAGCATGTAGGCTGGATTGGCTTGAGTGATGCTTTGGTCTGCTTTCCTTTCTGACATGCATCACAGAGAGCTTCCTTCTTGAATGCTTCTTCTAGAAGTCCTCTGACCATCTTTTGAGAACTAATCTTGTTGATGGCTTTGAAATTTAGATGACATAATCTTTTGTGCCACAGCCATCCATTCTCAGCTATTGTCTTAGATAGAAAACAGGTATTAGGGGTTCCTGTGTTCCAATCTATCATGTAGACGTCTCTCCTTCTGAATCCTTGTAGCTTCACCTCTCCAGATAGGATATCTATCACCATACATTTCCAAATGGTGAAGACCATTAGGTTTTTCTCATCACAGAACTGACTTATGCTCAGGAGATTATACTTGAGCCCTTTGACATAATGAACTTTGGATATAGTGATATTTCCTCGGTGAAGCTCTCCAAATCCTTTTGTTTGCCCTCTAGATATATCTCCAAAGGTTACGTCTAGACCTCTTTCTTTGGTATAATTCATCATCACCTTCTTGTTCCCGGTCATGTGCCTTGAGGATCCAAAATCTACAAACCATTCTTCACCTCCAATGTTTGAATTTGTGGAGATGTGGTAGTAGTCCTTCCACCTTTTCTACAATCAGACAAGCAGAGATTTAGGTACCCAAATCTGTGTGGGTCCTTGGGGGTTAGTTGGTTTCCTGGAGAACTAGTTTCTCCTGGGATTGTGAAAGTTGCTGTTATTACCCCTATAAGGTGTGTAAGTTCTAGGCCTATATCCTCTGTTAGGATTGTGTACCGGATATGCCTCATAAAACTGGTGGTGTGGGCTATGCCTAAATATTGGCTGAGACCATTTGTTAAATCTTTGAGGTCTCCACACCTGTTCGTTTTGGAAATTAGGATTACCTTTAGGTTTCCATTTGCCCCTCCCATCTTGAAATCTGTTTTTGGGGAGTCTTTGATAATAGTGGGCATGTTGTCTGGGCTGCTACTTCTGCCTTGGCCATTGCCTAGTCTCATGTCTAGGTGGCTGCCTTGTATACCTTGGCTGCAGCCTAGACCTGTGACTTGGTTGTTGCCTATTTTGAAATACAGGTTTGTATATTGGCTCAGCAGTCGAGACAATTGTTTCTCCCTTGATGAAAGTGGTTTTAGAACTAGAGGGAGTGTGTGGGTCATATCCAAGGCCTGATCTGGAATATAATGGCCTTTTATTTGTACACAATTCGTTCAGGGTTAGAGATGCCTTCAGGGATATTATTTCCTTCGCCTGATTTTTACTTAGCTGAGTCAGTTTTGCAAACTCAGCTTTTACATGAGCAAGTGCAGCTGATTTTTCACTATTTAAAATAGTTAATCGTTTTATCTCAGCTGTGGTATTATCAGCCTGGTTTTTAGAGTTAGCTGCAGCCTGTTTTTCAAGATCAGCTTTGGTTTTATTAAATTCTAGGCTGAGTTTTTCAAAGTCATTTTTCAGCTGCCCATTCTCATCTTGCAGCTGGTTCCTCTCGGCTGATACAATTTGGTGTGCAGTTTTTAATCTCTCAAAATCTTTTAGAAGCTGATTTACAGACTCGTGTAAGTCCATGTCTTGTGACATGTCTGAGCTGTTATTATTTGAAGCTGAGGGTTTAGATGTTATCTCTTCATCAGCTAGGTTGTCCATTAGACAATCATATTCTTCATCATCATCAGAGAAGAATCCGCTGCTTGATTCTACTCGCTCTTGATCTTCTCCAATGAAGGCCTTCCTTCGGTCTTCTTTTCTGCTCACCTCCTTCTTGCTCTCGTCCTTCTTGAGATCAAGACAGTCAAATTGAATGTGTCCTGTCTTGTGGCAATTATAACATTCCACCTTCCAGCTTCCAGCTTCTTGATTTCTCCTGGGGTTCTCCTTATAATTCTTTTTGTATTTGGAGTAATTCTTTCTGAAGTTGCTGAACCTTTGCATTATGAACGCCATTTCTTAAAAATCAAGTGGATTTGGAGGTTTTAGATCAGGTAGGCTCTTGGCGGGGGACTCGGCTGCAAAGGCTATTCCCTTTTCTGCAGGCTCGGTAGATGATGAACTTGGAAGTTCAAACTCATAAGCCTTTAGATCAGAAAACAGCTCTTGGATCTTTATTTTGTTGAGATCCTTGGATTCTCTCATGGCCACTGCCTTCATACTCCATTCAGGATTGAGAGATCTTAAGACCTTCAGCGCCATCTCCCTGTTCCCATATGATTTTCCCAGGGAGTTAATCTCATTGATAATTTGAGTGAACCTTGCGTCCACTTGGTCTATGGATTCGCCATTCTTCATTTTGAAGTTGTCAAATTTTTGAGTAGCAATTGACAACTTGTTTTCTTTTATCAGCTCGGTTTCCTCACACATTAAGGCTAATGTGTCCCAGATTTCTTGATCTTGACCATTGTTGATTTGTCAAGGGTTTGGTACATCACGTCTCTGGCCCGGTTGTCAAGGTTGTCCAGCTTTCTTTCTTCAATGGTCAGCTCCGTCCTCTTCTTTGGGATCTTCTATGGCTTCCCAACTGCAATCTCCTTAGGAGTGTTGTCTTTCTCGAAGGTGAAGGGACCGTCCTCTATGATGCACCACATGTCGTCATGGATTGAAGATAGGTGTGCTTGCATCCTTATCTTCCAAAGATCATACTCGTCAACTGAAAAAACAGGTAATCTAGAGTGCATATGTTCCATTTCTAAGATGAGCTTAAAATATATCCTCGATATATGGATCTGGTTCTTGAAATATTGAACCAACCGCTCCGATACCACTTGTAGGTCACAAGTCGTCCAGGAATAAGTCTAGAGGGGGGTGAATAGACTTATTGAAACTCTTAAACTCTTTTCTTCGAAGAGTGAGTTTCTCAGCTGATAGATATACGGAAATCAGCTGATGACGAAAACAAATATAAGCACTGGAACAGTAAAGTATGAATGCAACAGTTAAGTGTGATGCTGAAAACAGTAAAACACGCAGTCAATTTATAGTGGTATCAGAGGTGGGGTAATCCTCTACTAATCGACTTTCTCCAAACCAGTTGGAGATGAATCCACTATAATTCTCAAAAAGTGATAAATATTACAGTGATTCTTTTACTTAGCTACAACAACTTCCAACCAGTGGAAATCCCGTCGTTGCAACTCCTCATTGACTGCCTAGCACCACTTGATTCTTCAAATCCTTGGATGCCTATCAGTCTCGCAACTTCAACCAGTGAAGTACCCCGAACTCAGGTTTTAAGACAAGCGTGTTTGTCTTTTCCAACTAAGAGCTTTCTTCAAATAAGAACTTCGAGTACTGCTCTTTTCACAATGCTATATGATTGCTTTGATTGCTTTGATAAGTTTGATCACTTGAGAGTTTTGTTCGCATCGTAGTGCTCAAATTCAAATCTTCGGATATATATAAGTGTCGATCCTTGAGCATACTTCATAGTTGTTGCCAATCTTGTAACAAATCCGTCCGTTGGAGGGAGAGACTTCATTGTTTTTTCTTTGTGAACGTTGCAAGGCTGGATTCCCATATTTTAATCCATCTTTCGACCGTTGTGAAGACTTGCATGTGAGGCGCCGAATCTTTTGAATATAATAAGATTAAAGTCTTCACTGGTAGGTCTGGATGAATTATTTAATTCATATCCTCTGCGGGAATCTCTCCAATTTGTCTCTTCACGCTTGCATGTGACTTTCCGTAAATATTGACTATTCAACGCATGCTGACGTGGACTTGGAGTACCTAGCTGATCTCTTATAAGTCAAGCTGTATGATGTCCAGTCAACTTCTCTGCAGTTTGGACTTCTCTGACGATGACTTCTCTGATGTCCTGTTGAGACTTGCCTGATCAGATGACTTGTCTGAAGTCTTCTGTCTTGATGAATTTTGACTTATCTGTTGGTCAGACTTCAGATGACTTGGTCTACTGATCACTTGACTGCAGTCTGGTCTACCATCACTGATGAATTTTTGTTTTTCTGATTTAGACTTGACTGTGACTTTGGCTTTACTGCAGTGTTTGGTTTACACTTCTCTGAAGTACTTATCTGTACTTTTGTACTTAGCCGATTTTGAGCCTAACTTAAATGGCCTATAGAAGATACTCATTTGGTTCTTCTTTACATTTTGCCAAATATTTAACTTAACATAATTTGGCCTATGGAAGATACTCATCTCGTTCTTCCTTACATTTAATAAATATTTGAATTACAATAATGACATCATCAAAATCTAACAAGTATTCCTAACACTTTTCACCCTCAGTCAGATGGACAGTCGGAGCGCACTATCCAGACGTTCGAGGATATGTTGCGTGCTTGTGCTCTCGACTGGAGCAATGTCTGGAAGGAGCATTTGCCATTGATCGAATTCACGTACAACAATAGTTAGCACGTGTCGATTCAGATGGCACCGTATGAGGCGCTTTATGGGTGGCGTTGTCGATCCCCAATTTGTTGGAATGAGGCGTCCGATTTGGTCAGGACCGAACCAGATATCACTTTAGATACGAGGCGGAAGGTAAAATTGATTCGAGAACGGATGTTGACTGCTCATAGTCGACAGAAGTCATATGCCGACGTCTGTCGTCGACCTTTGGAGTTTGAGGTGGGAGACCACATTTTGCTAAAAGTGTCGCCGACGAGGGGAGTTTTCCGCTTCGGAAAGAAGGGGAAGTTGAGTCCGAGATTTATTGGACCCTTTGAGATTCTCGAGCAAGTCGGTGATTTGGCATACCGTTTGGCGCTACCTCCCGCCTTGAGTCACGTTCATAGCGTTTCCATGTTTTCCAACTGAGGAAATATGTTCCGGATCCTAGTCACGTCATCGACTATGGTGAGATCGATGTCGCCGAGGATATTACCTTTGAGGAGCGTCCCATAAAGATTTTGGAGCACCGTGAGAAGCGACTGAGGCATAAGACCATTCCTTTGGTCAAAGTGCAGTGGTTGAGGCATGGTGTCGAGGAGGCAACCTGGGAAACCGAAGTAGCATGTGTGCTAGGTACCCCTAGTTGTTTGTTTCCTAAGTTTCGGGACGATACTTATTTTTAGAGGGGTAGAATGTAATATCCGTATTTTTCTTTTCCAGGTATTCTCATTTTTGGTGTATTTTTTGTTTTTAGAAACTCGCTTGTAACCGTTTCGACATTTTGAATCTATTTTATTCTTGGAGTTTCTCCATTTGGACGAATTTCGGAAGTGTTTCGATATTATTCCATCTTATGTCTTGTATTGTTGCATGGACGTTCGATTCTCGTAGAACCCATTCGATTTTTGTAATTTCTTTAGTTTCACGAGTTCGTATGGTTGAGTTGTTCGTGTTGTGAGTTTCGGTTTATTGATCCGACGTCGTATCGTGATTTTCGGACATTTGGCCCGTTTTGTAATTTCCTATAAGTTTAGGGAATTTTACTTACCGTGTTGTTTCTCGGATTCCTCGGTAGTCGGAATTGTATTCTCCTGCAACTTTCAGCTTCGTCGTTGTGAATATTTCTTATCTACGCGTTGAAATCTGTCCTTGTGTTGCGTCTCGTTTTCAGATCGCCCGATGCAGCTAACTTCATTCAGCAGTGTTGAACTGCTGCATGCATAACGTACGTTATGCATGCTTTATTGCGTGCGCTATCGGCACCTTCATAACGTACATTATGGATCATCACTAACGTATGTTATGGCCTTCAGCAGACTGGACAGATTGTTCTGTCCGAACCATTACGTACGTTAACTCTTTATGTTACATACGTAAAAACCATGGTAGCGTACGCTAAACTACCCGGCGTAGCGTACGCTATCGAACCCAGCGTTGTTGGACAGCGAGTCTGCCCAATTTTGCCCAGACCCTTACGTACGTAAAGGCATTGATGTTACGTACGTAAGCCTCTTGTAGCGTACGCTAGCCATCTAATGTAGCATACGATAGCGACCTCAGCGTTTTGGGGCAGACTGTTCTGCCCAGCAATTACGTACGCTAATACTTGAGTGTTAACGTACGTAATGAGCATTACATACGTTAACCAGCTCATGTAACGTACATAACGGAAGCCCAGGTTTTATAAATCGGTAGTTGACCTTCACTTCGGTACTTTCTTCATTTCTTCTCCTCCGACCGAGAGCTGCGATCCAAGTGAGGTTTTGAGCGATTCTTCAAGTTTTGCCCGTGGAAATCCTTGGAGAATCAAGTATTGTGTTCCTAGTGTAGTTTATCATCATCGTAGTCGCCTTCCTCCGTCCGAATCAAGGTAAATCTTCTAAGAACCCTACTTTTGGGTAAATTGGGGGTTGTCGGTCTTATGGTTCGATTCGTCCCGTGTTGTTGATTAATTCATGATGAATATGATTAATCTTGTTGGTATTCTTGGTATTCCTATGGATTCATGGTATATTTCGTGGTATTTTCCTAATCGAGAGGGTTTGGTTGTGGTCCGCCCTCGTTGTTGTTCATGTATGAATATACATGAATCGTAGGCGGGTTTTCGGGTGTATTCCTTTTCCGTATTCGTTTGGAAATGGTTTTGATTGTATTTTTCGAATCGTTAGGTTCGGTTCCGTTGGTTCCTAGCGTTCGTCGATGATTTTCCTTTCCGTTCGTTGCGTCATCAATTATTCAAGGCAAGTATTTTTGGAAACCTTTATGCTTCACATGAAATGGTAATGTATATTGCGTGTGCTTTGCTCACCTCGGGAGGGTCCGATGGGACCTCGAGGAAATCTATGACTTCACTCTGGATTCAGGAGTTTGTTTCGCTAGCCAGCTCGGGAGGGTCCTTAGAGGGCTCGAGTGGGATCAGTGGCTTCGTCTCAGTCCTAGGCGTTGTTGACATGTGCATTTGAGCCCTTTTATTTCCGTTGTTCCATTCGATATGGTTATTGCCTACTTTCTAAACTTATGGATTGCACTCGTGAGTACTTAGGCTTTTCTTTTCGAATTGTGATTCGTATTCATTGAAGTTATTTATGGTTGTCGATGTTAATTATTTCGCCGGCTGTACCGGGCGTGTTATATGATTTTCATCTGGATGATGTGTGATTTTACTGTGATATTTCATGTCTAGCCTGGTAAGTTCCATGTAGGGGTCCACGACACTGTAATATACCTTGAATATCTCGGGAGTGTTACAATCAATACCCTCTGTCCACATAACCACAATATCACACGAGAAACTGTCAAAAGATAATTAACATCTAAAACTGAAATCCAGCGTCTCCGTAATGAGGACTCTCACAACAAGTGCATTCCGGACGACTTAACGTTCACACCCCCAACTTTGTCACAATTTTGAGCATTATTGACCAAATAATAATGCCAACATCACTACATACCTCTGAACCGACGATTAGGAAATCAACAAGTCGAAAGCAAGAGCCATGTTTCGAGTAAATTTTTGGTAGACCTCATTTGAGTTTTCAAAATCAAATTTCACATTTTGAAAATTTGCAATGCAAGGTGAAAATAAAATATAAGTAGTTTAAATTTTCAAAATTTTTTGTCTCGAGGTCATTATACGAAAATCAAACCTTTTTCCTTTCTTGTAGAATGTTTTAAAATAAATTTTACGTGACTCTTCAAAAATAATTAAACTCTGAAATATCACATTTAGAAACTTTCCTTGCGGGATCACACCAAGCCATTACTTCAATGAAACGATTCACACAATATATATACTCATTTATACACCGGTATCTCTTTTCATTCTAGCACAATAAGAAAATCAAACAAGTATGGAGTACGTATTCACGAGGCACATTTAAACTCCATATAATAACACAGAATCACACAAGCTCGTATAACACAAGACACAACAAAGTAGGGAGACTTACATCCACAGGTCGCAAGAAGATGATGGCTGCACCTCGATACTAATCACGACCGACACCTCAGACGATTGACTTCAACCCCGATTTTGGCGTTGCCATGTGGCAAAGAGGGTTATGCCGTTTATAGTGATGCTTCGAGTCAGGGTCTTGGGTGCATGTTGATGCAGCATGGCAAGACTATCGTGTTTGCGTCGAGACAGTTGAGGCCGTATGAGCTTAACTACCCTACTCACGATTTGGAGTTAGCGTTAGTTGTTTTTGCGCTCAAGATTTGGCGTCACTATCTTTTTGGCTCTGCATGTCAGGTTTTTACCGATCATAAAAGTCTGAAGTACATATTTACTCAGCGGGAGTTGAATATGAGGCAGAGGAGGTGGTTAGAGTTGATTAAGGATTATGACCTCGAAATCCTTTATCATACGGTCGAGGCGAACATCGTGGCTGACTCCTTGAGTCGGTAACCGGTTGCGTTGCGGACGCTTGAGATCCTTACATCTCAATCTAAGCTTCAGCGGGATTTGATTGAGTTAAGTGTTGAGATTTCGTTGCCTGGAGCCGTAGGGCAACTTTGTGCTTTAGAGATTTCGTCGTCTCTGATCGATGAAATTAAATTGAAGCAGCTGGAGGATCCGATGATTGTTCAAATCCGAGAGAACGTTCTTAAGGGAAAGTCTCCTGGGTTTGTGATTCATGAAGAAGGGGTATTGAGATTCCAGAGTCGTCTATACGTACCGAACGACTCGGAATTGAGGCAGAGTATTTTGCGTGAGGCCCATGCCATGCCTTACTCAGTTCATCCTGGTTCGAGTAAGATGTACAAGGACCTAAGAAGGAATTTCTGGTGGAATGATATGAAGGAAGGGGTCACACAGTTTGTAGCGAGATGTTTGACTTGTCAGCAGGTCAAAATCGAGCAACAGCGACTGGCTGGTTTATTGCAGTCGCTTCCTGTTACGGAATGGAAATAGGAAGATATTTCGATGGACTTCATCACGAGTTTGCCGAGATCGAGGTTGGGAATGAATATGGTTTGGGTGAATATTGATCTTCTGACCAAGTCGGCACATTTTCTGGGCATCAAAGATACTTGGGACCCGGAGAAGTTGGCTCGTGTATTTTATTGCGCAGATTGTGAGGCTTCACGGTACTCCGAAGTCTATTGTTTCGGATTGGGATGGCCGTTTTGTATTGCACTTTTGGCAGGCGGTGCATAAGGCATTGGGTACTCGTTTGCGTTTGAGTACCTATTTTTGTGGTCACAAGTCATCCAGGAATAAGTCTAGAGGGGGGGGGGGGGGGTGAATATACTTATTGAAACTCTTAAACTCTTTTCTTCGAAGAGTGAGTTTCTCAGCTGATAGATATGCGGAAATCAGCTGATGACGAAAACAAAACTAAGCAATAGAACAGTAAAGTATGTACGCAATAGTTAAGTGTGATGCTGAAAACAGTAAAACACGCAGGCAATTTATAGTGGTCTCAGAGGTGGGGTAATCCTCTACTAATCCACTTTCTCCAAACCAGTTGGAGATGAATCCACTATAATTCTCAACCAGTGATAAATATTACAGTGATTCTTTTACTTAGCAACAACTTCCAACCAGTGGAAATCCCGTCGTTGCAACTCCTATATGACTGTCTAGCACCACTTGATTCTTCAAATCCTAGGATGCCTATCAGTCTCGCAACTTCAACCAGTGAAGTACCCCGAACTCAGGTTTTAAGACAAGAGTGTTTGTCTTCTCCAACTAAGAGCTTTCTTCAAATAAGAACTTCGAGTACTGCTCTTTTCACGATGCTATATGATTGCTTTGATTGCTTTGATAAGTTTGATCGCTTGAGAGTTTTATTCGCATCGTACTGCTCAACTTAAAATCTTCAGATATATATAAGTGACGATCCTTGAGCATACTTCATAGCCGTTGCAAATCTTGTAACAAATACATCCGTTGGAGAGAGAGACTTCATTATTTTTTCTTTCTGAACGTTGCAAGGCTGGATTCCCATATTTTAATCCATCTTTCGACCGTTGTGAAGACTTGCATGTGAGGCGCCGAATCTTTTAAATATAATAAGATTAAAGTCTTCAGTGGTAGGCCTGGATGAATTATTTAATTCATATCCTTTGCGGGAATCTCTCCAATTTGTCTCTTCACGCTTGCATGTGACTTTCCATAAATATTGTCTATTCGACGCATGCTGACATGGACTTGGAGTACTTGGCTGATCTCTTATAAGTCAAGCTGTCTGATGTCCAGTCAACTTCTCTGCAGTTTGGACTTCTCTGATGATGACTTCTCTAATGTCCTGTTGAGACTTGCCTGATCAGATGACTTGGTTGAAGTCTTCTGTCTTGATGAGTTTTGACTTATCTGTTGGTCAGACTTCAGATGACTTGGTCTGCTGATCACTTGACTGCAGTCTGGTGTACCATCACTGATGAATTTTTGTTTCTCTGATTTAGACTTGACTGTGACTTCGGCTTTACTGCAGTGTTTGGTTTACACTTCTCTGAAGTACTTATCTGTACTTTTGTACTTAGCCGATTTTGAGCCTAACTTTAATGACCTAAAGAAGATACTCATTTGGTTCTTCTTTACATTTTGCCAAGTATTTCACTTAACATAATTTGGCCTATGGAAGATACTCATGTGGTTCTTCCATACATTTTTTCCAAGTAATAAACATTTGAATTACAAGAATGACATCATCAAAATCTAACAGTATTCCTAACAAATTCCCCCTATTTTGATGATGACAAAACTTAAGCAAATTATTCAAATGAACAGGTCTGCACTTGAGTGCTAGACACAAACTAAAATCAGTCAAGTTTTGGGATAACTGGGGATTGTCGTTCAAAAGACTGTTATATTAATTTTTCTGTATTGTTTTACAAGTACATGGCTTTCAATGATCAAAACAAATATAGGAAAATTACAAGTACAAAATTTACATAAAAAAATGAGCACAAACAAATCATCTGCCTCGGCCTCTGCCTCTGTGGATAGGTTGCTTGGCAGGTCTGAGAATCTTAGCTCCAATTGGCCTTCTCTTGATGGGGTCTAGGCCGTATTTTCTTCTGACAACGAGGTCAGCAAAGTATTGTTCTTCTTGGGAAGAGAACTTATGCTCGTCACAAAACCTCTTTATCTTCCTTTGTAGCGCTAACTCATCCAATTCATTATTTTCCAAAGTGGGGGGATCTTTAGGCCTGAAGGGAGGAATCATGGGGTATGCATTACATCCCTTTGCAAGTTTTAGTAGGATGGCCCAGAGCTTTGGATGTGCTTATTCCATAAAGCTAATAAAAGTCTGTTGTGGGGAGCAATTTTTATCCTGGAGTAACTCCCAGATATAAAAATCTTTAATGAACTTTTTCTTTGCAGATCCCCACATAGGTGCAGCTTCGACAGGGAGGAAATCTTCAACAAACCACAACTCTTTGCCTTCCCATTCTAGTGTAGGCTCGTCCCCAATTCTGGTCCTCCTTCTTTTGGCTGCAGGCTGATCATCAGTCTGCTCTTGGTCAGCTTCTTCCTTCCTCTTTGCAGATGATGTCCCAGTTGTAATTAATTGGACATCTTGCTTCTTTTTCGTCCTCACCTCCTCAACTCCTCTTACTTCCCTCTGCCTGCTTCCTTCCCCCTGTAACCTCTCTTCCCCCTTTTTTCCAGCATCAACCAGGATGGTCAATTGCTGCTCCACTCTATGCATCCAGTCAGACATGCCAATGGGCATTCTGTTGTTTGTAGGAGGAGGTGGTTGAGGGATATTCCGCTGCAGCAAGGTATCTATCTTGGCATTAATGGACTGCAGGGCAGGAGTGATTTGTGAGGAAAGCAGCTCTCCAACAGTGCCTTTTACAATTTGTCGGATCAGCTCAGTCATCACAGGTGAAATGTGTGATGTTTGCGGAGAGTGCTCTCCTGAGCCTTCGACGCCTGCAGGTGGGTGTGCGGATGACCCACCTATCTGCAGACTCCTGTCTGCAGGTGGCTTACCATATGGGGTCTGCTCTGGGGTCCCCAATCTGTCATCCTCAGCTAGGTCTGCATCTAGGCTGGTATAGCGGGCAGGTGCCCCAGCCTTGTCTGATTCAGCTACTTTTTCTGCCTCTGCTTCTTTTTCCTCCTCTTTTTCTCCTTCCTCCTTTTCTTCTCCTTTTTCTTCCTCTTCATCATGCTCCTTTTCTTTTTCTTTTTCACCCACCTTTTCTCCACCATCATCCTTATCATCATTATCATCATCATCATTTTTGTCTTCATCATCATCGTCCTTTTTATCATCATCATCCTTTTTATCATTATTTTTATCATCATCTTCTTTTTCCTCTTCTTCATCCTCCTGATCAATTTCCTCTCCTTCTTATTCTCCTTCATCCTCCAATTCCACAATCTTTTCGACTCGTTCTCCAGATTGTTTTTCGACTAAGATATTTTCTTCTTCTCTTTCTTCCTGTCTCTCCTCTTCATACTCAACAAAAATAAATTCTTCTTTTTCAACTTCTTCCTCCACTAACTCTTCTATCCTTATCTCTTTCTCTTCAACTACTCCTTCTTCATCAATAGATACATCAAAAATACTGTACATAATAAGTATGGATAAATTGGTCCATGTGGGTTTTAAAATTGGACATGAACCAATTTTCCTGAAGCAACAAAATCGCGTCTGACTCATTGCAAAACTGCATCAGCGCTTCTTCAGTAGCCTGGGGATACTCCCAGCTACTCACCTCAACGTAAGATTGCAGTTGAGTGAATGAAAGTGATTTT
Organism: Orobanche coerulescens; assembly: GCA_033398695.1. Classification (NCBI taxonomy): domain Eukaryota; kingdom Viridiplantae; phylum Streptophyta; class Magnoliopsida; order Lamiales; family Orobanchaceae; genus Orobanche; species Orobanche coerulescens. The sequence continues at coordinate 48,166,057 of CM065801.1, read as the reverse complement.
AAAATTTCGCATTCCTCATAAATATGTACAAAGGAATGTTTTAGAGCATGAGGTTTTACCAATTTGAGCTGCTCTATGGACAAGCTGAAGATATTGTTTGCCAAGCAGGTTGAAGTTGTAGTTTGCTTCGGGTATGTGAATGATCAACCCTGCTTCTTATTCTTCTGACATGAACTGGGGAGTGAGAAGAGGGACAATCTGGGTCTCCAGGATGGCAGGAGCAGGCTGGTCTTCTATATGAATAGGTTCAGGAGTGGATAAGGACTTAGGCTGCTCTTCTTCATCAAATTCCAATCGCCTGGGCCTCTTGGGAGAGGGTTCTGGTGAGGAGTGAATGATTGATGGTTCTCCAGGGGCAGATCCCATTCTTTTGAAACGGAGGGCGATAGGAGTGTTGTTTGACTCAGTTTCAGACATGGCTGTAGGTGAGTTGCGGGCTGCAGCTTGGTGATCCTCCGACTCTTCTGAGCTCACAGGGTATCTGTAGGTATACGGCTCCTCAGGCATTTCTCTTAATAGCTGAGCCACTTTCCGCTCTCCACCCAATCGCCTTAGGGTTTCTTGGTCCAAATGACCAAGTCTCTTATTGATGTGGAAAGGGTCTGCACTTCCCTTTACCACACCGAGCTTCTCCAGCATCCAACTTATCTACATCCCGAACGCAAGCTTTGATTTGAACTTCTTCTCCTCGACTATCCACTCAGACTTATTCACCTCCCACACTAATTGACGAAAAATGTAGTCAGCCCAGTCAATTAGCTCAGCTTGAATTAGTGCTCCTAGCACCATGAACTTGGCTGATGATAATTGATCGTAGCTGCCCGCCATCCCCATCACTATTTTGTTGGTGATGTCCAACGCATAGCGATATTCTTTTTTCAATTCGCTCCTTTTGGCAGTCAGCTTCAATTTAGAGGGCTGTTCGACGGTTTTGATTCTCATCCACGTGTCGGCTGCATTCTGTTTCAAGGCTTCGACAACCATGCCGCGGGGTTTCATCCCGAAGATTTTTCTGATTGTCTCCGGCGTGATATCCACTTGTCTTCCAAAGATTGTGCTCCGAATGCCCGATTTGAGAACTATGGCTTCCCGGTAAAAGGCAATAACAGCCTCCTTGTAGAGATATTGGGGGCTGATATCTAGGAATAGGTAGATCCCATTCGTCTTCATCGCTCCGATAAGGTAACACACGTCATTCTCCAGATTGGCTTCAAGAAGTCCTTCGAAATCGACGACCAGTGAAAAGATGATCTGGTCCTTCACCGCCTTGAGGTTAACTCCATCAAACTAAGATTCCATTTCTGCACAGTAAAAGATTTCTGAGTGTATGTATAGTTCGTACGAATTTCTGCTCTGAAGAATTAGTGTTTTGCGATGTTGAAGAAGGTAAAGTGAAAAGGCTTTTCCCGTCTTTAAAAAGAAAATGAAACGACGTTTGCAATTAAATATTCATTTATTTTAAACGGTGGTCCACCTTTTGAGGCTTTTTAAAATTCATATTAGTAATCGGTGGTCCAGTTTTTGAAAAAATTGAAAATAGACGGTTGGATTTTAATTGGTCATAGTGGAGGTCGATTGAACGCGTGGTTACCACGTGTATTTTAAACATATAGAATTATACCACTTGTGATCCAAATAGTAATATGATATTATACAAATAGAAGATAATAATATAATATTCAGAAGTCGGTCAGGTATAAAAAACTTAGCTGGTTGACTGTTTGACTCTTGACTGCTCTGCATCAGGTGAGTTGACTCCTTTGACTTCTCGCCTGTGGTTTGATCATCTAAGTTCCTTCGTCTGTCCTTCGTCTTCTTCTCTGCATCAGGTAGAGGCTGATTCCTGTGACAGCTTAGTCCGTCCTTCGTCTGATCTGCTTCAGCTAGCTTTTTCATCTGTACTAGATTCCCAATCTAGTAATCCAAGTTCTCTTCTCAGCTCCAAAAACCTTTCTTCTGGCAAAGGTTTGGTGAAAATGTCAGCAATTTGGTAGTGTGTGCTGACTCTTTCAACTCTGACTCTCTTGTTAAGCACGTGATCTCTTATGAAGTGATGCTTAACATCAATGTGCTATGTCCTTGAATGCAATACCGGGTTGTTGGTTATTGAAATAGCACTATTGTTGTCACACCAAATTGGCACTTCATTGGCAATAATGTTGTAGTCCCTTAGCCGTTGTCTGATCCATAAAATCTGGGCACAACAACTACCTGCAGCTAGGTATTCTGACTCTGTTGTGGAGATAGAGTTAGAAACCTGCTTCTTGCTAAACCAGGATATCAGTCCGGTTCCTAGGAATTGGCACGTTCCACTAGTGCTTTTCCTATTTATTTTGCATCCGGCGAAATCTGCATCTGAGTATCCTGATAGCTCGAAGTTATCATCCTTAGGGTACCATAGTCCAACATTGACTGTAGACTTAAGGTATTTGATTATTCTCTTGGCCGCATCTTGGTGAGACTGCTTTGGCTTGGATTGAAATCGTGCGCATACTCCTACGGCATAAGATATATCTGGTCTGCTTGCAGTGAGGTATAGCAATGATCCAATGAGTCCTCTGTAGTGGGTTGAATCCACTGATATGCCTCCCTCATCTGCATCTAGATGAGTGCTTGTGCTCATAGGAATTATTGCTGGTTTGGCTGATTCCATTCCAAATCTCTTGATTAGATCTCGGGTATATTTGGTTTGATTGATGAAAATTCCATTTTCCATCTGCTTGACTTGTAATCCAAGAAAGAAGTTAAGCTTTCCCATCATACTCATCTCAAATTCTCCTTGCATGAGATTTGAGAATTTCTCACACAGCTATGGGTTGGTTGAGCTAAATATGATGTCATCCGCATATATCTGAACTAGTAATATGTGGCCTTCGTGCTCCACTCTGAATAGGGTCTTGTCCACTTTCCCTTTGAAGAAACCGTTCTTCTCAAGGAATACAGATAAGGTTTCATACCAATCTCTTGGTGCCTGCTTGAGTCTATATAGAGCTTTCAATAGCTTGTAGACTTTGTCTCCTTTGACAAATCCTGGGGGTTGCTCCATATAGACTTCTTCTTCTAGGATTCCATTAAGGAAAGCACTCTTTACATCCATCTGATAGACTTCAAAGTCCTTGAATGCAGCATATGCGAGGAATAGTCTGATGGCTTCTAATCTTGCAACAGGTGCATAGGTTTCATCAAAATCTATTCCTTCACACTGTGTATAGCCTTTAGCAACAAGTATGGCTTTATTCCTAACAACAGCTCCATCTTCGTCGCATTTGTTTTTGTACACCCATTTGGTGCCAATAACCTTCTTATGATCTGGTCTGTCTGTTAGTTCCAAACATTATTCCTTTCCATCTGATTGATCTCCTCTTGCATTGCATTGATCCAAGAGTAGTCTTCCAGGGCTTGCTCTGTTGTCTTGGGTTCTATCTGAGACATAAAGCATGAAAACATTGACATTCCTACGGGCAGAATAGACTGTCTTGTCTTGACTCCATCAGTTAGCTTCCCAATGATATGTTGGATAGGGTGATCTTTGAGCCACTTAGGAATGTCTTCTTCTTCAGGGTCTGTTCCCCCTGTAGATTTGCTTTGGTGGATTTCCTCTCTCTCTGCATCAGCTTGGATCTGATATCCTTAGTCTGCAACTGGATCAGATACCGTCTTGTCATCTGCAGGTTGGGATCTGGTCTGATCTGCAGATGGGTCTTTATCAGCTAAAGTTTGGTCTTTATCAGCAGCAACTGGATCAGGTAGGTTTGGTGGTCCTGTCTGATCTGCAGTTGGGTCTTCATCAGCTACAGATGGGTCTTCAGGTTGATCTGCAGGTGAGTCCACCATCCCTGTGTCATGAACAATGACTTCTTCTAGGGTTGCAGATTTGAGCTTATCCTCAATTAATCACTTGTTTCCTGTACTCAACGGTAGATTCATCAAGTACAACATGAGGTGTTTCCTCCACAACTAAGGTTCTTTTGTTAAAAACTCTATATGCCTTGCTTCTTTGTGAATATCCCATAAACAGACCGTCATCAGTTTTAGCATCAAAGGCATTTAGTTGGGTTTTACCATTGTTGTGGATGAAACACTTACAACCAAAAATATGAAAATAAGCAACTGTAACATGAGGTGTTTCCTCCACAACTAAGGTTCTTTTGTTAAAAACTCTATATGCCTTGCTTCTTTGTGAATATCCCATAAAGAGACCATCATCAGTTTTAGCATCAAAGGCATTTAGTTGGGTTTTACCATTGTTGTGGATGAAACACTTACAACCAAAAATATGAAAATAAGCAACTGTAGGTGTTCTGCCATTCCAAACCTCATAGGGAGTTTTGCCATGTCTCCCTACTATCATACTCCTGTTCTGAGTGTGGTATGCTGTGTTGACAGCTTCAGCCCAGAACCTCTTGGGCAGGTCTGCTTCTACAATCATGGACCTGGCTGCTTCCTTTAAGGTTCTATTTCTTCTTTCGGCAACACCATTCTGCTAGGGGGTCCTGGCTGTAGAGAGCTCATACTGGATTCCATTCTGATCGCTGTAATCAGTGATCGCCTTGTTGAGAAATTCACCTCCTCTATCTGATCTGATCTTGATGATTGAGAGGGATTTCTCATTTTGGATCCTTCTCAGCATCTCAGGTAACTTGGTCAAGGTTTCACTCTTCTTATACAGAAAGATAATCCATGTGAACCTTGAGTAGTCATTCACTACTACTAGAGCATGGTTTATGCCACTTAGAGTCCTTGGCTTGATAGGGCCAAATAGATCCATATGAAGTAGATCTATGATCCTTGATGTGAGAGTTGTAGGCTGGACTGGCTTGAGTGATGCTTTGGTCTGCTTTCCTTTCTGACATGCATCACAGAGAGCTTCCTTCTTGAATGCTTCTTCTGGAAGTCCTCTGACCATCTTTTGAGAACTAATCTTGTTGATGGCTTTGAAATTTAGATGACATAATCTTTTGTGCCACATCCATCCATTCTCAGCTATTGTCTTAGATAGAAAACAGGTATTAGGGGTTCCTGTGTTCCAATCTATCATGTAGACATCTCTCCTTCTGAATCCTTGTAGCTTCACCTCTCCAGATAGGATATCTATCACCATACATTTCCAAATGGTGAAGACCATTAGGTTTTTCTCATCACAGAACTGACTTATGCTCAGGAGATTATACTTGAGCCCTTTGACATAATGAACTTTAGATATAGTGATATTTCCTCGGTGAAGCTCTCCAAATCCTTTTGTTTGCCCTCTATATATATCTCCAAAGGTTACGTATAGACCTCTTTCTTTGGTATAATTCATCAGCACCTTCTTGTTCCCGGTCATGTGCCTTGAGGATCCAAAATCTACAAACCATTCTTCACCTCCAATGTTTGAATTTGTGGAGATGTGGTAGTAGTCCTTCCACCTTTTCTACAATCAGACAAGCAGAGATTTAGGTACCCAAATCTGTGTGGGTCCTTGGGGGTTAGTTGGTTTCCTGGAGAACTAGTTTCTCCTGGGATTGTGAAAGTTGCTGTTATTACCCCTATAAGGTGTGTAAGTTCTAGGCTTATATCCTCTGTTAGGATTTTGTACCGGATATGCCTCATAAAACTGGTGGTGTGGGCCATGCCTAAATATTGGCTGAGACCATTTGTTAAATCTTTGAGGTCTCCACACCTGTTCGTTTTGGAAATTAGGATAACCTTTAGGTTTCCATTTGCCCCTCCCATCTTGAAATCTGTTTTTGGGGAGTCTTTGATAATAGTGGGCATGTTGTCTGGGCTGCTACTTCTGCCTTGGCCATTGCCTAGTCTCATGTCTAGGTGGCTGCCTTGTATACCTTAGCTGCAGCCTAGACCTGTGACTTGGTTGTTGCCTATTTTGAAATACAGGTTTGTATATTGGCTCAGCAGTCGAGACAATTGTTTCTCCCTTGATGAAAGTGGTTTTAGAACTAGAGGGAGTGTGTGGGTCATATCCAAGGCCTGATCTGGAATATAATGGCCTTTTATTTGTACACAATTCGTTCAGGGTTAGAGATGCTTTCAGGGATATTATTTCCTTCGCCTGATTTTTACTTAGCTGAGTCAGTTTTGCAAACTCATCTTTTGAGAACTAATCTTGTTGATGGCTTTGAAATTTAGATGACATAATCTTTTGTGCCACAGCCATCCATTCTCAGCTATTGTCTTAGATAGAAAACAGGTATTAGGGGTTCCTGTGTTCCAATCTATCATGTAGACATCTCTCCTTCTGAATCCTTGTGGCTTCACCTCTCCAGATAGGATATCTATCACCATACATTTCCAAATGGTGAAGACCATTAGGTTTTTCTCATCACAGAACTGACTTATGCTCAGGAGATTATACTTGAGCCCTTTGACATAATGAACTTTAGATATAGTGATATTTCCTCGGTGAAGCTCTCCAAATCCTTTTGTTTGCCCTCTATATATATCTCCAAAGGTTACGTATAGACCTCTTTCTTTGGTATAATTCATCAGCACCTTCTTGTTCCCGGTCATGTGCCTTGAGGATCCAAAATCTACAAACCATTCTTCACCTCCAATGTTTGAATTTGTGGAGATGTGGTAGTAGTCCTTCCACCTTTTCTACAATCAGACAAGCAGAGATTTAGGTACCCAAATCTGTGTGGGTCCTTGGGGGTTAGTTGGTTTCCTGGAGAACTAGTTTCTCCTGGGATTGTGAAAGTTGCTGTTATTACCCCTATAAGGTGTGTAAGTTCTAGGCTTATATCCTCTGTTAGGATTTTGTACCGGATATGCCTCATAAAACTGGTGGTGTGGGCCATGCCTAAATATTGGCTGAGACCATTTGTTAAATCTTTGAGGTCTCCACACCTGTTCGTTTTGGAAATTAGGATAACCTTTAGGTTTCCATTTGCCCCTCCCATCTTGAAATCTGTTTTTGGGGACTCTTTGATAATAGTGGGCATGTTGTGCATTTGCTACTTCTGCCTTGGCCATTGCCTAGTCTCATGTCTAGGTGGCTGCCTTGTATACCTTAGCTGCAGCCTAGACCTGTGACTTGGTTGTTGCCTATTTTGAAATACAGGTTTGTATATTGGCTCAGCAGTCGAGACAATTGTTTCTCCCTTGATGAAAGTGGTTTTAGAACTAGAGGGAGTGTGTGGGTCATATCCAAGGCCTGATCTGGAATATAATGGCCTTTTATTTGTACACAATTCGTTCAGGGTTAGAGATGCTTTCAGGGATATTATTTCCTTCGCCTGATTTTTACTTAGCTGAGTCAGTTTTGCAAACTCAGCTTTTACATGAGCAAGTGCAGCTGATTTTTCACTATTTAAAATAGTTAATCGTTTTATCTTAGCTGTGGTATTATCAGCCTGGTTTTTAGAGTTAGCTGCAGCCTGTTTTTCAAGATCAGCTTTGGTTTTATTAAATTCTAGGCTGAGTTTTTCAAAGTCATTTTTCAGCTGCCCATTCTCATCTTGCAGCTGGGTCCTCTCGGCTGTTACAATTTGGTGTGTAGTTTTTAATCTCTAAAAATCTTTTAGAAGCTGATTTACAGACTCGTGTAAGTCCATGTCTTGTGACATGTCTGAGCTGTTATTATTTGAAGCTTAGGGTTTAGATGTTATCTCTTCATCAGCTAGGTTGGCCATTAGACAATCATATTCTTCATCATCATCAGAGAAGAATCCGCTGCTTGATTCTACTCGCTCTTGATCTTCTCCAATGATGGCCTTCCTTCGGTCTTCTTTTCTGCTCACCTCCTTCTTGCTCTCGTCCTTCTTGAGATCATGACAGTCAAATTGAATGTGTCCTGTCTTGTGGCAATTATAACATTCCACCTTCCAGCTTCCAGCTTTTTGATTTCTCCTGGGGTTCTCCTTATAATTCTTTTTGTATTTGGAGTAATTATTTCTGAAGTTGCTGAACCTTTGCATTATGAACGCCATTTCTTCCTCAAAATCAAGTGGATTTGGAGGTTTTAGATCAGGTAGGCTCTTGGCGGGGGACTCGGCTGCAAAGGCTATTCCCTTTTCTGCAGGCTCGGTAGATGATAAACTTGGAAGTTCAAACTCATAAGCCTTTAGATCAGAAAACAGCTCTTGGATCTTTATTCTGTTGAGATCCTTGGATTCTCTCATGGCCACTGCCTTCATACTCCATTCAGGATTGAGAGATCTTAAGACCTTCAGCGCCATCTCCCTGTTCCCATATGATTTTCCCAGGGAGTTAATCTCATTGATAATTTCACTGAACCTTGCGTCCACTTGGTCTATGGATTCGCCATTCTTCATTTTGAAGTTGTCAAATTTTTGAGTAGCAATTGACAACTTGTTTTCTTTTATCAGCTCAGTTTCCTCACACATTAAGGCTAATGTGTCCCAGATTTCTTTGACGTTTTTGCAGTTCTTGATCTTGACCATTGTTGATTTGTCAAGGGTTTGGTACATCACGTCTCTAGCCCGGTTGTCAAGGTTGTCCAGCTTTCTTTCTTCAATGGTCAGCTCCGTCCTCTTCTTTGGGATCTTCTATGGCTTCCCGACTGCAATCTCCTCAGGAGTGTTGTCTTTCTCGAAGGTGAAGGGACCGTCCTCTATGATGCACCACATGTCGTCATGGATTGAAGATAGGTGTGCCTGCATCCTTATCTTCCAAAGATCATACTCGTCAACTGAAAAAACAGGTAATCTAGAGTGCATATGTTCCATTTCTAAGATGAGCTTAAAATATATCCTCGATATATGGATCTGGTTCTTGAAATATTGAACCAACCGCTCCAATACCACTTGTAGGTTACAAGTCGTCCAGGAATAAGTCTAGAGGGGGGTGAATAGACTTATTGAAACTCTTAAACTCTTTTCTTCGAAGAGTGAGTTTCTCAGCTGATAGATATACGGAAATCAGCTGATGACGAAAACAAAAATAAGCACTGGAACAGTAAAGTATGAATGCAACAGTTAAGTGTGATGCTGAAAACAGTAAAACACACAGGCAATTTATAGTGGTATCAGAGGTGGGGTAATCCTCTACTAATCGACTTTCTCCAAACCAGTTGGAGATGAATCCACTATAATTCTCAAAAAGTGATAAATATTACAGTGATTCTTTTACTTAGCTACAACAACTTCCAACCAGTGGAAATCCCGTCATTGCAACTCCTCCTTGACTGCCTAGCACCACTTGATTCTTCAAATCCTTGGATGCCTATCAGTCTCGCAACTTCAACCAGTGAAGTACCCCGAACTCAGGTTTTAAGACAAGCGTGTTTGTCTTCTCCAACTAAGAGCTTTCTTCAAATAAGAACTTCGAGTACTGCTCTTTTCACAATGTTATATGATTGCTTTGATTGCTTTGATAAGTTTGATCACTTGAGAGTTTTGTTCGCATGGTAGTGCTCAACTTCAAATCTTCGGATATATATAAGTGTCGATCCTTGAGCATACTTCATAGCTGTTGCCAATCTTGTAACAAATCCGTCCGTTGGAGAGAGAGACTTCATTGTTTTTTCTTTCTGAACATTGCAAGGCTGGATTCCCATATTTTAATCCATCTTTCGACCGTTGTGAAGACTTGCATGTGAGGCGCCGAATCTTTTGAATATAATAAGATTAAAGTCTTCAGTGGTAGGTCTGGATGAATTATTTAATTCATATCCTCTGCGGGAATCTCTCTAATTTGTCTCTTCACGCTTGCATGTGACTTTCCGTAAATATTGACTATTCAACGCATGCTGACGTGGACTTGGAGTACCTAGCTGATCTCTTATAAGTCAAGCTGTATGATGTCCAGTCAACTTCGCTGCAGTTTGGACTTCTCTGACGATGACTTCTCTGATGTCCTGTTGAGACTTGCCTGATCAGATGACTTGTCTGAAGTCTTCTGTCTTGATGAATTTTGACTTATCTGTTGGTCAGACTTCAGATGACTTGGTCTACCGATCACTTGACTGCAGTCTGGTCTACCATCACTGATGAATTTTTGTTTTTCTGATTTAGACTTGACTGTGACTTTGGCTTTACTGCAGTGTTTGGTTTACACTTCTCTGAAGTACTTATCTGTACTTTTGTACTTAGCCGATTTTGAGCCTAACTTAAATGGCCTATAGAAGATACTCATTTGGTTCTTCTTTACATTTTGCCAAATATTTAACTTAACATAATTTGGCCTATGGAAGATACTCATCTCGTTCTTCCTTACATTTAATAAATATTTGAATTACAATAATGACATCATCAAAATCTAACAAGTATTCCTAACACTTTTCACCCTCAGTCAGATGGACAGTCGGAGCGCACTATCCAGACGTTCGAGGATATGTTGCGTGCTTGTGCTCTCGACTGGAGCAATGTCTGGGAGGAGCATTTGCCATTGATCGAATTCACGTACAACAATAGTTAGCACGTGTCGATTCAGATGGCACCGTATGAGGCGCTTTATGGGCGGCGTTGTCGATCCCCAATTTGTTGGAATGAGGCGTCCGATTTGGTCAGGACCGAACCAGATATCGCTTTAGATACGAGGCAGAAGGTAAAATTGATTCGAGAACGGATGTTGACTGCTCATAGTCGACAGAAGTCATATGCCGACGTCTGTCGTCGACCTTTGGAGTTTGAGGTGGGAGACCACATTTTGCTAAAAGTGTCGCCGACGAGGGGAGTTTTCCGCTTCGGAAAGAAGGGGAAGTTAAGTCCGAGATTTATTGGACCCTTTGAGATTCTCAAGCGAGTCGGTGATTTGGCATACCGTTTGGCGCTACCTCCCGCCTTGAGTCACGTTCATAGCGTTTCCATGTTTTCCAACTGAGGAAATATGTTCCGGATCCTAGTCACGTCATCGACTATGGTGAGATCGATGTCGCCGAGGATATTACCTTTGAGGAGCATCCCCTAAAGATTTTGGAGCACCGTGAGAAGCGACTGAGGCATAAGACCATTCCTTTGGTCAAAGTGCAGTGGTCGAGGCATGGTTTCGAGGAGGCAACCTGGGAAACCGAAGATAGCATGCGTGCTAGGTACCCCTAGTTGTTTGTTTCTTAAGTTTCGGGACGATACTTATTTTTAGAGGGGTAGAATGTAATATCCGTATTTTTCTTTTCCAGGTATTCTCATTTTTGGTGTATTTTTCGTTTTTAGAAACTCGCTTGTAACCGTTTCGACATTTTGAATCTATTTTATTCTTCGAGTTTCTCCATTTGGACGAATTTCGGAAGTGTTTCGATATTATTCCATCTTATGTCTTGTATTGTTGCATGGACGTTCGATTCTCGTAGAGCCCATTCGATTTTTGTAATTTCTTTAGTTTCACGAGTTCGTATGGTTGAGTTGTTCGTGTTGTGAGTTTCGGTTTATTGATCCGACGTCGTATCGTGATTTTCGGACATTTGGGCCGTTTTGTAATTTCCTATAAGTTTAGGGAATTTTACTTACCTTGTTGTTTCTCGGATTCCTCGGTAGTTGAAATTGTATTCTCCTGCAACTTCCAGCTTCGTCATTGTGAATATTTCTTATCTACGCGTTGAAATCTGTCCTTGTGTTGTGTCTCGTTTTCAGATCGCCCGATGCAGCTAACTTCATTCAGCAGTGTTGAACTACTGCATGCATAACGTACGTTATGCATGCTTTATTTCGTGCGCTATCGGCACCTTCATAACGTACATTATGGCTCATCACTAACGTATGTTATGGCCTTCAGCAGACTGGATAGATTGTTCTGTCCGAACCATTATGTACGTTAACTCTTTATGTTACGTACGTAAAGTCCATGGTAGCGTACGCTAAACTACCCGGCGTAGCGTACGCTATCGAACCCAGCGTTGTTGGACAGCGAGTCTGCCCAATTTTTCCCAGACCCTTACGTACGTAAAGGCGTTGATGTTACGTACGTAAGCCTCTTGTAGCGTACGCTAGCCATCTAATGTAGCATACGATAGCGACCTCAGCGTTTTGGGGCAGACTGTTCTGCCCAGCCATTACGTACGGTAATACTTGAGTGTTAACGTACGTAATGAGCATTACATACGTTAACCAGCTCATGTAACGTACATAACGGAAGCCCAGGTTTTATAAATCGGTAGTTGACCTTCACTTCGGTACTTTCTTCATTTCTTCTCCTCCGACCGAGAGCTGCGATCCAAGTGAGGTTTTGAGCGATTCTTCAAGTTTTTCCCGTGGAAATCCTTGGAGAATCAAGTATTGTGTTCCTAGTGTAGTTTACCATCATCGTAGTCGCATTCCGCCGTCCGAATCAAGGTAAATCTTCTAAGAACCCTACTTTTGAGTAAATTGGGGGTTGTCGGTCTTATGGTTCGATTCGTCCCGTGTTGTTGATTAATTCATGATGAATATGATTAATCTTGTTGGTATTCTTGGTATTCCTATGGATTCATGGTATATTTCGTGGTATTTTCCTAATCGAGAGGGTTTGGTTGTGGTCCGCCCTCGTTGTTGTTCATGTATGAATATACATGAATCGTAGGCGGGTTTTCGGGTGTATTCCTTTTCCGTATTCGTTTGGAAATGGTTTTGATTGTATTTTTCGAATCGTTATGTTCGGTTCCGTTGGTTCCTAGCGTTCGTCGATGATTTTCCTTTCCGTTCGTTGCGTCATCAATTATTCAAGGCAAGTAGTTTTGGAAACCTTTATGCTTCACATGAAATGGTAATGTATATTGCGTGTGCTTTGTTCACCTCGGGAGGGTCCGATGGGACCTCGAGGAAATCTATGACTTCACTCTGGATTCAGGAGTTTGTTTCGCTAGCCAGCTCGGGAGGGTCCTTAGAGGGCTCGAGTGGGATCAGTGGCTTCGTCCCGGTCCTAGGCGTTGTTGACATGTGCATTTGAGCCCTTTTATTTCCGTTGTTCCATTCGATATGGTTATTGCCTACTTTATAAACTTATAGATTGCACTCGCGAGTACTTAGGCTTTTCTTTTCGAATTGTGATTCGTATTCATTGAAGTTATTTATGGTTGTCGATGTTAATTATTCCGTCGGCTGTACCGGGCGTGTTATATGATTTTCATCTGGATGATGTGTGATTTTACTGTGATATTTCATATCTAGCATGGTAAGTTCCATGTAGGGGTCCACAACACTGTAATATATCTTGAATATCTCGGGAGTGTTACAATCAGTACCCTCTGTCCACATAACCACAGTATCACACGAGAAACTGTCAAAAGATAATTAACATCTAAAACTGAAATCCAGCGTCTCCGTAATGAGGACTCTCACAACAAGTGCATTCCGGACGACTTAACGTTCACACCCCCAACTTTGTCACAATTTTGAGCATTATTGACCAAATAATAATGCCAACATCACTACATACCTCTGAACCGACGATTAGGAAATCAACAAGTCGAAAGCAAGAGCCATGTTTCGAGTAAATTTTTGGTAGACCTCATTTGAGTTTTCAAAATCAAATTTCACATTTTGAAAATTTGCAATGCAAGGTGAAAATAAAATATAAGTAGTTTAAATTTTCAAAATTTTTTGTCTCGAGGTCATTATACGAAAATCAAACCTTTTTCCTTTCTTGTAGAATGTTTTAAAATAAATTTTACGTGACTCTTCAAAAATAATTAAACTCTGAAATATCACATTTACAAACTTTCCTTGCGGGATCACACCAAGTCATTACTTCAATGAAACGATTCACACAATATATATACTCATTTATACACCGGTATCTCTTTTCATTCTAGCACAATAAGAAAATCAAACAAGTATGGAGTACGTATTCACGAGGCACATTTAAACTCCATATAATAACACAGAATCACACAAGCTCGTATAACACAAGACACAACAAAGTAGGGAGACTTACATCCACAGGTCGCAAGAAGATGATGGCTGCACCTCGATACTAATCACGACCGACACCTCAGACGACGCGTCGCGACACGACTCAGTCAAACAAAGTCTGACAAGACAAGACAAGACCCGACAACACAATACTCGACCCGACAGCCTGGGTTTTCGCAGCCTAAGGTCCGAGACCATATTCTATAACACCCCCAAACCACTCGGGAATATTACAGCGCTGCATACACCCTTCGTGAGGATCTACCAGGCTAAACACAAAAACACTACAATACAAAACATACCATCATGGGTAATTAACGAACATTAGACCGATTTGGTCTTTTACCACAACATACACATCAACCATACATTACTCTTTCTCGCAACTCGTACCCCCGCAGGGGTTAACATAAATCAACATTAAATTAAAACAGGAATAATAGACACAATGGAAGGACAAAACACAAGACATCGCCAAATACTCAACACCAGTCTCCAAATGATTAGTATCGCCGTCTTAGATCATCCTTCGTAACGATCCTGTGAATCACTCCCCAGCAACCTGCAAATACCTGGACGTAATACAGACATCCACCCCCCGAATACTCGGGGGTTAGCAAAACTCCACTGGTTTGCTAGTGCAAGTAAAAATACAAAGACAAGCCATATATATCATACTCCAAGGGCATAATAATCGTGAATATACTTCCCGAGATAATTCACTTGATCAAAACAGTTTGAATTATGAAAAATAAGAATAAAACCATTATACATCTTACAGAACATTTTACGATCTCGGGAGTTTTGAAAACATTTGGGGTTTAAGAATTTTCAAGCCTTTTGAAACACTTAGGGGCAAAACCCAAAAATCATTTATTTCAAAATACGATCCCGATAGCAAAATACGGGGTCCACGACCCAATCATAACATTCCAAACATAAACATACAGGGGTCCACGACCCAAATCATCCACATCACATACTCACAAGAATAACCCGACGGAAACTACACCGTGTCAAACATTACCATGATAACAGTCTCACAGAACGACATCAGAGAGCACCACTTTGCAACTTAACCATACGATCGAACTAGACACACCACAGAGCTACAATACACAGAGAAACCACATGACTCACGTACCCATACCAAATTATCACAGCCAAGGGACGATTCATACACAATACATTTTATGGTGCCATTCCAGCCAAGTACAATACCATTTGAACTTCCATTCTAATCAGATGAACCATGCGCCAAAAATCAAAGTTCTCCAACAAAACATTTCAAAGTTAACCATTGGTACGAGACTCACGGCCACCGCACCCCGCAGATCCCCGCCGGACATCCCTGGGTGGTTAACCCTAGCTCGCGATACACACACACACGATAATGCGTATCCCTAGAGGCCCCGTCGGACCATACCTAGGTGAACATACACAAACATCCACAACGCCACGGGAAGCCATAATTCAAATACTAGAATATGCAAACAAATGCTAGGTACTTCGCTAGAATGGCCACGTTAGTCGATGTATACTCACAATCAATGTCACACAACAACAAGCAAATACCAATGCCAAACAACACCAAGTGTCCCAACCTCCTTACGAAGGAGTAACAACTAATACCACACAACGTCACATATTCACCGTACAATTACACATCTCAATACACAATCCTCGGCAAATAACTACGGTCTACTAAATTCACTAAAATCTGTTCACTATCTTCCAACATACGAAACTAACGCACATATTCCGAAAACACATTAATCCACGAAGCATACGAGTTATCTTTTGAAAGACACAATTATCGAGAACATACTGATCCTTTTAAAAGTTCATTAAAATAACCGAATTGCAATTTTGGTTCCAATACCAACGAATATGTCTACGAAACACGAAATGTATGGGCAAGATACTTGCCTCGATACCACGAGCAATGAAACGACGAACGGACACGGCCGGGTAGCCCTCGAACTTCCAAGAACGAACAAGAACTCGACAGCTCCACGAAAAATACAAAAGTAATATCATCACGAATCAATAACACTAAACGAAATCTGAAACAACCCGAAAAAACAACAAGGATCTGAGGGTTTCTTCGAGAAAATTGGAAGACAAGTCCCGTGTGATAAAAATCGTTAAACAAGTTACAAAATCTGAAGATCGTGACCAATACAACCAGATTACTGTGAACAATTCGTCAATAACGGACGAAATCAACGAATCACGAAGAAAACCCCAAAAATCGCACAACTAGGGTTCTACGGAAGAAATTTCCTTGATTCGACGAAGAACAAGGATTCAGCGATGGTATAATCGAAAAGGGTCTTGCAAAATGCCTTGGAAGTGGTCAGAACACTGCCGTCAGCATCCGCCACTAGGTGAAGAAATCGCGAGCAAATGAGGTCTGGCCGAAGCCTGTATATATGGCCAGTGTTACGGCCGTAGAATCGATGCATTATTGTAACTTCCGCCAATCGCCTTTACGTATCTAATGGCCGTTGCCTTACGTATGTAACGAGCACGCCTTACGGCCATACTCAATGTGGCCTTACGGCCGTAACCAGGTCCCTAGGGCTACTGCCCGAAATCTGCCGATGCATTACGGCCGTAACCGGCCAATGCCTAGCGACCGCAACGAAGCCTTACAGCCGTAACAGGTTAACCCTTACGGCCATAATCGAGTCCTCCCAAGCCAGACTGTGCGGGAGTCTTACGGTCGTAATCGTCCAGGACTTACGACCATAACTCGATCCCAGCAGCCAACACCTGACCACTCGACTCGATACTTGACGACGTCTCGATCACACAAACGCACCAACTTAGATCCGAAACAATAATGAACAGGCTACGAAATTCAACGTACCACAGTTCAAGCACACGATTCCGAAGATGTGGACGACAAAAATCCGCTCGACCGAACAAAAATTCAACGAAACTGGATCAAAGATCTCGGGTATTACAGTTGAATGAAGAGATAGCAATTTTTGTATAACGTAGGCCAATAAAAACCACTTTGCAACACCTTTGCAGCAGTCCGTGTTGCTCCGAAATGTCCTCCGGTTGGTGAAGAATGGCATTGTTGAAGAATTTCCTCCCATTCCTCTTGCGGCACACACCTCCTTACTATCATGTCGGCACATCTTTTAAACAGTAGTAGATCATCCCACATATGGAACTTGATATCATGGAGGAACTTCTTCTTTTGATAATGAGATATGTCCGGGGGTAGCACACCTGCTATCAAAAAATTAACAATGTCAGCAAACTACGATAATTTAGCTTCTACCATAACAAGCTGTTCGTCCGAAAACTATTCTTTAATCCCTTAAATTTCGTGCTCCTCCTCATTCTTTTACTCAAGGCGAGATAAGTGGTCAGCCACAACATTCTCACAACCCTTCCTGTCTCGAACTTCCACGTCAAACTCTTGCAAAAGAAGAATCCATCGAATCAAGCGAGGTTTGGAATCTTTCTTTTCGAATAAGTACTTGATAGCTGCATGGTCCGTATGTACTATCGTCTTTGTCCCAATCAAGTATGATCGGAACTTATCAAAAGCAAATACCCCGGCAAGCATTTCTTTCTCTGTTGTTGTGTAATTTTACTGGGCTCCGTCTATTGTTTTGCTTGCATAGTAAATAGCCTGAAAGAGTTTCTCATGACGTTGTCCCAACACAACTCCGACCACATAATCACTTGCATCACACATGATCTCAAAAGGTTGAGACCAATCCAGTACTACGAGGATAGGAGCACTCACTAATACCTTATTTAGAGTTTCAAATGCATGCAAACACTCGTTAGAAAGAATGAAAGCAGTATCTTTTTCTAACAATTTACTCAAAGGTTTAGTGGTTTTTGAAAAATCTTTTATGAACCTCCTATAAAAACCAGCGTGACCAAAAAAACTTCTAATAGCCTTTTCATTCTTCGGTGGGGGAAGTTTCTCAATAGCGACAATTTTCGCTCTATCAACCTCTAATCTAGTGGCGGACACTCTATGGCCTAGGACAATCCCTTCTTGCACCATAAAGTGGCATTTCTCCCAATTAAGCACAAGATTAGTATCTTCACACTGCTGCAAAACTAAAGTGAGATTATGCAATCAATGATCAAATGAATTTCAAACACCGTTTTTCTTACGATATGCCAAACGGCATCCTACGATAATCATAAATTCTATAAGGACATGTAAAAGCCGTTTTTTCTTGATCTTTCGGTGTTATGTAAATTTGATTATATCCTGAATAGCCATCAAGAAAACAGAAAAATTCATGCCCTGCCATTCTATCAAGCATTTGATCAATGAAGGGGAGAGAAGAATGGTCTTCGCGAGCCGCATTTAAAGCCCTGTAATATATACACACTCGCCATCCCGTAACTACCCTCATAGCAATTAATTCATCTTTCTCATCTTTAGTTATGGTCATCCCCCCTTTTTTAGACACAACTTGCGTAGGACTCACCCACTCACTATCGGAAATCGGGTAAATCATTCAGCGTCTAATAGTTTGAGCACTTCCTTTTTTACCACTACTTTCATTATAGGATTAAGTCTTTGTTGATTTTGCACTTTAGGTTTATAAATTTTCTTCAAGCAAAATTCTATGCATGCATATTGAAGGGCTAATTCCCTTCAAGTTTGAGATAGACCATCCTATAGCCGACTTATGAGCTCTCAACACACGAAGCAATTTATCTAGTTGAGTAGAGGTAAGGGAAGAGGATACAATTACCGGATTTGTATTATTACCATCTAGAAATGTGTACTTGAGGTGTTCTGGAAGGGTTTTAAGGTCCAAGCTTGGTTGTGATACACCCGACTTGTAATATCCGGGGGTATTTTTTTTCGTTTCACTATTGTGTTGTACATATTCATTTGGAATTCTACAAGTGGTGTTGTATTTGACTAATACAATATATATTGTATTGGGATATTGCGGAATCGAAATATTTATACTTGTCATCAGTATTGTGTTGTCGATCGGATGTTGCTTGGTGAGTTGGGAGTTTGATTTTGGCTAAGTATAATAGCCATAACGTATGCTATATGTTTAACATTACGTACGCTATGAGCTGAGTATTACGTACGTTAAACCTGGAAGGTTACGTACGTAACAATGGGTATCAGACCACATCTAACTTTCAGCGTGTGGGGCCGAATGGGATTGGATTATGATGGCCTTTCGAGGCAGCCAAGTCAACGAGCATTATGTACGTAATGCTTATGCCTATAACGTACGTAATTCATGGTTCGTTTTGAGAGAGTAAGTTCTGGCAAAACTTAACGTACGATAAGTTAAGGTGATAACGTATGTAATATCTCTTACGTACGTTAAGGAGGGAGGATAGCGGTCGTAATGCGATGTGCAGATTATAAAGACATGCTTCGTCTTTCATTTTCTCACAATCCAATTTCTATTTCTCTATCTAGAAATCATCCCTCTGCATCTCTTAGTGAATTCCAGCCTCTTCCAACTTGATTTGGAGCTTCATAACTTGGATTGAAGCTTAGGAACATGGAGTTTGGAGTGTTTCTTGATGGTTTGAGGTTGTTCTTCACTTCTTCAATAGGTATGTGTTTAATCTTGTGTTTATCTTGAGATTATGTTGTTGCTATTATTGATTACTTCGTGTTTTGATGGATGGATGGAGGATAGCATGATTCTTGATGAGTTTTTATAACTTATGACTAAGAACATGATGATTATGTCTTGAGGAGGAGTTGTTCTTGGTGTTTTAGAAGACTTGGTGATTATAATCATGTCTAGGAAGAGTTATGTTAAGATTTTTAGATGATTAACATAGACTTGAGATGATTATTATTAGTGGTGGTATTCTTGGGGGATTATAACCATTTTGGTATAGAATTATGATGAATTATGTAATAATTGTCATAATCTTGAAATGGTTGATTTAATCTTGTTGATTAATCCTAATTCATGATGAATTGGTGGAGGATTATCGGTTGGACATCATGTTTGTGGTGTCGACGATGTTCTTGAGGTGTTAGTGTTATGTTGGTGAGATTATCATTTTGGGATGATTAGCACAGTGTTGTTCTTAAGTGATTCTTGTTGAATTGTTTTCAAAAATGTTAAGAACATTTGATCATATTGAGCATTAAGGTGTTGGAGGACGTTAAAATTCATAGTTGAGAACTATGATATTCGTTTGTGATCGTTAGAGGACGCCGCTCGTCGTTTCGTGGGAGGACATTGATCGTGGAAGAACTTTCTCGCCTTTGGTTTGAGGCAAGTTTTATACTTGTACTAGTCAATGAGATTAATGTTATCATATATATATGTATGAATGTGTTGTATCATTTCGAGACGTAGTCTCTTCATGATTTTCGTTGATATTAGGGGATTGTTTGATACGATACCCTTCGGCAATCATGCCAAATGATTATTATTGTTCATTAATGGCCGGTTCAAGGCATTGCGGTACTTGTTGGTAATATTGTTGTTGATAACCGGTTCGCGGTATCGACGTATCGATTGTTATTCTTGACTCATGTTCTATTGAGACCTTGTTGTGATTGTTGTTATTAATATCATTATTTTTCTGTATTGGCCGATTGAAGGCGTGACGTATTCGATTATCGTCTCTGTTTGTGGTGGTCAATTAAAGGCACCGGGACATATATTCTGATTGTTTTGTTGTTATCGATTGGCCGTTCCGAGGTAATCGATGTATTGAATTGGGGTTGTCAAGGACATTTCCCATCTGTTGAGTCGTTGTTATCGATTGGCCATTCTAAGGCAATCGAGGTATTGAATTGGAACAGTCTAGGACATTTCCCATACGTTGTAGCGTTGTTATCGATTGGCCGTTCTAAGCCAATCGAGGTATTGAATTGGCATTGTCGAGGACATTTCCCATCCGTTGTATCGTTGTTATCAATTGACCGTTCTAAGGCAATCGAGGTATTGAATTGGGACTGTCTAGGATAGTTCCCATCCGTTGAGTCATTGTGATCGATTGGCCATTCCAAGGCAGTCGAGGTATTTGAATTGGGACCGCCAAGGACGGTGCCCATCCGTAAGTAATTGTTATTTTGTTGGCCAACTCAAGGCAGCACACTATTATTCTTGTGAATTCGGTAATCTTGGGATCGTTGCCGTTTGTGATTAATTGTGTTTTGGAGGCTAGTCTCGGCTAGTGCTCGATGGGTAAGTTTGGGGCTTGAAACTTTGCGGTTGGTTTCCCAACACCCACAGTTCAGTAGGTCACGGTAATGTTGATGATCTTATTTTGGGTAAGTTTTGGGCTTGAGCCTTCACGGTTGGTTTACCAACACCAACAGTTCAGTAGGTCACGGTCATGTTGATGATCTCATTATGGGTAAGTTTGGGGCTTGAACCTTCGTGGTTGGTTTCCCAACACCTACAGTTTAGTAGGTCACGGTCATGTTGATGATCTCATTATGGGTAAGTTTGGGGCTTGAACCTTCACGGTTGGTTTCTTAACACCTACAGTTCAGTAGGTCACAGTCATTGGGTGATCTCATTATGGGTAAGTCTGGGGTTTGAATCTTTGCGGTTGGTTTCCCAACACCTGCAATTCAGCATGTCATGGTCATTGGATGATCTCATTGTGATACGGCTTCGTATCGTGGCTTCGGCCCTCATTGTGATACGGTTTCGTGTTGTGGCTTCGGCCCTCATGTGATACAGCTTCGGGCTGTTTTGGCTTCGGGCCATTGTGATGATTGGAAGCTTCAACTGAGTGGTTTTCACCATTGTGATATTTGGGCTGCTTCGGCTGAGGGGCTTTCAGGCCATTGTGATGTATTGGTGTTTCCGTTGGAGCCTTTGGGCATTGTGATTCATATTTATTTCAGCCCTGGATTGGTTTACCTTCAGGTAGTTCATTATTGTGTTCTATATTGATGATTCGCTATTGGGCACTTATGTTCTAACCTGTTGAGCAGGTACCAATCGTATGCCGTGGGCATAGTGTTTCACGAATGCTCGGTTCTTACTTTGGTTTGTGAGCATCTCGTATTACCATTGTTGTACTGTTTATTCTGTCGTTGGATGCATATCATGTCGTACATGTATTTGACATGCATTATCTGGATGACTGACCCCATGGGGGCGGAACATGTTTTTATGTTTTAGGTGTTTGCGAGGAGAGAGTTGGGACACAGGGGCATGACGATGGTGACGAGGCATTCAAGCAATACTAGTCCGAGTTGTTTTGGTGTCCATGTAGGTCAGACAACTTGGAGTACTCCAGTTTTGTCAGTTGTTGTCATTTTGTATTATCTGAGCAAGGCTCGTGGATGTTGTTGTATTTTTATTCTGGCCATGTAGGCCTACTTGATCGCTGAAATTCCACATCAGAATATTATGTCGGATATCATAGTAGGGACTGTGATTCTCCCTTTTGGTCAGTTTGTTGTATTTTGGTCGCGTTCGCCTCGTGGATCTCCTGGTGAGGGGTCCACAGCACTGTAATGACCCAATGGGATTTGGGGGTGTTACAGAAGATGGTATCATAGAAATGGGTTGTAAGATACCCTGATATGTGAGTTATGTGGCTCTACCAATGCGGTAGTAGTGCGGCTATCAGGTTATGACAATCTGGACAGTCAGGTTTTGTGAGTCGTAATAGTTGGGCGACTATATGATTCATTCTTTCATCGAGTCTTCGTTAGTGAAGACTAGTATCGCAAGACCTCGAAGCTTCGTATGAACTATGTAAGGACTCGATTCTCTTTTATGTTCATACATTCATTATGTCACTGACTATACATGTTTTGTTGAAACCCATATGTGATATGTGTGGTACCATTGATTCGTGATTATTTTGGAGCGTGTGGGCTCTATCTTGATTATTAGTAGCATGATTGATGTGATTGTTTTTTAGTATATTTACTCATGTTTGGCTATTGACTTAGCATTTCGGATTGGCCATTGAGGCGTATTTGAGATATGATCATGATCAAACATTATTCTTTCTGTATGGAAAGAGGAATCCGAGGATGTGAGAGAGGGGGTAAAGGCTGCAGAGCGGGCCGGAACCCAGAACCTCATGTCTATGCTCATGCGGATGCCGAGATGGATCAGAGTTCAGCCGGTGGTGTTACCTGCATGACCGATTCTCCTTCTGGACGTCATACTCGATAATTCGATCAGACTGAGAGTGGACACGTCTACCCTTTCTTGCTTATCAAGGGCATGATGGCCCAGATGACTCAGATGATGCAGATACTGGAGACCATGCAGGCCTCGATGATTCGTGGCCCACCGCAGCATAGATTCGAGGTGCCGTTTCACGAGCAGTCTGGGGGAGCGAGTCAGATAGTTAGTGATATCTCTCGTCAGAGGCCGCTTACTTTTGAGGGTTCGTCGGAACCAGCTGACATTTTTCATTGGCTTTAACATTTTGATAAACTTTTCGACATGGTTCAGTATCCAGAAAAGAGTAAGGTGGCAGTAGCGGCTTACTATTTGAGTAAGGGTGCTTATTCATGGTGGCTTTCTGTGAAGCCCGTCGATCGTGACTGTGTTTGGAGCGAGTTCATGACTCTCATGTTAGAGAGGTATTATCTGGCTCCACTTCGTGAAGCCAAGTTGTCAGAGGTTTTGAACCCCGAATCTGTCGAGGACGAGGGTGTTATTGTTATTGCTGAGAGGTTTTAAGGACTTCTTCAGTTTGCTTCGTCTGTTATCCGTACTGAAGCGGATAAGATCAAGTATTTTAGCAAGAGGCTGAACTCGCAGTTGAGGATGCAGTTGTTCAATCATAATTGTAACTCACTTGGCGAATTTATCGAGAAGTCTCTTGGAGCAGAGCTTCTGATCAAGGAGCTTACTTGGAAGGACCCTTCAGTTTCTTCTGGTGAGAGGACTAGGATGTCGGTTTTTTCAGAGGAACATCGGGCTCCGACATCCAAGAGGTCATTTTCTAGTCTTCTTCGTGCTGGGAAAGCATCTTCTTCTCAGGCGACGAGTTCGACCGTTGTTTGCTTTAATTGTGATACAATAGGACATCGCAGTACTCGGTGCTCGATGCAGACTATTGCTTGTGTTCTTTGTGGAAGGCAGGGACACCATCAGAAATACTGCAGGAGTTCTAGTGCTAATAGGTCTCGAGGGAGCTCACGGGCCTCAAGAGATTTTATTACTCCAATCCGTACTTCATTTAAGGGTCTTATCAGGCTTCGGGAGACAGAGGTAAGGACAGTCGAGGAGGAGGAATGAGTTCAGATTTGGGTCTTCGAGTCGATGAGATCGAGGAGATAGATGATCTGGAAGATATCGATGTTGGGTACACTTGAGATGTAGCCTTAATTTGTATTCTTCATTTTTATTATTTTTCGGATTATTGTTGAACTTAATCTGTATTGTAGTATTGTGGTTGCGAACTATTTTTTGTTGATCTATCTTATAATGATAGTATTTGAGAATCTTGAGAATTGAGGTCGTTGATGCATTTTTATTTTCCTTTCGGTGTTGTACCCGAGATTTTGTGATAATCCGGGTAATTGTTCATTGTGATTTGCGATGTCAAGTCGTGAGGACTTGGGCGTGCGATTGATGTGGTCTCGAGGACTATATTTGTGCGTTTTTGTTTTCTTTTGTGGCGTGAGTCAGTAATTGCATGGGCGTCCGATGCTGATGATAACGGGGAAGTGTACACCGATGGTTGTAGGCATGTACAATGAGCGGCTCCCTCGGGATATGTATGCCGGTGTTACAAGTCATGCGGGTGGTATGGATATCTGGCCGATCTCTAGCGGAGGTTACATGATTCGACTGATCTCACACTTGGCTGAGTGTTTTATTACTTGGTTTTCGCCGTGTTCGGGAAAGGGAGACGCGGGGACCCGAGGGGTTGGCCCAGTTACTCAGATGGAGGCATTCGTATTGAGAAGTATTCCTGAAGATGTTGTTTTCAGATCCTGATGGATAGTACGCACCCCGAGTTGTGCACCCTGAGTTTCGGGGACGAAACTCTTTTTAAGGGGGGAGTATGTAATATCTATTGACTCAAAGTATTTTGACGATGATTATATTCAAAACATTTAACCAAAATCTATCCCATTGAGCTGTTGCATTGAAGGAAAATCATGTTCCTAGTGCACACAACAATCTGATTAGTAGCGCACGCTATCGAGGGAAAAGTCACCTGCAGTGAGGCAAGTAATCTGCAGTGTAGTTGGAGTCACTTGATGGATAGCGCACGCAAAGCACACAATATCAACGCACGCTAAGTTGTCAATCTTAGCGCATGCTATCATCTATCTATAGCGCACGCTATCGCACTCAAAGCAGAGAGTCAGTAAGGTCTGGACAGAAAAAGGAAAAGCATTTGCGCATGCTATGGACGTACACTTACATACGCTATTCAGAGGTCTTAGCGCACGTTACATGTCAAACCTTGCGCACGCTACCGGAAATCATTTTGGTAGTCCAGTAGGCTATGGACTCAAATCAGGGAAGCTATTTCGTACGCTAAACAAGCTAACGTACGTTATCTGGAAAGGTCATAGCGCACGCTACAATACATTTGTTAGCGCACGCTAAGCATTCAAATTCCTACCGTTAGTCAACTTATCCGTTGGAATGCAATCGTCAAAAAGGAGATCCGTAAAATCTGGAAAGCTATCATAAAATAATACTAGCGCATGCTAATGTATCAGTACTAGCGCACACTAAGTACATTTTATCCATTGGAAAAGAGACTTTGGGGAGACAAACCGACAAGATTCAACAGTCAAAAGTGAAGACATGTTGACCGACGATAACGCACGCTACAGAAGACCTACTAGCGCACGCTAGACGTGTATTATGACCATTGGTACAGTTTAATGACCGTTCAGATCAGTCAAGTCAAAGCTCGTTAGCGCACGCTATGAAGGATTATTAGCG
Organism: Orobanche coerulescens; assembly: GCA_033398695.1. Taxonomy (NCBI): domain Eukaryota; kingdom Viridiplantae; phylum Streptophyta; class Magnoliopsida; order Lamiales; family Orobanchaceae; genus Orobanche; species Orobanche coerulescens. The sequence goes on along the minus strand of CM065801.1, from coordinate 48,140,376 downwards.
CACGCTAATAAAACATTTTTCAGTATATGAAGAAGGATTTGACACTATAAATACCCATAGGACTTGGGTATCTCATACACAACTTCAAGCATTCAAGTATACAAGCAATCAAAGCATTATTGAGCTCAGATTTCTATCTATTATTGCATTCTAAGTTGTGAGGAAAAAGATAAAAAGAGTGATACACATTGTAATATTTAGTACACTTTGTATTCTTTTCATTTGGTTGTGAGTGTTGCATCACTCATACAAGAGCGTTAGGGAAACGAATTAAGAGTCACTAATCCGGTGTTATTAGGATCTTTGATCCGGCATTGTTAGGATTACACTCCAACATTCGTAAAGTGAGGATTATCTAGTTCCGATTGAACACTAGATACAAAAGTTTATTTTTGAGAGTGGTTGTGCTGGACCAATAGAAGACAAGCGGTTGTAACGGTTGTTGTACTCGGACCGATCGAAGATAAGACAAGTGTGTGGTTGTTCTTGAGCCAATAGAAAAAGAAGTTGGAGAGAGGACGTAGGCAAGTTGCCGAACCTCTGTAAATCTTTGAGTCTTTTACTTTCCGCACTATTTTCTTTTTATTCGCGAGAAAGTTCGATATTCCGCATTACCACTATTCAACCCCCCTTCTAGTGGTGAATTTATCTCTTCAGTTGGTATCAGAGCGGGTCTCTTTTTAAGGGTTTAACCACCTAAGGGAAAAAGATCCGCAAATGGCACTTCTTGGCCAAAGCGAAGGAAATGCTCTCAACCGTCCTCTCTTATTCGACGGTTCCAATTTCATGACATGGAAAAAGAAAATGGCTATATTCGTTCAAGCCTATGATATTGAAATTTGGAAAGCCATTGCACTTGGTCCGAAACTTGCCAAGAAAGAAGATGGATCGTTGAAAAAGTTCGACGAGTTCAACGACGAGGACTGGAGGAACATGCACATGAATTCACGTGCTACTCAACTTCTCTATTGCGCCCATAATCCCGAAGAACATAATAGGATATCTTCCTACGAAAGTGAAAAGGAAATTTGGGAAATCCCCGAAGTAACTCATGAAGGAACCACCCAAGTTAAAGAGACTAAAATCAACATGCTTCTTCATGACTACGAACTCTTCTCCATGAAGGACGAGGAAACGATCACCAATATGTTGGATCGGTTCTCGGCTATAACCAATGGACTTGCATCTTTCGGAAAGCCTATATCTAGTAGCGACAAATCTAAGAAAATTCTTCGCTCGTTTCCACGTGAATGGGATGCCACGATTACAGCGATCATGGAATCCAAAGATCTCAATAAGCTCGAGTTTAGTGCCTCATCGGGTCACTCATCAACTATGAGATTGTTCTCAAGTCTAGAGGTACTAAACCAAAGCCTCGTGAAAAAGTAGTCGCATTCAATGTTGATAGCGATATTGAGGACGATGTTCCCGAGGATGAAGATGATGAGGAACTTGCTCTCTACGCCAAGAACTTTAGAAGGTATAAAAATCTAATTCAAAGAAGGCGAAATTTCCTTGGTCGGGATGGTAAGGCAGAACAAAAGAAGAATAGCTATGTTCCTATAAAGAAGTTCGACAATAATTGTCGGAAATGCGGTCAAGCCGGTCACTATGCCAAGGAATGCCGAGGATCCTCTTCAAAGCCTCAAGTCGAAAGATTAAAAAACAAGGAGCTTCTAATCGCTTCTTGGAGTGATGACGAGGAGGAGATTGAAAGATCTCTCGATGCTAATCTCGCATTTATGGCACTCGACTCCGAAAGCAATATCGAGGTAAGTTCTAAACTTAATGATGAAGAATATGATACATTCGATTTTTGCGATTCACAAGAAGTTCATCATGACGATGAGTTATTAAGTGCGTTTGAATCTTTGAACATAGAATAGGACGAGATGGTTAAATTTAATATGTCTTTAAAGAGGAAAATAAAATCTTTAGAACTCGAAAAATCCTCTCTTCAAAACAAAGGCAAAACTATTGAACTCGACCATACCTTATGCCTTGAAAAAGAAAACGTTTTGAAAATCGAGTTGACGAAAACTCAAAAGGAGCTAGAATATATTTTGAACAAATTTACTCTCGGAAACGAGAAATTCGAAAAGCTCTTACCCATTCAAAAATCCCCATTGTTAAAACACGGCCTTGGTTTCAACCCGTTTAAAAGGGAACAATCCCTTATCAATCTTGACAAAATAAAGAAAACCGAAGTCGAGAATTCAAAAACTTCTTTCAAACAACGAGTTCATGATAACGTTCGTTCAAAGTTGAGAACCATCAAAGTTAAACAAATATGGGTTCCAAAAGGGACAATTGTTCCTAATGCTATAAGTATCGTTAACTTTGGAGGACCCAAAAGGGCTTGGGTACCGAAACAACCGAGAAACACTATTTTTGTAGGTACCGGCACCAAGGAAAAGTAAGTGGTACATTGATAGCGGATGCTCAAGGCACATGTGCAGCTCCGAGTACTTATTTGAAGACCTCGAATATCAAGAACAAGGACATGTGACCTTTGGAAACAATCAAAAGGGAAAGATCAAAGGCATCGGAAAAGTCGGTAAGGAACCTTCTCCCTCTATCAACAAAGGATTATTTGTTGAAGGTTTGCATCACAATTTACTTAGCGTTTCTCAACTATGTGATGAAGGTTTTAAAATTCTCTTCGAGCAAACTCATTGCACGGCATTTAGAAGTAATAAAATTGTATTGATCGGTTTGAGATGTGGAAACATTTATATTGTTGATCTTAATGATAAAAGTTCATTTAATGAAAAGTGCCTTATTACTTTGGATGATAATGCACATTTATGGCATCGTAAATTGGGGCATACATTTCTACCCATCATTTCTATTTAACCGAGACACGATATTGTCCATGGTTTACCCAAACTCAAATTTGATCGGAAGCATTTGTGTGAATCATGCATAAAAGGGAAACATACTCGAGAATCTTTCAAACCAAAATTCGAGGTTTCCACTAGCCGTATTCTTGAACTTGTGCATATAGATTTGATTGGACCATCTAGATATGTTAGTCTAAATAGTAAGCTTTATACTTTGGTCATTGTTGATGATTATTCCCGTTTTACTTGGGTTAGATTTCTTGCTCTAAAGATGATATATTTTCCGAGTTTTCCAAATTGTGTCGTTTGGTGCAAAATGAGAAAAGTCTCTCTATAATTTCTATTCGCACTGATCACGGAGGTAAATTTGATTGCACTCCGTTTGAGCTTTTATGTGACAAATATGGTATTAATCACAATTTTTCGGCTCCTAGAACGCCTCAACAAAATAGGGTTGTTGAAAGGGAAAATCGATATTTGGAGGAAATGTTAAGGACTATGCTTAATGAATATTCTCTTCCACAATATTTTTGGGCCAAAGCAATTTTTACGGCATGCTATGTGATTAACCGAATTCATGTTCGTAGAACTAATCTTAAAACTCCGTATGAATTATGGAAGGGCAAAAAGCCAAATATATCTTATTTCCATCCTTTTGGTTGCAATGTGTTTATCCTAAATAATGGTAAGGATAACTTGGGGAAATTTGATGCTAAATCCGACTCCGGAATATTTCTTGGTTATGCTACAAATAGCAAAGCATATCGTGTTTATAACATTAGAACAAATAAAGTTGAAGAATCCATTCATGTTAAATTCAGCGACATGATCTCACCCCCGAGAAAGGTAGAATGTTTTGATGATGCAGGTATTTTTCCGGATTCTCATCCCTCAAACGAAATGGAAAAAATTTCGGAAATCCAAAAGAAGACAATCGAGAGTCTACCGAAAGATTGGAGGCACATCAAAGACCATCCAAAAGATCTCGTGATTGGAAACATTAAAGACGGTGTTCAAACTCGAAGGAGAACTACCGAATTTATGCCTCATTGTGCTTTCGTATCCGAAATAGTTCCCAAAAATATATCCGAGGCGCTTGATGATGAAAGTTGGATGATGGAAATGCAAGAGGAGCTTGTACAATTCATGCACAATAACGTATGGAATTTAGTTCCCGCTCCTAAAGATAAAACAATTATCGGAACTAAGTGGGTGCACAAAATCAAGTGTGACGAAGATGGCTACCCAATTCGAAATAAATCTCGTTTGGTCACACAAGGGTATAATCAAGAGGAAGGCCTTGATTACGAAGAAAGTTTTGCTCCCATGGCTCGACTCGAAGCAATCCGTTTGTTATGTGCATTTTCCGCTCACAAAAGATCAAGCTATTTCAAATGGATGTGAAAAGTGCATTCTTGAATGGCTATATTCAAGAAGAAGTTTATGTCAAGCAACCTTCCGGTTTTGAAGATCATCAATTTCCGGATCACGTCTACAAGCTCAACAAGGCACTCTACGGGTTGAAACAAGCACCCCGAGCATGGTATGATCGTTTAAGTCAATTTTTAATTGCAAATGATTATAAAAGAGGTAAAGTCGATAATACCTTGTTTGTGAAAATATTGAATAATGATATACTTGTTTGCCAAATCTATGTTGATGACATTGTTTTTGGAGCTACTAACGAATCATTGTGCCAAGATTTCTCTAATCTTATGAAGGGAGAGTTCGAGATGAGTATGATGGGAGAATTAACATTCTTCCTCGGGCTTCAAATCAAGCAATGCGAAGATGGAATCTTTATTCATCAAACAAAGTACTCAAACGATCTCCTCAAGAAATTCAAAATGGAGAGTAGCAAAGTGATTTCAACGCCAATATCTTCATCATTGAAATTAGAAAAAGATGAAAATGGCAAATCCGTAGATCAAAAATTATATCGAGGTATGATCGGATCTCTGCTATATTCAATTACTTCTAGACCAGACATAATATTTGCTACATGCTTATGTGCTCGATTCCAAGATAATCCTAAGGAATCACATTTAATTGCTTGTAAATGCATTTTTCGTTACTTGAATGGGACCATCGGACTAGGTCAATGGTATCCTTCTTGCTTGGACTTTAATTTGATTGCATATAGTGACGCCGATTTCGGCGGATGCAAAATTGATAAAAAGAGTACTAGTGGTACATGTCATTTTATTGGTTCATGCTTAATATCTTGGGGAAGTAAAAACCAAACCAGTGTAGCGTTGTCTACAGCTGAGGCCGAATACGTTGCTGCAGGGAGTGCCTATGCTCAGGTATTATGGATTAAAAATCAACTCCGCGACTATGGCATTTATTTTGAAAATACCCCTATTTTATATGATAATACTAGTGCTATTAATTTGAGTAAAAATCCCGTGTTGCACAGTAGAACTAAACATATAGACATTAGACATCATTTTTTACGCGATCATGTGCAATAGAAAGATATTTGCTTAATTTTTGTCGGGACGAAGGACCAACTTACGGATATATTTACGAAACCTCTTCCCGAGGAATCATTTAACACTATTCGTTTGCAACTTGGTATGGGACATCTAGACAATTTTTTAAATTAGTTTTCTACTCGAGAAATCAATATCTTAGAAATGTTCCATTCGCTAGAGCGCGCTAGCTTCATTCTTTTAACGCGCGCTAACTTCCCACTACTATACGACTTTGTCTTCGATAGCGTACGTTAACTCCTTATCTCTTGCGTGCGCTAATTAAAATCTTCCTATTTCGACATATGCTGCTGGACAGTCCAGTAAGCTACCTATATACTCATAACGTACGCTAACCCTACATTCTTAGCGTACGCTAATTAAACCGGTTCAGTTCCCTATATAAACCCTGTTCAGCCCAGAAACACTTTCAAAATTCCATAACGCACGCAAACACATCAGATCCCCTTTCAGCAAGAACCCTATCCTAAAATCGATTCATACAATCCCGATTTTCTTCTTCAAATCTTTCAATTCCTTTCAGATTCAAGTCGAGCAAGGGTCGCAAAGCTATGGAGAAGACTTACAAAAATGAAAAATGCACTCGCGAACTAGAGTATGATGCATCCCGTTTCGTGTCATATACCGCCTCCAAGGTCTTTTCTGAAATCCTTCCTCAAGAACAATTGACGGACTGTTACTACTTCAATTTTCACAGCCTGGAACGGGTGAATGTTGTCATTTCAGATATTTTCTCCTCTATTGGGATTTTCCATTTTGTTGAATGTAAGGAACCTATCTTTTCCGAGTTAGTTCGCAAATTTTACGCAAATCTTCACATTGCTGAGAGTGAAGGATCCTCATCTCTAGTTTTAGGGAGTTTGGTTGGAGGAACTGTAGTGAAAGTCTCTTCGGAGATTTTGACTCAATTATTTGGTTTGTCGTCCGATGGTTTTTCTTGTTCTGGGAAATTGATTACTGAGGAATCTGGAGTTACCGAGATTGATGTCAAGGAATTTCTGAGTTTGAAAGCCGTAATCGACATCACCGACGAGGCTTTTTAGAACAACGATTTTGGGATTAACATTCGACTCCTTTTGGTCGCACTCACTAAGTGTATAATGCCCAAAGTCAACACGCATCATAAGTTAGTCGGAATCGATAAACATGTTGTGTACCGAGTGCTAAATGAAGACAGGGTTGACTTTGCCGCGATTGTCACAAGCTGGATGAAAGTTAAGGGCGACCTCTTTCGGTCGAAGAATTACGCTTCACGGTCCCGCAAAGCTGGAATGCCGTATGGCTCCATCCTAACGGCGATCTTCAAATTTCATCAAGTGGTTTATCAAAGGACAAAGCCGTTCCCGTTTCACTCGGCCATGAGATCTCGGATTACTCGCTCAAGGCCATGCACTATGTTCAAATGATCAACCGGGGCTGGATTCTCTTTCCATACCTTCATGAAGACGACCAAGTGGATAAAGGACTCGTATGCCGACACCGGAAGAGCGAATCACTCGACGAGGGCCACACACCCTTTGGGAAATGCAAACCGGAGAATTTGTGAGGAAGCCCACTTCTAAGGGAAAGCGTCTGATGAGAGAGACTCTTACCGAGGAAGAGGAGAGTGATCTCGTTTCATGGATGCGCAGCATCGAGACTTCACAATTGGAGATCCATGAAGACGTTCGTTCTCTTCGCTCCGAGGTTCAAGGAGTGCGCGGGCTGCTTGAAGATTTCATTCGCTTCACTCATCTATCGTTCTCACTTCCACCTTCCTCATCCGAGCACGCACCTTAGTTTTAGGACATTGATTCTCGTTGTAGCGAACTTTTATTTCACATGTTTTTAATGTCTTGTGCTTTGGATATTTATGTGTAATGCATGAATTACTTTCAATGAAATGCGCATTCCATTCGTTTGGTTTTCATGTACTTTGGCATTTGTTCATTATGTATTTCCATTTTGGCGTATGGCATTTGATTGGTATCCTGTTTTACACGCAACAACACAGGGGGAGTCCTTTTTGTTTATGTCAAAAGGGGGGAGAAACACTCCAAAACCCGAACGTACTAACATATCGAACAAGTTACTTTGATTCGAAATTTTTTAAATGGTTTTGCAGGTTTATATTAAATGTTTTGACATCATCAAAAAGGGGGAAATTATTGACTCAAAGTATTTTGATGATGATTATATTCAAAACATTTAACCAAAATCTATCCCATCGAGCTGTTGCATTGAAGGAAAATCATGTTCCTAGTGCACGCTACAGTCTGATTAGTAGCGCACGCTTTCGAGGGAAAAGTCACCTGCAGTGAGGCAAGTAATCTGCAGTCTAGTTGGAGTCACCTGATGGATAACGCATGCAAAGCACACAATACCAGCGCACGCTAAGTTGTCAATCTTAGCGCACGCTATCATCTATCTATAGCGCACGCTATCGCATTCAAGGCAGAAAGCCAGTAAGGTCTAGACAGAAAAAGGAAAAGCATTTGCGCATGCTACGTACGTACACTTATGTACGCTATTCAGATGTCTTAGCGCACATTACATGTCAAACTTTGCGCATGCTATCGGAAATCATTTTGGTAGTCCAGTAGGCTCTGGACTCAAATCAAGGAAGCTATTACGTACGCTAAACAAGCTAACGTACGTTATCTGGAAAGGTCATAGCGCACGCTACAATACATTTGTTAGTGCACGCTAAGCGTTCAAATTCTTACCGTTAGTCAGCTTATCATTTGGAACACGATCGTCAAAAAGGAGATCCGTAAAATCTGGAAAGCTATCATAAAATAATACTAGCGCACGCTAATGTATCAGTACTAGCGCACGCTAAATACATTTTATCCGTTGGAAAAGAGACGTTGGGGAGACAAAACGACAAGATTCAACAGTCAATACTGAATACCTGTTGACCGACGATAACGCACGCTACAGAAGACCGACTAGTGCACACTAGATATGTATTATGACCGTTGGTACAGTTTAATGACCGTTCAGATCAGTCAAGTCAAAGCTCGTTAGCGCACGCTATGAAGGATTATTAGCGCACGCTAATAAAACATTTTTCAGTATATGAAGAAGGACTTGACACTATAAATACCTATAGGACTTGGGTATCTCATACACAACTTCAAGCATTCAAGTATACAAGCAATCAAAACATTCTTGAGCTCAGATTTCTATCTATTATTGCATTCTAAGTTGTGAGGGAAGAGATACAAAGAGTGATCCACATTGTAATATTTAGTATACTTTGTATTCTTTTCATTTGGTTGTGAGTGTTGCATCACTCATACAAGAGCGTTAGAGAAACGAATTAAGAGTCACTAATCAGGTGTTATTAGGATCGTTGATCTGGCATTATTAGGATTACACTCCAACATTCATAAAGTGGGGATTATCTAGTTCCGATAGAACACTAGATACAAAAGTTTATTTTTGAGAGTGGTTGTACTTGGACCAATAGAAGACAAGCGGTTGTAACGGTTGTTGTACTCGGACCGATCGAAGATGAGACAAGTGTGTGGTTGTTCTTGAGCCAATAGAAAAAGAAGTCGGAGATAGGACGTAGGCAAGTTGCCGAACCTCTATAAATCTTTGAGTCTTTTACTTTCCACACTATTTTTTTTATTCGCGAGAAACTTCGATATTCCGCGTTACCACTATTCAACCCCCCATTCTAGTGGTGAATTTATCTCTTCAATATCCGGGGGTATTTTTTTTCATTTCACTGTTGTGTTGTACGTATTCATTTGGAATTGTACAAGTGGTGTTGTATTTGACTGATACAATGTATATTGTATTGGGATATTTCGGAATCGAAATATTTATACTTGTCGTCGGTATTGTGTTTCCGATCGGATGTTGCTTGGTAAGTTAGGAGTTTGATTTTGGCTAAGTATAATAGCCATAACGTATGCTATATGTTTAAGATTACGTATGCTATGAGCTCAGTTTTACGTACGTTAAACCTGGAAGGTTACGTACGTAACAATGGGTATCAGATCGCATCTGACTTTCAGCATGTGGAGCCCAATGGGATTGGATCATGTTGGCCTTTCAAGGCAGCCAAGTCAACGAGTATTACGTACGTAATACTTATGCCTATAACGTACGTAATGCATGGTTCGTTTGGAGACAGTGAGTTCTGGCAGAACTTAACGTACGCTAAGTTAAGGTGATAACGTGCGTAATATCTCTTATGTACGTTAAGGAGGGAGAATAGCATCCGTAATGCGATGTGCAGATTATAAAGACATGCTTCGTCTTTCATTTTCTCACGATCCAATTTTGATTTCTCTCTCTAGAAATCATCCCTCTGCATCTCTTAGTGAATTCCAGCCTTTTCCAACTTGATTTGGAGCTTCATAACTTGGATTGAAGCTTAGGAACTTGGAGTTTGGAGTGTTTCTTGATGGTTTGAGGTTGTTCTTCAATTCTTCAAGAGGTGTGTGTTTAATCTTGTGTTTATCTTGAGATTATGTTGTTGCTATTGTTGATTACTTCGTGTTTTGATGGATAGATGGAGGATAGCATGATTCTTGATGAGTTTTTATAACTTATGACTAAGAACATGATGATTATGTCTTGAGGAGGAGTTGTTCTTGGTGTTTTAGAATACTTGGTGATTATAATCATGTCTAGGAAGAGTTATGTTAAGATTTTTAGATGATTATTGTTGTTGGTGGTGTTCCCGGGGGATTATAACCATTTTGGTATAGAATTATGATGAATTCCGTAATGATTGTCATAATCTCTAAATGGTTGATTTAATCTTGTTGATTAATCCGAATTCATGATGAATTGGTAGAGGATTATCGGTTGGACATCATGTTTGTGGTGTCGACGATGTTCTTGAGGTGTTAGTGTTATGTTGGTGAGATTATCATTTTGGGATGATTAGCATAGAGTTGTTCTTAAGTGATTCTTGTAGAATTGTTTTCACAAGTGTTAAGAACATTTGATCATATTGAGCTTGAGGTGTTGGAGGACATTAGAATTCATAGTTGAGAACTATGATATTCATTTGTGATCGTCGGAGGACGCCGTTCATCGTTTCGTGGGAGGACATTTATCGTGGAAGAACTTTCTCACCTTCGGTTTAAGGCAAGTTTTATACTTGTACTAGTCAATGAGATTAATGTTATCATATATGTGTATGAATGTGTTGTATCATTTCGAGACGTAGTCTCTTCATGATTTTCGTTGATATTAGGGGATTGTTTGATACGATACCCTTCGACAATCATGCCAAATGATTATTGATGTTCGTTAATGGCTGGTTCAAGGCATTGCGGTACTTTTTGGTAATATTGTTGTCGATAACCGGTTCGTGGTATCGACGTATCGATTGTTATTGTTGACTGATGTTTTATTGAAACCTTGTTGTGATCGTTATTATTGATATCGTTGTTTTTCTGTATTGGCTGATTGAAGGCGTGACATATTCGATTATCGTCTCTGTTTCTGGTGGTCAATTTAAGGCACCGGGACATCTGTTCTGATTGTTTCGTTGTTATCGATTGGCCATTCCAAGATCATCGATGTAATGAATTGGGACTGTCGAGGGCATTTCCCATCTGTTGAGTCGTTGTTATCAATTGGCCCTTCTAAGGCAATCGATGTATTGAATTGGGACTGTCGAGGATATTTCCCATCCGTTATATTGTAGTTATCGATTGGCCGTTCTAAGCCAATCGAGGTATTGAATTGGGACTGTCGACGACATTTCCCATCCGTTGTATCGTTTTTTATCAATTGACCGTTCTAAGGCAACTGAGGTATTGAATTAGGACTGTCGAGGATAGTTCCCATATGTTGAGTCGTTGTGATCGATTGGCCATTCCAAGGCAGTCGAGGTATTTGAATTGGGACCGCCAAGGACGGTGCCCATCCGTGAGTAATTGTTATCGTGTTGGCTGACTCAAGGCAGCACACTATTATTCTTGTGAATTCGGTAATCTTGGGATCATTGACATTTGTGACTAATTGTGTTTTGGAGGCTAGTCTCGGCTAGTGCTTGATGGGTAAGTTTGGGGGTTGAAACATCGCAGTTGGTTTCCCAACACCTACAGTTCAGTAGGTCACGGTCATGTTGATGATCTCATTATGGGTAAAGTTTTGGGCTTGAACCTTCGCGGTTGGTTTCCCAACACCTACAGTTCAGTAGGTCACGGTCATGTTGATGATCTCATTATGGGTAAGTTTGGGGTTTGAACCTTCGCGGTTGGTTTCCCAACAACTACAGTTAAGTAGATCACGGTCATGTTGATGATCTCATTATGGGTAAGTTTGGGGCTTGAACCATCGTGGTTGGTTTGCCAACACCTACAGTTCAGTAGGTCAAGGTCACTGGGTGATCTCATTATGGGTAAGTCCGGGGCTTGAACCTTCGCGGTTGGTTTCCCAGCACATGCAATTCATCAGGTCACGATTATTCGATTATCTCATTGTGATACGGATTTGTGCCGTGGATTGGGCCCTCATTGTGATACGATTTCGTGCCGTGGATTTGGCCCTCATGTGATACAGCTTCGGGTTGTTTTGGCTTCGGGCCATTGTGATGATTGGCAGCTTCGGCTGAGTGGTTTTCAGACCATTGTGATATTTTAGCAGCTTCGGCTGAGGGGCTTTCAGGCCATTGTGATGTATTGGTGTTTTCATTGGAGCCTTCGGGCATTGTGATTCATATTTATTTCAGCCCTGGATTGGCTTACCTTCGGGTAGTTCATTTTTGTGTTCTATATTGATGATTCGCCGTTGGGCACTTTTGTTCTAACCTGTTGAGCAGGTACCGATCGTATGCTGTGGGCATAATGTTTCATGAATGCTTGACTCTTACTTTGGTTTGTGAGCATCTCGTATTACCATTGTTGTACTGTTTATTCTGCCGTTGGATGCATATCATGTAGTACATTTATTTGATATGCATTATCTGGATGACTGACCCCGTGGGGGCGGAACATGTTTTCATGTTTTAGGTGTTTGCAAGGAGAGAGTCGAGACACAGGGGCATGACGATGGCGACGAGGCATTCGAGCGATACTAGTCCGAGTTGTTTTGGTGTCCATGCCGGTCAGACAGTTTGGAGTACTCTAGTTTTGTCAGTTGTTGTCATTTTGTATTATCCGAGCAAGGCTCGTGGATGTTGTTGTATTTTTATTCTGGCCATGTAGGCCCAATTTGTCGTTGAAATTCCACATCGGAATATTATGTCGGATATCATAGTAGGGACTGTGATTCTCCCTTTTGGTCAGTTTGTTGTATTTTGGTCGCGTTCGCCTGGTGGATCTCCTGGTGAGGGGTCTACGGCACTGTAATAACCCAATGGGATTTGGGGGTGTTACACGACTGAGATGAAACGGGACTTAAATTTTGGACCGTGTCAGTTGACACAGTCGAGTCTCCCGTTAGTTTGATTTCAGCAACTACTGCATGCTCCTCTTGTTCCGTTTCTTCATGAAAATCATCAAATTTCTTGGTTTGCAGTTCGTCCTATGGGAATTCAATTCACAAACATAATCAAACAAGTCAGAATCATCAAACTCCAAGGTTGAGTCACTATAAAAGCATGAGTTCGCAAGAACAAACTCTAACGGATCGGAAGATAATGAGTGTAAGACTTTTTTCTTTCCATACGAACTTATAGTATCAATAACATTGCAATATTCCATATCATCATGAAATTTCATAGCTTTAAATATATATCGTTAACATGTAGTGTTAATTCTCCCCTTTCGAACGCCGCCACATCTTTCTCCAACCGCACCCACTTCCGTCCACCTTCTCCGACTGCCGCCACCACCAGCCGACTCTCCTCATCCCCCGATCACTCGCCTGCAACTTCCATCCAGAAACGTCGCCGGCAAGAGTCCAGCGATTTACACACATTCTAGGTGTAAATCGCCCACTTGGTCGCCTGCACTTTCCTGCTGTTTCCGTCATCGCCCTTCACACAGATCCTGCATCACCGCAACAAGCCACACGCACCAGCATTGATTATTCATGCTCGTCGCCGACCTCCTTCCACCGGCGACTGAAGCATAAGCTATCATGTCGAGAAAAAAACGGGCGTCTCGTACGCCCGAAAGAACACCAGAAGCAAAACAAAATGTCGACCAAGAAGGGCCGACTATCAACCGTCGCAGCCTGCCCTCACCGTCGCTTCCAGAAAAATCACGGTCGCTTCCAGAAAAATCACGGTCGCCATCCCCGACGTTCATTGCTCCGTCGTCTGCAACTCCAGAGCTGATTCCAGTTCGCAAGGGTAATCCTACGTCTAGTCCGGTCGGAAACGTTGCTAAGACGTTTTTGTCAAATTCCGGCGCCGCCATGTTAAGTCCTCCGAAGCACTCCACACAAACCCTAGCTGCAGGGTTCTATCCGTCGCCCTTAACCCTTGCGGCGGAAAAAAAGTACTTTTTAAACAACAAAATGGACGGAGGAGAGCCGTCCATTTTAGGTCATCCACCATCCAACGGATGCGATCGATTGGGTCTACTTAATGCCCATGAAGAAGCCCAGTCCAACATTTCTGAGGTAAGGCATGCATTTGTTATTCCTAATCATAACGGGCCTGCTTTAATTTGGCCCAACCTAAAATTCCATCCGGGCCCGCAGGCTTCCTCATCCAGCCAACCACAATTTCTAGCCAAACTCACCAGGCCAGCCCAATTCTAGCCCCAGCCCAACCCTACACTTATAATATCCCAGTCCAACCCAATTCGCCACTCAGACTGCCCCAGCCCATAAATTCTCCCACCTCACCTAAACCCTTGGCCCAATACCCTCAGCCCGATGACTCTCACCCTTCCCAACCTATCCAGGCCACTACTACCGTCCCACACATACAACCGCAACCCAACCCCATAATTAGCCCACTGAAACTCCATCCCGCCAACTCCAGCAAACCGATGCAAACTTCCGGCAGCCTTTTTACTTCCGACAACAAGAGCTCGCCTGATCTGACCCGACCGTCTGATCCGGGTGCAACCGAACAGCCACGGCCGAAGCCCTCCTACGCACAAATGGTCAACAATCAACATGGCTTGACGCATCCCGGCTTCGCCCACCAACCCGGTTCGACAATAAAATCATTTAATTTCGACGGAGCTAAGGTTAGTCCTTTTGGTACTCTCTCCTCCGTAAATGAGAAGACGCGTGTTACCTTTTCTTCATCTGATATGATTACTCTTGCTGCGTCTTGGGAACGCACTTTGATTCTTAAATTCTCGCATGCTATTCCCTCCCCTAGAGATAGGGGTGGACTCGGTTCCATTCGGTTCGGTTTTTGACCGAAACCGAGAGTCGAACCAAATATTCGGTTTCGGTTTGGTTCGGTTCTTTTTGAAGTTCGGTTCGGTTAAGTTCGGTTTTATAAATATTCGGTTCGGTTTCGATTTGGTTTGATGTTTTTTGGGTTCTTCACAATATAAATTCAAATATTATATGCAATAGAATAAGTCATATATAACAACAAGACAACAAGAGTTATATATATATATATATATATATATATATATATATATATATATATATATATTCAAGATAAAAGCTAGAGTTGCATAGCAATTTCCAAATATCTCAAAATATATAACAATCGTAAATCACAGTAACTCATTCTCTCAACCTAAATTAATTGAATCACAAATTCATGAGCATATTATCGGTCCTTATTGGACCCATGAGGGTCTTACAAAAGGAAAACGAATTATACTAAAATTCGAAACACACCAAAATCACAAAAACAAGGTCATTTTAGTATGTTGAAATTTGACTTCGGTCCATTTCGGTTCGGTTCGGTTCCGCTCTACCCCGAACCGAGAACCGAACCAAATTAGTTCGGTTCGGTTCTGTTTTTTTGTTTTTCGGTTCGGTCTTATTCGGATTCGGTTTTTCGGTTATTTTTTCGGGTTTTTTCGGTTCGGTTTTGGATTTTCGGTTCCAAAATGCCACCCCTACCTAGAGATGTGTCTACGGGTTTGAATGATATGAAACTGAGAGGTAAATTTAGCTGGAGTTGGTTAAATTATTGCCGCATAGCGATCAGGTTTGATAATGATGAAGATTTTAGACGAATTTGGTTAGGATCAACGTGGAATTTTTCTGGATGTCTTGCCCGTGTTTTTAAGTGGTCACCTAGTTTTTCGATTAGGACAGAGACTTCGATCTGCCCAGTTTGGATTAGACTTCCGGGTTTGCCTTTGCATTTATTTCATCCACGCGCATTATACACGATTGCCAAGGATGTAGGCAATCCCATCTTAGTTGATGCCCCGACGGCCACACATTTACGACTTTCAGTCGCCCGTGTATGTGTCGAGATTGATCTTCTGGCGCCCAGAGTGCCCGAGATTGAAGTTGAATTTGAGGATCACATTCTTACGCAGCGCATCATCTATGAGAGAGTTCCATTATATTGCTCTCTTTGTTCTCATGTGGGGCATGACCCGTCCAGTTGCTACATAGTTGGCAACAAAGAACGACCTCTCCGCCCCAGCGTAAGAAGCCTACTGTTGTCACTTCTAGACAACAGAAGGCGCAGCCAACCCCTGCTAAAGCCCCTAAGGCTAATACCTCTCAGGCTGCTCCTAAGACCGCTAAAGGGAAGGAGCCTGCCGTTTGGCAGGTTGTTACCAAAAAAGGAGTTAGAGAGACGGGGATGATCCCAAAGGGCACGACTGCCACCGGACAGCACTCGTATTTTGCATCGTTAGACTCCTCTGCTAGAGAGAAAGAGGATTTAGTAGGCATAGATGACATTATTAGCGTGGGCAATAAAGATAGCGTGTTGGGTAGCGATGACGGTGGTCGAGATAGCGATATTGAGCGTGTTTTAGAGGACGACACAGAGTCCTCTACCGTCCCATACTTTTCTAGACTCGTAGAGTCTACCTCCCCCCGCCATGACGGTGAGGGCTGCACGGATGATCCGATCATCGTGGAGCCTGAGACCCTTGCCATGGTGGTTTACGAGCCTCCGCCTCCTCCCCCTTCTTCTTCTTTTCCTTCTCTATCTCAGACTGAGTGTGGTCTTAAACGCACCCAATTTAGGATTTCTGAGTCCAGTCTCTCTTTCTCGGAGATGGTTCCTCTTACGAAGGCACCGAAGCCCCCGGTTAAGAGACGTCTGATGTCTTCTATTGCTGATCCTGGTGTTACCACTAGGGGCAAAGCTGCTTCCGACTCCTCGATTTACACACGAGGAAGAACAGCTTCTCGCAGACCCTCCTCCTCCTCGAAGGGGCGATCTTCATCGCCCTTGAAAGGAGGAACATCTGCCCGGCAGGATACACCTCGGAGACGGGGCCGCTCCAGTCAGCGTCCTAAGTCTTCGTCTAAGTTGGTTGGTTAGTTTATGTCGATACCGATTCTTACATGGAACGCTCATGGTCTGGCTAACATCGGAGCACAGAAGCGCATTCGACATCTCAACCATGTTCATAGGTTTTCTTTTATTGGCATTTTAGAACCCATGTGTTCCAATGCTAATTTTGTTTTTTATATTCGTTCTTTAGGTTTTGCGTCGGGACTTTATAATCGGTCTAACAAAATTTGATTCTTTTCGTCCCCTCACTTTCAGCACCAAGTTTTGTTGGACACCGATCAAGTCCTCCATCTTTTTATTTCCTCCCCCCTTCTTCCTCAGTCGATTTATGTCACTTATGTCTATGCCAGCACTAATTGTGTTGGTCGTTACGCCCTTTGGGACACCCTCCGTGAGATTGCTTTGGAAGTAGAGGGGTTGCCGTGGCTAGTCAGTGGTGACTTCAACATCTTCTTGCATTCACATGAGCGCGAGCATAGTACCACAGACCGTTCTCCAGAGATTCTCGACTTCGCACAGGCGATTGCTGACTGTGAGTTGATTGATGCGGCTGCGAGGGCGATATTTTCACTTGGGAGCGCAATGGTTTGAGGGAAAGGCTAGATCGTGCTTTATTTAATGAAGCATGGTCGAACGTGTTTGCGGTTTCTACCGTCACTCACCTGCCTAGAATTCGGTCGGACCATGCGCCCCTTCTTATCCACTGTCGCTTCTCCGCGACTCGTCACAAGTCGTCATTCCGTTTCCAGAGTATGTGGATCCGGCATCACATATTCTTGGACACTGTTAGGGAGGTCTGGCTTACCCCGACTGGATTATCTGGCATGTGTAACCTACAGGCCAAACTCCTTAGGGTTAAGCGCAGGCTGAAACAGTGGAACTAGTTTGTTTTTGGAAACCTTCATACGAAGTTGGATAAGGCCTTGAGGGCTGCTGACGAGGCCGAGCGGCGATATGATTCGGATCCTACTCCGGAGAATAGAACCGCTATGCACCATTTTCGTGCTGAGTAGCATCTTCGTCTCTCTATGGAGGAAGATTTCTGGAAACAGAAAGCCACAGTTCGTTGGGTTTCTGAGGGCGAGCGCAACACCCGGTTATTTCAGGGTTTTGCGAAGCAGAAGCGTTGTCAGTCGCATATTCACATCATTGAGGATGGTGGTACGACGATCGCTGTTGAGTCGGACATCCGATCATCCGCTGTAAATTTCTTTAGGACTCTGCTTACATCCGATGGTGATGTTCCCGTCCCCCGGGATGACACTTGTTTTCCCTTTATCCCCTGTTCTTTTGATTCTGATAGTTTGTGTGTCCCACCCTCTCCCCAGGAGATTCGTGCTGCGGTATTTGATATCGATCCTCACAGCGCTTCTGGCCCTGACGGGTTCTCGTCTTTGTTTTTTCAGCATTGTTGGGAGATTGTCTCTTCCGACGTGGAGGGGGCTGTGCTCGAGTTTTTTGAGGGTCATCCTATGCCTCCGGCTTTCACGGCGACTACGGTCGTCTTGATCCCGAAGAAGCCTGTTCCGAGCGGTTGGTCGACACGCCTATTAGTCTGTGTAATGTTACCAATAAGATTATCACGAAAATCCTTAACGCTCGGCTTGCTCCTCTCCTCCCTCTGATTATCTCTCCGAACCAGAGTGGATTTGTTCACGGGCGGGTTATTACTGATAATATCCTTCTGGCCCAAGAACTTATTCACGACCTCCACGTCGCGGACATTCATGGTGTCCCGAACCTTGTGCTGAAGCTTGATATGGCTAAGGCGTATGATAGGGTTCACTGGCAGTTTTTACGTGAGGTCCTGGTGAGGATGGGATTCCCGGCTAGATGGATTTTGTTCATCCGTCATTGCATCGAGAGTTGCACGTTCTCCATTTTGGTGAACGGCAGTCCGGCCGGCTATTTTGCCTCTAGTCGGGGTTTGCGTCAGGGCGACCCTATCTCTCCGTCGCTCTTCGTGCTTGCCGCTGATTATTTATCGCGCTGCTTGGACCGATTCATTCGAGACCATCCTTTGATGAGGTATAGGACGGCTGGACGGCCTTTCCCCATCTCGCACCTATCCTACGCCGATGACATCATTATATTCACACGGGCTGTGGATGATGGTCTCGTTGATCTTATGCGTCTCCTGGATCACTACTCTATAGCTTCGGGCCAAATGGTTAGTATCCATAAAAGCACTTTTATTCTTGCTCCTAAGCATGCGCCTCGTTGGCATCAGAGAGTTCACGATCTTACTGGTTTTCGCCAGGGCGATCTCCCCATCACCTATCTTGGTGTGCCCCTTTACAAAGGCTTTATGAGACGAGAGCTCTAGGCTGGGGTGAAGCGACGGATGTTGGATAGGATCTCTGGTTGGTCCCATCGCCACCTTGCTTTTGGGGGACGCTTGGCTCTTATTAAGAGCACTCTCTTCACGATTCCTCTACACCTGCTTCAGGTGTTGGACCCTCCACAGTACATTATCCAGGAGCTCGAGCAGATCATTGCGAGATACTTCTGGGGTGCTGTTGGTCCGAAGAGGAAGACGCACTGGGTCCGTTGGCGGCAGATTTGTCGTCCGGTCTCTGAGGGAGGCCTCGGGATTCGGAGCCTTTCGGATACGGCGAGAGCTTTTAGTTATAAGCTCTGGTGGCGCCTTCGCGCGGGCACGTCTCTGTGGGCGAAGTTTATGCTCCGCAGAAACTGCTTTGCTGGCCTCTATACGCCTATGTGTACCGCTCTTAAAGCTCGTGCCAGCCACTCTTGGCGCCATCTCCTCTGCGTGGGTATTGAGGATCAGGAGTTCATCCGCTGGACTCTTGGTCGTGGCTGCGGGGAGGTCAGCTTTTGGGACGATACTTGGATTGGGGATAGGCCTATTTCTTCTTTTCATCAGGTTACTGGTAGACCCCATCTTAGGATTCATGAGTTATAGGTTGATGGGACGTGGGACATGGGTGGATTGGAGTCTATTGTTGGAGAGGAGCTAGGATTTACCCCTCAGTTCATCCAGGAGATCTCCGTGATTTCCATCGCCGAGGAGGATTCGGATAGTATGTGTTGGACTCTTACCTCTTCGGGTGCGTTCTCATTGTCGTCGGCTTGGTCTCACATCAGGGTGAGGGGTCAGGCTAATATTGTTTACGGGGCCATCTGGACTGCCTTACTTACACCGACCACTTCGGTGTTTATTTGGCGACTTCTCATGCGACGTATACCGACTGATGACATTCTACAGAGGAGGGGCGTTTCACTGGCTTCTAGATGTTTGTGATGCTCGCATACCCAGACCTACCATACCGAGACCATTGCCCACCTTTTCTTGGAGAGTGATGTGGCTCGTGATGTGTGGGAGTATTTTGGTGCATGGACACATTTATCCCTACCCCATACTCAGAATATCTTTGAGCTCCTGAGTTTTTTCACACACGGCACACACTTTAGGCACGCGACTTTATTATTGCTTGTCTGATCCTTTGGTTCATCTGGACAGAAAGGAATAGTGCAAAGCATAGGGCGGTTTCTTTTCTTTCGTCTCATGTTATTGTGCAGGTGGAGCGCCATGTTGCTTTATTGACTTCTGCGGGGCTTATTTCATCTAAGTTCTGGGTGGGTTGCTCGCCGCCTGATCGTTTCCAGTGAGCTACATCTTCCCCCGCTCAGACTCGTCGCCCCATCCCGGTGGTTTGGCTTCGACCCGAGACCCCTTGGATCAAGCTGAACACGGATGGTTCATTCGATAGAGACACACAGATTGCGGGTGGGGGAGGTCTGATTAGAGATCATCATGGAGAGCTCCTTCTTGCTTTCCATTCCTCTTTTCAGGCCTTTTCGAGTTTTGATGCTGAGGTCCAGGCGTTGGCGATTGGATTGATTCTAGCTTCCCAGAGATCGAGACATGTTTGGATTGAGCTTGATGCTTCTGTTGTGGTGACCCTGCTATCATCTTGCCATCGGGGCTCTTGGCAGGTTCGTCACACTCTTATGCGTATCCGACACATTCTCAGAGATATTCAGTTCAGAGTCACTCATATTTTCCGGGAGGGCAACAGGCCGGCCGACTATCTTTCTGAGCTCGGCATGTCGTCCCTCGGCATTCAGACTTATACTTACGATACCGCTCCTCCGTTTCTTCTCTCCCTTATACGGATGGATCAGCTCGGTTATCCGTCTTTTAGATTTAGATAGGTTTTTATTTTATTGATTGCCTGCTTACCTATTGGTCCGCACATTAGCCCATAGTTTTAGTGGTACACCATGTATTGATCTAGCGGGCCGTAGGCACTTTAGATTTTAGGTTCCGGATTATGGCCCATTTTTGGTCATAATTCGAAGTTGAGTTATTTTAGTCTACGGGTCCGCACATTAGCCCACGGTTTGTGGTGCACTTTGTATTTCTCTAGCGGACCGTAGATTTCTTCGATATTTGGACTCGAATTATGGCCCATTTTTGGTCATAATTCGGGGCTGATAGTTTGTATTTCTCGATTTCTTCTTATCTACAGGTTGGTGGGTCCCGCCTCAACCCCCGTCCACACTGGATTCTTTTTCTTTAAAAAAAAAACTCCCCTTTCGACATTAATAAGAGCCTTTCCCGTTACTAAAAACGGACATCCAAGGATAAGTGATAGATCTTCATCTTCTTCCATGTTGAGAACGACAAAATCCGCTGGAAATATAAATTTGTCGACCTTTACGAGCACGTCTTCAACAATCCCCTTGGGGTGTGTTATGGATCGATCCGCCAATTGTAACATTATCATTGTGGTTTCATTTCTCCGACACCTAATTTCCTGAAAATAGATAAAGGCATAAGGTTAATCGAAGCACCTAAATCAAACAAAGCTTTATCGAATGAAAATTTTCCAATGGTGCATGGAACGGTAAAGCTTCCGGGGTCCTTAAGCTTTTGAGGTAATTTGCGTTGGATAATAGCGCTACATTCTTCGGTTAGTTTAACCGTCTCATGCTCTTCCATCCTTCTTTTTCTTGACATCACATTCTTCAAGAATTTTTCATAATTAGGCATTTGTTCCAATGCGTCTGCAAAAGGAAAATTGATGTTAATTTTCTTGAAGATGTCTAAAAACTTTGCAAATTGTGCATCTAAATTTTCTTTTTAAAACGTTGAGGAAAAGGGAGAGGAACTTTAGAAGTAGAAGTAGAGTTAGAAGATATTTTAGGCTTCTCTGCCCCCTTAGATGTATCATGCTTCACTTCTTCCTCTACAATTTCGATTTGATCCTCCTTGGATCCCTCGCTTTGTTGGACCGTTGGCATCTTTGGCCCTTCATAATTCGTCCCGCTTCTTAAGGTGATATCTTGACAAGACTCTTTTGGATTTACTTCGGTATTGCTCGGAAATTGTCCCCGATGATGTTGACTCCCAACAAGTTTAGCCAATTGTCCAATTTGAGTTTCGAAATTTTTCATTTGAGCTCCCATGGTGGTAGCTAATTGAGTAACATGACCTTCAATTTTGTCTAGTTTTTCCTCATCTCGACTAAATCTGCTTTTTGTTTCCATCATAAAGGTAGCTAGAATATTCTCGAGATTTGACGTTGGCTTTGCTTCTTCAATTATTTCACCATTCGACACTTTGAGTCCGGCCGGTGGTTGCAAGGCATTCTTTTGATTAGTATAGCTAAAATTTTCATGATTTCGGTTGGAGGGATGGTAGAAACCTGGTGGTGGATTATTCCAGAAATTATTTTAATCCCGATTATTAATGTAATGCGCCTCTTCCAATGGGTCGGACGGTAGTGAACTTCCTTGAGGAGCTATCTTCGAACCACCTCCTTTTGTTAGGGCCCCCAACTGAGTAGTTAACATCGTCATTTGCGCTTCTAGTTCCTTGATAGGATCCGAATCGGATATCTCAGCCACCCTTCTAACATTTGCTCTTTCCATCAGCCATTGATAACTATTCATAGCTATTTCTTCTATTAATACATAAGCTTCTTCAGCGCTTCTTGCTGACAATGCCCCTCCCACGGAAGCATCAATAAAATTTCTCGTTTCTCCCATAAGACCATTGTAGAAGAAACACATTTGTTGGTCTTCTAGGAAACCATGTCGAGGGCATCACTTTAGTAGATGTTTGAAATGTTCCCAAGCTTCATATAACGGTTTGGAGTCCAGTTGATGAAATTGAGTAATCTCACTCTTTAGCTTCATCGTCTTGTTAGATGGGAAAAATTTGAACAAAAATTTTTCACTCAAATCCTCCCATGTACTTATACTTCCCAGAGCTAAAGTCCCAAGCCAGTTTCTTGATTTCTCTCTCAAAGAAAATGGAAACAATCGTAAGCGTATTGCATCATCCGAGACCCCATTCATTTTGATAGTATCACATATTTACATGAACTGTGTGAGATGGGCATGTGGATCCTCGACAGCAAATCCTCCAAAATGAATTTGTTGAACCATTGAAATTAAGGCGGGCTTCAACTCGAAATTTCAGGCATTGATTGGAACATGAGTGATTCCTCCAAAGTTTCGGTCCAGCTTTGGTCGAAATCCATCCCGAATTGATTGCACCCTAGTTGTTGGATTTTCAATCCTTCCGCCCTCGTTTTCCTGGATTATTGCATTCTCGTTCATGTTATTCATTCTCGTGTTGTCTCCTGCTCTCTCCATGTCTTCAAAAAGATCCCTTCTTAGTTTCCATGAGGTAGCACTGATTCTTCGGGCAAATGCTTCTACTTCCGGGATGAAAGTTTCTAAAGGCACTCGAGATGAACGGGTGTTCATGCACTCCCTGGGTAGCATTTAAATGTGCACAACATGAGTTATGTAACAAAAAAAATAAGAAAATGTCTAGAGTAAGACTAGAAACACTTATCGTAATATCAAAACTAATAAAAATAAATTAGTCCCCGGCGACGGCGCCAAAAACTTATTCGCTATATTTTTAAACAATTCGCAAGTGTACGGAGTAAATGTAGAAAGGGGTGAGCAAGGTCGTATTCCACAGAGACTAATTATTCGTATTGTGTTGAGTACTAGATTATAGTGATTCTGATTTTATCTAGACGATCGAAAGGTGATTGGTTTAGTTAACTAAATGGACAAAAACAAGTAAATTTAATCAAACAAAGGTAATATCCTATTTAGAGAGAATTAGGAGTTTTAAAATAGATTCCAAGGCTAGGTTTCCGTTGATTACTAAGTCTAGTTGGGATTGATTCCAAAGAGTTCTAATTGTGTTTCCAAATGATAATCGCAATAATATTCTAAAGTCCCTCTCGAGATGCATTAAAACGTAGATTAAACAACCTATAACAACGTCTCCGTTTACTATAAATTATCTAACTCCAAAATGTTCATAAGATTAAATATCATCATAGCTCATCACCGATTTCTCAATCTCGTAATTTACTACGTCAAATACTCGAAACCAATTAATGCCCTCTTCTCTCTCCAATCTCTCCAATCTCAGAATTCTGGCTTCTAAGTCCATTGTAGAGCCTTTTTAAAAAACCCAAAAAGCCAAAGTTGTTGATCAAATCGTGCAAAAATGTCAAAAAGTGATTTTGCACCAAAAAGTGACACGGCTCGTGTCATAGTGTCCCAAAAACTGCAAAACTCTCTGGACAGGCAACCCGACCGTGTCAGTTTGACACGGCCGAGCTAGTGACACGACCCGTGTCAAATGAAACGGCCGAGTCTGTGTTGGTCCTTTTTGACTTCCTTTTTCCTTCTTTTTCGGCTCGATCTCTCGTTTCCGCATTGCTTGATATTTATTGGGGATTGAGACTTTGTTCTTGCCTGATAATGTCCTTAAAACATCTATAAAATCAAATAAAATGTGCCCAAGTATGATCGAGTCCAACAAACACAATATGAGCACAAACGACACAATTCTACACATTTTAGAATTTTAAATTCCGGAAAAACCTTATAAAAATATGTATAAAAATGAGTTTTACCAGTGATGTTGATCTATACCAAAACTCCAAGGAAGATGATAGCTAGATGGTTGAAGACTCAGAATCGCTCCAAAATCTCCTACGAATCACTCAAGTCCCGGAGGAGAGGAGGAAAGAAGAAAAATGGACGATCTCGGTCAACTCCTGGGTATTTAAAGCCGCGCTTGCTAACGTACGTAAGGCATGAAGCATTAACGTACGTTAGCACCTTAATGTACGTATTGCCCCTTCCCTTACGTACGTAAGGGGCTGGCAGAACCCTCTGCCCGATTCCCTAAAGACCCTAACGTACGCTATGAAAAATCCTAACGTACGTTAGGTATACTGCATAATGTAAGAGTTTCCCAGGTCAGAATTACAGTTGTCCAACAGTTGTGCAGAAGTTGATACGAATATCAAACGCGACGATTAACGAAACGTGCAGACAACATTACAAGGAGTTCGAAGCGACGAACTTAAATGCTAAAAGAAAACACGATTCCGTCTACCCGAAGATTTGGAATACGACAACAAAAGTAATTTCCCTAAACTTTTAGGAAATTACAAAATAACCCGAAATGGACAAAAACAACAATACGGAAACGAAGAACCGTTCCGAAGCTCACAACATGTCTAACAACATTAAACGGACTAGCAAAAAACCCGAAACAATAGTTTCGCACCACAATCGTACAAAACGAGTCAACAAGTAGAAATTACTGAAAGACACAAAATCCAGTAAAACAATTTTGAAACATGCTCGGATTCAAAAATACACAGAATTAAACATTCTCAAAATGTCAAAACGGTTATAAGCGAGTAACTGAAAACGAAAAATACACCAAAATAGAAATTATTAAAAATAGAAAAGTACGGATATTACATTGATTAGATCAAATGATTTTCATTCTAAGTTCTTCTAGAGGATAGAAATATACCTCCAAACCTTAGATGATTCTTGGAGTTATTTTCATAAAACCTAATGCTATGTATTGAATCCAATCAACATAGAAATATAATATATTGATTTAATATATAAGGGACGTTTTGACATTCGAAAGAGGAACCGTCTTTTTAAGGAAAATCAAATTTACACAACATAATAAGTATTACATCATATGATCTCATATACATCTTCTATAACTAATGATAAAGTGAGTTTGCAATCCCTATTATTTCATTTTACGTAACTCTATTATTAGTATAATCATTTACTTCCTTATAATTATTTGAATTATAAATTTTCAAACCCAACTTTTTAATTATGTGTTTACATTCATCTTTAAATAACTATAACAAAAGGATAATAGTGCACAAATCAATCAATAACCATACTTCCTCATGGGGTCGATTTCCCAGACTCAAAAAGTCCATATTCTACTTGATGTGATATGGTGCACTTGCGATAAGATACACCAAACACGTGTCAACACGCGCGCCTCCGCCAAGAGGAATACGTCCCTCCTACAGAACAGGCGGAAGGTGAGAGTCGACAGGAGGAATCAGATCCTTATGTAGTTTCGACTGCCGAAACCCAATAGAGGCAGGAGGAATCAGTCCCTTCTGTCTCCCAGACGGACCCTGCAACACAACCTACAGAAGCTCCTGCTTCCAAACAGGTTGAATCTCATATCTCTACAGGATCCTATTTTGAAACTGATGAAGGTTTCCTTGCTTAACATAAACCGTGCAAGCCCCGTCACAATGTGGTTCTCAAACAGTTTGGAGAACCGTCTGACTCTAAGATTGCGCACCCGGTCTCTCCACGCGCAGAGACACGAATCGAGCAACTCCAATCCATCGGTCGCCAAACCGTATTCCTGTAGGATGCCGTTAAGGCCCTAT
Organism: Orobanche coerulescens; assembly: GCA_033398695.1. Classification (NCBI taxonomy): domain Eukaryota; kingdom Viridiplantae; phylum Streptophyta; class Magnoliopsida; order Lamiales; family Orobanchaceae; genus Orobanche; species Orobanche coerulescens. Next base: position 48,113,978 of record CM065801.1, on the reverse strand, counting down.
ATGCCATTGGAAAGGAATTGGATTGGATGCATGAAACAGCTCAGGACGAGCTATCGAAGCTTCAAAGGGATATTAACGATGTGGAAGAGGCTTTTCGCCTCATGCCAAATGCTCTATGAAAAGCCCTGAATCAACTGAAGCAGCATCAGTAGCGAATCCTGAAGCAAGCACAAGAGAAGCTTCGTGTCGCTGAAGCCAATACTGTTGCCGCCCTAGAATACACCAGCTATAAACTCGCTGGCTATGATCAGAAGATCGACGATCTTACAGAGTGGTTGCGAGACTGGTTGATAGTGTCACTGATCTGAAGACCTAACAAGCCGAATCTATGGAACTCCTTTAGGATATTCACGGCAAGGTCCCAGAACTTGACAATACCAAAAAGGGTGAAGAGTCGAGAGAGGCTACCAGGAAGTTGTAATACCCGCCATTTTCATAATGAAATATTATTATTTATAATAATATTATAATGCATTTCATTTCATTTCATTTCATTTAGAGGATCATGACTATTTATTTCGACGTATCACAAGTCCTAGATGGAGTCATTTTGTCAGATATGTATTCAAGTAGTCATTATTTATTTTTATAATAGCGTTATTAATTATTCAAGCATAATACTAACACTATTATTATTAATGTTATCATTATTATTATTATTATTATTATCAATACTATTTTATTAGTACTAATATTATTAATACTATTTTATTAGTACTAATATTATTATTATTATCATCATAAATTTTTCATATTATTATCAATATTACCAAATTACTATTTTTACATTTACTATTATTAGTATTATTATTATATCATTTATATTTAATCATGTGTTATGAATTAACCAACTATGATTAAACTAAACTAACCATAATTAAGAACTCTTCTTTTCCCAGTCGATCGTTCCCCATTACAGTTCTTTCACTTTATCAAACTTCTTGATACATATCCAACAAACAATCCTAATCCAACTAAAACACTTAAAAACCTACCTATAAATATACTATCAATCCTACTGCAATTATTTACAAATTGATTAACATCCTAAGAAAAGAAAAAAAAACACAATGCACAGTTCCTGCAAGTTCATCGCCAGAATTTACAATACAAAGAAGAAGAAGGAGAAGAAGACATCATCGAACCCCATCCCTGGTCATTCAAACGAATGGGAAAGGAATTTTTACGATACATAAAAAAAGGAAAAGATAGTTGCGGCCTATCATCGAGTCTCCAGCCGATTTCTGTCAATCTCTATTCAAATCCTTCGAAGGTAACCCGATCTCCATCCTAATGAGATTTATAAACTGTGTTTATTCAGTTATTACTGTGCCATGGTCGTAAACACTCAATGTCAGAGTTATTTTTCCTGTTCTTCACCACTGTTTCTATATACTACAATATATTCAGTTTGTTAAATATCTGGTTACACCAAGTCAATCGATTTAATCATCATCAACACCAAATTCCCCAATTTAAAACCTCAATTCGGAACCCAACTCAGAGTCAGTAGCTAACCCGCCGCTCAAACCATTTCCGGATTGAAGCCTCAAACCAAAATTCAACCTAATCCAAGCCCGAATTCGAACCCATAATCAAGCCCCACGGCCCGTTTCCGGCAATCCAGGGCTGCGGCCGAACCCAAACAATCGACCATAGATCAAACAAGAACTTTTGTGAACAAACCTTCAAGCCCGAACTGCATAACGTCGGTCCGGAAACTTACCTAACTATCGCCGTTCTGTGCACCCTCTTATGTTCAGAAGTCACCAACACCATATTTAACCCTAATTTCGAATCAGACTCATAACCCATGTTTCAGGAAGATTGTAATCTTTACTTAAATATCCAAAACCACCTCCGGTCATGAGGATTGTAACCCCCATCGGATTCTGCAAATTGGGCCGCCACTGCCATATGGTACGGGTCAGAGTCCGAAAATAATCCTTCGGTTCTATCACCATCATCGTTGTTGCTCCGATTTCTGCTCGTCGTCTGGTGCTTTTCGGTACCCGATCGGATTTCCACAGTGAAGTGGTGCGAATATGTTTTGCGGATGATGTGTAGAGAGAGGCCTTTTGCAGGGCGTTCTTGTGAGAGAGATATAGATGAGAGTCCGGAGGGCCGATTTGAGAAGAAATTTAGAGAGAGGAGAGTTTCAGGGAATCTGCAGAGAGAGAATGTTAGAGAGAGAGAGAGAGTAGAGGACAGAGAGAGAGACGGGAGGAAGAGAAGTGTCAAGTGAGGAATTGGGGTGTCGGCTGAGGATACGGTTAGGGTATTTATACCTGCGAGATTTTAGGGGTTTTCAATTTAGCACTCAGTTTCCCAGTAACTTTCAATTTAACCCCAGACACTTTAATTATTTTTGATTTAACCCCAGACACCTTTAATTATTTCAAATTGACCTCAGGCAGATTTTTATACCTTCAATTCAGTCCTATTTTGACCAAGATATTTAAAATGGTCGACTCTTCAATTAATGTTAATAATTAGTCCAATTTTATGCATATATTTTTAATTTCAGTCATTATATCATAATATTTTATAATGATTAAATCATTATTATATGTAGACATTAACGAGGATTTACGGGCTTAGGACTGTGAGTCGAGCATCTTCATATTCAAGTTCAAGCAACATCATTTATTCAGTTGGGAATTTTCACTATCACTTTAATTGCTTTAATTGGATTGTATATGTGATATTCTATTCATGTTTAAAATTGAGGATACATGTTGTAAATCAGGCTCACTCATGTACGTGTAAAGAGGCTAATCTTAAGATATATGTTGTGTGGGGACACTTGCATAATCTCAATATTCACATGCGTGCTCGATTCAGGTTATATGTGGTATTGTGTGTATGTATTCATGTTCAGGAAAATGTTATTGATAGAATAATCATTTAAATGCTTTCCATGAGATTGTATATTACTGTGATATGTGTGATTTCCACGAGCTGAAGGAAGTTCACCCCCACCTTTATTGATCCTGCCGGTTAAACCGAGCTGGATGGATGAAGGAGAGAGCCGAGAGGGCATATGAATGAAATTTTATTAAATGATGTTATTTGGGGAAACTTTTATTAAGAAATTAACAATTTATAATTTATTCTTCTGCCGCAATTATTATCTCTTATCTATGACGTATTGTTGCCTTAATTAAAGATATTTATTTTATGTCAGTGTAGCGACTCGACTTTGGAGGCGAGAATTTTAATATTCTCAAAAGAAATTATTTTTGTCAAAATTTACCTTTCACTTATTTTCCCCTATAATTACCCGTAGAAAGTTGGGGCGTTACATAGTGGTATCGGAGCGGGTATTACCTTTCTATAGACTCGCTAATATATAAAAGTATCATATGCTCTCAGCTTCGCCACTTCGTCACTCTGTCCAAGGTACCAAATTTCAATCATTATCCATGCATATATCATTTCATTTTATTTACATGCTTGTATATGTATATGCGAATTATTAGAATGGCCAAACCTAGTATGACGCCACGTAAGAGGGTCCCTGCTACATTTGATTCGCGTCTTCTGGCACGCAAAGATTAGTGGGACGATCCGAGTTTATCAGAAAATGCACCACACGATGTCATCAATAGGCTGAGCAAGTGGTTGCAGTTTGGGAAATGAGGTTCCGTCACGCAACAGCTGGACCACCTAATAGGGAAGTTACCCGAATATTGGAGTTACTGCAGCTTCCGGCTTTGAAAAGAGTCCATCAAGAGATCACCAGAAGAGCGAGAGACCACAGATGATTTCCAGTTCATAGCTGGGCGCTTATTGGATATGTACACTCGAGAGGCGATACCAGCTGCAAATTGGAGTTCCGACTCCACGGATGAAGAAGACCCTGAGGAGGATCCTGAAGAAGATCCAGAGGAAGATCGAGAGGAAGTTCCTGATGAGAGCTCAAAGGTGGACCTCGCAGAGAATATGAAGGATGTTTTGATGGCAGACATCGATTCTGATGATGAAGTTACTTCATGGATTGAGCCGCGACCCCCTATTCTTGTTATAGAGATTATTAGCAGTGACGATGAGGAATAGCCGTAGGCTTAGTTTATTTTATTTTATAACTATTATGTTGAGATTTCCAATGGATGTTCCAAACATATTATATAATGAATATCAGTTATTCTATTGCCTTTATATTTTTTTATGCGTTGTGACTATTACGTGCATACTACCTATCTTTTTATTCTTTAATTCTCGCACTGCGTCGACTAATGGCTTTTAAAACACGTTGGAAGACTCATGGCTAACCGAGGAAACTACAACGCTCAACCCACCCAAGATCAGCTTTTGGCTGGATTGGCCATATTGCTTCAAGGCGCAATCATTTTACCGCCTAATAATCCTGAGCAAGCTCAAGCTCAAGTTATCAAGCGGTTCAATCATTTCAAGCCGCCCGTCTTTCTTGTTCGTGAGGGACCAGCAACAATAGAAGAGTGGTTGTTGAACCTAGACAGCATCTTCAACTACATGGCATGCACCGATACTCAGAAGGTGTCATGTTCCATGTTCCAACTCAAGGAGGATGCTAGGACATGGTGGATTGGACCGTGGAGACTCAAAACCCAAGATGAGAAGGATGCATTCACTTGGGACCAGTTTAAGGAAATAGTTATGGAAAAGTACTACTCGAGGGCGTACAAAACCAAGATGCAAAAGGAATTCCTCGATCTGACCCAAGGAGGAATGTCGGTCACCGACTATGAACGCAAGTTCAACCACATGTGTCGTTTTGCTCCTCACATGGTCGAGAAGGAGAAAATGAAGTCTCAGAAATCCCAATATGGACTACGTGACCGGATTCGTCACCACCTGGCTGGTCATGGGCGTCTGACCTATAATGAAGCAGTTGCAAGGGCCGCAGACATTTCTGCCAGTTTGGATGTGGATAAGGCAAGAGCACCACGAGTCGCCGCAAATAACAAGCTCAAGTGGCACGATCAAGGGAGTTGTAGTAAGAAGAATGCTAAGACTGGATTTTTTGGGGCGAAACCCCAGTCCGATAAACCCACATGTTCTACTTGTGGCAAGGGACATAAAGGTGCATGTATGCTTGGTTAGAATCGGTGCTACTTCTGCCGTGAGGAAGGACACATGGCCTCAGCATGTCCAAAGAAAGGAAAATGCCCAGACAATAGTGTGTAAGGCCAAGGCTCAGGAGGCAAAGCTCAAGTGTATAGCATGGCCGAAGCCTCATCTTCGGCTGAACCCCAAACCATGTGAGGTATGTTGTCAGGTGCAAATATTCCTGCTTTGGTATTGTATGATATGGGTGCATCTCATTCATTCATCTCTATGAAGCTTTGTTCTATGATTGGTTGTAGAAGTAGTAAAGCCCCCTATAGATTGGCACCCAAATAATTACAAGAGATGAAAGTGCAACTTAAGGAACTGCTGGACTCTGGATTTATCCGGCCGAGTGTATCTCCATGTGGTGCGCCAATACTCTTCGTGAAGAAAAGGGACGGAAGTTTGAGGATGTGCATAGACTATCATAAACTTAATCGACTCATAATAAAGAATAAATATCTACTCCCTCGAATAGAGGATCTATTCGATCAACTTGGAGGATCAGGAGTGTTCTCGAAAATAGATTTGAGATTCGGATATCGCCAACTGAGGATTAAGGATGACAATATCCCGAAGACAGTATTTCAAACTCGATATGGACACTATGAGTTTATAGTGATGCCATTTGGTTTGAATAATGCGCCAGCAGTATTTATGGACCTCATGAACCGTGTATGCCAACCTTATTTCGATACGTTTGTCATTGTGTTCATAGATAACATACTTGTGTATTCAAAGAGCAAGGTTGAACATGAGCAGCATCTTAGAACATTATTGGGAATACTGCGCAAGGAGAAGTTGTATGTGAAGTTCAAAAAGTGTGAATTCTAGCTAAACCGAGTTGCATTTTTGGGACATGTGATCACTTCTAGAGGAATCGAGGTTGACCAGGTTAAGGTAGAGGCAGTCAATGACTGGAAAGTGCCGAGTAATGCAAATGAAGTATGCAGCTTCTTGGGTTTAGAAGGTTATTATCAGAGATTTATCGAGTGATTTTCGAAGATAGCTACACCTATGACTAGATTGACTATGAAGGGAGAAGTTTTCCTATGGAATGAGAAGTGCGAATAGAGTTTCCAAGAACTTAAGCGAAGGTTGACCGCAGCACCAGTTTTGACAATTCCCGATCCGACGAGAGTATTCATCCTCTACAGCGATGCATCCAAGCAATACTTGGGATGTGTATTGATGCAGGAGGGCAATGTAGTTGCCTATGATTCGAGACAACTAAAACAGCACGGGCTAAACTACCCTACTCACGATTTGGAATTAGCAGCGGTAGTTCATGCCTTGAAGATTTGGAGACATTACCTGTATGGAGGTAAGTATGAAATCTATACAGACCACAAAATTTTGAAATATATTTTCACACAAAAGGAGTTGAATATGAGGCAGCGCAGATGGCTAGAGTTGGTCAAAGACTACAATTGTACAATTCATTACCAGCCTGGTAAAGCAAACGTAGTTGCTAATGCACTGAGCCATAAAGCGAGAGGAGACCTAACATGTATGTTGACCAAAGAGGAAAGCTTGGTCAAGGAGTTTGCAAGAATGAACCTTGATATGGCTACACCATCGAATCCAGTTGAGTCGTTATTGGCTAGTTTGGTGGTACAGCCAGCCTTGAGGAAGCAGATCAAATAAGGTCAAGGACAAGATGATTTTTTGGTCAAAATGAAAGAATGTACTCTTTCAAGTGAGGATAAGGGATTAAGTGTGTCCTATGATTGCACAATGTACTACGAAGGGGGGATTTGTGTGCCTAATGTTATCAAGCTGAGAGAAGCAATATTGAAAGAGTCACATAGTACATCGTAAGAATTACTTACTTGGCTTTCGACGTCACTATCGTTGAATGAACTTCGGGCCATGAGAGCGAGATAATTTTGATTGAAATCATCATCTTCGTCTTCATCGCTCCATGTTTCAACGAGAACTACCTTCTTAGGATTTGCTCGGCAATTTTTCACGAAGTGGCCTAGTTTACCACATATTCGACAGTTGTTGTCGAATTTCTTAGATTTGCCCGTCTTGATGTCTTTCTTTCTCCGGTTTAATAAGTTTTGAAACTTATTAATATTCGTGGCATAATATGCTATATCTTAGTCACTTTCATCCACCGGGATTTCTTCTTTGCGAGACATCTTAGCTTTCAAAGCTATTGATTGTTCCTTCGGCTTCGGCTTTGCGTTTCGAAATTTAAGGACTATCTTGTAATTTATTAGTGAACTAACGAGGGCACTAAAATCAAGATTATTGAGATATTTTGATTCCATAATTGTCGTCACCGTGCCGTCCCATTATCGAGGTAGTGATCGTAGGATTTTCTTTACATTTTCACTACTTGAAAGAGGTTTTTCATAACACGCTAATCCATTTGTAATGACTGAAAATCGGTCGAGCATGATTGTAATGGATTTGCCATCTTTCATTTGGAATAGCTCGTAGTCGTGCAGAAGCATGTTAATCTTCATCTCCTTGACTTGATTTGTGCCTTCGTGTGTGACTTCTAGCATCTTCCATATTTTTTTGGAACTATCACACGATGAGATCCGGTTGTGTTCTTACCGATTTTAGAGCACAATATAATAATTATGTGGCTTTGCAATTATAGTGGTCATTTTTCCAATCGGAATCATCATGTTCTTCAAAAGATTTAAGCGTACAGTCGAATTTGATTAGAATTTTTGGACCAAGACATATCACTTTCCATAGCTCGATGTCATAAGCTCGGATGAATATTGACATCTTCTTCTTCCATGTCATGATGTTAGATCCATAGAATAATGGAGGTCGATTTAGAGCAAGACCTTCGATCGGGGCAAGTTGAAATGCCATTTGGATCGTCTTCTCCTCGGATGTTAAGCCGCTTCTAGGAGGTACCGCTCCGATACCAATTATTGGTGGGATATTGGCTATATGCGCTATTTTGCGGAAGCGTATTTAAAGATGCGGGGAATAAATCGCCACAAGATTTATAGAGGTTCGGCCAAACGTGCCTACGTCCTCTCTTCGGATCTTTTTCTATAGGTTAAAGATGAACCTATGCATCTCTTTTCTATCGGTCGAGGGATTACCTTTACAAACTCATCTTCTATCGGTCCGAGTAAACCGTTCGGTCCGAGTAAACCGTTCACACACTTGTCTTTTTGTCGGTCTAAGTTAAACCATTTTCCTTCTCTATTGGACAAGGAATCAACCTATCTAGCTTTCTGGGTACTGGACAAACCTCACGTGGATATAGATTGCGATTCTAACAATGTCGGATCCTTGATCCTAATTACACCGAATCCAATCTTATCCTTTCTTTTTCCTCTCGTGTATGAGTTATCATGTATAACGCTCAAACTCTAATCAATATAAGTACAATTACAACAACAAGTTTTGTGTTGTTGTAGGATCAATACCATAGGAAGTGGTATTTATAGGATCTAAAGCCTCAACTAGCCGTTAGCTCTCTGCTGCCTCATTACGTACGTTATAAGCCATCCATTACGTACGTTAACACCATTTGGTTACGTACGTTAAGCTCTTCACATATCAGTCCAGTAGCTTCGTTTCTTCCATTATGTACGTTAAGCTTCTCCCCCTCACGTACGTTATCTTCAGTCAAAATACCCATTGCATGCTTGTGTATGCCATGATGTCATCTTCAACGGATCCTTGTTTGAATTCAGAAACACTCCATTACGTACGTTAAGCACCATGTGTTACATACGTTAAGCTTGCTACATTACGTACGTTATGCTACATGCATTGCGTACGTTATCCATGTTAATTCCAGCTTTTTGCGTCTTCGACTTCTTCGTTGTTTTGTTTTGCTTCTTTGTTGTTTTCCTTTGTTTAACAACTATTCATCAAAACTCGATAATAAATATTTGGAATAAAATATTCCAACAAACACATCACTCTTATGCTATTCTAGCCAAACACCAAGACTCGATATAAAATGTCTCTCGACCCCGAGCACAAAGCATTGTGATACTCTGGACATATCACAACCAATCATCAGTAAAAAAAAACTCTGGCAATTCTCGTGACCCAGTCCAGCCATCAAGCCACTAAGTCCCTGTGCGCCCCGTCGAGCAACCCCAATTGAGGATACCCACTCGAAAGTAACCCTCGCGACCCGGTCCAGCCGTTAAGTCACTAGGTCCCCGTGTGACCCCGTAGAGTCAACCCCGATCGAGAGTACCCGAGAACAACCTTACAACTCTAAGATTTGATATAAAATGTCTCTCGACCCCGAGCACAAAGCATTGTGATACTCCGGACATATCACAACCAATCATCAGTAAAAAAAAAAACTTTGGCAATTCTCGCGACCCGGTCCAGCCATCAAGCCACCAAGTCCCTGTGCACCCCGTCGAGCAACCCAAGGTGAGAATACCCACTCGAAAATAACCCTCACGACCCGGTCCAGTCGCTAAGCCACCAGGTCCCTATGTGACCCTGTCGAGTCAACCCCGAGTGAAGTACCCGAGAACAACCTTACAACTCTCATCAGTTCACATTTCAAGCCACAATCCCAGAGGGCCAATCACACTATATATAGTCCAGGTACTTTGCTAGAATGACTAAATTATCCAATACATACTCACAACTCAGAACTAATACCATCAACAAGGAAACACACTATCTCCACAGCACCGAATGGCACAACCAATATCACATAAACTCACATATTCATCGATAACCACATGTCTCCACGCACACATCTTAACAAAAGAATTAAACTTCAAAATTTACCAACGACATAATCACACATAATGGCATCAAACAAAAGTGAGGCGATCCTATACTCAACACTAACAAACATATTCAATTAAGCACATTAATTCACGGAACACACGAGTCATCTTTTAAGAAAACCATGATTGTAAATATACCGATTCTTTTCAAAAATGATAATAAACATTCATTTAGCACCTATCGTCGATTACCAACCATTATATCCACAAAACATGTAATGTATGGGCAAGATACTTGCCTCGATAATCGATACCGGACACTCCTATGAACACGGCTCAATCGGGAATCCTCTAACACCTACAATTCTCCGGGCGAAAACAACAATAACACGATCGATCGGAAAGCTTGAAGAAAACGACGAATGGAAGAGTTCCGACTCGAGTTCTTCGTAAGGAACCTGACCTTAACATCATATCATCAATAATCAATGATTATACGAGGAAGAATAATCGTGGATGCCCGAAACCCCCCTCTAAGAACTTTCACCGAACACCTTCAAGGCGTCGATTAAGAACTCAACAAAATGACGGATCTCTAGCAATCGAACCATGGAATAACAAGGAAATTGGTAGAATATAACTTAATAATCAACAATCCAACACTAATCTCGGTTAATATGGATCAAACGGGCGGAATCAAATAAAATTCCCAATTTTCCCAAAACCAAGTTTTGAGGAAAACTTACCCTGATTCGCTCGATCAAAGGAGGGTATGGATGGAATGATTAATCAATGATAGGAACTCCAGAACTTCGTGGATTCGTAGTTTAGCACCATGCCATCGAGTTCTCCAAGACCCCAGCCACGTACAGGAAAGTAAGGAAATGAAAAACGAGTGCAAACATGACTACTCAGTCATATTTATACTCGTGTGGAACACGGCGCAAAAAACGGTCCAACTAGCGCCGTGTTTACCTCCGTGTTGTTGGTTAGTGTGCGACCTGACTGACACGGTGCAGCTCCGGGCGCAAGACACTTGCACGTGTGTCTCGGACGTGTACGACGCGGTGCATCACTTGGCGCAAACACTAGCGCGGGTGTCTCGGCCGTGTCTCGGCATAGGGCTAACCTGGACAAAATGCACGGACACCCGACGTAGGACCCGGCGCTCGGCAGCGCCGTTCGGCAAACGGCACAGGGCACGGCGTAAGGGCTCAGCCGTTTTCACCGCCATGTTGTACAGGTTCGGCCAGAAAATCTCTGACTGCAAAACGATTCTGACACAATCCGAAAATTTCGATAGAACCACAACAACGATCCGAAAGGAGATGAACAATAATGAAATACGACATACAATTAGCTCGACTTACGCAATGATAAGTCGCACCCGACGAAAAATCTCCCAACACGGCACATCATGCCGTACCCAACATAGGGTAAAACTCCAGTAATCGCCAACAGAACAAAATAATCGGCACAACCGACAAAAATTCAAAAATAACCGAAAATGAGAATCTCAGGTATTATAGGTATGGACTAATCCAAGTTTATCAGCGGCTCTTTCAAAAGTCCCTGTGAAAGGGGACTTAGTCATTTTGCCTTTAAGGCAATATTCACAAGTTGGAAAGGGATCCGATCCAATGGACCCATAAGTCCATCCTTTTCCATTTTGTAAACCTTTGTCTGACTAACATGACCAAGTCTAAGATGTCGTTTCAAAACTTGATTAGTTTCATTTCTAACATGCTTCCTAGTCATAGTATTCACAACAACTTTGTTACTAAGGTTTAAATGATACAGTCCATTTAACAATGTAGCAGTGCCTACTAGTTTATTTCTAAAATAAATTTTGCAGGAACCATCAGCAATGAAAAATGAAAAGACTTTCCGATCCATGACCGGAATGGATACAATGTTTTCATGCCCCTTGGGCAAAACAAGTACATTATCTAATGTTAAAACAAAGTCGGATTTCAAATTCAAAAGAAGTGATCCTATGTCAGTTGCTTCGACACTATGCCCGATTCTGACAGTAATCATCACTTCCCCAGCTCTAAACTTCCTAATTTATTCCAGATCCTGATTCACGCTACAAATGTGAGAACTAGCACCTGAATCCAGTATCCATGAAGTAGAAAATGCAGTACCGGAACAATTTGTTTCCAAAACTAAAAGTTCTGTACCTGAAGTGCCATGAAGAATCGGACAGTCTCTAGCCCAGTGGCCCAGCTCACCGCATTTAAGACATGCGACCTTCTTCTTATTGCTCTTGGGAACCATTGGGGCCTTGCCCTTACCTTTAAGGTCCTTGATTTGTGGTCCCGTCTGCTTCTTGGTCTATTTCATCTTGTTCTTGGACCTCCGAGTTCTAGAATAAATCACAAGGGCAGACTCCTTCATCCACAGAGTCTTTATCTGAGACTGGGCGGTTACAAGTTTGTTTATAAACCCTGCTATATTGCAAGTAATCTCATTGCAGTTGAAATTCATAACAAACTGTGTGAATGATTCACGAAGAGATGGTAGGATAAGGTCGGTTTGAAGAGAAGTATCCATCTTTAAATCAAGAGCCTCCAATCTCTCGATCATAGAGATCATTTTGAGGACGTGGTCCCCAACCTTCTCACCTTCCTTCATCCTAGAACCGAAGAGTTGCTTGGATATCTCATATTTAGCAGTTCGACTGTGCTCACCATAAAGCTCGGTTAAGTGAGATAAAATCTACCTAGCAGAAGTCATTTTCTCATGAGCTCTTTGAAGCTCATTAGATATATAAGCCATCATATAGGCACGGACTTTTATGTCATCCTTAACCCACTTTTCGTGGTTTTTAATTTCTTCCTGATTGGGTCTAGTCCGCACCGGAGGCACCGGAATGTCCGTCTCCAAGACGTATCCCAGTGCCTCTATACTGAGGACAATTATCAGGTTGTGGATCCAGTCCACAAGGTTAGGGCCAATTAAGGTGTTCTTTTCAAGTAGCATAGTGAGTGGGTTCATTGTCATATTGAGAGTTGATATTTGTCTGCATTAAGTACGACAGATTTATTAGTGACTCGTTCAATTATGACCTGAGTATAGAATTAAGGTCTTTTCTATTATTTTAACACAGCTCCCACTATTTTTATCGGAATAACACACTCCCATATGAAATTTAGAAGTATTTGTTCGCCACACTTCATAGTGGTAATCGAGTTCTTTATAAAATTTAATAGAGGGCAACCGAACAGATTTCTAGTCTATTAATCTTCATAAAGTGGTGTCAAACATCAACCCATCTAATGGATGATTCGATCTTCTTTTGCCCCTTGTTCACTCCCCTCAACCTATACGGTTTCTATGGTTCGTGAACAAGTTATGTTTATACCATCGATGCAAATCAGTTTCACAATTGAATCTTATCCGGCAACCGAACAGGTTTCTATGGATAAAATTTGCTCCAACTGAAGGCATCCAATGCGCTGTGAGTAATTTATCGATCCTCCCCGAACGACTACCCCGATAACTCGGAAGCATAGGACATCCGATTTGGATTTCAATTTTCCGAAAGCTCGATGGAGGGAAGGAAAACCTTGAAACCTTTTAAACTTAATAATTTGTCGTGGGAGAATTTTCGCGATTAATGTTACACTTTGCACATTAATTCATTTAAGTGCGTTTGTTGCATTTATGAATAAAACATTCACAACCTAGTTGCTACCAACATGTAGTTCATGGACCATTCCTAGAACAAAATAATCTAATTACAAGTCTTCGGCCCTAAATCTTCGTCTTCTCGAACGGACCTTCCTTCGCTCTTTGTCATTACATATAAATTTTACATTTGAAAAATTGCATCCTAGATACAAATATTTCTAGTAAAATAAATAGGCTCAAAACGGCCTTTACAACCCAATCGAATAAAACCAAACGGTCGAGTTACCCGTCCAGAGAGTCGTACATGGCCCGTTTCAAAAATGATACGGTCGGGTCACCCAGCCAGAACCCAACATTCGTCCCGTCCAACGGCGATCCGAGGCTTGATATTCAACCGGATATCCAATATCAATATTTTCCAACTTTTATATCTTCAATATAAATCACATTTCCCAGAAATTAGAGATTTATATTTAGACATAAATTTATGGAAATATAACTACAACGAACGAACAAATATACACCATGATTATGACTATAAATGTTTCCAAATCATTCACCATCCAATCAACCATTTCAAATGCTAAATATACGATCGCAAGACCTATGCTCCGATACCATTATTGGGATTCGGTGCCTAAAACGAAGGCGCAGTAGAAGCAATATACGAATCTAAATCGATCTGAATCCCTTAAGAGGATTGATCAAGCTACGTATATATGAATATAAAATAAAATAAAGTTAGATACGAAATCATATCCTCGTAGTCCGTTGATTTAAATGGTGTGAAGATGATGTCCCTTGCGAATCCGATCCGCAACAAGGTCTTAGATGATCCAACGCCGAAAACACTGCGTCTCTACTCGCCACGTGCCAGAGAAACGATCGGAACGACAACCACCCAATTAACCTCCAAGGTTACGGCTAGAAAAAAGTGATTGAATCTTTCAAATGTGTTTGTAACACTCTAAGTGTATACCTCACAATCCCTCAATGATCTTTTGAATTTTCTCCAAGAAAAACTCAAGAGAAATGAAGAAGAAGATGAAGACTATTGTTCTCTTTCTCTCTCTAAAAAACGTGAGTTTCAAAGTAGTTAGGAGAAAATCAAGTCTTCATAATATATTCTTCATCAGCTACACCAAGTCACCTATCCCACAATATAAAATGAGATATCATATCCCTTTTAGGTCATTGGTCTTCCTTCTATTAAGCTGGAGACAAAGACCAAGAGATATGGGAGTAGGTGGGGGCGGTCTCTAGAAGAACTGGACGGGTTTGGTGCATTTCGGACTCCCGTGAGTCTAAACAGATAAACTCCAATCCGTTCCGATGTATTAATATCAATTAATTAATCCAATTAAGTAATTATATTAAATACAAAATAATATAATTGATTTCTAAAAGAAATAATTATATTCATGAATTAAATTAATCACCCAGTATTATATTTAATTCATTAGGCCGTAAATTAATTTATCCAATAAATTAATTTAGACATCCAATGTCCCAAAATTAATTAGACATCCAATCCAATTAATTAGATATCCAATATCTAATATTTATAAAGAGAGAATACGCTCGATTCATCCGTTGTCAATCCTATTGCGCGACTCGGTAGGTCCGTCTCAGTTAGCAATGGGAGGAACCAAAGAGTAGTAGCACCACCTAGCCAGCCTCGCGGCCTACACTGTACCCTAACTGAGAACGAAAGATGGGGATCATTCCAAATCTTTCTGTCGTGAATACCAGTATACGTATAAACCATTCTTTCAAAAATCCCAATCAAGTTATTGGGTCACGGTCAGTCAAACCCTATCTGTACTTGACACTATGCATGAGTTAATGCAAATCGAGGTCATCGAGCTCTCGTGCATCCATTACAACTAGCTCCAACGCTTTGACCAAAGACTTATGATCTCATTTGCCAATAACTGCATAGGACATATAACCTGTTCACTAACAGGAGAAAGAATCCTATCTTGGTATTTAGTAGAACCTGCTACTTGCCCGTCAAGACGCACGTCAAGGTTGACCCCCACCTTCCGGTTTTGTGGGTCGAACTACTCTAATGAAAATCTTAACGTCACAAGCACATCCTACTAAATCCTCAAGTCGAAGGTTCACGAATACCTATCACAACCTTTCGATTCCGTCATTAACGGTCCCGAAGTAAAATCCGTGTGACGAATTGAGCAGTTCGAGTATACTAATCTCATTAGCATACCTATAACGTGTGCTCCCACTAACCATTAGTATTCGACAGGCACTCTCCAAGTCAAAGAACACGTCATACAAGTCTTCACATAAACTTAACACCCAGTCAAGGATCATCGACTTGCGAACGATTAAGTATTTGAGCCATAAACATTTCGAGTGTCGATCCCCTTATTCCATAAGGAGTGGAATGTTTTACTATCAAATACACGGACTAGTTTATATATATATATATATATATATATATTTACGAGTCAGGAATGCCAGTGACTACCAGTAAATAAAGAGACATACAATTGCCTTCAGATAATGAATTACATAATAACAAGTACAATGCCCTCACTCTAACATCCCCTAAGTGGCATTCGAGGGCATACTCCTAGCATGATCAGCTCGGTATGTAATGGTAACGAACGTAACGAAAAACAAATATCGTATCTGCTTACTGGTACCTCGTGTACAATATTCCAACACGGTAAATAAATACGAAATTGTCAATTCTTAGCTGGGATGCTCTTGTATGTGATGGTAACTCTGTACGAAATTATGACTTATTAGTTGGGTTATCCTTCTATGTGATGGTAACTCAGTAATAAATGATCAATTATTAACCAGGTTACATTCCTACATGCTAGTAACTCGTTACGAAATGATCATTTCTTTATTGTGTTACTCTATTTTTTGTTGGTAACTCGTTAATAAATGATCATTTCTTTTCGTTACCATATTGTGTGCTGGTAACCCTCGAAAGAACACATGGTAAAAATAACACATGGTAACGCAGTTACGATACAGTAACACAAAAGGTAAGCAACACATGGTAACGAGACAGTACGAAATACATACGTCGTAACGATTGTAAATTCATAACCAATAACTAATGAGAGAGAAACTAAATTTAATGGTAACGAACGTAACGAAAAAAATCACGCTAAAAAAATGCCCAAAATATAGAGAAAATAAGAGGGGGGGAAAAGCAAGAGAAAAAAGGGAGAGAGAGAAAGTATTGGAGCTGGAAAGAGAAAAGGGAAGGAAAGAGATAAAGTTGATGAGTTTATTAGAAAGTATGGGTATATTGGTCCAACCATGTCCTTTTTTTCTAGAATTTGTACAAACTAAGTCTCGTAACAAATATTGTCATTGACTATGGCAAAGTGGCTAAAAGAGTGTATTTCCTCTAAATTAAATATCCCTGAAAGACAAATTGCAAGTGGTAATGATTCCAGCGCACGCCTGAAGCGTGGTAGACCCCCTGGTTCTAAAGATAAAAATCCTAGAAAGAAAAAAGGATTGATTGAGTAAGATGAACATATTGACAAAATCCAATCTCTTGAAGAGAAAATTCCTCAAGAGGAAGAAGTTATGGAAACTTCAATATATTTTGTCAGTAATGGGAAATGCTGGAATAGAAAAAAATGAATATAAATAATCACTTTTCATATAACGTATCACTTGAAATTATGAAACAAGATGAGGATCAGGAATCAAAATCGGTTGATAAATGTTGACGAAGAATTGATTGGCCAAAATGGAAAGATGTTATCCAATCAGAATTGGATTCATTGGCAAAACGAAGTGTTTTGAGGCTAATGATGCAAACGCCAGAAGGTGTAAAGACTGTGGGCTATAAATGGGCCAACTGATTGGCCAAAATGAAGAAAATGAAACTGTCAGATATAAGGAAAGGTTGGTAGCCCAAGGATTTTCTCAAAAGTCGGGTTTTGACTATGAAAAAACATATTCTCCTGTTATGGATGGAATTAGTTTCAGGTTTCTTGTCAGTTTGGCAGTACACCAAAGGCTTGAAATGCGCCTTATGGATGTAGTTACTGCATACCTTTATGGATCATTGGATACTAATATTTATATAAAAATCCCTGAAGGATTTAAAATACCTGAAGCATTTAAATCAAAACCCAAAGAATTATATTCTATTAAAGTGCATAAATCCTTATATGGGTTTAAATAGTCAGGAAGAATGTGGTATAACAGGCGCAGGGAATATTTAATAAAAGAAGGTTATATCAATGACCTAGAGTGTGCCCATGTGTTTTTATAAGGAAAAATGGGTTAAATTTTGTAATTATAGCAGTATATGTTGATGATCTCAATCTAATTGGAACTCCTGAAGAGTTACAAAATGCAATTGAATATTTGAAAAGGGAATTTGAGATCAAGGATTTTGGGAAAACAAAATATTGCTTGGGTTCACAAATTGAACATCTTGAAGATGGGATATTTGTCCATCAAACAAATAACACCCAGAAGGCGCTGAAAAGATTTTATATGGACAAGGCACATCCCGTAAGCATCCCAATGATGGTTAGATCATTAGACCCCTTAAAGATCCATTCATGCCGAAAGAAGAAAATGAAGGGGTACTTGGTCAAGAAGTACCATACCTCAGTGTCATTGGAGCACTCATGTATCTTGCTAATTGTACAAGGCCTGATATAGCATTCTCAGTTAATTTGCTGGCACGATTTAGTGCATCCCCTACAAAGAGACATTGGAATGGTGTTAAACACATTTTCTGTTACCTTCAAGGTACAAGTGATCTCGACTTATACTATTTGAGTAAATCTCAAATAAATTAATTGGCTATGCTGATGCTGGGTATTTGGCTGACCCCCATAAAGCCAAGTCCCAGGCGGGCTATGTAATACTTGTGGTGGAATAGCAATTTCCTGGAGATCTGCTAAACAGACAATATCTGCCACTTCTTCAAAATATAACACCCCCAAGACGTTCAGGGCATATTACAGCACCGTGGACCCCACACTTTAGAATCCACCAGGCTAACGTACCAACCCGACATTCGACAAAAGACAAGCATCATCAACATACACACGATTCCATAATTCAAAACATTCACAACAAAAGACTGAACTCAACAATACCATTCAATATCAAATCTTCCCCAAAACGGGTACACGACGATAATAAATCCAAGAAGGAAGTACTCAAGTACTTAAGAAAATGACATGATAAATAAATTTAAAAGGCATGACCCCAAACGGACGACCACTGAACATAATCACTCTTTCCAATCATCCTCGTACGGCTCGCATGCTCGTTCGCCTCCATGACCTGTACCTGAAATACAAAAGTATTTCCCCCATTTAAGGGGTTAGTGACAATTGCTAGTGCAAGTACAATACATTTGAACTACCATTCTAATCAGATGAAATATGCGCCAAAATCATTTTATAAAACATTTATATTCTGGAATGTTACGGTGCACAAGCACAAAACACATTTCTCCGACAAAACATTTCAAAGGTTAACCGTTGGTACGAGACTCACGGCCACCGTACCCCGCAGAGGCCCCGTCGGACCATCCTTGGGTGGTTAACCCCAGTTTGCGATACGCACACACACGGCAATACGTATCCCCAGAGGCCCCGTCAGACCATCCTTGGGTGAACATACACATATACATCCACAACATACACGGACAGCCATAATCCAGATATTAGAATATGCAAACAAATGTAAAGTACTTGCCTTTGAGACATCTTTGACGAAACAGGAACAAACAACGACTACGATTGACCCGGAGGGAACACGACTGTTCCTAAACGAAGTATTAACACAACTCATTCCTATACGATAACAATAATCTAATGGAATATGCCCACAACCCCGATTACAAGCTATGACAACATACGTACAATTGATACGGGCGAAGGTTTTCACAAAACCTCCCCGAATCAACAATTTACAGACTAAACACGACGGAATCAGATTAGGAATCACCCAATAACAATAATTGTTAAGGAATATTACAACATAACCGAACAATTCGAGTTTAAACAAGCAAAACCGAAAACCCCCCAAAATTGACAAAGTTAGGGTTCTAGACGAAAATACCTTGAATTCGGACGGAGGAAGATGATTACGTAGAAGATGATATGCTCCTACGATCTCATGTGATGAAGGATGAAGAATACACAGATTGAAAGTGGTGGAAATTGCCCTGGAGGTTCTGGTGTTGCCCGACGAAGAAAAATTAAAGGAAGGATGAAAATGAGGTTTTTGACCTCTGCCCGCTGTATTAAAACAGCGGGCTGTTACGGCCGTAATAGGGGGTTACTTACGACCATAACATGGCCAATATTATGGCCGTAACTAATGGGATGTTACGGCCATAACACCCTACTGTACAGCAGTTTGAGAAGCTGCTGTCCAAACCATCCCGAACGACCCTAAAACCCGGACCTGTTAACAAACCAAATATATGGTTACGAAGTATTCTCGATGACGAATCTAAGCGCTAAAAGGAAACACAATTCTGTCTTCCCGAAGTTTTGGAATCACGATACGACGTCGGATTAACAAACTGAAACTCACAACACGAACAACTCAACCATACGAATTAATGTAAACAAAGAAACAATGAAAACGAATGAGTTTTACGAGAATCAAACGTACATACGGCAAAACATAACATAAATGGAATTACATAAAAACATCTCTGAAACTCGTCCAAATGGAAAAACTCCAAGAACAAAGTAGATTCAAAACGTCGAAATGGTTACAAGCGAGTCGATAAAAATAGACATACACCAAAAATGGAAACTGCTAAAAATGGAAAGGTACGGATAATACATTCTCCCCCTCTAAAAAGAAGTTTCGCCCTGAAACTTAAGAATCAAAAAGCTCGGGGTATCTCGCCCGCATATCCTCCTCCAATTCCCACGTTGATTCTTCCACTCCATGCCTCGACCATTGCACTTTAACCAGGGGAATTATTTTGTGCCTTAATTGTTTGTCCCGATGTTCCAAAATCTTCATCGACCTCTCCTAAACATAACATTCTTCTCGATCTCTACGGCCCTGAAGTTAATAACATGAGTCGGGTCCGGAACATACTTCCTCAACTGGGAGACGTGGAATACACTATGCACATGACTCAACGACTTAGGCAATGCCAAATGGTACGCTAACTCGCCAACTCTCTCTAATATCTTGAATGGTCTAATATACCTTGGACTGAGCTTCCCCTTTTTCCCAAAACGGAAAACTCCCTTCGGCGGAGACACTCTCAACAAAACATGATCCCCTACCTCAAGCTCCAAGTGTCGATGCCTCACGTCCGCATAAGACTTTTGTCGACTCTGAGCCGCCAACATCCTCTCTCTAATCAACTCAAATTTCTTTCTAGTCTCTAACACAAGATCCGGCTCGGTACCAACTAAATCGGATGGCTCATCCCAACATATCAGTGATCAACATCGTCGGCCATAAAGCGCCTCATACGGTGCCATCATAATCGATGCGTGCTAGCTATTATTATAAGTAAACTCTATCAGGGCCAGATGCTCCTCCCAGTCACTACTCCAGTCTAACGCACACGCGTGTAACATATCCTCGAACGTCTGAATAGTACGCTCAGACTGCCTGTCGGTCTGAGGATGGAAAGATGTACTTAAATGCAAACGTGTCCCCAATGCCTTATGTACCGTCTGCCAAAAATGCGATACAAACCGGCCATCTCTGTCCGAAATAATAGTCTTCGGCGTGCCATAAAGTCTCACGATCTATGCGATAAAAATACGAGCTAATTTCTGAACCCCAAGTGTCCTTGATGCCCAGAAAATGTGCCGAGTTAGTCAGTCGGACCATGGTCACCCACACCATATTCATTCCGATCTTCGTCTTCATCCTCGGTAAATTCATGACAAAATCCATCGAGATATCCTCCCACCTCCATTCCGGGATGAGAAATGGTTTTAACAACCCGACTGGCCGCTGATGCTCGATTTTGACTTGCTGACAAGTCAAGCACTTAGTCACAAACTGAACTACCTCATTTTTCATGTCATTCCACCAGAAATTCTTCCTCAAATCCTTATACATTTTACTCGAGCCCGGATGGACTGAGTAAGGTGACGCATGAGACTCTCGCATAATACCGTGTCTCAATTCCAAGTCGTTCGGAACACACATCTGACCTTGGAATCTCAATACACCATCCTCATGAAGCACGAATCCTGGGGCTTTCCCCTTCACCACATTCTCGCGGAGCTGAGTAAACATCGGATCCAACTGTCTCGATTTAATGTCGTCGACTAGAGATGAAGAGATCTGAAGAGTGCGCAACTGTCCGGCACTCCCTGGTAGCACAACCTCTACCCCCAACCCTATCAACTCTCGTTGGAGCCCTGGCTGGGCCATGAGTAACTCAAGTGCCCGGAGTGATACCGATTTCCGGCTCAAGGCATCTGCCACCACATTTGCCTTGCCCGGATGATAAAGGATGTCAAGGTCGTAATCCTTAATTAACTCCAACCACCTTCTCCGTCTCATATTCAGTTCTTTCTAGGTGAAAATATACTTTAGGCTCTTGTGTGATCGGTGAAAATCTGACACGACGAGCCATACAAGTAATGACGCCAAATCTTCAATGCAATTACAACTGCGGCCAACTCAAGATCGTGGGTAGGGTAATTCAACTCGTATGGTTTTAATTGACGGGAAGCATAGGCAATCGTCTTCCCGTGCTGCATGAGTACACATCCAAGCCCTTGTCCTAAAGCGTCGCAATAAACTGAGAAACCCTCATTACCACTCGGTAAAGCCAAGACGGGAGCGATCGTCAACCGCTTCTTCAACTTCTCGAAACTCTTCTGCCTCTCCTCAGTCCACACAAACTTCTCTGACTTTTGCAACAATTGGGTAAGCGGCCGAGCGAGCTTAGAGAACCCCTCCACAAACCCACGATAATACCCGGCCAAACCCAAAAAACTACGGACCTCCTTCACATTCTTGCGTGGCGCCTAATCCAACATTGCCTCTATCTTATGTAACACCCCCAAACCGTATGGGAATATTACATGCCGTAAACCCTCCCCAGGAGGACCTACCAGGATGAACAACACAGAAGCACCAAAAACTTGACCGACCAAAGTCAATCATTACAATAATACAGACCATTAAGGTCGATTACAATACAACCACACGGACCGATGAGGTCACATGACTAATGCAAACAAGATGAAACATGACACTTTACAATAAATTCCCACACATGAGAAAATAAATTCAACAGCGGAAGTCCGACTATAACTCGGTTGATACAACATAAACCAACCAACTCTCAACTCTTGATTAGTATCGTAGCTCATCACTTCCTGTGCCGATCCTGTGACTGCTCCCCCGAACCAGAATGTACCTGGACGCAACACAGACATCCACCCCCCAATTACTCGGGGGTTAGTAAAATTCCATTGTTCTACTAGTGCAAGTATAATAGTATACGAAATGTATCAAGCAGCAAGCGATCATGAATTAGGTAACACAATCAATTGTCAAGTCATTCCCGAGAGGTTTTATTAATTAGAAAACAAGTGGTGAAGTTTCTAAAATTTGATTCACCATCTCGGGAGTTTTTAAAGTTTAATTTCTTTAGGACCATGCATTCCAAATCATAAAAACCTCTTTCGAAAATCGTCAAGGCCTCAGCCCGGTTCTTGTTTCAAAAACACATCAGTGAAAGTACCATCACGTGTCTGAGATTTAACATCAAAACATTATCTACAAACACTGTTCATATACATCATATCCTTACGACAACCTTATTGGTAACCCAAGGTCGTACCCCTTAGTAGCGGCCCCCTAGAGGCCCCGTCGAGCCTTCCCCAGGTGGGAAACCAACTCCCATGACCGTACCCCTTAGTAACGGTCCTTAGAGGCCTCGTCAGACCCTCCCCAGGTGGGAAACCGACTTCCACGACCGTACCCCTTAGTAACGGTACCTAGAGGTCTCGTCAGACCATCCCCAGGTGGAGAATAACATGTCATTCAAAATCATAGTTCACAAGTAACATACATACGTAACATATGCAACAAACATAACCCATCACCACGGATAACACACCTTAATACAAATATGATCGAACCTCCAATCATACACCGAAATACATGTCCAAGTGTATAATCAATTCCACAATAATCATAAACATCACCATATTTCAAACCCAAACAAACAAGCCCAACACGAATCACGCAACTAACATGACCAATACGACTTCACAAGGTTAAACAAGTAAACATATCATTAATACCAACAACCATTCGAATAATCAAACCGCACGAATCATATCCACGAAGATAAACCAAATCATCGTAAATAAAATATATAAACTCATTCACAAGACACAAATCATATCAATAGAATACTTACCCCAATAACCGATGCCGAACACTCTGAAGACACGGTTCAACCGGGAACCCTCGGACCCCGAAGAAGACAACAAACGGAAGGGTTGCGACTTGAATTCTTCACAAGAATTTCGTTCCTACGACATATCATCAATAAATCAACAATCGTACGAGGAGCAATAATTGCATAACGCCCGGATCCCCCTCTAAGACCTTTTATCGAACACCTTTGAGGGGTCGATTAGGAACTCAACAAAATGATGAATACTAGAAAATCCAACCATGGAACAATAAGGGAAAAGATAGGATACATCATAATAATCATCAATCCACCACGGATCTAAGTTACTACGGTTAAATCGGACAAAACCAAGCAAAACCCCCAATTTTCCCAAACTTAAGGTTTTAGGAAAACTTACTCTGATTCACTCGATGAAAGGATGTTTTGGAATGATTAAATGATGATATGAACTCTAAAACTTCATGGATTCAATGTTTAATAGCATGCCTTCGACTCCTCCAAAACTCCACCCGCGGACAGAAATAGAAGGAAATGAAAAACGAGTGGAAATATGACTGCTCAGTCATATTTATAGATATGCGCATTAGCGTGCACTACGGGTTCCGAGTAGCGTGCGCTAACGGGCAGTCTCGGCCGAGAACCTTCGGTAGGGGCCTGCATTGACTTAATATGTCGACCTATCCTGCCGTCCAAAACCTTCCTGTCTGACCGCAATAGCGTGCGCTGTGTGGACACTTGCGTGCGCTAGCCGTCCTGTCCAAAAATCTCTGGACTATACTGCTCGACGAGGTAACGTGTGCTGGGCGGCCGATAGCGTGTGCTACACCTGTCGATTAGCGTGCGCCACGATCGATAGTAGCGTGCGCTACCTACCGATCCTTCCCGAGTCCAGAACCTCAGAAACCTCTCTGCCCAGCCAGGTAATGTGCGCTGGCCGACCGATAGCGTGCGCTATGCCTGCCGATTAGCGCGCGCTGCCATCCGATAGTAGCGTGCGCTATGCCGGTCCTCGCGGCCCTACCGCAATTGTCCGCCAAGGCCCAACCACTCGCCGCGCCTCGCCAGAATCGTCGGCCGGTGTCCAACCGCTATGCCCCGGCAACTCGATTACCGAAAACGCACGGAACGAAACACGAAGAAATGCTCGTGGACAACATCATCGATCCGAAACGAAACACCAAGCAACAAATAATCACACACAACCATATAAACACAAAAATCAATCATCGAGAAAAATGATGCCGATACTCGGCGACTGAGAAATATCCGGAAAAATCTAAAATAACCGGAACGAAAATCCCGGGTATTACATTCTCTCCCACTAAAAATAAGTTTCGTCCTGGGACATAAAACAAAGACATCACAGTGCTAGCAAAACGCCATGCTCAAACATAAAAATATCAACTCATGACCCCGTGATTTACAGCCACATATCTCCGTAGGTTTAACCTCCACACGGATTGAGTCGAAACAGTACATCAACATCAATTATGCTCGTGACCCCATGATCTCTTGTCACGTGTCTCCGTAGTTCAACAACCCACACGGATTGAGCTAAACAACAATCACAACGATCCACATGGAAGCATTCAAACCAAAATATCAGATATCAAGCACCATACATCAAACATCACATATCAAATCTATATGCAAGATAAAATTCACAAGACCAACATGAAATACTATGACTGGGCACCGCTGGGCCCCCCAAGAGTAGAAACGGAATCCCGGTTCCCTATCATCTTAGCAACGGTCTCGCAGTATTGGTCTTGATGCCCTTCGTGTCCACAACTATAACAAGTTATCGGCGGTTTCTTACAATTCGCATGCTCGTGGACCAGTACATTACAGTTGAAACATCTTGGAGCACTGCCTGAAATCAAAGACACTGACCTGGGTCTTTTAGATTCTCTATCTGACCGAGAAGGTCCCATACTCATTTGATCCGAGGCTTGGGGTTTTAAAATCCCAATTTACTTACTTCCCGAGGCAACATCAGAAATCCTCTATTTCTTTGCTACCGATACCGACTCGGTAGAGAATACAGCCATTTCAAATGCTAAGGCCCGGTCTTCATAATCCTTCAACGTAGTACACATAAAAGGAGCCATACACTTCCGAACATGAGGTTTCATACGCATATCAAAATAACGAACCTTATCTGCTTCACTTCTCACTTGATCTCGAACATAACATAACTGTCGATTATAATCGGCTATCGCTTGGGATATCGACACATCTTGAGGCGTGGCCGAGAAAAACTCAAAAATCCTGCGCTCTCGAATAGGCGGCAGACATACTCGGACCCCATGGCAGTCTTGAACTCAGCCCACGTAGTTACACGATTACTAGGCGATACGGCGTCCCACTAGTCTACAGCTTTCTTATCGAGAAAGTATTGAGCAATAGGTACTCTCCTTTCGTCCGGACAAGCTACAACATCAAACTTTCTGTCTAACTAGAAGAGCCAGTTCTCCAAATCTAACAAGTCCGAAGAACCTACAAAACGAGGCGGGTGCATTCTCATCACATCTCACAACCATTTACTTGTTCCATCATCCCCGTCTGGGTTCTCATCCCGGTGTACGTTCTGATGCCTCTGTTCCGACTGATCAACCACCTGACGAAGGACGGTGGCGGCACCAACGTCAACATTATCTCTGGCAGATTGACCCTGATCACGTGACTGGTCATCTCGACCATCTGTACTGAGCTGATTAGCACTCGACGACGAGCGAGTTGCCCTCTCATGGTCCTGATTACGACAACGTCCTCAACTTCGACCTCTCAGCATACAGAATGGACAATCATTCCGACTAGCACAACAAAATAGACATCACAAAATCAACATAGGACAACGAACAATAGCCCAATAATATATTCGCTCCGAGTCATTACACGAATACATGAACTAACGCTGCAACCATAGGACTTAATTCCATAAATAATCTACATGGCCATATAAACAGAAATGAATGACCTTTATCAAAACAAACGCTATCAAAACCATATACATAACATTAGAGGCAACACTCGTAGCATTTTCTTTTTAAAATAAAATTTTCCGAGGCATTCGTTTGAATGATAATATTTTTAAAACTCTTGAGTTTGAAATATTTGCTTAAATTAAATTTAAAAAAAATACTTTTAATACCTCGGTCGTTTAATCAAAATCCATATCAAAACTGTTTTGATTTGAAGTCACTTGCAAAACAACGTTTCACTTTATAACCGATACCGTTAAAATGATCTACAGGGTAACCACATGTTACCACGTCAAACCATCACGAATAACAACGCACATGACAATCCGTGGCCATGCCCCTTAGCATCGACCCCCCAGAGGTTTTGCCAAACCATCCCCGAGTGGCAAACCGCTTGTAATAGCACCGATCATTACCACATATCAACTATCCCTTCACGATAACATCATAAAATGATACAATCAAAACAGACCTTGCAGTCACAACACCTAAGTGTACAACCAAAGTTCGTCTTACGGCCGTAACTCGGTCCAACCAATCCTGCTACTGTCCGGCTAGAGACTCGACGATGTTTCGATCACGCAAACGCACCGACTGATATTCAAAACAATAACGAGCAATTTACGGAACATACATACCACAAGCGCGCATTTAATAAAAGGAATGCACGCGATGCAAGTCTCACTCGACGAACACTACACAGAATATATCATACCGTTCATGACAGAAAAACGAATCCCACATAATCGTGATGAAACAAAATAACAGGCACCAAACGAAAAATAATTCAGGGCAACCGTAACAACAAAGTTACTGTCGTAACAATCACAAGTTGACGACCGTAATAACATGCAGTTTACGGTCGTAACATCTAGGAGCTCACGGCCGTAACACCTAAGAGCTTACGGCCATAATGGTAAACCTAATACGGCTATAATCACTAGCTGTAGGACAGCAGAATTGTCCCAGCAGTCCCGAAACGGCTCCGAAAGTTAAGGTTCGACTCCTAATAATATACCTCGGTATTTAGAAACATTGAAAAATTCTCCAACGAGCATAAAAAAAAACATTACAAACTTGTCGCAATGACTTAGTCCCAACACACAAACACATAACATTTTGAATTCCGAAAACCAAGGTCGTTTTGTAAAATAGAAATTTTCCCAAAATCCTTTTGATTGTAACAAAAATGACGGTAACATTTTGCAACGTCCAAAGCATTTTAAAATACATTTTCCAAATACAGTCTGGTGGTTATATTTTAAAATACATGACTAATTCGTTAAAGTTCACCGATTCAAAAGTCCATACAAAACCGTTGTTTAACTGCACCATCGAAATATTTTCAAAAATCGATTCCTTTACAAACATACTCCAGTTCATAAAATCTTTTAGAAAACCGTTTTAAACCTTCACGCAGAGGTCATAATTAAAAATGACCAATTCTGAAACCACATGCCTAATCGGCAAACGAGATTTCCAATTTAATCAAATACGATTTGTGAACACCAAGTTCAAACGTACGTCAAAAACATCCATATGAGTTCCTCACGAACTCTGCCGACGATGCAACCTCGGTATCACACAAAAGTCCACAGTTTTTTTTCACACTGCATTGCACCACTCGGTGTCCAACCATAAATACATTCAACTCAATTCACAATTGGCGTATCACGAATATCAAACATGGATTCCATTTCACAACTCCATGCAAACAAAATTATGCACCACAATTATCGCACACAAATGAAATCACGAAACATCGATACCTCGCTTAAAAGAGGACACTTACGTCCACTGGCCGCACAGAGGTGACGGTTGCCCATGATACTAATCTCGCCCGACAATACATATGACACGTTGTGACTACGCACAGCTCAACTTATCACCCGACAAATCGAATGACATGACATCATATTACTCGACAAACCACAACTCGACTTGATCCGATAGTCTAGGTTTCCACAACCTAAGCTCCGATACCATAACTGTAACACCCCAAGACCGTATGGGAATATTACATGCCATAGACCCTCCCCAGGAGGACCTACCAGGCTGAACAACACAGAAGCACCAAAAACTTGACCGACCAAAGTCAATCATTACAATAACACAGACCATTAAGGTCGATTACAATATAACCACATTGACCGATGAGGTCACACGACTAATGCAAACAAGATGAAACATGACTCTTTACAATAAATTCCCACGCAGGAGAATATAAATTCAACAGCGGAAGTCCGACTATAACTCGGTCGATACAACATAACCTGACCAACTCTCAACTCTTGATTAGTATCGTAGATCGTCACTTCCTGTGCCAATCCTGTGACTGCTCCCCCGAACCAGAATGTACCAGAACGCAAAACAGACATCCACCCCCAATCACTCGGGGGTTAGTAAAAATCTATTGTTTTACTAGTGCAAGTATAATAGTATACGAAATGTATCACGCAGCAAGCAATCACGAATTAGGTAACACAATCAATTGTCAAGTCATTCCCGAGAGGTTTTATTAATCAGAAAACAAGTGGTGAAGTTTCTAAAATTTGATTCAGCATCTCGGGAGTTTTTAAAGTATAATTTCTTTAGGACCACGCATTCCAAATCATAATAACCTCTTTCGAAAATCGTCAAGGCCTCAGCTCGGTTCTTGTTTCAAAAACACATCAGTGAAAGTACCATCACGTGTCTTAGATTTAACATCAAAACATTATCTACAAACACTTTTCATACATATCATATCCTTACGACAACCTTATTGGTAACCCACGGCCGTACCCCTTAGTAGCGGCCCCCTAGAGGCCCCGTCAAGCCTTCCCCAGGTGGGAAACCAACTCCCGTGACCGTACCCCTTAGTAACGGTCCTTAGAGGTCTCGTCAGACCCTCCCTAGGTGGGAAACCAACTTCCACGACCGTAGCCCTTAGTAACGGTCCCTAGAGGTCTCGTCAGACCATCCCCAGGTGGAGAACAACATGTCATTCAAAATCATAGTTCAGAAGTAACATACATACGTAACATACGCAACAAACATAACCCATCACCACGGATAACACACCTTAATACAAATATGATCGAACCTCCACTCATACACCGAGATACATGTCCAAGTGTATAATCAATCCCACAATAATCATAAACATCACCATATCTCAAACCCAAACAAACAAGCCCAACATAAATCATGCAACTAACATGACCAATACGACATCACAAGGTTAAACAAGTAAAAATATCATTAATACCAACAACCATTCGAATAATCAAACCGCACGAATCATATCCACGAAGATAAACCAGATCATCGTAAATAAAATATATAAACTCATTCACAAGACACAAATCATATAAATAGAATACTTACCCCAATAACCGATGCCGAACACTCTAAAGACACGGTTCAACCGGGAACCCTCGAACCCCGAAGAAGACAACAAACGGAAGGGTTGCGACTCGAGTTCTTCACAAGAATTTCGTTCCTAAGACATATCATCAATAAATCAACAATCGTACGAGGAGAAATAATCGCATAACGCCCGGATCCCCCCTCTAAGACCTTTTATCGAACACCTTCGAGGGGTCGATTAGGAACTCAACAAAATGACGAATCCTAGACAATCAAACCATGGAACAATAAGGGAAAAGATAGGATACATCATAATAATCATCAATCCACCACGGATCTAAGTTACTACGGTTAAATCGGACAAAACCAAGCAAAACCCCCAATTTACCCAAGCTTAAGGTTTTAGGAAAACTTACTCTGATTCGCTCAATCAAAGGATGTTTTGGAATGATTAAATGATGATATGAACTCTAAAACTTCATGGATTCAATGTTTAACAGCATGCCTTCGACTCCTCCAAAACCCCAGCTGTGGACAGAAAGGGAAGGAAATGAAAAAGAATGGAAATATGACTGCTCAGTCATATTTATAGATATGCGCATTAGCGTGCACTATGGGTTCCGAGTTGCATGCGCTAACGGGCAGTCTCGGTCGAGAACCTTCGGTCGAGGCCCGCATTGACTTAACCTGTCGACCTGTCCTGCCGTCCAGAACCTTCCTGTCTGACCACAATAGCGTGCGCTGCGCGGACACTTGTGTGCGCTAGCCGTCCTGTCCAAAAATCTATGGACTATACTGCTCGGCCAGGTAACGTGTGTTGGTCGGCCGATAGCGTCCGCTACACCTGTCGATTAGCGTGCGCCACGACCGATAGTAGCGTGCACTACCTTCCGATCCTTCCCGAGTCCAGAACCTCAGAAACCTCTCTGCCCAGCCAGGTAACGTGCGCTGGCCGACCGATAGCGTGCGCTATGCCTGCCGATTAGCGCGCGCTGCCATCCGATAGTAGCGTGCGCTATGCCGGTCCCTGCCGGCTCCTACTGCAATTGTCCGGCCTGTGCCCAGCCGCCCTGCCGGTTCCTGCCGCAACTGTCCGGCCGGTGTCCAACCGCTATACCCCGGCAACTCGATTTCTGAAAACACACGGAACGAACACGAAGAAATGCTCGTGGACAACATCATCGATCCGAAACGAAACACCAAGCAACAAATAATCACACGCAACCATATATACACAAAAATCAATCATCGAGAAAAATGATACCGATACTCGGCAACTGAGAAATATCCGGAAAAATCCCAAATAATCGGAATGAAAATCCCGGGTATTACATTCTCTCCCACTAAAAATAAGTTTCGTCTCGAAACTTAAAACAAAGACATCACAGTGCTAGCAAAACGCCATTCTCAAACATAAAAATATCAACTCATGACCCCGTGATTTACAGCCACGTGTCTCCGTAGGTTTAACCTCCACACGGATTGAGTCGAAACAGTACATCAACATCAATTATGCTCGTGACCCCGTGATCTCTTGTCACGTGTCTCCGTAGTTCAACAACCCACATGGATTGAGCCAAAACAACAATCACAACGATCCACATGGAAACATTCAAATCAAAATATCAGATATAAATCACCATACATCAAACATCACATATCAAATCTACACGCAAGATAAAATTCACAAGACCAACATGAAATACTATCACTGGGCACCGCTGGCCCCCCCAAGAGTAGAAACGGAATCCCGGTTCCCTTTCATCTTAGCAACGGTCTCGCAGTATTGGTCTCGATGCCCTTCGTGTCCACAACTATAACAAGTTATCGGCGGTTTCTTACAATTCGCATGCTCGTGGCCCAGTACATTACAGTTGAAACATCTTGGAGCACTGCCTGAAATCAAAGACACCGACCTGGGTCTTTTAGATTCTCTATCTGACCGAGAAGGTCCCATACTCATTTGATCCGAGGCTTGGGGTTTTAAAATCCCAATTTACTTACTTCCCGAGGCAACATCAGAAATCCTCTATTTCTTTGCTACAGATACCGACTCGGTAGAGAATACATCCATTTCAAATGCTAAGGCCCGGTCTTCATAATCCTTCAACGTAGTACACATAAAAGGAGCCATACACTGCCGAACATGAGGTTTCATACGCATATCAAAATAACGAACCTTATCTGCTTCACTTCTCACTTGATCTCGAACATAACATAACTGCCGATTATAATCGGCTATCGCTTTGGATATCGACACATCTTGAGACGTGGCCGAGAAAAACTCAAAAATCCTGCGCTCTCGAACAAGCGGCAGACATACTCGGCCCCCATGGCAGTCTTGAACTCAGCCCACGTAGTTACACGATTACTAGGCGCTACGGCTTCCCACTAGTCTACAGCTTTCTTATCGAGTAAGTATTGAGCAATAGGTACTCTCCTTTCGTACGGACAAGCTACAACATCAAACGTTTTGTCTAACTAGAAGATCCAGTTCTCCCAATCTAACAAGTCCGAAGAACCTACAAAACGAGGCGGGTGCATTCTCATCACATCTCACAACCATTTACTTGTTCCATCATTCCCGTCTGGGTTCTCATCCCGGTGTATGTTCTGATGCCTCTGTGCCGACTGATCAACCACCTGACGAAGGACCGTGGCGGCACCAACGTCAACATTATCTCTGGCTGATTGACCCTGATCACGTGACTGGTCATCTCGACCATCTGTACTGAGCTGATTGGCACTCGACGATGAGCGAGTCGCCCTCTCATGCTCCTAATTATGACAACGTCCTCGACCTCGACCTCTCAGCATACTGAATGGACAATCATTCAGAATAGCACAACAAAACAGGCATCACAGAATCAACATAGGACAACGAACAACAACCCAATAATATATTCACTCCGAGTCATTACACGAATACACGAACTTACGATGCAACCATAAGACTTAATTCCATAAATAATCTACATGGCCATATAAACAGAAATGTATGACCTTTATCAAGACAAACGCTGTCAAAACCATATACATAACATTGGAGGCAATATTCGTAGCATTTTGTTTTTAAAATAAAATTTTCCGAGGTATTCGTTTGAATGATAATATTTTTAAAACTCTTGAGTTTGAAAGATTTGCTTAAATTAAATTTAAAAAAAATACTTTTAATACCTCGGTCGTTTAATCAAAATCATGAAACCATATCAAAACTGTTTTGCTTTGAAGTCACTTGCAAAACAACGTTTCGAAATATCATGTTTACTCTATAACCGATACCGTTAAAATGACCTACTGGTAACCACATGTTACCACGTCACACCATCACGAATAACAACGCACATGACAATCCGTGGCTATGCCCCTTAGCATCGACCCCCCAGAGGTTTCGCCAAACCATCCCCGAGTGGAAAACTGCTTGTACTAGCACTAATCATTACCACATATCAACTATCTCTTCACGATAACATCATAAAATGATACAATCAAAACAGACCTTGCGGTCACAACACCTAAGTGTACAACCAAAGTTCGTCTTACGGCCGTAACTCGGTCCAACCGATCCTCCTACTGTCCGGCTAGAGACCCGACGACGTCTCAATCACGCAAACGCACCGACTAAGATTCAAAATAATAACGAGCAATTTACAGAACATAACATACCACAAGCGCGCATTTAATAAAAGGAATGCACGCGATGCAAGTCTCACTCGACGAACACTACACAGAATATATCATACCGTTCATGACAGAAAAACGAATCCCACATAATCGTGACGAAACGAAATAACAGGCACCAGACGACAAATAATTCAGGGCAGCTGTAACAACAAAGTTACTGTCGTAATAATCACAAGCCGACGACCGTAATAACATGCAGTTTACGGTCGTAACATATAGGAGCTCACGGCCGTAACGCCTAAGAGCTTACGGCTGTAACGGTAAAAATCTTGCGGCCGTAATCACTAGCTGCAGGACAACAGAATTGTCCCAGCAGTCCCGAAACGGCTCCGAAAGTTAAGAATTGTACACTTTTTCCTTCACTAGGATTTTTTTTCCTATAGGGTTTTTCCTGGTAAGGTTTTAACGAGACATATTATTTGTGTAATAAACATCCAAGGGGAGTATTGTGTAATATTTAGGTGGATGTTATGTGGCAGTTTGCATACATATTGCTAAGTGTCCCTTCATGCATATTGCTAAGTGTCCCTTAATGTGGTACTATTTTAAAACTTGTAAACATTATACTTATGCCTATAAATAGGCATTCAAAATGGAATGAAGAATAAGTTTTTCCCTAGCCTTTCTCTTGTTTGATATATCTTTACTGCTATATTATACAAATCTCATCTCCCACATAAATATAAAATCAATAACTAATAGACCATATTTCTCAACACCTTATCAGCACGACTAGTTGAAGTCGGGATTTTGCCAAAAGTAAAAGGTACATTTTTTATATTTTAATTTCAATATATTTATGGCTAACCATGCAAAGCAGTTTTGCCTCGTTAGAAGTTTCCGGAAGAAACTACCAGCTATGGGCAATTGACGTAAAGATGCATCTGGAATATATGAAGCTGGGAAATGCCATAATAAAAGATAATAAAATACAAAGTTCTGAAAGGGCAAAGACGATGATTTTTCCACGCCACCATCTTGATTCAGACCTGAAGTCTGAATATCTGATACTCCATGATCGTGCAGATCTCTGGAGAATTTGAAAGAAAGATATGATCACCTGAAGATGGTCAATTTGCCTAAAGACAGATTTGACCGGTTGAACCTAAGGCTGCAAGATTTTTAAAATTTCCTCACCGGGTCATTCGGGTCGGACCCGACGGGTCGACGGATCTCGAAATGTAGGACCCGGACCCCACCCGTGTATACCACGGGTCCGGATTCCCGGATCCTACGCGAGTCCGGTGGGTCGACCCGTCGAGTCCGAGTTTTCTGGGCATCTCTAGATCGAATTAGAGTAGGCCGACCAGCAGGCCGAAATGAAAAAAGTATTTTCTACAAGTACATAGTAATAATTAATAACTTCTCCACCGTATTGCAGTTTTTTTTTTTTTTTTTTTGGTGGGGGGGGTGGGGGGGGGGGTTACTATTTTATGTTTCTTCCCACTTGATTCATAATTTACAACAATATTGCAATCTGAAGCCAACAACTGCAGCACAATCACTTGCGGATTATCATGTAAATTATTGCTTATAAATGGATTTCCATAATTTCCATACTGTTTGACAACTAAAAGCGCAATGTGTCACATAGATAATAATAATCACTATGAACCTTTCAAAAATTGAAAATGTGTATTTACATAGAAAAGAAAGATCCTTCCTTCTATACAGAACCCTACTTCACTCTATTGCTAAAACAATGGTTTATTAGACACCAGGAAATCCTTCGACACAGCATCCGACGACGAAGCAAAAGTGATGCTTGAATGCATAAAGGCATCATCATCATCACCTGTCCAAGTCTGATAACATGAGCTCGGAAATATATCAATATCACCCCGCCCGAAACAGACATGGAATGGTACAACATAGTTATCCCCGAAAGAATAGTCGACTCATTCGTGCAGCAGCTTCTCATTCCACGGCATTCATCTTCAAAAGCCACTTCCAAACTCGAGCTCCCAGTTCCGTGTGATTCATCATCTGCCATTTTAGTTTCTGTTGCTTCCGACCACGAAAAAAATGGATCCCTCAACAGATCCAAAGCAGATGGCCTCAAAGAAACAGGTAACAAGCACTTCTCAATAATCTCCATCACCTCAGGATCCTTCACTTTCGCCAGGGCCGCCGGCTTCACCCCCATCGTCACTTTCTTGAAAATCTGTGCTGGATTTGTACACTCACAATAAGGATGCTCAAAAGTAGCCAACTCCATCAAACACATACCGAAAGCATAAACATCCACCAACTCATTATACTCCTCGTCGTAATATTCTGGCGCCATGAACTCCGGAGTGCCGGCCAAAACCCGAACAGGGGCCCGCTCCATTTCGGTGGCCAAACCAAAATCTCCGATTTTAACCTCGCCATTGCTCATATCAATGAATATGTTATCGCACTTCAAGTCGCGGTGAATAATGCACGGGGTTCGGGTGTGGAGATAATGCAGGCCTTGTAAAATCTGCCTGCCCCAATTCTTGATGATCTTTAGATCGACGCCACCGAGTTTCCTCATGTACTGCCTCAAACTCCCGGAAGCGAACAATTCGGTTATCATGTTCACAGTTCTGTTGTCGTAATCGAGCCAGGAGGTATGGCACTTCATGATGTTTCTGTGGTTCAAGGATTTTAACAAAACTGCCTCGGAACACAGTGTCTCTTGATTTTGGTGGGAGTTTGTTAGGGTTTTTTCGATGTCGTCGAAACAGATCTGACTCCAGGCGATCTCCATATTTTCAGACCGATCGAACCCTTTATACACATCTTTGAAAGCTCCTCGGCCCAAGATTTTTTTGAATCGGACGTAGTGACCGCACGGCGACTTTTCTGCGACGTCGGATTCGTTGAAACCTGGATTTTTTATGAGAGATTCTTCGAGATCCATGGTGAAGGCTAATGATTAATCAACGGGATGAATTAGTCCGGAAAAAAGAAAAAACAGAAGAACAGGGCTAAATAACAGGGTGTTCGGAGAACGCTTCCATGGCGACTGAGAACGAATCGTGAAGTGAGAAAGAACAGACTCGAGAGTAAAAGCAATCCATCTTCGACGATGATCTCATAACATGTTTTTTCCTCCAGGCCGAAATTTCTCCGATTAACCCCATTGTTTTCTTTTCATCCAATTTTTTTTTTTTTTGGTATGAAAGAGAGGAAAAAAAAAAAGAAAATTCAAGACGGCGAGGAGAAAACGATGAACAAAGACTGGAGGAAAACCCTATCTGTGAATTGAATGAATAAATAACGGAGAGGAATATTGTGATTGGATATGTTTAACTGATAAGTTTGACGTAAACTGCAACTTTGTAAGGGTAAAAGGATCGGATAATCTGGACTCTGTTGTTATATTGTTATGATGATGATTCGAGGGTTAAGAAAATCACCACGTTTTGAGGAATTTTACTTATCAGAATCTTTTACATGAAATTTTATCTTTTTCTTATTTGGTTCGATTGATTTGCAGTGCTATTTGAATTCTTTTGAGTTGCAAATTGATCGATGAGTACACCTCCACCCTAGCGCGGCTAGGTTTTCCATGTTTGGTGGGCGGCTCGGCTTAATTTTTTTAAAAGCCCAACTTAGTCCAATCCAACCAACTACTTTATACGGTCAGTATATCCCAATCCATGATTCAATTCATGCTCTAGTTTGTCTTAGGATCTGTCCATTCCGATCCAGCCCGTACTTTTTTAGAATTTTATAGTATATTTTAAATATATAATATAATATAATCACGTATAATTCTTATTTTATAAAAAATAATACTTTTAATATAACTTTTTTCTTTATTAAATATTTAGGATGCGACCTACCCGACCCAGCTCGACCCAAACCCAGCTCGACAGAGGCCCAACATACTACTGGGGTAGTCTTGGTTCAATATTTTCCAGCCCGCTACGAGTCTGTCCCCGCCAGGGTCCTGTCCGGCTCAATACATGAAGCAACTTACGTAAGTTAGATGGCCATGTTATGTACGTAATGTTGAGATCAGACAAAATCACCTTTCGGCGTATAGGACCGAGCGACTTGGGTGTGAGTGGGACATCCGAGTCAGCGGGCTTTGCATACCCAACCATGTAGGTGTTAACGTACGCAAAGAATGAGCATTAACATATGTTACTTTAGGCAATGCATGTAAGGCAATTTACAAAGTGAGGCAGTAGCCTCTGGAAGGCAGTAGCGTACGCTTCCTGGGCAGGATACCGTATGTAAAGGTTGTTAACATATGTTAACAGAAGGGAGTAGACCGTAATGGAAAGTACAGATTATAAAGACATGTATTATCTTTCATTTTTGCAC
Source organism: Orobanche coerulescens (assembly GCA_033398695.1). Classification (NCBI taxonomy): domain Eukaryota; kingdom Viridiplantae; phylum Streptophyta; class Magnoliopsida; order Lamiales; family Orobanchaceae; genus Orobanche; species Orobanche coerulescens. The sequence continues at coordinate 48,075,831 of CM065801.1, read as the reverse complement.
GATCCACTTCTGATTTTTCTCTATACAGTTCATCCATCCGCCCTCCTAGGTAATAATCAACCCCTCCTAACTTGCTTTGGAGCTTCATAACTTGGATTAGAGCTTGGGGGCTTGAAGATTGTGGTAGATTCTTGAAGTTTTCGAGGTTGTTCTTCATCTTCAAGAGGTATGTTGATTCATCTTGTGTTATTTTCGAAATTCTAGTGTTATTGTTAGTGATTACTTCATTTATTGATGGACAATTGGATGTTATCATGATTCTTGATGGTTTTTATGAACTTGTGATGTGAACGATGATGATTGTGACTTGAGGATGAGACAATTCTTGTTGTTTAAGAACAATTAGTTGTTATAATCATGATTTAGAATGATTATGCTAAGCTTATTGAATGATCAACATTGTTTTGAAGTGATTATCGATGTCTATGATGTTCTTGGAAGATTACAATCATTTTGATAATAGATTATGATAAGTTTATGGAGTAATTATCATAATTTTGAAATGGTAAAGATAATCTTGGTGATGAATCCAAAATTCTTGTTGAATTGTTGATTGTTGAGTATAAGGCATCATGTTTGAGATGTTGGTGATATTCTTGAGATAATTATAATAATATAGGATGACATTATCATAATTGGAAGACTAATATGATGATTGTTCTTGGTGATCCTTGTAGAAATCGATTGTCAAAAGTATTAGGAACATTATCATCACGTTGATATGATAATAGGTATGAACTAAGGATGTTGGAATTCGTGGTTTAGGACTAAAGATATTCATTTGGGTAGTTTGGTTGATTCTTGCTGAATCGAGGTTATCCATTGTGTTGATTTCGATATCGATATTATGAAACTGTTGATATTGAATGAATTATATTTCGTTCAAGGTTGTTCTTGTGATTGATTGAGTTAGTTCGTTCATTCATTCATTCGTTTATTTCATTGGAGAACGTCTTGATCATGCGAGAGCATTTCTCGTCTTTGGTATTGGGACAAGTTAATTCTTGCTTTGTTATGATGATAATATATGTCTTTTGTATGTTGTACATATGACGTATGTTTATGCTTTGTGAATTTCAATTCATATTTATAATGTTGTTGATCATGTCGATCGTTGATTTGAGGAACAATGGTACCTGGTTTATATTGCTACCACCGTTTCCTTTCAGTGAGTTGGTTTGATCCTCGTTGGATTAGTATCCCACTTCGGTGAGTCATTTCGTTCCTTGTTGGGATTTTTGGTCCTTATTGAGTTTTTGTTGTCACTTTTGTTATCGTGGCATTCTAGAGTCATACTTGCGTGCCGATTGGTATGTGCTAGAATTTTTATTTTGGGCACATATAGTCATATGTTGGCAGTTGGCCTTAAATTGGACTGTGTGCATAGGCGGGGACTGCTCGTGAGTAGGTACATTATCACACATATATTATCAGGATTCCGCTTACGTTGGTGATATGTGCACGAACACATTTTCTTCCTGGGCGTAGTGTGGCGTGCATCATATGAGCGTAAATTTGATATACATACAACACGTTTGATTACGTGTGTTTCCAACTGTTGTAGTTATAATTTGGTTGACTCATACAACGCATTTGATTGCGTATGTTCGATGATTTGAGATTATAATCATGTTGGGGTTATACATCGTGTGATATTGCATGTATTTCGGTTTAAAAACACTACAAGAAATTCACAAAATGCTGACGAAGTTTACCAACAAATAGATTTTGTAGGAATACCAAGGTATTACCGACGATTTACCAACAATTTTTATTTTTATTTATTTATTTGCTGTTAAAAAAATTTGCTTACAGCTTACCGACGGATTTGTAACAGAATTTGTTGAGAAAAAAGTTTCCATCGGTAATTGCTTGGTAAACTACAAGCTCGATTTTACTACCTAAATCTACCGATTGATTTGTTGATGGACTTTTACCAACTGGTTTACTTTGGTCGGTAAATATTACATTTAGTGAACTTTACCTTCCATCGGTAATTACCAACAGAATATTTTCAATATGTAGTTTCGAAAAGTAGTTTTCAAAAACTTCATCATGGTGCTTATATACTGCAGTTCTGAAGAGTCCTATAGCATGAGCACCGTAGGAGGTCAGATTTCTCACAAGATGGTGATAGCAGAATCCATGGAATGTATTCAGATTAGACTGTTCGAATAGCATTCTGAATGCTCTTATGTTATTCACTCACAATCAGTAAATCTTCAACAAGATTGTAGCATCTGTGCAACTTATACAGAAAATAAGTCCACTACTCGTCGTTCTCTATCGGACCGAGACCAACTTCAAGAGGAAATACTTGCTCGTTCCCATCAAATGTGATGGCTATAAATATAGTTCCTTTATTCCTTCCCTTTAGGTGGATCCCGTCAACTGTAATCACCAACCGAAGGCAGTGTCAAATGCCTGAATACTCTATCCGAGTGCAATGAACATGTGGCAAAGCACTCCCTCAAGAGTCGTCTGCAAGTAATAATTCGTCGCTGGATTATGCTGCTTCAACAAATATAGATAAGATAGGAGCCTCTGATATGACCCGTCAGAGCCGCCATATGTATTCTCTCTCGCTATATTCCTTGTTCGAAGAGCAAAATTATACAGCTTACATCTTTACCAATCATTTCAAAATTGTCAAGACAAGATTTAGTTCGTGGTTTATCACAATCAAAATTTGATCGAAAGCACTTGTGTGAATCATATATTAAAATAAAACACACAAGAGAACCATTCAAACCCAAATTTAAAATTTCTACTAGTCGCATTCTTGAACTTGTTCATATGGACTTAATTGGACCATCTATATATGCTAGTTTGAGTGGCAAAGTTTATACTTTGGTAACTGTCGATGACTTCTCTTGATTTACATGGTTTAGATTTCTCACTCACAAAGATGATTCATTTATGGAGTTTTTTAAATAGTGTCGTTTAGTTCAAAACGACAAAAATCTTTCTATCCTTTCTATTCGAACCGACCATGATGGAGAATTTGACTGCTCTACTTTTGAAATTATGTGTGGTAAATATGTCATTATTCATAACTTCTCAATTCCCAGAACTCCTCAACAAAATGGAGTTGTTGAAAGAAAAAATCGCTCTTTGGAAGAAATGTCTAGAACTATGTTAATGAATACTATTTTCCACAATACTTTTGGGCCGAAGCTATCAATACATGTTATACAATAAATTGAGTTAATCTTCATAGAGATCAACTTAAAACTCCGAATGAAATTTCGAAGGTTAAAAAGCCAAATATTTTCTATTTTCATTCATTTGGTTGCAAAGTGCTTGTTTTAAATAACGGTAAAGAAACCTGGGAAAATTCGATGCAAAATCTGACTCAGGTATTTTTTAGGATACTCATTAAATAGCAAACCTTTTAATGTTTATAATTTGAGAACAAACAAAATAGAGGAATCGATCCATGTCAAATTCGATGATGCCATTTTACCCCCGAGAAAGGTAGAATATTTTGATGATGCAAGTATACTTACGGATCCTCAATCTGTAATACCCGGTTGTAATTCAGTCATTATCATTCAGTAAATTCATTCGGTGATTGTCACTCAGTGGATTTTCACTCATTTATAATCATTCATCAATCATATTCTTTCACCGTGTTCACCATTCGGAAAAACTTCGAGTGGTGTATCGTTATTGTTCATTGTTTCAACTTTCCTCATATGAGTTCGACTTTGTTAGATCACCATTAATTTTTGGTAATTCCAAAAATTCTAAATCTTTGCAATATTATAGAGCATCGAGTTAGCTTTCCAATGGTTCAAACGGTGAGTCAATCGGAGTCCGGACGAGAGAGTTATGGTCGTTTTAGCTCACCCGCTCATTTTTTCAATTTTGGCCGATCACTGCCGAACGACTCGGCCGTGTCGTCCGACACGCCCGTGCCGTACTCGTCCGGATAATGCCGCAGTTGTCCGCCTCAGGACCCGACCGTGTCGCTCGCACGGCCGAAGTCGCACCTTCCGGATAGGCCGTAACTGTCGCTTGAGGCCCGACCGTGTTCTGTGACACGGCCGAGTCAATGCCGAGCGCCATGGACGGGTCACTGCTTGGTAGGCCCTTCGCGCCGCGACGTGTCATGCCGGACACGGTCGAGTCCTCGCTGCCAGATGCGCGCGCGACCGTGTCATGCCGGACACGGTCGAGTCTGGCTGCCGAGTCAACCCCTATAAATTCATTTTTTCTGCATTTCAGCCCATTTTTCTTCCTTTTCTTCACCTTCAACCGAGAGATAAGGCTTGAGGGAGGGTTTTTCCTTCACAAATCATTTGGGTGGTTGATTTTCTTCATCTCCTTTCGATCGTGAAGCCCGGATAATCGACCTAACGCGTGTTCTTCGGATTAAAGTGCTCAATCTTCAAAGGTAATTCCTTCAACACCTTGAATTTCGATTCTATGTTGAGATATGATGTTTTGGACGTTATAATCATGTTATATGAAGGGACATGTATATGATTATGAGTTTATATAAGGATTCATTGGGTTATTGAGGGATTATTCAAGAACACTTTGAATATCGAGTTGAAATTGGGGGTTTTCGATTAATTGTCGTTATAATCACGTTTTCGGATATTCATTTTGGATTATTGATAGTATTCATGAGGTTTTGTGGGTTTGAATCATTCATTGGAAGTTGGTTTCGGATGTAATTGAGTTTTGGTTGTAAACAATTGGAGATTGTTTACAACGCGTTTGTTTTAATGCCCCAATGAGTTTCGGGTATTGTTGTATCGACTTTTGAGTTGGTTGTGATCATACTTGATTCGTGTATTAAGAGAATTGTTGGTATTTATGTTGTTCAAGGTTGTTCGAGCGGCCGATAATTTCATTAAGGACGTTGATCGTGGAAGTACCTTCTCGCCTTCGGTTTGAGGCAAGTTTTATACTTGTACTAGTCAATGAGATTAATGTCATCATATATGTGTATAAATGTGTTGTATCATTCCGAGACTTAGTCTCTTCATGAATTCATTGATATTAAGAGATCGCTCGATACGATACCTTTCGCAATTTTGCCAAATATTTATTGTTATTATTTTTCGATTGTCATTAAACCGCATACGCCGATTAAAGGCATTGGCTTATTCATTTCTCACCTTCGCTGCCGGTAACCGATTAAAGGTACCGAGGCATCCTTCATATCATTGTTATCGAATTGCCGTCGCAGCAAATCGAAATGTTCAATCATTCACTATATCATTGTATCGATTGACCGCTCTAAGGCAATCGAGGTATTCAATCATTCATCATATCGCTCATATCGATTAGCCATTATAAGGAAATCAAGCGCCAAGCATTCATGAAATCATCCGCTCCATCATTGTTATCGTCTTTGGCCGACTCAAGGTAGCACACTATCATTCTCATGAATTCTCGTAGTCTACGAATCGTTGTCATTTGTGATTAATTATATTTTTGGAGGCTAGTCTCGGCTAGTGCCTCTTATGGGTAAGTTTGGGGCTTGAACCTTCGCGGTTGGCTTCCCAACACCTACAACTCGGTAGGTCACGGTCGTGTTTATGATCTTATGGGTAAGTTTGGGGCTTGAACCTTCGCGGTTGGCTTCCCAACACCTACAACTCGAGGTCACGATCGTGTTTATGATCTTATGGGTAAGTTTGGGACTTGAACCTTCGCGGTTGGCTTCCCAACACCTACAACTCAAGAGGTCACGGTCGTGGTTATGACCTTATTAGCCCTCATTAATTATAGCTTCGGGCTATTCCGGTTTCATGTGAATGTGATATTTGACGGCCTTCTGAGTGGCTTGTGCCTTTGTGATTGTCTTGATAATTTCATTGGTGCCTTCGGGCATTGTGATTCATGTTTAATTCATTTCTTGATTGATTCATGTTGTGTAATTCATTGCGATATTTTGGGATTTTGATTCGCCGTTGGGCATTTATGTTCTAACATGTCGAACAGGTATTAATAGTATTCCGTGGGCATAGTATTTCAAGAATGCTCGGTTCTTACATTGGTTTGTGAGCATATCGTACTATTATTATCATTGTACCATTTCATTCGCCTTTGGATGCATATCATGTTATACATGTATTTGATGTTCATTATCTGGATGATCGACCCGTGGGGCGGAACATGTTTTCATGTTTTAGGTGCTTGCGAGGAGAGAGTTGAGACACGGGCATGACGTTGGCGACGAGGCATTCGAGCGATACTAGTCCGAGTTGTTCATTGTTGGTCGATCACTTGGAGTGTACTCGGTCTTGTCGATTGTTGTCGTGTTATATTACCCCAACAGATGTTCGTGGATCTTGTATTTCATTTTGGCCATGTGGGCCACTTTTGTCGTTGAAATTCCTTATCGGAATATTGTGTCGGATATCATGGTAGGGACTATGATTTTCCCTTGTTGTTTAATTTAATGTATTATAGTCATGTTTGCCTGGTGGATCTCCTGGTGTGGGGTCCACGGCACCGTAATAACCCAATAGGATTTGGGGTGTTAGAAATGGTATCGAGCTTTGGGTTGTGTAATACCCGAGATGTGAGTTATGTGGTCCTACCGTCGCGGTAGTAGTGGGATTGTCAAGTTATGACAATCTAGTCACCAGCCAGTGAGTCGTAATATTAGTGCGACCGCACGAGTCATTCATTCATCGAGTCGCCGTCGGTGAAGACTAGTATCGCGAGACCTCGAAGCTTTGTATGACTGTGTAAGGACTCGATTCTCTTTATGTTCATACATTCATCATGTCATTAATTATTCATGCTTTGTGGAAACATATATGTGATATTATTGTTATGATTGATTCATGACTAATTGTTTTGGAGCACGTGTGACTGTATAAGTGCTAAGGATCAACTCATTCACCGCTTAATAATCCTCAATCATCATTTTGATCTTGTCGATCAAGTTAATTCATTCATCACTCGCTTAATTCATTCATCACTCGCTAATATCATTCATCACTCGCTTAATTCATTCATCACTACCAATATCATTACTCGCTTAATATCATTCATCACTCGCTTAATTCATTCATCACTCATCAATATCATTCATCATTCGATAATTCATTCATCACTCACCAATATCATTCATCATTCAGATAATTCATTCATCACTCGCTTAATATCATTACTCACCAATATCATCGCTCGCTTAATTCATTCATCACTCACCAATATCATTACTCGCTTAATTCATTCACCACTTAGATAATTCATTCATCACTCACCAATATCATTACTCGGTTAATTCATTCATCACTTAGATAATTCATTCATCACTCGCTTAATCTCATCGCTCCATTAATTCATCATCACTCACCAATATCATCGCTCGCTTAATTCATTCATCACCCACCAATCTCATCGCTTTAGTTAATTCGCTCATCACTCACCAATCTCATTGTTCGCTTAATTCATTAATTATCCAGTCCATCTCACGGTTCAGTTGTTGATCTGGTGGATCGAATTTTCAACCTTGTTAACTTATTCAAGGTAAGCATTTCAGGAATTTCATCAGATAATCATGTTACCTCACCTGATCTTTCATACGATCTTATCATATTCCGACGTAATGTCGACGATCATTTCATTGCATCATTAATGCATTCATTGTGCTGGAGTGTGTATTTTCATTTTTATCATTCTGTCACGTAATCATAATGCGATATTCATGCGGAATCTATAATTATCATGTGGCTTTCCTGCTTCAGTATGGATAGAGCTGTCAGAGGACGCATGGGAAGAGGCCGCGATGCGGGCCGTAACTCGGGATCTCGTGTACATACCCACGCGAACGCAAGGGATATCATTAATTCATCAAATAGCGAGTCTACTCATTCACTGTCAGATAATCATTCACTTTCAGGGAGCCGTACCCGAGAGGCATCTCACTCGGAAGGTGTTCGGGTTGACCCATTCATATTTATGCAGGGCATGATGGCCCAAATGACTCAGATGACGCGGATAGTGGAGACCATGCAGACCTCGATGGTTCGTGGTCCACCGGAACAGGGATTTCAGGTGCCGTTTCATGGACAGACTGGGGGAGTGAATCAGATTGTTGGCGATATCTCTCGTCAGAGGCCGCCTACTTTTGAGGGTTCATCGGAACCAGCTGATATTGTTCATTGGCTTGAGCATTTTGATAAACTCTTCGACATGGTTCAGTGTCCGGAGGAGAGTAAAGTGGCGGTAGCGGCTTACTACTTGAGTAAGGGTGCTTATTCTTGGTGGCTTTCTGTGAAACCCACCGATCGCGATTGTGGTTGGAGTGAGTTCAAGACCCTCATGTTAGAGAGGTATTATCCGGCTCCACTTCGTGAAGCCAAGTTGTCAGAGGTTTTGAACCCCGAACCCGTCGAGGACGAGGGTGTTATTGCCATTGCTGAGAAGTTTCAGGGACTACTTCAGTTTGCTTCGTCAGTTATCCGTACTGAGGCGGATAAGATCAAATATTTTAGCAAGAGGCTAAATCCGCAGTTGAGGATGCAGCTGTTCAATCACAATTGTAATTCACTTAGTGAGTTCATTGGGAAGGCTCTTGGAGCAGAGCTTTTGATCAAGGAGCTTACTCAGAAGCATCCTTCAGTTTCTTCGGGTGAGAGGACTAGAATGCCGGCTCGTTCAGAGGGACATCGGACCCCGTCATCCAAGAAGTCATTTTCTAGTCGTCTTCGTGCGGAGGGAGCGTCCTCTTCTAAGGCCACGAGTTCGACCGTTGTTTGCTTTAACTGTGATGTAATAGGACATCGCAGCACCCGGTGTTCAATGCAGGCCGTTATTTGTTTTCGGTGGGCGGCAGGGACACCTTCGAAATACTGCAGGAGTTCTAGTGCCGGTAGATCTCGAGAGAGCTCAAGGGCCTCGAGGGACCTTGTTACTCCAGCTCGTGCTTCATTCAAGGGGTCCTATCAGGCTTCGAGAGCCCGAGGTAAGGACATTCATCTCCGATTTCGAGCAAGTTAATTCTTGTTCGGTAATAGGATAATCATTCATTTCATTGTCGTTCATTCATTCACTTAAGTCATTCATCATATATCAATCATGTTGAGACTTGTCATCATGAAATTAATCATTTAATTCACGAGGAACAACGGTTCCAATAATTTCACTTGAGCTATCACTCATGACGTTATTAATTCATCGTGGTGAGCCATTCTTAATCCTGGTCGGATTTATAGTCAATTATCATTCATCATTCATTTTAGTCACTTTCATTCTCGTGACCTTCTGAGATCATAGTTAGCGGCGAGTTCATCGTCGGATATACCTCTAATCGTTGAGGTACCAAGTCGAGGTATTTTCCGCTTTTGGAAGACGGGGAAGTTGAGTCCGAGATTCATCGACCGCTTGAAAATTTGGATCGAGTAGGCGAGTTAGCTTATCGATTGGCTTTGCCTCCGCATTGAGCCGAATTCATAATGTGCTTCACGCCTCTCGCCATGGAAGTATGTTGCCGACCCGAGTCACATACTTCGGCCCGACGAAATCGAAATCGCGGATGATCATTCGACGAGAAGCGTCCGGTACGAGTGTTGGAGCGGCGAATCAAACAGTGGAGAAATAAGTCGATTCCTTTGGTCAAGATTCAGTGGTCTAGACACGGAGTCGAAAAGGCTACTTGGGAACCGAGGATAGTATGCGAGAGAGTTATCCCGAGTTGTTTGACCCTTAGTTTCGGGGACGAAACTCTTTTAAGGGGGGGTGTATGTAATACCCGGTTGTAATTCAGTCATTATCATTCAGTAAATTCATTCGGTGATTGTCACTCAGTGGATTTTCACTCATTTATAATCATTCATCAATCATATTCTTTCACCGTGTTCACCATTCGGAAAAACTTCGAGTGGTGTATCGTTATTGTTCATTGTTTCAACTTTCCTCATATGAGTTCGACTTTGTTAGATCACCATTAATTTTTGGTAATTCCAAAAATTCTAAATCTTTGCAATATTATAGAGCATCGAGTTAGCTTTCCAATGGTTCAAACGGTGAGTCAATCGAGTCCTGGACGAGAGAGTTATGGTCGCTTTAGCTCACCCGCTCATTTTTTCAATTTTGGCCGATCATCGCCGAACGACTCGGCCGTGTCGTCCGACACGGCCCGTGCTGCACTTCGTCCGGATAATGCCGCAGTTGTTCGCCTCAGACCCGACCGTGTCGTCGCACGGCCGAGTCGCACCTTCCGGATAGGCCGTAACTGTCGCCAGAGGCCCGACCGTGTTCCGTGACACGGCCGAGTCAATGCCGAGCGCCGCGACGGGTCACCGCTTGTAGGCCCCTTCGCGCGCGACCGTGTCATGCCGGACACGGCCGAGTCCTCGCTGCCAGATGCGCGCGACCGTGTCATGCCGACACGGCCGAGTCTGGCCGCGAGTCAACCCCTATAAATTCATTTTTTCTGCATTTCAGCCCATTTTTCTTCCTTTTCTTCACCTTCAACCGAGAGATAAGGCTTGAGGGAGGGTTTTTCCTTCACAAATCATTTGGGTGGTTGATTTTCTTCATCTCCTTTCGATCGTGAAGCCGGATAATCGACCTAACGCGTGTTCTTCGGATTAAAGTGCTTGAATCTTCAAAGGTAATTCCTTCAACACCTTGAATTTCGATTCTATGTTGAGATATGATGTTTTGGACGTTATAATCATGTTATATGAAGGGACATGTATATGATTATGAGTTTATATAAGGATTCATTGGGTTATTGAGGGATTATTCAAGAACACTTTGAATATCGAGTTGAAATTGGGGGTTTTCGATTAATTGTCGTTATAATCACGTTTTCGGATATTCATTTTGGATTATTGATAGTATTCATGAGGTTTTGTGGGTTTGAATCATTCATTGGAAGTTGGTTTCGGATGTAATTGAGTTTTGGTTGTAAACAATTGGAGATTGTTTACAACGCGTTTGTTTTAATGCCCCAATGAGTTTCGGGTATTGTTGTATCGACTTTTGAGTTGGTTGTGATCATGCTTGATTCGTATTAAGAGAATTGTTGGTATTTATGTTGTTCAAGGTTGTTCGAGCGGCCGATAATTTCATTAAGGACGTTGATCGTGGAAGTACCTTCTCGCCTTCGGTTTGAGGCAAGTTTTATACTTGTACTAGTCAATGAGATTAATGTCATCATATATGTGTATAAATGTGTTGTATCATTCCGAGACTTAGTCTCTTCATGAATTCATTGATATTAAGAGATCGTTCGATACGATACCTTTCGGCAATTTTGCCAAATATTTATTGTTATTCTTTTTTGGATTGTCATTAAAACTGTACACGCCGATTAAAGGCATTGGCTTATTCATTTCTCACCTTCGTCGTCGGTAACCGATTAAAGGTACCGAGGCATCCTTCATATCATTGTTATCGAATTGCCGTTCGCAGGCAAATCGAAATGTTCAATCATTCACTATATCATTGTATCGATTGACCGTTCTAAGGCAATCGAGTTATTCAATCATTCATCATATCGTTCATATCGATTAGCCATTATAAGGAAATCGAAGCGCTCAAGCATTCATGAAATCATCCGCTCCATCATTGTTATCGTGCTGGCCGACTCAAGGTAGCACACTATCATTCTCATGAATTCTGTAGTCTACGAATCGTTGTCATTTGTGATTAATTATATTTTTGGAGGCTAGTCTCGGCTAGTGCCTCTTATGGGTAAGTTTGGGGCTTGAACCTTCGCGGTTGGCTTCCCAACACCTATAACTCAGTAGGTCACGGTCATGTTTATGATCTTATGGGTAAGTTTGGGGCTTGAACCTTCGCGGTTGGCTTCCCAACACCTACAACTCAGTAGGTCACGATCGTGTTTATGATCTTATGGGTAAGTTTAGGGCTTGAACCTTCGCGGTTGGCTTCCCAACACCTACAACTCAGTAGGTCACGGTCGTGGTTATGACCTTATTAGCCCTCATTAATTATAGCTTCGGGCTATTCCGGTTTCATGTGAATGTGATATTTGGACTTGGTGAGTGGCTTTCAGGCCTTTGTGATTGTCTTGATAATTTCATTGGGGCCTTCGGGCATTGTGATTCATGTTTAATTCAGTTCTTGATGGATTCATGTTGTGTAATTCATTGCGATATTCTGGGATTTTGATTCGCCGTTGGGCATTTATGTTCTAACCTGTCGAACAGGTATTAATAGTATGCCGTGGGCATAGTATTTCACGAATGCTCGGTTCTTACATTGGTTTGTGAGCATCTCGTACTATTATTATCATTGTACCGTTTCATTATGCCTTTGGATGCATATCATGTTATACTTTTATATGATTTTCATTATCTGGATGATCGACCCGTGGGGCGGAACATGTTTTCATGTTTTAGGTGCTTGCGAGGAGAGAGTTGAGACACAGGGGCATGACGTTGGCGACGAGGCATTCGAGCGATACTAGTCCGAGTTGTTCATTGTTGGTCAGTCAGTTGGAGTGTACTCCGGTCTTGTCAGTTGTTGTCGTGTTGTATTACCCGAACAGATGTTCGTGGATGCTGTTGTATTTCATTTTGGCCATGTAGGCCACTTTTGTCGTTGAAATTCCTTATCGGAATATTGTGTCGGATATCATGGTAGGGACTATGATTTTCCCTTGTTGTTTAATTTAATGTATTATAGTCATGTTTGCCTGGTGGATCTCCTGGTGTGGGGTCCACGGCACTGTAATAACCCAATAGGATTTGGGGGTGTTACACAATCCTCAAAAGAAATGGATAAAAATCATGAGATTCAAGAAAATGAATTGCCTATAGGACGGAAGCATATCAAAGATCATCCAAAAGATCTTATAATCGGAAACATAGAAGATGGTGTTCAAACTCGAAGGATAACTCTAGATTATTTGAACAATTACGCCTTTGTGTCTGAGGTTGAACCCAAAAGTATTCCGGAAGCGCTAAATAAAGAGAATTGTATAAAGGCGATGCAAGAAGAACACAATTTGAGCGAAACAAAGTGTGAAATTTGGTTCCTGCACCAAAAGGCAAAACTATTATCGGAACTAAATGGGTACATAAATCAAGTTTGATAAAGATGATTGTCCAGTAAAAAATAAATCCCGTCTAGTTGCCGAAGGCTTGATTATGAAGAATTTTTTGCACCTGTTGCTCGACTTGAAGCCATCCTACTTTTCTGCACACTTGCATCGCACATGAATATCAAATTATTTCAAGTGGGTGTTAAGTGCGCCTTCCTTAACGGCATCATACAAGAAGAAGTATTTGTAAAGCAACCTCAGGGATTTGAGGATCATGAATTTCCAAATCATGTATACAAGATTAGCAAAGCTCTATATGGATTTAAGCAAGCTCCACGAGCATGGTATGATTGTCTGATCTGATTTTTCATTTACAAGGACTACAAAAGAGGTAATCGCGACAACACCTTATTTGTAAAAACATCGAATGAAGATATTCTGTCTGTCAAATTTATGTAGATGATATTACTTTGGTGCTAATAACAACTCTCTCTGCCAAGAATTTTCTAATCTTATGAAGGGAGAGTTTGACATGAGCATTATGGGAGAATTAACATTCCTCCTTGGGCTTTAAATAAAACAACCAAACTAATTATGCAAACGATCTTCTCAAAAATTTCAAAATGGAAGGTAGCAAAGCAATTTCAACTCCAATGTCATCTTCATTAAAATTGGACAAGAACGAGGATGGGAAATCAATAGATCAAGGTATGATCGGTTTCCTACCCTATTTAATAGCATCTAGACTTGATATAATATTTGCTACATATTTATGTGCTAGATTCAAAGCTAATCCTAAGGAATCACATCTTATTGCATGTAAACAAATTTTTAGATATTTAGATGGTACTATTGGACTTGGATTATGGTATGCATCTTGTCTTGATTTTAATTTAATTGCATAAGTGACGCTGACTTTAGCGGATGTAAAATCGATAAAAAGAGTACAAGTGGTACATGTCATTTGATGGGGTCATGTTTAATTTCGTGGGGTAGTAAAAAGCAAAACCAGTATAGCAATGTCTACTTCCAAAGCTGAATACGTAGCTGCCGGCAGTGCCTATACACATGTTTTGTGGATTAAAAATCAACTTCGAGATTATGGCAGTTATTAAAAATACTCCTATTCTATGTGAAATTCAAGCACCATTAATCTGAGTAAAAACCCCATTTTGCATACTAAAACTAAACACACAGCTATCAGACATCATTTCAAACGTGTCCATGTACAGAAAAAAGATATATCTTTAATTTTTGTCGGTAGAAAGGATCAACTAGCAGACATTTTGATAAAACCTTTACCTGAGGAATCTCTTACCGCAATTCTCTTACAACTCGGTAGGGGTCATATCTATAATTTTTAAAAAGTATTTTTCTAATATTGTTCTTAAAAATAAAACCAAAAAAATGAAAAACCACTTTCCTAGCTCTAGCGCACGCTAACAAACATAGCATAGCGCGCGATAAATCAACCTTTCAGATTTTACACAGCAAACTGAGACAGAACACTCCGGATTTTGGCCCTGTTAGCGCATGCTAATTCTCACACGTACCGCACACTAATGTTTGTCCAGAACACTTAAAAGTCAAAATCGACTAATTCCCATTTCATTCTTTCACAAACCATACATCGATCCACTTTTCGTGCGATAAAATTCTCGAAAATTTCCGTCCAAACATCAAATCTCAGCGCTAAATCTTCATATAATAGCCTTCTAAACCTATTATAAACATCAATGGCAAGTGGATCAAGGATTTTAATGAAGAAACAATACAAGGGGACAAAACGTCCTAGGAACACCGAGTTTGACGCTTCTCAATTCGATCCCTTTGAAGCTCAAGAGGTATTTCTGAAAATTATGCCTCAAAAACAATTCACGAATTGTTATTACTTTAAGATCTTTGTTCACCTCCATGGTGGTATAGTTGATGACGTGGCTGGGAGAGTGCACATACCTTCTCAACAACGATACGTGGAAAATATTGTGCACAACTGAAAGTTCTGGGGGTAAAGCCATGCGGTAAGCTAACTCTTCAATTTGTTCAAGAATTTGGAACGGTCCAATATATCTCGGCCTCAACTTGCTCCTTAGACCAAAACGAACAATTCCCTTGGTAGGATATACCTTCAGGAATACCTTGTCGCCAATACAGAATTCGAGATCTTTCCTACACTTGTCGGTGTAAGACTTCCGACGATCCTGTGCTATCTTGATCCTCTCACGAATCTTATCCACCACACCTACTGTCTGCTCAATCATCTCGGGACCCAAGATTCTCCTTTCACCTACTTCATCCCAATATAGTGGTGATCGACACTTCCTACCGTATAGGCTTCATACGGTGCCATACCGATCGTCGACTGATAACTATTGTTGTAAGAAAATTCTACTAAAGGCAACAGTCGTTCCCAATTATTTCCCATGTCTAACACACATGCGTTCAACATATCCTCAAGGATCTGGATGGTCCTCTCGGATTGACCATCAGTCTGAGGATGATAGGCCGTACTAAAATTCAACTGTGTTCCCAAGGCTTCTTGCAAACTTTCCCAAAACGCGATGTGAAAAGAGTATCCCCGTAGGATACTATAGAGACTGGAACTCCATGCAACTTAATAATCTCACTGATGTAGAGTTGAGCATACTGGTCCATTCGAAAATTCATCTTGATCGGGATAAAATGAGCTGACTTTGTGAGTCGGTCCACAACAACCCAAATAGTGTGGTTCCCTCTTTCCGTTCGAGGCAAAACCTACCATAAAGTCCATCATAATATGTTCCCATTTCCATTCCGGAATATGAAGTGATTTAAGTAGTCCAAAGGGGCGTTGATGTTCTGCCTTTACTTGTTGACAAACTATACACCTTCTGACAAAGTCTGCCACATCTCTTTTCAAACCTTCCCACCAAATGAGAGAATTGAAATAGGGATATGTTTGAATAATTACCTCGATAATAAAATTAGACACGTGATATGGAGCAATCGGTAGTGTGCTCCGATCAATCGATTGGTACTCGATGCCATGACGTGAAACTGGGGGCGTAATTTTGGCAGGTCCAAAAAGTCACACAAAGAAAAATCAGATTTGGTGTTCGGAGATTTCGGCCCAAAAAATAGGACTGGGTTGAGTTGTATTGGGTCAGGTCTTGGCACAACGGATCGGCTTACGGGCGGCAGTTCTCATCGTGGGGCTTGGTCGGACGATCTGTACTGTTAGGTGGTCGGTACTGGTCTGGATTTGCTCGCAGTGACGATGCGCGGTGGAAAGCAGCTGCAGATCTGGGCTAACTTGATTGCGGCGGTGGATCGGTCGAGGCGTCTGTAATATCCGCTTTTTTCCTCTTTCTAGTATTTTCATTTTTGATGTAATTTTCATTCCTACTGACTTGCTTGTAACCGTATGAGTATTTTGAGAGTATGTAATATTAAACTCCTCATCATCCGAGCTCGTTTCGAACTCGTTTTACTCATTTCCGTGTTGAATGTCATTTTTGTCGCCGTTGGATTCAATTTTCGTAATCACTGTTTTGAACCACCGTTTGGGGTTCCCGCAAATCCATCTCATGTTATTATGGATGTTGTGAACTTTTATTGGTGTTTCGATCGAGTATCGTGTTGGGTCAATCCGTTATATTCCAAAGTTTTGGGTTTCCTTTGCGTTTGTTCTCTTTTTGGATCATTTGATGTTACCGTCGTGTTGGGACCGACCGTGCTTGATGTAAAGTCACCATATGAGGGTTTGTGATAGTCCTTTTAGGCCTTTAAATGGTTGGGATTATGCGTCGATCGATTATATCATGTTTGAGGGTCGTTTTTCATCAAATTCGGGCTCAAACAGTGTGTATTGCGGCACAGGAGACTGTGAGCCGCGGCATAGCCTTAGCCTGATTGATGGACATGTCGGCTGTACTACGTGCCGCGGCACGCAACAGTCCAGCCGCGGCCCGGGTCTAAATCCTGCTCTCCATTTTTAGCCGCGGGCCGCGGCACGCGGGTCAGTCTGCACTATTTCAGCAGGGTTTCTAGGAGAGGAAAGATTTCATTTCATCTCCTCTCTTCTTCTTCCTCTCGTTTTGGGCGATTTAGGGGCGACTTTTGGGCGATTTTGGCATCTTTGAACTTTGAGAGATCATCTACCTCGAGTTTTTGTTGTAGATTATCGACTTCTACTTGAATCATTCATCCTAATCCAAGGTAATCTCTTAGAACCCTACTTTTGGGTAATTTGGGGGTTTTCGGCGTTAGTGTTCGATTCATTCCGTGTTGTTGATTAATTCATAATGAATATGATTTATCTTGTTGGTATTCTTGTTTTCCCTACGAATTCATGGTGTATTTCATGGTGTTTGTGTAATCGAGAGGGTTTGGTTGCAATCCGCCCTCGTTGTTGTTTTGTACGAATATACATGAATCGTAGGCGGGTTTTCGGGTGTATTCCATTTCCGAAATCATTTAGAAGCGGTAGTGATTATATTCTTCGAATCGTTAGGTTCGGTTTCGTCGGTTCTTAGCGGTCGTGCTTGATTTCCTTTCCATTCGGGTCGTCGTCAATTACTTGAGGCAAGTATTTTTGGAAACCTTTATACTTAACATGAAATAGTGATATATAATGTGTGTGCTTTGCTCACCTCAGGAGGGTCCGACGGGGCCTCGAGTGAATCTATGACTTCACTCTAGATTCACGAGTTTAATTCGCTAGCCAGCTCGGGAGGGTCCTTAGAGGCCTCGAGTGGGATCAGTGGCTTCACCCTGGTCCTAGGCGATGCGTGTGCGTGATTTGTTTTATAATATGGCCAGCTCGGGAGGGTCCTTATAGGCATCGAGTGGGACCAGTGGCTTCACCCCGGTCCTAGGCAAATTGATTCTTGACTGTTTGTTTCCGGAAAAGACATGTGTGGTTTTGGTTTTGAAATGAATTTGGTGCATTGTATTATGAAAGGTGTAAGCGAATGGTTTGCCTTGATTACTTGTACTAGCGTAATTGCTAACCCCTATGGGGACCCGTTTGGGGGAAATTCTTGTTATGAATTTCAGGTTATGTTTAGCCGGACGAGCGGGCGCTGGGACAGTACGAGGATGCTGGCCAAGGTCGTTGACATGTGCATTTGAGTCTTTTATTTACGTCATTCTTTTCGATATGGTTGTTGCCTACTTTATAAACTTATAGATTGTACTCGCGAGTACTTAGGCTTTTCCCCTCGGATTGTGGTTTGTATTCATTGAAGTTATTTACGTTTGTCGGTGTTGATTATTTTACCGATTATACCGGGTGTGTTATTTTATTTTCATATAGATGATGTGTGTTTTTCCATGTGGTAATTCGTGTCCAGTCTGGTGGGTCCCACGTAGGGGTCCATGGCACTGTAATATACCTTGAATATTTGGGGGGTGTTACAGAAAATGGTATCAGAGCACTAGGTTTATGGATACTTAGGTTTGTCGGTTATTTGGGTCTAGTTGTGTTTTGTTTTGCACATCGTCACACCGCTGCCAGCATCTCGGTACTTCCAGTGCTCGTAAGTTTTCCTTACTCGATCCCTTGTTTTCTCGTACGTATTTCCGTTTCTTGAAGTGTGATTGTTTTTCCTCTCGTACTTATCATCGAGTTGCTTTTGCTACCTTTTAACACCAGTATGGATGCTGGAAGAGGCCGTGGTCGTGGACACGGACGGGGACTTGGGGCAGCCGGTGAGGCGGCCAGGTCAAATTCTTCAGGAGCCGGCAGTACCGGTGACCGTCATAGCCATGCTTCTACTCAGGATGGCGCCTATCTTGGTGTTGTAACGGTGATGCAACAAATGGTGAACCAAATGGCTGTGATAGCTCAGGCAGTTCAGAACCCGACTCCGGCCCACGCTACTCGGGGCGGAGCAGATCGTTGGCTACAGGATGTCATCAAGATGCATCCTCCTCAGTTTTCGGGAGCTTCAGACCCGATCAACTGGGAATGGTGGATCAAGGAGATATCCAAAGTCTTTTTTGCCACCAACTGTCTCGAGAACCGCATGGTCCCTATTGCCCAGTACTCTCTCACTGGGGACGCTACTGATTGGTGGGAGGCAGTTGGGCCTAAGGATCATGTTGCTTCGTGGACGGAATTCAAGGACCTGATGGAGACTGAATATTGCCCGTGGCTGGTTAGACAAGCTCGAGTTCATGCCTTTTATGATGCTCAGCCTCGGGATATTCATGTTTCTCAAGCTATTGCCGATTTCAACAAGAAGTTGGGCTTAGTGAAGGCCCAAGTTATATAGGAGAGTGACAAGATTTTTCACTTATCCAGGCGGATGAAACTGTCGATTCGGGACTACATGTCTGGGCTCGTCTGCACCACTTTAAAGGATTATCAGAGTAGGGCTCTTGCGTATGATATGTCAGTGACGGCCAGTGAAGCGGCTCGTGAGAACAAGAAGCAGAAGTCTGTCGGAAATTTTTCGGGCCACAAGGGCGGGGTCCAACAGAAATCTCAGTCTGCAAATATTCCTGCGGGTGGTTCGGCTCGTTTCTCTGGGGGCTATCGAGGTACTGCCAGTGCCTCCGTTCGGGATGTCAAATGCTTTAACTGTGGCAAGTCAGGCCATCAGAACCGGAAGTGTCCTCATCCGCATTTGACTTGTCATACTTGTGGTTAGTTGGGCCATAAGGCTTTGTTTTGTGAGCAGGTAAGACGGATTCTTGGTGCTCAGGCTTCTTTTACAGCACCTAGGGAGCCGAGTGTGAACCAGGGCTCATTTTCTCCGCAGTCTCCGCTGAGTGCCAGCAGAGGGGGAGGCCGGGGTTAGCCCATTAGGGGGGGAGCTTCCAGTGTTGGCTCCGCCCATACGCGTGTCTATGAGATGAGGAGGACCGATGATCCAGCCGCCACCGTAGTCATAGGTACCGTTCATATTCAGTCTCATCCTGTCAGCGTGCTTTTTGATTCGGGTGCTATGCATTCATTCATCTCATTGGAGTGTGTACGCCGTTTGAGTCTTGACTGTTTGTCGCCTTGCGAGCCTTTCAGCGTTAAACTCCCTAGCGGTGATATAATCGTTGGCGATCGAGAGGTCCGAGACTGTTCTGTGTTTATCTGTGAGATGGCTTGGCCCTCTAATCTTATTATCGTTAGTATTGAGGGTGAGGATTTGATACTCGGGGATGATTGGCTCGAGCGGCATGGTGCAATCATGAACTAATGTACGAGAATCATCACCATGCTAGCCGAGGATGGCACCGATCACTCTTTCACGGGGCGAAAGAGGGGAAACCAGAAGTTCGTGATTAACGCCTTGAAGGCGATGAGACTCATGCGGAATGGGTGTACTGGTTATTGGTGTCACGCCTTAAAGGCGGAGGATGGTGGAGTCGAGTTTTCATCTATCCCAGTCATCAATGACTTCCTTGACGTCTTTCCTGACGAGTTACCAGGATTGCTGCCGGACCGTGAGGTTGAGTTCGTTATAGAGTTAGAGCCGGGTGCGGCTCCGATTTCGAAGGCGCCATATCGCATGGCACCAATAGAAATGGCCGGGTTGAAGAATCAGTTGAGTGAGCTTCTTGAGTTGGGATATATTCGACCGAGCGCTTCGCCTTGGGGCACGCCAGTTCTATTTGTGCGGAAAAAGGATGGTTCACTGTGTTTGTGTATCGACTATCGCGAGCTAAACAAGGTGACCATCAAGAACAAGTATCCCTTGCCGAGTATTGGTGACTTGTTCGATCAGTTGCAGGGAGCTGCGGTATTCTCTAAGATCAACTTGAGATCAGGGTACTATCAGCTTCGGGTGAAGGAGTCCGATGTTCCGAATACAGCTTTTCGGACGAGATATGGACATTACGAGTTTGTGGTTATGCCCTTCGGGTTAACTAACGCACCGGCGGTGTTCATGCAGTTCATGAACAAGGTCTTTATCACTACCAAAATTCACACTTTAGCCGACGACCCGTAAAAAAACGGCCGACGACTTTAAATTGTCGTCGGCTAAACTTTGCACTTTAGCCGACGACCCGAACTGCCATTGGCTAAACACTTTTAGCCGACGGCTTGATCTGTGTTGTCGGCTATAGTACAACATAGTCGTCGGCTAAAGTGTTAAACTTTATCCGACGACTTTTGTAATGGTTTAGCCGGCGACTTGATCTGGGTCGTCGGCTAAACCCTTTTCCAAAAAAAGGGAGTTTAACCGACGACCTGATCTGGGTCGTCGGCTAAACTTTTGTAATCGTTTATCCGACGACCCAGATCAAGTCGTCGGCTAAACCCCTTTCGAAAAAATAATGGGGTTTAGCCGACGACCTAGATCACGTCGTCGACTAAACCTCCAATTTAAAATTATATATAGTCCACGGAACACCAACCCAATCTTGCCCCTCTCCCCGCTAAAGAACACATTTCTATTCTTGACCCTGTCAGTTATTCCCGAAAAAAGCTTTTGAGTTTCTACTTTGAGTATTGCGACCTTGCGAAAAAGATCAACCCGGTTCTTGGAAACCCCTTTGTGTATTTTTTTGAGTTTGTGTTGCTACTTTGAGTTGTGCTAGCTAGAGTGACGAAGGTTTCTACCGGTTGCTATAATCACTATTTCGATTAATTAAGATATTTTATTGTATTTTTTATTATAATTTCGAAACTTTGTATTATTCATATTGTAGATTCGAAAGCTTTTATGGATAACGATTAATTTTTATGATGATAATCAATATGATTAATTGTTTGTTGTGATTTCACTTATAATTTGAATAATATTAGTTAGTTGGATTAATATTGGAAAATTTATACATTTTCGGGATGGACAAGAGTTGGATTGGGTTACGAAAATGGGATCCAAGTGTAATGGATGGTATGAAGCAGTTTATGAGATTTGTAAAAGAGCACGACAGTGGTAATACGTTGCACTACTGTCCGTGTAATAAATGTAGATGTCGTAGTGATATGTATCGTTTTCCATTTGATGAGGTCTGGGAACACCTAAAGAAGAATGGTTTTGGGAGTAAATATACATGTTGGATATACCACGGTGAAGCACCGAATTCTGTTTTTCCGTATGATCACGGACAATTTAGTGGTAACGATGGGTTCACCGATCCGAAGAGGAGGTTGATTGATGATGTGTTTGGTTATTCCGAGACGTTTGTACCAACTGAGCTAATTCCACAACCCCATAGACCGATGCCTTGCAATACTGTTGGGCTTTACAGGTACAACAAGCTAATTCAACTCCAACAGACCCCTCTATACCCATGGTGTAACATGACTTTCTTGATTATGTCATGGAAACGATGAGATTATAGGTGGAAAACAGATCATCCATCAAGTATGTGGATGATTACTTGGAGCTTACGAGTAATATACTTCCACAGGGTCATCATCTTCCTAACACATATACCAACATGAGACGAATTTTGAAAGATCTTGGTCTTTCCTACATTAAGATCCACGTCTGCATGTATGATTGTGTTCTATTCTGGGGGCATCCGAATGAAGACCTCACGAGATGTCCTGTATGTGATACAGAGAGATATAGGATCACTCCCTCTGGAAAAAGGAAACCGGTGAAGGTACTTTGGTATTTTCCAGTGAAGGACAGGTTAGAACGGCTTTTTATGTCTCCACATACGGTAAAAGCAATGAGATGGCACACCGAGCCGCGCACTAATGACAGGGATACTATGATACACCCTTCGGATGGAGAGGCGTGGAAGCATATAGATAGGGAGTATCCGAATTTTTCTTCATATATCCGAAAAGTGAGGCTCGGGATTGCATCTGATGGTTTCAACCCTTTTGGTAACATGAGTCTTTCATATACCATATGGCCTGTTGTAGTGATTCCTTACAATCTTTCTCCGTGGATATGTATGCAGAAGGAATATAATATGTTGACCTTGTTAGTCCCGGGGCCAGGATATCCGGGAAAGTGTATCGATATGTATATGAGACATTTGATAGAGGAGCTGAAATTGTTGTGGGAGCAAGGTTATCCCACGTACGACAGTTATTCGTCCGAGACGTTCTACTTGCAAGCCATGTGTATCGGCACTATTAGTGATTTTCCTGCATATGGAATGTTGTCTGGATCTGTTATTAGCGGATATAGAGGTTGTCCAGTGTGTTTGAATGCATATTGTGCTAGGTACCACTGTAGGAAAGTTATCTGAATGCGTCATCGGATATGGCTTGAGAGGGAACATGAGTGGCGTATGGATGCTGCAGCATTTGATGGCACTATAGAAATGGGCGAGCCACCACGACAATGGACAGGTGATGAAATACTATCGATTCTTAATGAGTACGATTTTGGTCAGCTTAGCAACCATCCAGATGTGATTTCAACAACCCCTGAAAGGCCCGACAGGTATAAGTATTGGTCGCACAAAAGTATATTTTGGGAATTGCCTTACTGTCCAAGTTACTGATAAGAAACTTCTTGGATGTCATGCACATTGAAAAGAATGTTTGCGAAAGTGTGGTTGGGACAATCTTAGGTTGGGAGGGAAAGACCAAATACGGGCCAAAAGCACGCAAAGGTTTGGAAGAAATGAGCATAAGAAAACATTTGTGGTTGAAGACTGTCAATGGAAAATAAAAAATGCCTAAGGCAGCTTACACCGTCACTGCCGAGCAGAAAACTGAGATATTTTGGTGGATAAAGACTGCTAGGTATCCTACTGGGTATGCTGGAAATATAGGAAGATGCGTTAATTTCAGGGAGAACAAGTTAACTGATGATGATGATGCTTATCAAGAGCCAAATGCAGCAAATATTCCACTATCAACGACAATTACGATGAATAATGTTCCTGAAGGACGAGTTGTCCGACTCCATGGTGATGCTCGCGGGTACGTTGATGTTGATACATACGAATTACTTGAAAATTCTGATGACGATAATGTGGACGACTTGAGCCATATGTTGCCGGATATCAACTAAGATAATGGGACAGACTGTAGTGATGACTCAGACTATGAGCCATAAATTTAAATCAGATGTTTATTTTCATACATTATATATAATGAAAAAAAAATAGTAATAATAATAATCAAAACATTAACATAATATTAATAATATTATTAAAAAAATCGGGGGGTTTAGCCGACGACTTCCACGAAAGTCGTCGGCTAAAAACCTTTCGAAAAAAAAAATTTGGAGTTTAGCCGACGACTTTCCTTGAAGTCGTCGGCTAAACCTGTAAAAAAAATTGGTTAAACTAAGAAAACGCCTGCCCACCTGACCCGACCGTGTCAAATGACACGGCCTGTGTCGCATATGCCCAGAAAGTGAAAAACAACTGTATGTCTGACCCGACCGTGTTAGATGACACGGCTCGTGTCGTACTTGGGGTTTAGCCGACGACTATTTCTAAACGTCGTCGGCTAAACTATATTATTTTTTTAAAAAACAACTTTAGCCGACGACCTAGATCTTGTCGTCGGCTAAATCCCTAAATATTTATACATTTTTCTCCTTCTTTTCTTACTTTTTTCTTCTCCCAACCCCAGCCCCCCAACCCCCGTCCCCAGATCCCAGCCCCCCGACCCCCGCCAACACACCACCGCCCGACCGCCGTCCGACAGCCCCCGTCCCGCCGCCCGCCCGCCGTCCGCCCGCCAGCTCCCTCCCGCCGTCCGACAGCCAGGTAACCATTTTCATTTTTTTTTGTTTGATGAACTTATAGTATTTGTTTGATGAATTTGTTTAGATTATTTGATAAATTTAGTATTTTCCATATTTTGTCTTTAATTTAGTTTTGATCAATTGTTAGTTGTTAGTTGGATGAAATATGATGAAATATGATGAATTTTGTGATGAATTAGGTAAATTGTTTGACGAGTTGTGAATTGATGAAATATTTGATGAATTTGTTTGAGGAGGAAGGGATGTATAGCCGGCGTTAATCGAAAGATTAATGTGGTATGGCATTGATAATTATTGTTGTGTGATTGTTAATTTACTGTGGAAACTATGTCGAATTTTCGTGTTAATATCCGTTTGTTTCTTTATTTTTGAAAATGGATAGAATAAAGAAAGCGTTGGGGAAGAAGTCGACAAAGTCAACCACTCCCGGTGGGGGGGGGGGGTCGGCAGCCTCTAGTAGGGGGGATCACGTTACTCAGTACATATCTCAGAGTAGCGCTCGTGCCCGCCAGATACTAGAAGAAACCGGCATTAACGTTGACGATTTTCTAAGGGCGACAGATGAGCCCGCTACACTAGCGCGGCGTTTATCCTTTCAGACACCACGGTCTACTCCCTCGCAGACGGAGACTCGCATGCCTCCCATCCACCGACCCACGTCTAGCCCTCATATATCAGGAGATGTATGGAGTTCCTCGTCGGTGGTGCCCCAGGGTCCGCCGCCGAGTCTATTCATGCCTCCGATGGTTCCGACTATTCCGGAGGTCGATGAGACGGGAGTCCGAGTTCCCGTTCGATTGATTAGCCCTGAGGAGGCGTACGTCTACGAGTCTTGGCCAGACAACATGCGTTAGCAGAGTTGTCGGGTTTCGAAGACGAAATTGTACGAGGAGATAGAGAGGGAGAAGGAGAAGGGGAAAAATGTAGTCGAGGAGGAGAAGAAAAAGAATAAGACTCGTGGCCCGGCAAAGGGTCTGGTGCTCGACTCGTACGTCAGTAAGCATGGTCGTTACGAGATTCCTCTAGATAGACACGGACGGCCGGTGATGTCTTCTGACGCTACGGCGTCATATAGCCGTAATGTGGGCTTTGTCATTCGGGACAGAGTCTCCGTTTTGTGGCCCGATTGGGGGGACGTGCCACAGTGCGTGATGGATACTTTGAACAATGCTATGTCGGTAAGTTAATAAATATTTAATAAGTGTTTTTCAATCAACATGTAGTTCTTCAAAATGCAATATGTGATATTTTTAAGTTATTGCGTATTTATGTTGTTCATAGGTGTGGTTTGTCATTCCCGACTCTCTACTACGTACTTGGTGTGACGAGGTGCAGTCTACCAAGTAAGTTATTTTAATTTATTTTGTATCTACATTGTTTGCGTAATTTTTTTCTTACGAATAATATATGTTGTGCAACGTGTGTTGTAGGTACAAATCTTGGAAAAATGAGATGCATATGTTCTGGACAGCCTGGAGTGATACCCGAGAGGCTACCCCGGATGAATTCAAGTTCCGGGAGTACGAGTGGAAGTGGCTACGCGCCGATTTTCGCGACCCGGAGTTCATGGTATGACTAAAATACCCTCATTTCATTCTTTCTTTTTCTATTATTATTATTATTATTATTATTATTCATATTATTATTAAAGTTAAGTATTTTTTATTTAAAAATCAAAAATAAAAAATTAAAAAACTCCGGATCTTATTTTAAATTGTATTAATAAAAAATAAAAACTAGAATATTATTTTCCATATAATAAATAAAAATATGAATTATTTTATTTTATTTATTAAATAAATTGCTAGTATTTAATAAAAATTAATAATATTTCAGTTTATATTTTTTTTTGAATTCTAAATATAAACTCGATTTTTTTAAATTAATGTTTCAGAATTTAAAAAATACTTGAAGTTCTGATTTTTTTAAATTAAAAAAAATCAGAACTTCATGTATTTTTTTAAATTCTGGAATATAATTAATATTAAAAAATCAGAATTTTTTATTTAAAATTGGAAATAAAAAAATTTATAAACTCTGGATATTATTAATAAATTGTTTTAATAAAAATGAAAACTAGAATATTATTTTCCATAAAAAAATAAAAATCTGAATATTTTATTTTATTTATTAAAAAAAGTGCTTGTATTTAAGAAAAATTAATAATATTTCAGTATTTGTTTGAATTCTAAATTTAAACTCGATTTTTTTAAATTAATGTTTCAGAATTTAAAAAATACTTGAAGTTCCGATTTTTTTTTTTAAATTCTGGAATATAACTAACGGCAAACCACAAAGACAAAAAATGTAGCTCTATTTTTAATATATGTTATTTTTTAATTGTCTGTAAAATCTTGTAATTCTTGCAATATTTTTTTGAAGGCGACTAGCTTGACCAACACGACCAATCGTGCTGATCTGACTGACCATCACAGTCTGGGTTCCCGGTCGTTAGCCAGAGTTGCGCACGAGGCCACTTCTTCTGATTCGTTGGACGCATTTGCCTACGTGACTCAGAAAGCATATATGAACCGTCTCGAGGAGCATGTAAGTCTTTTTTATTTTATTTTGGTAATAAACTAAATGCCTTTGTATCATACTTTTATTGATATTGAAATATTTATTTTCATATTAACTTAGGAGCGTGTGCGGGAGGAGTCTCAGAGGATGCTTGCTGAGATCGCTCGGGAGCAGTATCCGGACTTAGCGGATTCCGACCTCGATTCCACTATTGTACAGATCGATCAAACCGATTCTTATGTTCGCGCTAGGGTGTGGGGTACCGTCTACCCTCCTAGGGGTAGTCGGTATCGCACTAAGATGATGGGAGCTGAGGGTCCCTCCTAGAGGTAGTCGGTACCCCCGACTTCCAGCGCCCTCGCGGACGGGATGCACGGACTGCCTATCTCGAGGAGCAGTTGATGGCGGAGAGGGAGCTCCGATCTGAGAATGAAAGGAGGACTCAGACGCGGTTACAGGAGAGCGAGCAAATGACTGAGTTGCGGTTAGAGAGTTTCCAGAGACAGCAGCAGGCCATGATGGACTATATGATGACGTTGACTCAGACCATTACTCAGGCTGGACTGCAGGCACCTGCTCCACCGCCTTCTATCTTCGGTCAGACCCCATCTTCACAGCCTCGTGACGAGGATCTAGGGGATGGTGGTAATCCTTCTACTTCTACATTTCGACATTTAGATGATTTTGGTAGTGGATTGTAATTGTGTTGTTGTAGTATTCTTGTATATTTATATTTGTGTTAGAATTGTGTAAGTGATTTTGTTGACGCTACTAGTATGTTGATGAAATTTATGTTCTTGAATGTGTTGTGCATTGTGTTGCATATAATGTTGGGCATATTATTGATGGTATTAGTTGAATGTGTTGTGCGTTGATTGTTGTTGATAATGGGAGCTGGTGTATAAAAATTGCAGGTGAAAAAATACAGGTTTTGGGATCCCAAAATCTGAATAATTTTTTTTATATTAGGTTTTAGCCGACGACCTTGGTAAAAGTGGTCGGCTAAAGTATATTATTTTTTTTTAAAAAAAGTTTAAGCCGACGTCCTTTTTTTAAAATGTCGTCGGCTAAAGTTTTTTTTTTTTTTTTTTAAAAACAGGTTTTAGCCGACGACATTTCAAAAAGTCGTCGGCTAAAGTGTAAATATTTATTTTTTCTAAAAAGACTTTAGCCGACGACATTTTTTCGAAGTGGTCGGCTAAAACGTAGAGGTTTAGACGACGAAACTTAAGTGTTGTCGGCTAAACTTTATCCGACGGGATGAATTCATCGGCTAAACCTTGGCTGACGAATATTGGCCGATGGTTTTTTAGCCGACGACTAAGGGGATTAGTCGACGACATTGACCTTTAGCCGATGACTTAAATTGTCGTCTAAACCCCTGATTTTGGTAGTGTATCGAGTATCTGGATAAGTGTGTCATCGTCTTCATTGACGATATCCTCATTTATTCGAAGAACGAGGAGGAGCATGCCTATTGTAATATCCGGATTTATTATTGTGTATTTCATCTGTATTCGAACCCTGTATTATTCGGATTTGTGATCTCGATAATTGGAGTATGATATTTCTCACATTAGTATCTTTGTACATAAGTATATCGTCATGCAAAATTTCTCATGCAAACTCGGGATAGCGCACGCTAAGAATGTATCTTAACGCGCGCTATCGGCTGCAACTAGCGCACGCTACGAATGTAGGATTTGCGTGCGCTAGGCAGTCAATTATTGAGCTAGGCGGCTAGCACATGCGCCAGCCGGGACATGGGTCCGGATAAGATTCCCGCGGATGAACCTGGACATATTTGGAGTCAACGCTTATTAGCGTGCGCTAAGAATGATATGTAGCGTGCACTAATCAGCTATTGTGCAGAAACTTTATTTAAAGGACAACACTCCATTTCTACCTATTCCCTTCATTTGTTCTTCGTCCCTTGGAAGTCCAGAGAAATTTTTCTACTCCTTAAGGACATACAAATCCGCTGTACTTGATCATTAAATATTAAAGAGTGCTTATACTTGATCATTGAAGAAGAATTCACTTTGAAGTGACACTCAAGCAACCGAAGCTGGATTCTACCTTTTTGGATCACTGATGTCTTCATTAAAGGTATGTTAATTCTATCTCCAACTTTAGATTCGTGCTATGAAGAATAAGATGATTATGCTAGCAAGATATTGAGTTCCATTGGTGAATTATTCAACAAACATCATGTTTAGAAGATTGGAATATTACACTTATGATATTGTCGTTGGAACCTCGTAGTTGGAATCCTAGTACTTCAAATGATGAGAGGAACATTCTGAAGTTGATTATCCGTATGATTTATGTTGTCTTATTGATCATAAAATTAGAAGTGATATCATTTTTGGTTATAAGGACTTACGGGAAGAATCATCTTAGGAAGTATCATTTCGTATAATTTGGAATTGTTAGTTCACCTTCAAAATGAAGTCTGAATGTGAATAATGATAATAGAATCTAGTGCACCAACCGGAGATCACCGAAATTTGCATGAGAATGATAATCAAGTTCGAATATAAGAGTTGTGATGATATTCTTTTCCTTGAAACCTCAAAGATGATTAAACCCAAAAGATCATTCATAAGTTTATGAATATGATATGTAGACGGATATCACACGTTAATCACTAAAAAGTTCGTAAATTTCATCACCGTTAGAACTAGTCTGTTGCCCAACAGTGAACTGCCATGCACACTTAGCATGCGCTAAGCTTTGTGAATTAACGTACGCTAACGGGCTTATTTAGCGTACGCTATGATTGAAACTTAGCGTGCGTTAAGTCATCAGGCGAGTCAGTCGGCTGATCAGTGAGGTACTGACCGTACATGGTTAGCGTACGCTAGGCTGTGTGTAATTGCGTGCGGTAACGAGTAGCCGTAACGTACGCTACATAGGATGCGTAGCGTGCGTTAAGCAATCCAGACAGATTTCTTTTAAGAACTTCCGGTCGTATTTTGGATTGTTATATGTTCGTTCGACGTGAGATGAATTTAATATTATTTCTTTTGTTAAGGTTCGAGCTTGCTACGTGATTGATCGAAGGGGCGACCTTCGAGTATTTCGTTTTCGTGGAAGTATTGTTCTTGTCTTCAAATCGAGGCAAGTACTCAAATTAGAATTGTTTATGTTATGATAGTTATATTGTGATTGTATTGTGTATTATGTGTTGTGAATAAATGTCCACCATGCGTTGATCCGACGGGAATCATCATGGGAATCTATAGTTGTGTGCGCTGGATCGTTGGACAGGTAGTTCCACCATGCGTTGGTCCGACGGGATCATCATGGGAATCTATAGCTGTGTGCGCTGGATCGTTGGAATGCCATCAGTATGTTGAGACTGTTATATGTGTTGTTGTTATTTCTTGTTGGAGAAACTTGTTATGATATAATTGTTGATTATATCACTATTGTATGATTATTGTACTTGTACTAGCATCGTTGTGCTAACCCCTTCGGGGGTGAACATTTTGTTTATGTTTAGGATCCAGGAGAGCGGGGAAACAACCACTGGAGTTGCATGACGACGAGGGTGCAGAGTGATGTTCCGGCCGGGTTTATTTATCTGTTGTCTGTACCGTTTTAATAAGTACTCGAGTACATAGTCTTTTATGATGATTTGGATTTGGTGATGTATTAATACTTTTCCGTTGAACATTTGTATTTTAGTATTAGTCGGAAACTGTTGTACCTTATTTCCATTATTTTCATAAATTGGTACCTGTTAGTGTCTTTTTAGTTCTTCAGCCTTGTAAGTTCTTATGTAAAGGATTTACGGCGCTGTAGTATCCCTGAATATATTAGGGGTGTTACAGAATATGGTATCGGAGCTAAGATTATGGATATCTTGGCCATTGGGTTAAAATATGGGTCATATACGTCTTTTGAGGTAACCGGCCGTGAATGACATTACTGTACTGCCTACGTCTTCATGCGAACGGTGGTTGTAAGTTCCCAAACTCTCTCTCGTTCTTTACATGTTGTATTTCTTTATACTTGGACATTAGAACAATATTGTTTCCTGCATATTAAGTATTTATGCTTACAGTATGTTGAGAGGCGGACGTGGTCGCGGTCGCGGACGCGGATGAAGGAATGCCGAAAGAGAAGCTTCGCCTTCTAATCAGGCCAGCCACAGAGAACTATCAATAATGAACTGGAACCTGCTGTGCCCGAAATCCTTCGTCAAGTGGTGAACCAGATGACTCAGTTCGCCCAGGTCGTGGACCGAATGCAGGTGGCGGTGGGATTACAACAGGGAGATAGACAGCAGGGGATTCCAGACATGGGAAATCGGGGTGACCGATGGCTGCAAGAGGTGGCGAAGATGCAACCACCCAAATTCGACGGATTTTCTGAGACTCCCACATGGGACAATTGGTTGAAAGAATTGGAGAAATTTTTTGCTGGAATTAATTGCCCAGGCGACTGGAAAGCCTCTATTGCTCAGTACTTTCTGATAGGGGAAGCATCCTAATGGTGGGAAGCCATCCGGCCTGCAGATCATGATGCTGACTGGACAGAATTTAAATTAATGATGGAAGCTCAGTACTGCCCTTGTCCTGTGAGGGAAGCCAAAGTTCGGGAATTTTTCTCCGCACAGCCATCAGACGAACCCGTATCCCAGACAATTAAGATGTTTAACCAGCAGCTAGCATTTGTTCGACATCTGGTCAGAACAGATGCAGAAATGATGATTCATTTTGATATGAGGATGAAACCAGAAATCCAGAGGTACATGTCCGGTTTTGAATGTACCACTCTCTGTCAATACCAGGATAAGGCGTTGGCGTATGAGATCAAGGAAGCAGCAATGGAGAAGTTTACGGAGTCCAAGAAGCAGAAAGTCTCTGGTACTTTTACAGAGCACAAGAGTAGCGGGCCCCGCAAGGCCCAGTCATCTTTTCATTCTTTCAAGAAACCTCAGCACCCATCTAAGAGCGGAAAGAATTTCGGAACAATGTCAGCCACGACGGACACAGCTAGGAGTTGCTTTAACTGTGGTCACCCAGGCCACCTTTGGCATGATTGTTTGCGCACTCCAGTTACATTTTTTATTGCGGACAGGAAGGGCACCGTGCGACGTTTTGCAAGGATGCCACCAAGTTCAATGGAACCCGTATATCGCAGCCAGTTCAGAAGGAAGCTAGTATCCAACAGACGCAGCAAAGTGTTCAGATGCCTCAGAATTTTGGCCGCGGACGAGGCAGAGGACAATGGGACCGAAAGGGGACATCGAGTGCCGGATCTGTTCCCCCACGCCTGTACGAGATGAGGAGAACAGACGATCAGGATGTTGTTGTCGCATAAGGTACCGTTCAGATCCTTTCCCAGCCAGTTAGTGTTTTATTCGATACAGGAGCTACGCATTTATTTATATCGTTGTCTTGTGTAAATCGTTTAAATATTTCTGGTTTTCATAATTGTGAACCTTATGTTGTTGGTTTACCGAGTGGAGACAGGATTGTTGGAAACTTAGAAACTAGAGATTTCCCTGTATCATTTGGAGGCAGAGAGTGGCTCTCAAATCTGATTGTGATAGAAATGCAAGGAGACGACCTGATACTTGGAGATGACTGGCTTAATCGATATGGAGCTATTGTAAACTACCGAAGGAGGAATACCTCACTGATCACTGACGATTGATCCGAGATACTGTTTGAAGTATGGAAACCAGGAAGCTCAGGAAAGTTGATCAAGGCGATGAAAGCTGTCAAATTGTTGAAACAGGGCTGTACCGGATACTGGTGCTATGCAATGAAGAAAGAAGATGAAATTGTGGAACTTTCATCCATTCCTGTTGTGAACGAATTTCCAGATGTATTTCCTGACGAGTTACCTGGACTACCTCCACGACGGGATGTAGAATTCACCATTGAGCTGGAACCCGGAGCTACACCAATTTCTAAGGCGCCGTATCGTATGGCACCTACTGAGATGTATGAACTGAAAAAGCAGCTGGAGGAATTACAGGACAAAGGCTATATCCAGCCAAGCGTTTCGCCTTGGGGAGCGCCAGTTCTTTTTGTCCGGAAGAAGGATGGATCACTTCGACTGTGTATTGACTATCGAGAGCTGAACAAGATGACGATTAAGAACAAGTATCCGTTGCCACGGATCGATGATTTGTTTGACCAGTTACAAGGAGAAACAGTATTTTCTAAAATAGACCTGAGATCAGGATATCATCAGCTGAGGATTAAGGAATCTGATGTTCCGGAGTCAGCATTCAGAACTCGCTACGGACATTATGAGTTTGTAGTGATGCCATTTGGTCTCACTAATGCACTGCTGTATTCATGCAATTGATGAACCGAGTGTTCATCGAATATTTGGATAAATTTGTGGTCGTGTTCATTGATGACATTATGGTGTATTCTAAGAGCCCAGAAGAGTATGCACAGCATTTGCGAATTGTATTAGAACTTTTGAGAAGCGAGCAATTGTACGCCAAACTTTCTAAGTGTGAATTCTGGATAAAGGAAGTAATGTTCCTCGGCCACGTGGTATCAGCTGAAGGAGTCCGAGTAGATCCTCAGAAGATCGAAGCAGTTATGGATTGGAAGCCTCCAAAGAATGTGAAAGAAGTCCGGAGTTTCTTAGGACTTGCTGGATATTATCGTCGATTAGTGGAAGAGTTTTCTAAAATTTCCTGCCCACTTACTCGACTCCTACAGAAAACTCAAAAGTTTGATTGGAGTGAATCGTGTCATAAAAGCTTTGATGAATTGAAGAAGAGATTGACGACAGCACCGATTTTAACACTTCCATAGGGGACTGGAGGATTCATAGTTTACAGTGATGCTTCGAACCAAGGACTCGGATGCGTATTGATGCAGAATGATAAGGTGATCGCTTATGCGTCACGACAGCTGAAACCTTATGAAGTGAATTACCCAACGCATGATTTGGAGCTAGCAGCAGTAGTTTTTGCTTTGAAAATCTGGAGACATTATCTGTACGGGACTCAATGTCAGATCTTTACGGATCACAAGAGTCTCAAATACATCTTCAGTCAGAAAGAGTTGAACATGCGGCAAAGAAGATGGTTAGAGCTGATTAAGGACTATGACTTGGAAATTTTGTATCATCCAGGCAAAGCGAATGTAGTGGCCGATGCACTCAGCCGCAAGCCTGTTTCTATCCAAATACTGGAGACTCTGACCTCCCAGCTCAGCATTCAACGAGAGATGATTCGAGAAGGAATTGAAGTATGGTTACAAAGAGTCCAAGGACAACTGTGCGTGATGGAAATAACTTCATCATTAACCGAAGAGATCAAATCTATGCAGACAGATGATCCTCTGATGATTCGGTTACGTGATGAAGCGATCAAGGGGAAGGGCCCCGGATTCGTAATTCATGATGATGGAGTTTTGAGATTTCAGAACCGACTCTGCATTCCTGATGTCGATGTTATGAAACAGACGATTATGAAGGAAGCTCACAACTCGCCCTATTCTATCCACCCAGGCACCAGTAAGATGTACAAAGATTTGAAGCAGAATTTCTGGTGGGGCAACATGAAGAAAGATGTAGCGGACTATGTTTGGAAATGCTTGACTTGTCGGCAGGTTAAGATCGAGCATCAACAACCTGCCAGAATGTTTAAGCCGCTCCCGATTCCTGAATGGAAGTGGGAGGACATATCGATGGACTTTATCACTAGTATGCCGAGAACCAAGATGGGAATGAACATGATTTGGGTGATAGTTGATCGTTTAACCAAATCAGCTCATTTTCTAGGCATTAAGGACACGTGGGGACCAGAGAGGTTGGCACGAGTATTTATTTCAGAGATAGTTCGACTGCATGGTACGCCGAAGACCATTATTTCTGATCGAGACGGCCGTTTTGTGTCCCACTTTTGGAAAGCAATTCATAAGGCCTTGGGGACCGAATTGAACTTCAGCACAGCTTATCACCCGCAGACTGACGGACAATCCGAGAGGACCATTCAAACGGTGGAAGACATGCTAAGGGCCTGTGCCTTAGATTGGTCAAACGATTGGGAAGTTCATCTACCGTTGATTGAATTTACCTACAACAATAGTTGGCATGCTTCCATTAAGATGGCACCGTTTGAGGCATTATACGGGAGGAGATGCAGATCGCCTCTATGTAGGGACTATTCATCAGACTTGATCGGGACAGAACCAGAGTTGATCGTACAGACATGAGAGAAGATAACCTTGATTCGTGAAAGGTTGTTGACCGCCCAGAGTCGACAGAAATCTTACACAGATGTATGCCGTCGCCCATTGGAGTTCAGTACAGGAGACCACATACTTTTAAAGATTTCTCCTACTCGGGGAATCTTTCGTTTTAGAAGGAAGGGAAAGCTGAGTCCGATATATATCGGACCATTCGAGATCCTTTAGAGAGTTGGAGAGTTGGCATACAGATTGGCATTGCCGCCGTCGTTGAGCCATGTTCATAACGTGTTCCACGTATCTCAGTTACGTAAATATATACCGGATCCTAGTCATGTCATTGATTTCGGTGAAATCGAAGTCGCTCAGGGAACGTTTGAAGAAAGACCAATCAAGATACTCGAGAGTCGAGTTAAGCAGTTGAGGAACAAACCAATCATTTTGGTCAAAGTTCAATGGTCACGCCACGGAGTGGAAGAAGCCACCTGGGAAATGGAAGATAGCATAAAGTCCAGATATCCAGAGTTATTTTCGTCTTGAGTTTCGGGACGAAACTCCTTTTTAGTAGGAGAGTATGTAATATCTGGATTTATTATTGTGTATTTCATCTGTATTCGAACCCTATATTATTCGGATTTGTGATCTCGATAATTGGAGTATGATATTTCTCACATTGGTATCTTTGTACATAAGTATATCGTCATGCAAAATTTCTCATGCAAACTCGTGATAGCGCACGCTAAGAATGTAGCTTAACGCGCGCTATCGGCTGCAACTAGCGCATGCTACGAATGTAGGATTTGCATGCGCTAGGCAGTCAATTATTGAGCTAGGCGGCTAGCACATGCGCCAGCCGGGACATGGGTCCGGATAAGATTCCCGCGGATGAACCTGGACAGATTTGGAGTCAACGCTTATTAGCATGCGCTAAGAATGGTATGTAGCGTGCGCTAATCAGCTATTGTGCAGAAACTTTTTTAAAGGACAGCACTCCATTTCTAACTATTCCCTTCATTTGTTCTTCGTCCCTTGGAAGTCCAGAGAGCTTTTCCTACTCCTTAAGCACATAGAAATCCGCTATACTTGATCATTAAATATTAAAGAGTGCTTATACTTGATCATTGAAGAAGAATTCACTTTGAAGTGACACTCAAGCAACCGGAGCTGGATTCTACCTTTTTGGATCAGTGATTTCTTCATTAAAGGTATGTTAATTCTATCTCCAACTTTAGATTCGTGCTATGAAGAATAAGATGATCATGCTAGCAAGATATTGAGTTCCATTGGTGAATTATTCAACAAACATCATGTTTAGAAGATTGGAATAATTACACTTATGATATTGTCGTTGGAACCTCGTAGTTGGAATCCTAGTACTTCAAATGATGAGAGGAACATTCTGAAGTTGATAATCCGTATGATTTATGTTGTCTTATTGATCATAAAATTGGAGGTGATATCATTTTTGGTTATAAGGACTTAAGGGAAGAATCATCTTAGGAAGTATCATTTCGTATAAGTTGGAATTGTTAGTTCACCTTCAAGATGAAGTTTGAATGTGAATAATGATAATAGAATCTAGTGCACCAACCGGAGATCACCGAAATTCGCATGAGAATGATAATCAAGTTCGAATATAAGAGTTATGATGATATTCTTTTCCTTGAAACCTCAAAGATGATTAAACCCAAAAGATCATTCATAAGTTTATGAATATGACATGTAGATGGATATCACACGTAATCACTGAATATTTCGTAAATTTCATCACCGTTAGAACTAGTCTGCTGCCCAACAGTGAACTGCCATGCACACTTAGCGTGCGCTAAGCTTTGTGAATTAACGTACGCTAACGGTCTTATTTAGCGTACGCTACGATTGAAACTTTGCGTGCGTTAAGTCATCAGGCGATTCAGTCGGCTGATCAGTGAGGTACTGACCGTACATGGTTAACGTACGCTAGGCTGTGTGTAATGCGTGCGCTAATGAGTAGCCTTAACGTACGCTACATAGGATGCGTAGCGTGCGTTAAGCAATCCAGATAGATTTATTTTATGAACTTCCGACCGTATTTTGGATTGTTAGATGTTCGTTCGACGTGAGATGAATTCTATATTATTTTTTTTGTTAAGGTTCGAGCTTGCTACATGATTGATCGAAGGGGAAACCTTCGAGTATTTCGTTTTCGTGGAAGTATTGTTCTTGTCTTTGAATAGAGGCAAGTACTCTAATTAGAATTGTTTATGTTATGATAATTATATTGTGATTATATTGTGTATTATGTGTTGTGAATAAATGTCCACCATGCGTTGATCCGACGGGAATCATCATGGGAATCTATAGCTGTGTGCGCTGGATCGTTGGATAGGTAGTTCCACCATGCGTTGGTCCGACGAGATCATCATAGGAATCTATAGCTGTGTGCGCTGGATCATTGGAATGCCATCAGTATGTTGAGACTGTTATAAGTGTTGTTATTTCTCGTTGGAGAAACTTGTTATGATATAATTGTTGATTATATCACTATTGTATGATTATTGTACTTGTACTAGCATCGTTGTGCTAACCCCTTCGGGGGTGAACATTTTGTTTATGTTCAGGATCCAGGAGAGCGGGGAAACAACCACTGGATTTGCATGACGACGAGGGTGCAGAGTGATGTCCCGGCCGGGTTTATTTGTCTGTTGTCTGTACTGTTTTAATAAGTACTCGAGTACGTAGTCTTTTTTGATGATTTAGATTTGGTGATGTATTAATACTTTCCGTTGAACATTTGTATTTTAGTATTGGTCGGAAATTGTTGTACCTTATTTCCATTATTTTCATAAATTGGTACCTGTTAGTGTCTTTTTAGTTCTTCAGCCTTGTAAATTCTTATGTAAAGGATTTACGGCGCTGTAGTATCCCTGAATATATTGGGGGTGTTACACCTATCATCTATGTGTAATGTTAGACATTTTGAGGACCGAGCGACTCTATGCGAAGTTCTCGAAATGTGAGTTCTGGCTGAAGGAAGTGATGTTTTTGGGTCACGTGATATCAGCCGAAGGGGTCCGTGTGGATCCACAGAAGATTGAGGCAGTGTCGGATTAGGCACCGCCCAAGAATGTAAAGGAGGTCCGTAGTTTCTTGGGTTTGGATGGATACTACCGTAGGTTCGTCGAGGGGTTCTCGAAACTAGCTCGGCCACTTACACAGTTGCTCCAGAAGTTCGAGAAGTTCGTCTGGAATGACGAGAGACAGTCGAGTTTTGAGGATCTGAAGAGACGTTTGACTTCAGCCCCGATTTTGGCGTTACCATGTGGCAACGAGGGTTTTATCATTTATAGTGATGCTTCAGGTCAAGGTCTTGGGCGCGTGTTGATGCAGCACGACAAGACTATTGCATTTGCGTCTAGGCAGTTGAGGCCGTATGAGCTTAACTACCCTACCGATTTGGAGTTAGCGGCAGTTGTTTTTGCGCTCAAGATTTGGCGTCACTATCTTTTTGGCTCTGTATGTCAGATTTTTACCGATCATAAAAGTCTAAAGTACATATTTACTCAGAGGGAGTTGAATATGAGGCAGAGGAGGTGGTTATAGTTGATTAAGGATTATGACCTCGAAATTCTTTATCATTCGGGAAGGGTGAACGTCGTGGCCGATGCCTTGAGTCAGAAACCAGTTGCGTTGCGGACGCTTGAGATCCTTACGTCTCAATCTGAGCTACAACGGGTTTTGATCGAGTTGGATATTAAGGTTTTGTTGCCAGGAACTGTCAGGCAACTTTGCGTT
The DNA here is from genome assembly GCA_033398695.1 of Orobanche coerulescens. NCBI lineage: Eukaryota > Viridiplantae > Streptophyta > Magnoliopsida > Lamiales > Orobanchaceae > Orobanche > Orobanche coerulescens. The sequence continues at coordinate 48,036,748 of CM065801.1, read as the reverse complement.
TTAGAGATTTCGTCGTCTCTGATCGATGAAATTAAACTGAAGCAGTTGGAAGATCCGATGATTTGTCGCACAGTTTGTAGCAAGATGTTTCACTTGTCAATAGGTCAAAATCGAGCATCAGCAACCGGCTGGGTTATTGCAGTCGCTTCCTGTTCCGGAATGCAAATGGGAAGATATCTCGATGGACTTCGTCACAAGCCTGCCGAGATCGAGATCAGGCATGAATATGGTTTGGGTGATCGTGGACCGTCTGACCAAGTCAGCACATTTTCTAGGCATCAAGGATACTGGGGGGCCAGAGAAGTTGGCTCGTGTGTTTATTGTGCAGATTGTGAGGCTTCACGGTATGCCGAAGTCTATTATTTCTGATCGGGATGGCTGTTTTGTATCGCACTTTTGGCAGGTGGTGCATAAGGCGTTGGGTACTCGTTTGCGTTTGAGTACCTCTTTTCATCCTCAGTCAGATGGACAGTCGGAACGCACTATTCAGACATTCGAGGATATGTTGCGTGCTTGTGCTCTCATCTGGAGCAGTGATTGGGAGGAGCATTTGCCATTGATTGAATTCACGTACAACAATAGTTGGCACGCGTCGATTCGAATGGCACAGTACGAGGCGCTTTATGGGCGGTGTTGTCGATCGCTGATTTGTTGGAATGAGGCGTCCGATTCGGTCGGGACCGAACCAGATATCGCTTTAGAGACGAGACGAAAGGTGGAATTGATTCAGGAATATATGTTGACTGCTCAGAGTCGACAGAAGTATTATGCCGACGTCCGTCATTGACCTTTGGAATACGAGGTGGGAGACCACGTTTTACTGAAGGTGTCGCCGACGAGGGGAGTTTTCCGCTTCGGGAAGAAAGGAAAGTTGAGTCCGAGATTTATTGGGCCCTTTGAGATTCTCGAGAGAGTCGGTGAGTTGGCATACCGTTTGGCGTTGCCTCCGGACTTGAGTCACGTCCATAGTGTTTTCCATGTCTCCCAGCTAAGGAGATATGTTCCGGACCCTAGTCACGTCATCGACTATGGTGAGATTGATGTCGCCAAGGATATTACCTTCGAGGAGCGTCCCCTGAAGATTTTGGAACACCGGGAGAAGCGACTGAGGCATAAGAGCATTCCTTTGGTCAAGGTGTAGTGGTCGAGGCACGGTGTCGAGGAGGCAACTTGGGAAACCAAGGATAGCATGCGTGCTAAGTACCCCGATTTGTTTGTTTCTTAAGTTTCGGGACGAAACTTGTTTTTAGAGGGGGAAAATGTAATATCCGCGTTTTTCCTCTTTTCAGTATTTTCATTTTTGGTGTAATTTTTGTTCCTAGTGACTCGCTTGTAACCGTATGAGTATTTTGGGAATATGTAATATTAAACTCCTCATCATCCGAGCTCGTTTCGAACTTGTTTTACTCATTTCCGTGTTGGATGTCATTTTTGTCGCCGTTGGGTTCAATTCTCATAACACTGTTTGGAACCGCCGTTTGGGGTTCCCGCAAATCCATCTCATGTTATTATGGATGTTGTGAACTTTTACTGTTGTTTCGATCGAGTATCGTGTTGGGTAATTCCGTTATATTCCAAAGTTTTGGGTTTCCTTTGTGTTTGTTCTCTTTTCGGATCATTTGATGTTACCGTCGTGTTGGGACCGACTGTGCTTGATGTGAAGTCACCATATGAGGGTTCGTGATAGTCATTTTAGGCCTTTAAATGGTTGGGATTATGCATCGATCGATTATATCATGTTTGGGGATTGTTTTTCATCAAATTCCGGCTCAAACAGTGTGTGCCGCGGCACAGGAGGCTGTGAGCTGCGACACAGCCTTAGCTTAATTGATGGCTAGGCCGGCTATACTACGTGCCGCGGCACGCAACAGTCCGGGCCGCGGCCCCAGTCTAAATCCTGCTCTCCATTTTTTAGCCGCGGGCCGCGGCACACTCAACCCGGGCCGCGGCACGCGGGTCAGTCTGCACTATTTCAACAGGGTTTCTGGGAGAGGATTTCATTTCCTCTCCTCTCTTCTTATTCCTCTCGTTTATGGCGATTTAGGGGGGACTTTCGGGCGATTTTGGCATCTTCAAACTTGGAGAAATCCTCCACCTCGAGTTTTTATTGTAGATTATCGACTTCTACTTGAATCCTTCATCCTAATCCAAGGTAATCTCTTAGAACCCTACTTTTGGGTGATTTGGGGGTTTTCTATGTTAGTGTTCGATTCATTCCGTGTTGTTGATTAATTCATAATGAATATGATTAATCTTGTTGGTATTCTTGTTTTCCCTACGAATTCATGGGGTATTTCATGGTGTTTGTGTAATCGAGAGGGTTTGGTTGCGATCCGCCTTCATTGTTGTTTTGTACGAATATACATGACGTAGGCGGGTTTTCGGGTGTATTCCATTTCCATAATCGTTTAGAAGTGGTTGTGATTATATTCTTCAAATTGTTAGGTTCGGTTTCGTCGGTTCCTAGCGGTCGTGCTTGATTTCCTTTCCGTTCGGGTTGTCGTCTTATTCGAGGCAAGTATATTTGGAAACCTTTATGCTTAACATGAAATAGTGATGTATATTGTGTGTGCTTTGCTCACCTCGGGAGGGTCCGACGGGGCCTCGAGGGAATCTATGACTTCACTCTGGATTCACGAGTTTGATTCGCTAGCCAGCTCGGGAGGGTCGTTAGAGGCCTCGAGTGGGATCAGTGGCTTCACCCGTCCTGGGCGATGCGTGTGCGTGATTTATTTTTAATATGACCAGCTCGGGAGGGTCCTTAGATGCCTCGAGTGTGACCAGTGGCTTCACCCCGGTCCTAGGCAAATTGATTATTGACTGTTTGTTTCCGGAAAAGACATGTCTGGTTTTGGTTTTGAAATGAATTTGGTGCATTATACTATGAAATGTGTAAGCGAATGGTTTGCCTTGATTACTTGTACTAGCGTAATTGCTAACCCCTATGGGGACCCGTTTTGGGGAAATTCTTGTTATGGATTTCAGGTTATGTTCAGCCGGACGAGCGGGCGCTGGGACAGTACGAGGATGCTGGCCAAGGTCGTTGACATGTGCATTTGAGTCTTTTATTTATGTCGTTCTTTTCGATGTGGTTGTTGCCTACTTTATAAACTTATAGATTGTACTCGCGAGTACTTAGGCTTTTCCCTTCGGATTGTGGTTTGTATTCGTTGAAGTTATTTACGTTTGTCGGCGTTGCTTATTCCGCCGGTTGTACCGAGCGTGTTATTTGATTTTCATATGGATGATGTGTGTTTTTTCCTGTGGTAATTCGTGTCCAGCTTGGTGGGTCCCACATAGGGGTCCACGGCACTGTAATATACCTTGAATATCTCAGGGGTGTTACAGCGGCGGTGGATCGGGCTGAATTGTCACGGCAGTGATACACGGCGGAAGGCCAGGCAAATTTGATCGGCGGATTAGAACCGGGCATGAGTGATTCAGACTCGGTTATGGCGGTAGAGTGCGACATAGGCTGAGCAAAGTCGATCGCGGTGGATGTGCACGACAAGGGGTCCGGGCAGATTGCGGCTTCCGGTTTGGGACTCGGCGGCGGTGGATGTTCATCTAGGGTCTAGCTGGGCTGGGTTGGCCCGTCCTAAATATTTAATAAAGAAAAAAGTTATATTAAAAGTATTATTTTTTATAAAATAAAACCTATACGCAATTATATTATATTATATATTTAAAATATACTATAAAATGATAAATAAATACAATGGATTGGAATGGATGTAACACCCCGAATATGGCGGCCATTCCAGTGTCGTGGACCCCAGACTGGGACCCACCAGGCGATACCAAAACACAGTTTAAACATAACATTATCGTGACACCAAATCACAAAACAATAATCATTACTCCGATTAGGAGTCTACAATTAGTACGACTATTAGTCGCAGAATACACATGATCCAGATACTAGTATAAACTATATGAAGATGGAATATACTTAAAATAATAGTACAATCGACAATAGTTTAAATGAAGCGGAAAGTAATATTACACAGTTTAAGCATAACTGGACACAAAAGACTTGGCCCCCCCGAACTAGTATCCTTCAAATCGTTCGCCGTCACCGTGCCCTTCCCGTGCCTTGCCTTTGCCTTGACCTAAAATACAACACAAGTATTCCGCCCAAAATCACAGGGTCGGATATACGTGATAATAATTCTCAAGACGTTATACAATTCACATACACTGGATCTCAAGGATACAACTGGAATGTTGAACATAACCCTCGGGCGTATGAACAACCAATCACAAACCGTCAATCATAACCAATCAAACATTGAATATGAACGACCAATCAATATGGCTCAAGATGGACATCACAGTACGTCCGATCCAGAAATGTGTCCGTGCACAAGTCCACCGCGTATACGGAATCCAGAATATATGTGGGATAATGTACCTAATTAGCCTCACGAACTATGTCTCGTGTGCACAGTCCAATGCGGAAACATCCACGCATGACCATATATGCCCGACTAAAAATCCTACACATAACCAATCGGCACGCATATATGATTCCAGATATGTCACGATACAACATGACAACTAAACTCAATGAATCACCCAACAAACCAAAAATCAAGAACTCACCGAAGTGACAACAATGATCAACGAGATCAACGATACGAAACTAATGACCTTGGGAATACAATCCCACAACGAAATGGTAAGCACAATCAAGAACAATACGACATTATGAATCGTAGATTCATAAAGCATTACATATACACAAAAAGTATAACATACACAAGACTTCAATCATTATTATAGCCAAGCAAGATAACTTGCCTCAATTCTGTAGACAAATAGTCTTTCTTCGAACGAACGGACGGACGGTATCCTCGACTAATAATACTCACTCGAACAAGCAACCTTGAATGAAACGTAACTCATTCAACAACAAATTCATATAATAATGATATCAATTTATAGAAAACGACACCCGTAATTCTACCCGAATAGTTCATCATATCCCAATGAACATTCTATCGATTATTAACGAACTTCAATACACCTAATTCATCTTTAACAATCGAATTATCATGTTCTTAAGATTCTTCAACAGATACCTAATATACAAGGATTATCATACTAAAATGTCCTTTACAACTCTTGTTATTACTTTGAAAATGATTATTCATCAAAACAACTCGAATTAATCATTTCAATAGATAGAAGAGGAAAGTATCGATCTAGGGGGCAGAGGGATGGTAACTTGAAGAAAATATCAAGTTTGGATCGTGCAAAATGAAAGACAAGAGCTGTCTTTTTATAAACTGCAATTCTATTATGTATCTTATCGAAGGCAATGAACGTACGTAAGCCCCCATTACATACGCTACCACATACGTTGTTACGTACGTAATAGGCCTCCAGAGGTTGCTGCCTCAAAACACCTACATCCTTACGTACGTTGCCAGAAACACATACGTAAGCTCTCCACCATTACGTACGTTATAGCATAAGCATAACGTACGTAATGTACGTTTGATTGAGCTGCCTCGAAAGGCCAAATATCCAAATCTGCATGCCCCCCATGCCGAAAGTTGAGATCGTATCAGATGTCCTACATTACGTATGTAAGCCTAAACACTTTACGTACGTAAGGACGAGGAAAATAGCGTACGTTACGCTGGAGCCATGGCGTGCGTTAGGCACTAAAGGCCTAACCCAAAAATGCAATAATCTACAACACGACTAACAATCGAGCATCGTACCAATGACAATAATAATTAATTCGATCCTAATACATATCAACACCAATAATCATTATACTAGATGCAACATGATTCAACGATACTCAAATTATCCGAGTAGTACAATAGTAAATAAGAAAATTACAGTCGAATATTACAATGGACCGATGCTGAGGCAAACTAGGTCTTGGATTGAATCATGAATTGGGAACGAACCGTATAAGATAGTTGGTTGGATTGGATTGAGCCTAATTTAAAAAATTTAAGCCGACCAGCACACCAATCATGGAAAATCTATCCGCGCTAGGGCGGAGGTGGACTCATTAATCCATTTGCAGCTCAAAAGAATTCAAATAGCACCGCTAATCAATCGAACCACACCCAAATAAGAAAAAAGATAAAATGTCATGTAAAAGATTCTGATAAGTAAAATTCCTCAAAACGTGGTGATTTTCTTAACCCTCAGATCATCATCATAACAATAAAACAACAGAGTCCAGATTCTCCGATCCTTTTACCATTACAGAGTTGCAATTTACGTCAAACTTATCAGTTATACATATCCAATCACAATATTCCTCTCCGTTATTTATTCATTCAATTCACAGATAGGGTTTTCCTCCAAAAACTACACCTTTGTTCATCGTTTTCTCCTCGCCGTCTTGAATTTTCTTTTTTCCCCTCTTTTATACCAAAAAAAATGGGATGAAAAGAAAACAATGGGGTTAATCGGAGAAATTTGGGCCTGGAGGAAAAAACATGTTATGAGATCATCGTCGAAGATGGATTGCTTTTACTCCCCAGTCTGTTCTTTCTCACTTCACGATTCGTTCTCAGTCGCCATGGAAGCGTTCTCCGAACACCCTGTTATTTAGCCCTCTTCTTCTGTTTTTTTTTTTCAGACTAATTCATCCAGTTGATTAATCATTAGCCTTCACAATGGATCTCGAAGAATCTCTCATAAAAAATCCAAGTTTCAACAAATCCAACGTCCTAGAAAAGTCGCCGTGCGGTCATTACGTCCGATTCAAAAAAATCTTGGGCCGAGGAGCTTTCAAAGATGTGTATAAAGGGTTCGATCGGTCTGAAAATATGGAGATCGCCTGGAATAAGATCTGTTTCGACGACATCGAAAAAACCCTAACAAACTCCCACCAAAATCAAGAGAAACTGGGTTACGAGGCAGTTTTGTTAAAATCCTTGAACCATAGAAACATCATGAAGTGCCATACCTCCTGGCTCGATTACGACAACAGAACTGTGAACATGTTAACTGAATTGTTCGCTTCCGGTATTTTGAGGCCTTACTACCGTATACTAATCCGAGAATATATGTGACAACGATCTAATTACCTCACGAACCACGCCTCGCGCAAATGTCCAATGCGGATACATCCACGCATGACCATATATGCCCGACTAAAAATCCTACGCATAACCAATCGGTACGCAGATATTATTCCAGATATGTCACGATACAACATGGCAACTAAACTCAATGAATCACCCAACCAACCAAAAATCAAGAACTCACCGAAGTGAAAACAATGATCAACGAGATCAACAATACGAAACTAATGAACTTGGGAATACAATCCCACAACAAAATGCTAAGCACGATCAAGAACAATACGACATTATGACTCGTAGATTCATAAAGCATTACATATACACAAAAAGTATAACGTACACAAGAATTCGATCATCGTTATAACCAAGCAATATAACTTGCCTCAATTCCGTAGACGAATAGTCCTTCTTCGAATGAACAAACGGACAATATCCTTGACTAATAATACTCACTCGAAAAAACAACCTTGAATGAAACGTAACTCATTCAACAACACATTCATACAATAATGATATCAATTTATAGGACACGACACCCGTAATTCTACCCGAATAGTTCATCCTATCCCAATGAACATTCTATCGATTATTAACGAACTTCAATACACCTAATTCATCTTTAACAATCGAATTATCATGTTCTTAAGATTCTTCAATAGATACCTACTATACAAGGATTATCATACTAAAATGTCTTTTACAACTCTTGTTATTACTTTGAACACGATTATTCATCAAAACAACTCCAATTAATCATTTCAATAGATTAATATCACCATATATTATAATAATCATTTTCAGAATATTACCAACATGTGAACATAATGTTTTAGACAATCCACATCATCAATTCAACAAGTTCATTATGAATGTATCAAAATCATGAGTGTTACATCATAGTCCATTGTCATCTCCCAAGGAATTAACTAAACCTTTTCAAGACATGATTATAATCAAAATCCCTAAGCATTAAGAAAATTCTTACCTTATAAGTTCTATTGTCATGTTCATAATCAGGTTCTTGACATAATCAACTACAACTATGTTATCTAACAACCTCTTCAACCATTCAAGAAGTAATACTAACAACATTATCATGTTCTTCACTTAGTTTGTTTATAATTCCAATAACTATCATGTTATACTTGATTAACCTAACATTATGTGAATTAATCCTTACTAACATCATCAATAATATGGAATCAACATGAGTTTAGATAACCAACCTCAAGAAAATGAAAAAAACACCAAAACTTCAAGAACACACTCCAAACTTCCAATCAACAAGCTCCGATACAAGATACTCGGCTCAAAGACAAGATGGAAGAGGAAAGTATCAATCTAGGGAGGCAAAGGGATGGTAAGTTGAAGAAAATATCAAGTTTGGATCGTGCAAAATGAAAGACAAGAGCTGTCTTTTTATAAACTGCACTTCCATTATGTATGTTATCGAAGGCAGTTAACGTACGTAAGCCCCCATTACGTATGCTAACACATATGTTGTTACGTACGTAATAGACCTCCAGACGCTGCTTCCTCAAAACACCTACACCCTTACGTACGTTGCCAGAAACGCGTACGTAAGCTCTCCACCATTACGTACATTATAGCATAAGCATAACGTACGTAATGTACGTTTGACTGAGTGCCTCGAAAGGCCAAATATCCAGATCTGCATAGCCCCCCATGCCGAAAGTTGAAATCGGGTCAGATTCCCTATATTACGTACGTAAGACTAAGAACTTTACGTACCTAAGGTCGAGGAAAATAGCGTACGTTATGCTGGAGCCGTACCATACGTTGGGTACTAAAGGCCGAGCCCAAAAATGCAATTATCTACAACACGACTAACAATCGAGTATCATACGAATGATAATAATATTAATTCGATCCTGATACATCTCAACATCAATAGTCATTATACTAGATGCAACATGATTCCACGATACTCAAATTATCCGAGTAGTACAATAGTAAATAAGAAAGTTACAGTCGAATATTACAATGGACTGATGCTGAGGCTAACTAGGTCCTGGATTGAATCATGGATTGGGATATACGAACCGTATAAGATAGTTGGTTGGATTGGATTGAGCTTAATTTAAAAAATTTAAGCCGACCAGCACACTAATCATGGAAAATCTTGCCGTGCTAGGGCGGAGGTGGACTCATTGATCAATTTGCAGCCCAAAATAATTCAAATAGCACCGCCAATCAATTGAACCACAACCAAATAAGAAAAAAGATAAAATGTCATGTAAAAGATTCTGATAGTAAAATTCCTCAAAATGTGGTGATTTTTTTAACCCTCGAATCATCATCATAACTGTTGATGACTGGTTGGATCAACGTAACGTGTGCTGACCTGGACTAGGTGGGTTGAAGCCATGTAGAAAATAATAAAAAGGATGGATGAATAAGATAGCTGGATTTAATTAATTTCATTATTCTGAGATAGATCTGAGCTGAACTTTTAAGCTAGTCTATATTAATTGCTTATTTTATTACAAGTCTTGTTTCGTTTTTCTCTCTCTCCATTTCTATCTATTTTCTGAAAAATTCCAAAAGTCCTTTCTTTTTTGTACATTCTCTCTATATATAGAAAATATCGGCCAATCAGCGGGCGACAGCTGGAGGATGTTTGGGAATGAGTCCAAACGCTTGTCAGAGGGAGAGTGCGCCTTAGACACATGGCGGCCTATAGGGACGGCTTTGGGAAGAGGGAGGACAGAATGCATTAATTGTCATGTGTGCCTGTTCCGCATGTCATGTATGCCTGTCCCGCATGCTTCTGACGATGCTTATCCATTATGGTCGGTACTGGGTCTGCCCTCGGATGTCATGCTGCTCTGATCGATCATATCATGATGATGTTTTGAAGCGTATTTATCTTAGCTCTGCATCCTTTTGTCCTTGCTCCGGACTGGTCATCGGGTCGGCCCCGATGGTTCTGTCCAGTTCAGTCTTTAACGGGACCTGGAGTAAATTTGATGTGTACTCGGTCGGTCCTCTCTACTACTCTGCTCGGATGGTTTACCCGGAAACTAGTTCTTTTGTCATTTGGTCCCCTTAACCGGGATGGTTAAGCTGACGGGGAGCGCATACGTGGATGCCAGGACGGATGGGCTATCAACAAGGGCCCCCGAGTCCAGGGATGTGCCGGGTGACCGAGGCTAGAGTCGATTCGTGGTTAGGCCAAGCCGGATTCTTAGGGAGGATGGGATTCTCGAAGGGATGTCTCTTCCACGCGTCATGATGAGGGGCACGTGGCAGGATTTGGTTTGGCGTCGCATCCACGCGCCCTTGATTTTTCCGACGGTTCAGTGAAAATCGACGTGCCACGCGCAAGCATTTAATACTTAGTTTCCCCTATAAATAAAGGGGTTCATAATCATTCTTCTTCTTCTTTTTACCTCCACCATTTTTTTGAGTTTTTTTGCAGAGAAGAAATTCCGGTGAGTTTATTTGCTTTTTTCCCCACCCTTTTTTTTGTCATTTCAAGTAGCCGATATGTCGGATCTGGGGGATGTGAGGGAGGCGGAGTTGGCCATGTCGCCGGACCGCATGGGTGTGTCATATTTGTCCCTAGGGGGACTCCCATCGACTAGAGTGATGAGGAGGGAGGCGGCGAGGTAGCGAGGTCGCCGGGACATGAGGAGGCAGAGGAGGTGGTGCTGCTGGCGCCGGTTGGCGGAGCTTCGTATGTGGAAGGGGAAGTTGATCCTGAGGCGGCCTGGGTTCGGCCTCGGTCGTCCCTTTTTGTTGAGGCTACGTGGGACTCGGCCTCGATCCTCAGCGTCATTACGGAGGAGCAACTGGTTGCCTGGCGGTGGCGGTTCAATATCCCGGCGGCAGTGCGGATGTTCGTCCTGTATCCCGAGGAGAGGCCTCACCTTCCGCCCGTCGGTTGCACGGCCGTGTATTACCGCTCCCTATTGGCGGGGCTGAGGTTCCCGCTTCCCTTGGCTCTGTCCCGATTGCTGAGGCAGTGGGGCCTTCCCATTGCTCAAATTCATCCCAACTCCTGGGCTCGGGTGGTGGGTTTTTTCATTCTTTTCAACCAGCAAGGTTGGCCCGAGCCCAGTTTTGAGGAATTTAATAGCCTCTTCCTGTGGAGATCGGTCGGAAGATCTGGCTCAGGCTGGTTTTATTTAACAGCTCGGCATGCTATGCACAAGGAGGTGGTGGATGTGCCGGAGACCATATACAGCTGGAAAGAGCAGTGGTTTTACATCGGGGGACCTTGGAGGAGCTCGGTGGATGAGTTCGAGCCCGGCGTCGTGGATTCGGAGCTTCGGATCCCAAAGAACTTTATTATAAAAATGCGTAAGTATTGTGTTTTCTTTTCTGTTTGTTTTTTGTCTAACACTCATCATTTGTTTTCTGTGCAGATCGTATTCCGGCACAGGAGACGTCCTCTGAGTTCGACCACCGGATTGAGAAGCTTTTGGAGCTTTCCCCCGAGCAGAGGAAGTTGCACCTCCTTACCACCGAGGAGAATCTCTGGGCTGCCGGTCTTCGATCCACCGACCCGAATATGTCTGATTTGGGTACCCTTTTTTTCTTTTCTTTTCTAACTTTTCTTTGTTTTTCTAGTTTCTCGGATCAAGGTTGCGTCAAGGAGTATGGAAACTCCGGCACAGCGGGTGGAGCGATTGGCTGCTGAAGCCGTCGAGCGGAGGAAGCGCATGGGGTCTAAGCGGAAGAGGGAAAGGACCGAGCCTGAGGGCAGCGTCAACAAGGCAGAGGGTTTGGATGCTCCGTTGCCTACAATGCCGAGTCCTGTCCGGGTAGGCCGTGCGGATGAGAAAGAGGCCTTGGTTGATTTAGAGGGGCAATACCTTCCGGTTATCAAGGACCGAGAGGACCCTTGTGCCGATATGAAAGGGTGGAGGCCGTGCTGGTTCCTGAACTATGTCCAGGAGGCCACTCCGACCTTCGAGATGCTCGATCGGGTCCCTCCGGCCGTGGCCGAATCCTGCCATGTACCTGTTCGGGGCTTGACGCCAAAATTAAAGCTGGTGACCAATGACATGGATCCTTCCGAGCAGATCCAAATCGGGAATGCTCAACTCGGTCGTGCACTGGGAACCTATGTGAAGGCTGTCGGGGAGTTCCAGGCCGTGGTTGAGAAGCACAAGAAGATGGAGACCGAGCTTTAAACTCTTCGGGAGGGGCATCATCTTTGCCCTTCCATGATCAAGTCATTGGAGGAGGAGATAGCCTCCATGAAGGGGGAAATGGAGATCCTGGAGAGCCGTGCCGGTGAGGCCGACATATGGAGGGAGCGAGCCCGCGAGATGACCGAGGCGGCGGAGTCCATGCACAAGCAATGTGAGGAGATCCGGGCAGTGCATGAGGCCTATCTGAAGGAGACCAACGCCCGTATTGAATGCATAACCGAGCAGGTCAGTACTTTCAAAGCTGCGGGCTATGCCAAGGGTCTGACTGACGGGGCAGATGCCTTCAAGAAGACGACCGAGTATGAAGAGCTGATCAACTTAAATTACGTCTCCACCTGCTACGAGATGTTGGATATCATGAAGGAAGGAAAGACGGTCGAGGATGTCCGTGCCTACATCGTGACTCGGGCGTCCGACCTGCAGGTGGAGCCGATGGATGCCAACGAGCCCGAGGAGGCCGACGCGGTTGCAGGAGGTCCGGGCACGGACCCTCCTGGTGAAGGCGAGGGGCAGTCATTTCAGGCGGCTGGACAGAATGGCGGAGCCGAGTAGCTTTAGCCTTTGTCTTGTATATGGCCCGCGTGCCTCCCCAGCTTTTTCTTTCCCTTAGCTTTTCCTAGATGTTTTTTGTAAAATGTTCTTCGAATAAATAAAATTTCATTTTCAGTACCTGTTTAGTCATTTTCTTTTGGATGTTCCGATTGGGTTGGTTCGGCCGTTGTACTTTCTTTTCTGATATATTCCATTGATAGCGCTGAGGCGAGCTCGGTCTTCTGGTGCCGGACGAGCCGGTCATTCATTGTGCCGAGTCGAGCTCGGTCTTTAGGGTGCTGGAGGAGCCGGTCATTCATAGTGCTGAGTCGAGCTCGGTCTTTGGGTGCCGGAGGAGCTGGTCATTCATAGTGCTGAGTCGAGCTCAGTCTTTAGGGTGCCGAAGGAGCCAATCATTCATAGTGCTGAGTCGAGCTCGGTCTTTATACTACTACAAGACTGGCCTTTAACAATGTAATATCCGCAATTTCGATTTTCGATAAATTTTATTTTTGGCGGAAGTCCATCTTAGCGACTCGCTTGTAACCGTTTCGTCATTCTTAGAATGATTAATTCTACACTTTTTGTCATCCAAGTTCGTTTTGGTGTCTTTTTGTTGAGTTCCATACTTTTTAGCGACTTTTCTGCACTTGGGTTCGATTCTTGCGAATCTCTTTCAAAACTATTGTTTCGAGTTTCTCGTAAGTTCATTTAATGTTGTTATACGTGTTATGAGCTTCAGTTTGGTTATTCGTTGTCGTATCGTGACTTTTTGGATATTTGGGCCGTTTTGTAATTTCCTAAAGGTTTGTGTATTTGTTTTCATACTCGTTTTTACCTACCTCCGAGTTGTCGGAATCTCAGGTTGTTTAGCGCTTTCATTCGTTGTTGAGAACCCTTCATTACCGGTATGTCGCACCTTTCGAGTCGTCGCATTTTGAGGTCGTTCGGAACTGATCGGGCAGCAGAAGGAATCTGCTGCCAGAATGCAGTATGTTATGGCCGTAATAGCCAGCATGTTACGGCCATAATGGCCATAATATTATGGCCGTAATGGACATGATGTTACGGCCGTAACAAGAGCCTGTATTTCAGGCAGCGGATAGTGTTTTTCAGAGTAGTTTTGCTCTTTTCTTTCCTCACGTGACGGGCAGAGCCTTGGGGCAATTCCAGGGTGATTCTTCACGGGTATTCATCAACCTTTCATCCTACAACATTATCATCAAGGTCTTGGTGTGGATTAACAACATAAAATCATCATTTTCCCTTTAAATCGAGGTAATCATCCTAGAACCCTATTTCGGGAATATTTGGGGGTTCGTCTTGATTGCATGATTTTAATCCGAAATTGTTGATTCCGTTGTTATCTAGTCATGTTGATCATAGCCCACGGTGTAGAATTTTGTTTTCGTGTTTTCATCGGGTCGATTCGCGTTCTTGGCCGTTTTGGGGGAAACCCTTGAACTTTTGTCGTTTGTTCCTTGAATTCAGCGGCTTTGGGTCGTGCTATGGAATTCATTATTATTGTTGTTATTGTCGTTCGTAGTTTATTATCGCGGGTTGTCATTCGGCGGAGTCGGCGGGTTCGTGGTTGGTTCGTGTCGCCTCACTTCGGTCAATTCTCTGTGTTTGTGATTATTCGAGGCAAGTACCTTGTTCATACATTTCTTGTTTTGTGAATATGATGATTGGTAATCGTCTTGGTGTGTTTGTTAGTTGTTTGAAATGAACTTTCAAAATATTCGGTTTAGCCTCGTTAAAGGCTCTCTTTCAAAATCATGTGTATTTTGTGAATGTTGTGTTTGTGAATGATTAAGTGAATCCCATGGATATGTTCGATGTCGGTGTTGTGATTTGATAATATACATATATACATATATTATCCCATTCAGTGCGTTGTGACTCGACTATTGTGTCATGCTTTGCGTTTGTTGCCTTTGAGTGAATTGTTTGGGTATCCTTGGTGTACTATGTTATGTGTGTGAATGTGTGGATATGGGCGGGGTCTACGGTGACACATGGCTTGTGATCATGTGTTCAGGATGCAACAAGTGATTGATCCAACCGTGAGAGCCTAAGGATACCTACGGTGACACATGGATTGCGATCATGTAGTCAGGAGACAACAAGTGATTGATCCAACCATGAGATGACATGGCAAGTGATCACGGTGGTATGAGAAAACCTACGGTGACACATGACTTGTGATCATGTGGTCAGGAGACAACAAGTGATTGATCCAACCGTGAGATGACGTGACATGTGTTCACAGTGGTATATATATATATATATATATATATATATATATATATATGATTTTGGATGTGTTTTGCCAGGTCGAGTACCTTGGATATGTTGCCGAGATTTCGTATCTTAGGTGGTTAGATTTGGTTGACTTTATATCCGTCGAGGACACGTGAAGTGGATTTTGAACCCTATGAATTATTGTTTGTTTTTATTTGAGAAAGCAAATCTTTGGGCTGTGACCCCTGTTGGTTTTGGAAAGAGAAGGATTCGATAATCCTGAACGGTTTTTGTTAAAACTCCCGCAGACATTCTAAACCATTTTACAAACTGTTCTCTTGATTTGTGATCTTTCGAATTTGGAAAGTTTTACTCAAACTCTTGCCTCGGGAAGTATTTTTCGTTATGTTTGAATATTTGAGTATTCCTTGTTATTATTATTCTTGAAATATGATTTGTATGACTCGTATTTTTCACTTTGTACTTGCACTAGCAAAATAATGGAATTTTGCTAACCCCCGAGTAATCGGGGGGTGGATGTCTGTTTTGCATTCAGGTTTTGGGGAGCATAACACAGGGTCGGCATGAAGGATGATAAAAGAGGATCAATACTAATCGCATGAGGATCCGTACGATCTCGTATTGGTTTAGATGTACTTTATTTCTGCTGTAGTATTTTTTCCCCCATTGTACGGGAGTGTGTTGTATTTGACCCCTGCGTAGGCATGTATTGGGATTGAGTTGTATGTATTAATTGAAAGACCAAATCGGTCTATTGAGTCATTTTAGCCTTAAAGGCGATGTTGAGATGTTTGATTTTAGTTACCAGCCTGGTAGATCCTTGAGGAAAGGGTGTACAACGTGTAATATCCCTAAGAGGATTGGGGGTGTTACATAAATGGTATCGGAGCTTAGGTTGTGGAAACCTAGGCTGCCGGGTCAAGTTGTGTCTGTTGAGTCTTGTCTCGTCGTATTTTGTCTGACTGAGTCGTGTCGCGACGCATCGTCTGAATTTGTTGGTCGTGATTAGTACCGTGGGGCGATCATCATCTTCGTGCGACCTGTGGATGTAAGTCTCCTTTCTTTGTATTGTGCCTCGTGTGACACGAGCCATTTATATGATTATTCGTTAAGTGATGGAATCTTTATATAGATTTTTGGTTCCGTGATATGTGTTTATCTGATGCTCATATTTTGTTTATGTGAGGAGTGGTATCATTGCTAATGTATTTTTTACTGTTGATTTTGTCCGTTGCTAATGATTTTCAAATTGATTTGCTCGTATTTCAAGTATTCTTGTGAAACCTTTACGCTTAACATGAAATGGTGATGTATAATATGTGTGTGCTTTGCTCACTCCGGGAGGGTCCGGTGAGGCCTCGGAGGAATCCAGTGGTTTAGCCCTGTATTCATGAGCTTGTTGGCTAGCCAGTCTGGGAGGGTCCATAGAGGCCTCGGATGGGACCAGTGGTTTAGCCCCGGTCGTAGGCGTTGCATGTGCGTGATTTGATTTTAACTATGGCCAGTCCGTGAGGGTCCATAGAGGCCTCAGATATGGGATCAGTGGTTTCACCCTGATCCTAGGCGGTTTTTGACTGTGATATTTGACTGTTTGTTTTCTCGGAAAAGATGTCTTGTTTTGAATTTGAACGATTTGATGCGTGTACTATGAGATGTATAAGCTAATGTCGATACTGTTAGATTGGTACCGCCACTAGAAGGGGGGTTGAATAGTGCGGTTAAGAGTTATGTACTCTTTTTTTGTGCGGAAGCTAAAATATCGGAGTAAATAAAAAGTGGAAAAGAAAGAACACAAGAATTTGTTCGAGGGGTTCGGCTATTGACGAAGCCTACGTCCCCTACCTAGTTTTATCGACTAGGACTTTTCTTAGAACCTTGGAATACACTTTCTAGTTTAGTGCCAACTCTTACAATTTCTTGATTTCCGGGCTCAAGAACAACCTCACTAAAACTCTCTTATTTTTCCGCGTACAAGATAACCTTTACAGTAAAACAAATGCGAGTAGGAACTCGACTTTACACGATATATCGCTCTTCGATACAAGAATATAGATTAGAAATAATAGTACAAATATTCTCGTATCACAATATAGAATAAGTATAACTCTCGAAATATTTGCTTGGAGTTGCTTGAGTATGCTTGTAAGCTCAGATTACTTGTGTGTTTTCCATATCCTTGAAGTGAGCTATTTATAGCCTTCTTGAGCTGATTTTCCCGTTGGAGCAGTCCCACTGCTTACGTACGTTAGGCTCTCTGAGTTACGTACGTTATCTTCGCTACGTACGTTATATGACTTGTGTAGCGGCCGTAACGAACAGGGAAAAATGGTCCAGAGAAATCTGATAAAATACATTACGTACGTTACGCAAGGTAGGCTTACGTACGTTATCTTCCAGTCAGAGATCCGTTGAGTGTGATGACTTTTTGTAATGGCTAATGACTTTTGAAACGGTCAGAATGTTCAAACGTTACGTACGTTATATTGCAGGAGTTACGTACGTTACCTGTATAAAATATCTTGCAAAAACCGTGAGTGTTACGTACGTTATATTAAATGATTTACGTACGTTACCTGTATAAAATATCTTGCAAAAACCGTGAGTGTTACGTATGTTATATTAAATGAGTTACGTACGTTAACAGAAGAAAAATATGTTTAAGTAAATTTTGGTTTAAATAACGCATCATCAAAATGTATAAAATGATTTAAAGAATATTGTTCCAACAATCTCCCCCTTTTTGATGATGATAAAATTTTAAGTATGGGAGTTTTTGAAAAGATATGAGTTTTGGAAAATCAAAAGAAATTTAATAAACTCTCCCCCTGAGTAAAACTCCCCCTGAAATGAGCAAGGGTTATTTCAAAAATGATACATATTTTTCTCCCCCTTTTTGTCATTAACAAAAAGTCGAGAAATCCTTAGATCTTGTAAAAATCAGCGAAACACAAGTCAACAAATTCCAAGACAACGAATAACCATGAATAGTAATAGATATGAACAAAGATAGTCAAAACAATCAAACACATTCATTAAAAAATAACAGTTCATGCATGAAAATGAAATGAAATGTTTGGTCTTAACAAAAAGGAAACATCATCATAAGAAAGAGAATACGACTAATCAAGGTCCTCATCCGCAGGTGTCGGCGGTATTCCGAATTGAGTGCAAATACTTTTGACCATGATTTTTATCTCACTCATCTCTTTCTCCAGTTTATCCATCCAAGCGACCATCTGGGAAGAAGAGCTTTCTTGACGCGGGCGAGAAGTACCAAGCAGAGACGAAGGGCAAGGCCGAGTATGATCAATACCTCTAGACGTGATCCTCTCCTCCAGTATCGGAAGAGCACCACCATCCACAAGGCGATCGTCATCCTTGATGTAAGCAAAGTAGATCCACCCCCGGTTTCTCGTGCGGAGATACCTCATAGTCCGAATCGTCCCTTCGGTAACTAAGCTCCCCCTCAGAATAGGAACCCCATGAAGCCCTGAGAGATCGACTCCGGCATTCTCAAAGATTTCAGTCAAAATTGACCCAAATGGCATTCCGGATTTCCTTTGCCGATCAACCTTAGCATAGCTCTTTTTGTGGAAAATTTGTCCTTTCTCCACAAACCATTTAAGCACGATAAAAGCAAAGTTAACTTGATGGTCCTTCCAGACATGATAAATAATTTCCATGTCAATGTTTACCAAACGATGCTGAGCATTAACTTTCGGCATGAGGCAACGAGTAATAGCATCGTGAAGCAAACAGATATTTATCCCAAAATCATTGTTTTCAAAGCGTCCCGAATGGACATTAATAACAGCTTTGTTTGACAAAAAATCTCGCACCTCAGATTCATGAACATCATGATTTTCATCACTATAGAGAGAGTAATCAACAACCTCATCAGGAGCCGCAAACACTCCTTTATAACAAAATCCCTCGTTAGGGAGACCAAAAAGTTCCGATAGTTTTGCGGCATCAAAAGAAATTAGTTTTCCACGGACAAGCGAATTAACTATGGCTAATTCGTCGGAATCATAAGTAACGAAGAAATTTGCGTAAATTTCTTTTACACAATCCACAAAGACAGGACGGGCAAGACTGACAAATCGGTTAATACCAAGCATATCGAAAAATTCGTCGATTCCTATACCGATAGAATTCAAGGATTCGAAATCGAAATGATGGCTCGGTGTTACCTCTTCATCGATGAGTATTTCGTTGAAAATTTTGCAGGCTTGAGCATTACGAAATGTGGGTTCTCCTGAGGTAGCCGATTGAGAGGTCTCACCTCTACGCTTTTTGCCGGTTCTGGATGCCATCTGTAGGAATCGACCGGAAATATGGAGATATCGGACGGATTTTTGAAGTTTGGTCGGGTTTGAGAAGAGTTCGAACGCAGTCGATTTTAGGGATTGAGAAAGAATGAAAGGGGTCTGACGAAATGGGTATTTAAGTATCAGGGTTAAAATCTTATTACGTACGTTATAAGGTTTCGGTAACGTACGTAGTGATAAATTCCGAAATCCCTGTACTAAAACCTGCTCATTGTTACATACGTAGCCTGAGTGCCTATTACGTACGTAAGGTCCTTTTACGTACGTAATGAACCAGCCTTAACGTCAGTAAGCATGACCAAATCAACAGTGTTTTCCTTTCGATGATGTCCCAATTTAAATGACCATTTAATGTAATTATGATGAATACGCAACACTTAAAACTGATCAACATGTCCCATTCCTAAATTTATGCGTATAAAATTGAAAGCCTCTTCGGGTAATGGTTTTGTAAAAATATCCGCCAATTGTTCATTTTAACCAACAAAATAGAGACGAACATTCCCGTTTTGGACATGGTCACGAATAAAATGGTGACGAATTTCTATATGTTTTGTCCTACTATGCAAAATGGGGTTTTTGCTTAAATTGATGGCACTTGTGTTGTCACAGAAAATAGGAGTATTTTTAAGTTCAATGCCATAATGGAGTAATTGATTTTTGATCCAAAGGACTTGTTCACATGCACTCCCCGCAGCCACATATTCTGCTTCAGCTGTGGAAGTAGCGACACTAGTCTGTTTCTTACTCCCCCATGAAATCAAACATGAACTCATAAAATGACAAGTTCCGGTGGTGCTTTTTCTATCAATTTTACATCCACCGAAATCGGCATCACTATATGCAAAAATTTGAAAATCAATGCTCGAAGGATACCACAGACCTAAGCCAGCAGTATATTTTAAATACCAAAAAATCCTTTTGCATGCAATGAAATGTGATTCTTTGGGATTCGCTTGAAAACGAGCACATAAGCAAGTAGCAAACATAATATCGGGTCTAGATGCAGTTAAATAAAGTAAAGAGCCGATCATACCTCGATACTGTTTTTGGTCAACAGACTTACCTTTTTCATCTTTGTCGAGTTTAAGAGTGGAAGACGTGGGAGTAGATATTTCTTTGCAATCTTCCATCTTAAATTTCTTTAGGAGCTCATTGACGTACTTGGATTGGTGAATGAATATCCCGTCATTGAGTTGCCTAATTTGGAGTCCGAGAAAGTTTTTTAACTCTCCCATCATGCTCATTTCGAACTCTCCCTTCATAAGATTTGAAAATTCTTGGGACAGAGATTCGTTAGTTACACCAAAAATAATGTCGTCCACATAAATTTGACAAATAAGCATATCATCAACTAAATTCTTAATGAACAGGGTATTATCAACATTACCTCTTTTATATCCATTTGAAATAAGAAAAGTGCTTAAACGATCATACCATGCTCTCGGAGCTTGCTTTAATCCATAGAGAGCTTTATGGAGCTTGTACACATGATCTGGATGATCATAATCTTCAAAACCCGGCGGTTGCTTGACATACACTTCCTCCTGGATGATTCCATTTAGGAACACATTTTTTACATCCATTTGATGGAGTTTAATTTTCTTGTATGCGGCAAAGGCACAGAGAAGACGAATAGCTTCAAGACGAGCAACAGGAGCAAACGTTTCTTCATAATCCAAGCCTTCTTCTTGATTATAAACTTGGGCGACCAACCTCGATTTATTTTTAATTGGGAGACCATCATCATCGGTTTTAATTTTATGAACCCATTTGGTACCAATGATTGATTTGTCTACCGGTGCCGGAACTAATTCCCAAACATTATTTCTTTCGAATTGGTTTAGCTCTTCTTGCATAGCAATATCCTAATTCTCATCATTTATGGCCTCATCCATATTCTTTGGTTCTGTAAGAGAAATAAATGCAATATTGTTAATACAATCATTTATATTTCTCCTAGTTCATACACCTTCATCGATTTTTCCGAGAATTTGTTCCATCGGATGGTCTTTCACATTTGCCCAATCTTTAGGAAGGTTGTAAGTATTCTCCTCCTGCTTGTCCGAGCTTACGTCGAGCTTCTCCAACTCCTTTGATACTTCTGACATTTCTTTAGCTGGAACCATACATGCATCATCATCAAAAACAACCTTTCTCGGGGGTAAAACTGTATCATCGAATTTTACATGAATTGACTCTTCTATTGAGCCTCTTCTACAATTAAAAACACGATACACTTTATTGTTAGTTGAGTAACCAAGAAATATTCCAATATCTGATTTTGAATCAAATTTACCCAAATTACCCTTGCCATTATTATGAATGAATACTTTACAACCAAATGGATGGAAATAAGATAAATTGGGCTTTTTACCTTTAAATATCTCATATGGAGTCATCATTTTGTTCCTCCTGAGATGAACTCGATTAATAACATAACAAGTGGTGTTAACGGCTTCGGCCCAGAAATATTTAGGAAGACTATACTCATTGAGCATTGTCCGGCTCATTTCTTCTAGAGAGCGATTCTTCCTCTCGACAACTCCATTTTGTTGAGGTGTCCGAGGTGCCGAAAAGTTGTGCCCAATACCATAATTATCGCACCAATCTTCAAAACTATTAGAATCAAATTCTCCACCATGATCGGTTCAGATGGCGATAATTGGTAACTCATTTTCCTTCTGGGTAACCTTACACCACTTAACAAACTCGTTAAATGTATCATCTTTATTTTCTAAGAATTGTACCCATGTAAATCTCGAAAAATCATCGACAAGAACTAAAGTATAAAGTTTGCCTGTTAAACTAGCATGTTGTGATGGACCAATCAAATCCATATGAATTAATTCAAGAATGCGACTAGTAGAAATTTTCATTTTCGGTTTAAACGAGCCTCTTGCATGTTTACCTTTAATACAGGCCTCACAAATGTGGTCTTTTCTGAAATTCAATTTTGGTAGACCACGGACAATATCTTTTTTGGCCAATTTTGAAAGAAATGGTAAAGAGGCATGTCCCAATTTTTGGTGTCAAATAACGGCATTTTCATCGTATGAAAGTAAACATTTTTCGTTGAAGGAAGATTCATATTGGAGATCAACAATGTAAATATTTCCATAACGTAATCCAATAAAAACGATTTGGTCTTTTCCCATTGCAGTGCAATGCGTACTTTCAAAAATTAATTTAAGACCGGTGTCGCAAAGTTGGGAAACACTTAGAAGATTATGGCAAGGACCATCAACAAACAGAACATTTTCAATGGTTGGTAAAGGTTTCTTACCGATTTTACCTGTCCCTTTTATTTGGCCTTTTTTATTATCGCCAAAGGTAACACAGCCACGATCTTCCTTTTTCAGCTCCGTGAAGAGATGTTCATTTCCACTCATATGATTTGAACATCCACTATCAACATACCATTTATTTGATCATGTTTTCTTCCTTGCTTGTACATACAAAAACAATTTTCTTCCGTTTTATAGGTACCCAGGCTAATTTGGGTTCTGAGGTGTTAGATACAAAAACTTGATTTTTAACCACGGTCCCTTTTGGTACCCAAATTTGCTTGACCCTTATAGTACGTCTAGAACTTTGACAGTAAGTTTCGGTATGTCCAGGTTTTAAACATTTTGGACATGATGGAATTCTCATTTTTAAAGTGTCCGAATCTTTCGTGGTAATTTCCAAGGACTTTTTAATTGGAAATGAATTATACCCAAGTCCTTGTTTTGAAAGAGAAATTTTTTGACCAAATAATAGTTGCTCGAATTTGTCATTACCACACGAGAATTTTCTAACATAAAGTTTTAATTCTTTCTGAGTTTTGTGTAAATCATCTCTCAGAATTTTCTCGGTTTCCAAACAACTTGTATGATCAATCGACACTTCCTTGTTTTTTAATAATTTTGCATTTTCGTTTTCAAGGAATTTTATTTTCTTTTTCAAATCTTTATTACTATTGCAGGCCTTTTCGTATTCATTATTTAGGGATTCAAAAGCATCAAGTAGTTCTTCATGAGAAGAATCACTAACCTCGACTTCATCTTCACTATCTTCAGATGCGCGGGACATTAGAGCAAGATTGGTTTGGATCTGTGGTTCATCATCCTCATCATCATCGCTCTATGTGGCGACATAGACATCCTTCTTCTTGAACTTTTCGTTAGGCGGTTTTGATGAACTTATTGGAGCTGTAGCACGACAATCTTTCGCAAAATGGCCTGGAACATCGCACCTTCGACAAGTGTTGTGGAACTTTTTGTTTTGAGGGAAGTGAGTCTTTTTGGATTCATCCCTTGATTCTCGCTTGATGTCTCTCCGGAGCCTTTGTAGAAGATTTTTGAATTTTTTTATGTTTTTGGCATAAAAGGCGGTTTCTTCGTCTTCTTTTTCAACAGGTTCATCCTCTAGATCGCTTTATTCTTTGGTTTTGAAGGCGATTGTCCTTTCTATCTCCTTGGGTTTTGGTTTCAAACTTCGAGATTTGATGATAATCTCATAATTAATGAGAGATCCGATGAGAGCGCTGAATTCTATGGTGTTGAGGTCTTTCGACTCCATGATGGCCGTAACAGTAGCGTTCCATTCTCTTGGTAGAGACCGAAGGATTTTCTTGGCTTTATCACTACTTGATATCGGTTTCCCGAATGAATCTAGCCTATTAGTGATTGCCGAGAAACGGTCAAGCATTGTGGTAATGCTTTCTTCTTCTTTCATAGTGAAGAGTTCATAATCGTGAAGAAGCATATTGATTTTGGTTTCCTTCACTTGACCCGTGCCTTCATGGGTGATCTCTAACATTTTCCAGATTTCTTTCGCCGTCTCGCAAGAAGAAATTCTGTTGTGATCTTCTGGATTGAGAGCACAGTAAAGCAGTTGAGTGGCTTTACTATTGAAGTGATCGTTCTTCCAGTCGGCATCGTCGTACTCTTCAAAACTTTTGAGAGAGCCATCCGTCTTCTTAGGAATGGTAGGTCCGAGGGCAATGACCTTCCATATTTCAATGTCGTGAGCTCGGATGAAGATGGACATTTTTTTTCCATGTCATGAAGTTTGAACCATCGAAGAAGGGAGGGCGATTGAGAGCGTTGCCTTCAAGGGTGGAGTGTATAAAAGCCATTTCTGAATCTTTTCTCTAGCGGGTGTTAATCCGGTGATAAATATACCTCTCCGATACCAATGGTTAGATTGGTACCGCCACTAGAAGGGGGGTTGAATAGTGCGGTTAAGAGTTATGTACTCTTTTTTTGTGCGGAAGCTAAAATATCGGAGTAAATAAAAAGCGGAAAAGAAAGAACACAAGAATTTATTCGAGAGGTTCGGCTATTAACGAAGCCTACGTCCCCTACCTAGTTTTATCGACTAGGACTTTTCTTAGAACCTTGGAATGCACTTTCTAGTTTAGTGCCAACTCTTACAATTTCTTGATTTCCAGGCTCAAGAACAACCTCACTAAAACTCTCTTGTTTTTCCGGGTACAAGATAACCTTTACAGTAAAACAAATGCGAGTATGAACTCGGATTTACACGATATATTGCTCTTCAATACAAGAATATAGATTATAAATAATAGCACAAATCTTCTCGTATCACAATATAGAATAAGTATAACTCTCGAAATATTTGCTTGGAATTGCTTGAGTATACCTGTAAGCTCAGATTACTTGTGTGTTTTCCATATCCTTGAAGTGAGCTATTTATAGCCTTCTTGAGCTGATTTTCCCGTTGGAGCAGTCCCACTGCTTACGTACGTTAGGCTCTCTGAATTACGTACATTATCTTCGCTACGTACGTTATATGACTTGTGTAGCGGCCGTAATGAACAGGGAAAAATGGTCCAGAGAAATCTGATAAAATACATTATGTACGTTACGCAAGGTAGGCTTACGTACGTTATCTTCCAGTCAGAGATCCATTGAGTGTGACGACTTTTTGTAATGGCTAATGACTTTTGCAACGGTCAGAATGTTCAAACGTTACGTACGTTATATTGCAGGAGTTACGTACGTTACCTGTATAAAATATCTTGCAAAAACCGTGAGTGTTACGTACGTTATATTAAATGAGTTACGTACGTTACCTGTATAAAATATCTTGCAAAAACCGTGAGTGTTACGTACGTTATATTAAATGAGTTACGTACGTTAACAGAAGAAAAAATATGTTTAAGTAAATTTTGGTTTAAATAACGCATCATCAAAATGTATAAAATGATTTAAAGAATATTGTTCCAACAGATACATATGAGTTTTGGGCATTCTGGCCTAATGGATTTTTTTAAACCTTGAGTATCTTATAGAATAAATTTTGAGATGTACTTTTAAAATGGATTATGTTCTCGCGGTATTTTCAAAGTGCCTACTAGTGCCACTGTATGTTTCAAAATTATTCCACTTTGAGGACCAAAATATTTTTAGATATTTCAGTAATTTAGAAACACATCTACTTAGACCCGAAGGTCAAATATTTCTGAAAGTTTTTAACCAAAAAGAAAGATGTACTCATTTTTACAAAATGCAAAACGATTTTTCAAAGTCTCGATAATGATGTTTGTATTACTTTTTCGAAATATGATACTCAAGATCAACTGGTGTTCCCATAATTGTTTTCAAAAAGGTGTTTTTTGTTTTTAAAACCTATCATTCCTGGTTGCGGTCAGGGAATGTGTGTATGATGTTAGCATTGTCGTTAGGGTGTTAGCCCTTGAGTTGTGATTGAATTGGTGGTATGAGCGTTGAGTCGTTCGCCACACATTCGTTGTGTTATAGCCCTCTGTGAGAGGTATGATGTTGGTACTAAATGTTTGTCACTTCGTTTTGATTTGTGTGTTATCGCACCTGTGCGAGCTGTTGGAGCTTGGGTTTGTACGATTGTGTACATATGTGATTGTTTCACGATGTTTTGTAATTATGTGCTGACTATCGTTTGAGCCGTTGAAATCACCGAATGATGCCGACGTTGCTGTGATTTCGTATGTGTGTTCCCTTACGATGATAATCGTTCTATGTGTAATGTGTTATGATTTTCTGTTGTGCTAAGTGGTTACTTAATCAGTATGCTGAGGGGCAGAGGTCGTGGTTGTGGCGATCAGACGCGTGATCGGGATTATGATGCCGGTGATGGTGTTGGTATCGGTGTTGCTACTGTTTTGCAGGAGGTAGCTGCGCAGATAACTCAGTTAACTCAAGCAGTTCAGCGTAATATGGATGTGCCCATAACATTGGTGCAAATTTGTGGCTCCGAGAAGTGGTTCGTATGAATCCCCCTCATTTTGCTGGTGCCGCGGATGCATTGGGCTGGGACGGTTGGCTTTTCCAGTTGGAAAAGATATTCGAGGTAGTTGATTGTCCAGAAGAACGTAGGTTGCCAGTCGCTCAGTATCTTCTTGACAAGGATGCCGTTAGTTGGTGGGATGCTGTTAAGCCTCGAGATCGTGCTGTCACATGGGCAGAGTTCCAGAGATTCATGAGAGATGAGTTTTGTCCGGAACCGATCAGAAATCAGAGGATTAATGAATTATTTTCGGCGAAACCGCAAGATATACCACTGTCTCAAGCTATTATTGATTTTAGAAAACAGCTCAACTATGTGCAGGATCAGGTTAGAATAGAGGAATATAAGATCTGTCATTTTAGTAGGCGAATGAAGCCGGAGATTCGTCAGTCCATGGTGGGTCTCACTTGTACTTCACTGAGAGAGGAATAGGGCGTTAGCCTATGAGCTATCTGTATCATCGACTGAGCATATGTCGGAATCAAAGAAACAGAAAACTGTTGGAAAATTTTTAGGAGGTCTGGGGAGTGGGCCCCCTAAGGCTGGGACTTCGTGTCGTCATCCTAAGAAGGTTCCTCGATCGCATGAACAGAGGAGGAGTATTACCCCTAAAGTGAGTAATGTGAGCAGTATGAAGACATGTTTTAACTGTAGTCGAGCGGGCCATACCGCGAAGAATTATCGTTCACCGTTAGTCAGCTATTTCGATTGTGGTCAACTGGGACACCGAGCCGTGCATTGTGAGACAGTAGCTAAGAGGTTTGGGAATCGAGTTTGCGTCTCTGCTCCGAAAGGACATGTAGATTTCTAGTGTGGTTTTCAAGGATTTCGGCATGGTCAGGGTTTTTCGTGGTTACCCTCGCGGATCGTTGTGTTTAATTTCTATTTTCGACTGTGCGTATTTTATTGTAATAGGTACCTCCTGTTTTGGTGATTGTTCAGATAGTTGGCTTGATTGTGTTATTTTTTAGTTATACTTGACACTTGTTGGTTTTATTATGTCTCTGCTTGTGACATTGTGATGTTTGTCATTGAGCATGATTTCACACCGTATGTTTCTTAGCGTTTATTGTAACGTTTCGCCAATGGGCGTGAGTTATTCGGTTCTTGTGTATCTCGTTGAGATGTTCCTTGAGGGACATTGCTCATCCATACTTATTTTAAGTTTCCAGACGAAACTTCTTTTAAGGAGGGTAGTTGTTGTGAGGAAATCCCTCACACTATGCCGCAACTGCACGGTGTCAACAAGTAATAAAGTGATAAGTATGATATCATTCCCTCGAGGACTGATTTCACTAAGTACCAAAATATAGTCAACTCATAATTTTATTTGAAGAACAATTATATAGAATTTATCTCTAAACTAATTGCAGGAAAAATAAATAGAAAATAATAATAGTAATAATAAAAATAATAATAATAAGGGCGTAGGATTATGATTTTCACCTCAAACAATCAGGAGTGATTTTTATTTAATTCAATTCACCCTTATTCAATTGATTGTAAGCCAGGAATTCCTAAATTATTCTAAAGCCTCTCCCAAGGTCGATAGAAAATACTAATGATTATTAACTCGATATATTCCTATTCGAATTAGATAATTAATAGCTAAAACAGTTCATGCATCCCCACAATAAATAGGCTTTACAATTCCCATGAGTATATCCCTATCTCACGACAATCATGATGTTTATCACAAGAACTATGCCTAAATTTCATCTCCCGAATCCATAAATACATTCAAAACAATTCAACTGTTGGCCAGACGATTAAAAAGCATTAAGAACAATGAGAAAAATCCAACTCAATACGAATAACGAGTAAATTGAAATAAAAATAAATAAATCAAACCGTCATGTAATCGGCTACAATCACAATCCTACTAAAACAGATCTAGAAAATAAGATGTGGAAAAATTAAGAAAAACCGTAAGGAATCCGTGGTCTTGTCGTCGCCCACAAATCTCCTATTCTTGTGTTCTTCTGTCCCGCGATGTCTTCCTGATCGATCCCCTTCGATGATGCCCTTTTTCTGACCTTCAATGCTTATTTATAGCTGTCATCAGCCTCCAAAACGCGTCCGGGAATTAGGTTGGGAACAGGCTCCAAAAACGGCCCAGAACCGCGGCCAAAACATCAAAAACCGCCCCGTGGGCCGCGGCTCACTTAATCTGTGCCGCGGCCCTTACTGCTCAGCGCCCCCCACCTGAGCGCATTTTTCTTCCTGGGCCGCGGCTCACTCTCCTTGTGCCGTGGCTCATAGTACAGTTCGCTCGGTGCCTTTGTGTGCCGTGCGTGTGCCGCGGCTCACTCTCCTTGTGCCGCGGCCCCTGGCCTGAAATTGCCGTTTTCGCCCATTTTTCGTCGTTCGAGCTTCCGGACTCCAATTTCCTGCAAAACATAAAAGAATAGTGCATTAAAAGCTCATTTATGCAGATTTAGGCTCAAAATGGATATAAAATAATGATAAATAAGCGCATAAAAATACGCCTAACAGTAGTAAGTAATATCCGCAATTTCGATTTTCGGTAATTTTCTCTTTTGGCAGAAGTCCATCTTAGCAACTCGCTTGTGACCGGTTCGTCATTCTGAGAATGATTAATTCTACACTTTTTGTCATTCGAGTTCGTTTTGGTGTCATTTTGTTGAGTTCCGTGCTTCTTAGCGACTTTGCCGCACTTGGGTTCGATTCTTGCGAATCTCATTCGAAATTGTTGTTTCGAGTTTCTCGTAAGTTTATTTAATGTTGTTATACGTGTTTTGAGCTTTGGTTTGGTTATTCGTTGTCGTATCGTGATTTTTCAGACGTTTGGGCTGTTTTGTAATTTCCCAAAGTTTTAGGTATTTGTTTTCATACTCGTTTTTACCTATCTCCGAGTTTTCGGAATCACATGTTTGTTTAGCGCTTTCATTCGTTGTTGAGAACCCTTCATTAGCATTATGTCGCACCTTTCGAGTCGTCGCATTTTGAGGTCGTTCGGAACTGATCGGGCAGTAGAAGGAATCTGCTGCTAGAATGCAGCATGTTACGGCCGTAATAGCCAGCATGTTACGGCCATAATAACCAGCATGTTATGGCCGTAATTGCCAGAATATTGCGGCCGTAATGGACATGATGTTACGGCAGTAACAAAAGCCTGTATTTCAGGCAGCGGGCTGTATTTTTCAGAGCAGTTTTGCTCTGTTCTTTCCTCACGCGATAGGCAGAGCCTTGGGGCGATTCCAGGGCAATTCTTCACGGGAATTCATCAATCTTTCATCCTACAGCATTATCATCAAGGTCTTGGTGTGGATTAACAACATCAAATCATCTTTTTTCCCTTTAAATCGAGGTAATTATCATAGAACCCTATTTCGGGAATATTTGGGGGTTTGTCTTGATTTCGTGATTTTAATCAGAAACTATTGATTCCTTTGTTGTTATCTAGTCATGTTGATCAAAGCCCACGGTTTAGAATTTCGTTTTCATGTTTTCATCGGGTCGATTCGCGTTGTTGGCCATTTGGGGGGAAACCCTTGAACTTTCATTGTTTGTTCCTTGAATTCAGCGGCTTTGGGTCATGCTATGGAATTCATTTTTATTGTTGTTATTGTCGTTCATAGTTTATTGTCGCGGGTTGTCACTCAGTGGAGTCGGCAGGTTTGTAGTCGGTTCGTGTCGCCTCACTTCTGTCAATTCTCCGCGTCTGTGATTATTTGAGGTAAGTACCCTGTTCATACATTTCTTATTTTGTGGATATGATGATTGGTGATCGTCTTGGTGTGTTTGTTAGTTATTTGAAATGAACTTTCAAAATATTCAGTTTAGCCTCGTTAAAGGCTCTCTTTCAAAACCGTGTGTATTGTGTGAATGTTGTGTTTGTGAATGATTAAGTGAATCCCATGCATATGTTCGAGGGTGTTGTGATTTATAATATACATATATACATATATTATCCCATTCGATGCGTTGTGACTCGACGATTATGTCGTGCTTTGCGTTTGTTCCCTTTGAGTGAATTGTTTGGGAATCGTTGGTGTACTGTGTTATGTGTGTGAATGTGTGGATATGGGCAGGGTCTATGGTGACACATGGCTTGTGATCATGTGGTCAGGATGCATCAAGTGATTGATCCAATCGTGAGAGCCTGAGGATTCCTACGGTGACACATGGCTTGCGATCATTTGGCTAGGAGACAACAAGTGATTGATCCAACCGTGAGATGACATGGCAAGTGACACGGTGGTATGAGAAAACCTACGGTGACACATGACTTGTGATCATGTGGTCAGGAGACAACAAGTGATTGATCCAACCGTGAGATGTGTTCACAGTGGTATATATATGATTTTGTATGTGTTTTGCCAGGTTGAGTACCTTGGATGTGTTACCGAGATTTCGTATCTTGGGTGGTTATATTTTGTTGACTTTATGTCCATCGAGGACACGTGACGTGGGTTTTGAACCCTGTGAATTGTTGTTGGTTTTTATTTGAGAAAGCAAATCTTTGGGCTATGACCCCTATTGGATTTGGAAAGAGAAGGATTCGATAATCCTGAACGATTTTTGTTAAAACTTCCGAGGACATTCTAAACCATCTTACAAACTGTTCTCTTGATTTGTGATCTTTCGAATTTGGAAAGTTCTACTTAAACTCTTGCCTCGGGAAGTATTTTTCGTTATGTTTGAATCTTTGAGGATTCCTGGTCATTATTATTCTTGGAATATGATTTGTATGACTCATATTTTACACTTTGTACTTGCACTAGCAAAATAGTGGAATTTTGCTAACCACCAAGTACTCGGGGGGTGGATGTCTGTTTTGCATTCAGGCTTTGGGGAGCATAACACATGGTCGGCATGAAGGATAATGAAAGATGATCGATACTAATCACATGAGGACACGTACGATGTTGTATTGGTTTAGATGTACTTTTTTCCGCTGCAGTATTTTTTTCCCCATTGTACGGGAGTGTGTTGTATTCGAC
Source organism: Orobanche coerulescens (assembly GCA_033398695.1). Lineage (NCBI taxonomy): Eukaryota > Viridiplantae > Streptophyta > Magnoliopsida > Lamiales > Orobanchaceae > Orobanche > Orobanche coerulescens. The sequence goes on along the minus strand of CM065801.1, from coordinate 48,005,135 downwards.
CCCTGCGTGGGCATGTATTGGGATTGAGTTGTATGTATTAAATGAAAGACCAAATCGGTCTACTGAGTCATTTTAGCCTTAAAGGCGATGTTGAGATGTTTGATTTTAGTTACTAGTCTGGTAGATCCTTGAGGAAAGGGTCTACGACGTGTAATATCCCTGAGAGGATTGGGGGTGTTACAAACAGTGCCATTTTAACAGCGGTTGTTCGAAAACCGCAGTTAAAATGACGCGGTGGCATACCAGTAAATTTTGTGTTACATATTAACATAGGTGTTTAAACAAACCGCTGTTAAAATAGCACTTCAACAGGGTTATTATAATAACCGCTGTTGATTAATTTCTAAAAAAAATGAAACTTAACAGCGGTTGTGCAGAACAACCGCTGTTAAATGTTAGACGATTAACATCGGTTCTCACTTACAGCCGATGTTAAATATTCGACAACGGCTTTTAATGGATAACAGCTGTTAAATATTTCCCAAAAAAAACGTAACATTAACATCAGTTCTTACTTACAACCGATGTTAAATACTAAATATTTCAAAAAAAAAATTCGACAACGGTTGTTAAGTAAAAACCGTTGTTAAACGTTAACGTTTAATAACGGTTCTTTACACAACCGCTGTCATTCATCTCTGTTTTGTTAAGTAAAAAAAAAGAATTGTTGTCACTGCTGTTTTATTTCTTGTCCTCCGCTTGTCCTCCATCTCCTTCCCAACCAAAACCTTCGAGCTTCTCCATCGCCCTTCCGCATCGCCGTTGCCGTTGCCGTCGGCCGCGCACCTTCGCGAACCTCGTTTTCTCACCGTTGCGTCCCTACTGTTTTGGTTGTGCACGCGGTAACCCCTAGTCCAGCACGCGGTCACCTTTGCTGTTGCATCAAGATTATCCAAGATTCTCGCTGGACGTGGACTTCGAGCGACGATCCCCGGCCTAACCTTCAGTTCAGTTAGAGCACCCTGTTGTTACGCAAAATATTATCCGGAGATGATATGCTGGAATGGACGAGTAACAAAAAAAGTGCAAGAGCATGTCTGTGGGAAAATAAATTACACAAGATTTGCCGGGGTTGTTAGTCCCGGGCTTGAATGCTCTCGCGAGATGTTATTAATATGAATACTGGTGAGTACAGATATTAATGTTAAAGTACAATTACAATGAGTGTAAAGACTCTAGTTATCTTAACTATCGAGTGCTGAAGATTGCCGGAAGAACCAGAGTTGAAGCTCTGTGAGTTCTTGTTACAAAGATGGAGAGTTCTCCGTATTGTTTGCTTTTAGTGTTATGTGTTCACATTGTAAACTGTTACTGTGTTAACGTTCTGACCGTCCCCTTGCCAATGCTGGAGGCCTTCTATTTATAGGTGAAAGGGTTGCTGGGACGTATCCGTCAACCGCGGGCGATCGTCGTTTCCTGTGTTTAAATAAGGCGGGCGATCGTCCCAGCACGTGGGACTGTTTCCTTAAAGTCCGCTGCTGCTGCTGGCAGCCAGACGCACGAACCAATGAGGAGGCGACATCTGCTGATGGGCTAGAGTAGGGCCTGTTCTTGCGGCGCCTTTTGCGGATCTTCACGTGGGTCTTCTCCCGAGATTCGGTCTCCGCAGACTTTGACGGGTGTCGAATCCACACGTGGCATGAGACGATCATCTTAGTTTGGATATTAGAGGCGATCGCCAGATGCCAATAGATGATCGCTTTAGACGTCGACCGCTAGGTGCTTGCCCAACATCTGTCTTCTTTAGCTGGCTCCTGACCATTATGTCGATCGCCATCGAGGTGTATAAATCGCCGCACAACAATTGCCCCCCCAGCTCGCTCCAATGTTGAAGACACGGGGTGAGGTGGTACTGCTGGCGATCGCCTGTTTTAGACGAGCGACTCATCTGCTTATGAAGCGGACGATCGTCACCTGGACGAACTGGTTTTGAATTCGGACGATCTCCTTAGGCGCTGGAAATAGCAGGAAGTGGAGGCGGGGTTTCGAAACGTCACAGGGACACGCGTCGCGCTCCCGTTGGGGGAGTCCGATGGTTTTTGTCAGACTTCTCGTCTGGCGTGCCCTCGAAACGACGCGTACACGGGTTTCGAGGGCTACATTAAATGCGGCCCACCGACGGTTGCACTCCATCCCTCGAACTTCCGCCTATTTGCCAAGAAGTCCATTTTCTCACCTATAAAAGGGCTAGGGCTACTGGGTTTCAGTACTCTATGCGCTCTTGCCTTTAGAAGAATACTTAGCCGAAATTTTTTGAAGCTCTGTGCGCCGATCGTCGTTCTCTCTAGGTAAGAACAAAAAATTTTCTTCCCCTTTTCTCTTCGAACATGTTTGGAGGAGGATCCAATGTGTACGAGGCGGGTAGCACTTCTGCCGCTGCGACTTCGGCCGCCAGGGATGAAACCTCCGCGGCTCTTCACATGGAGACGGCCGTCGAGGCCATTCGTGCGGGAATTGCACCCGCGGAGGTTGAAGAGCTTTTCAACGAGGCTGACGCAGCGAGGTCGGCGGTGGCGGAGCAGAAGGGCTCGCCGATAGACGAGGATGAGGCGGTGAGACTGTATTGGGAGCAGAACAGTGTGTTCGGCCGGGCTTTTATGGAATTCGCCGGACTTATGGAGAGGCTGGCCGGACCACGTCCTCAGTTTGATTTTGGCGCATACTCGGTCGCCCACCCCTATGAGCCCGTGAAGCGGACGTCATTTCGCGCCGCGGACCGCTCCCCGTGGACCCTCGGTCAGATCCAGAGTTCGACGACCAGTAAGGACTTGAGTCGTTGGAGGGCGGAGTTCCATATCCCCTCTGATGTCTCATTGTATGTGCCCGTGGAGAACAAACACGCTGACCAACCTCCCGAGGGTATGGTCTCTGTTAATGAATTGATCTTGGGGGCCGGATTGCGGTTCCCATTGCTGTTCGCCGTGTCGTACCTGTTGACCGCCTGGAATGTGGCGCCGCTCCAATTGACGCCGAACGCCTGGTTGCAGATCGTCAGTACCTTGACTCTTTTTGGCGTTCACCGGCTGTTCCGTCTACCTTCTGCTCTGGAAATGAACTACCTCTTCAAGCTGACGGTGCAGAAGGGTTCAGTTGGCGGCTACCACATTCAGGGTCGCATGGGCAGGGTGGTCCTCGGGGTGCTGAACAAGGTTCGGGGCGACCTGGAAAAATGGTGTTGGGTCGGCGGAGCGTGGAAGTCGGCGGCGAGCGATAAACCAGAGGATGAGTTGGATATCCCCACCGGCTTTCGGGAGAAGAATCCGAGTAAGTGTTTTAACTCTCCCTTTGTTCGGATACATCTTGAACTTATCTAATTTGGTTTCCTTTTTGCAGGCTTCCTTGTTCCAGCAGCCGGCGACCTTCCATTTGACTTTATGATCGTCTGGGAGCGAATCGCGGTCTACCGGACAACTACATCGACGCTCGCACGGTCAACAACAAAGCTCATTGGTTAGGCGCTCGATTGTTTCGCTTCCCCCGCCACTTGAAGGTCCCAGGTATAATCTTTTATGATTCTCCTTTCTGATTGACGATCGTCTTTGATTGAAAGAGATGTCTAACCTGGTTGAATGTCTTCTTTGACAGAGATCTATTTCCCTCGCTACTACGAGCCGCCGAAGGAGATTGCTGTGTCGAACCCCGGCCTTATCAATCGTCTCCGCCAAGGGAAGAAGTCGGGCCGTGCCCCTGCAATGACGACCCGTCCTATTCCCGAGGCGAGACCTCTCCCGGTGCCGATCGCCGAGCCAGAGGCTCGAGAGGAGGAGCAGCTTTAGCGCAACAGCAAGAGGCGGAGGCTGGAGGAGCCCTTGCCAACTATTGCTGCTGAGGGGTCCATTGTGGTGCCGCCGGTTGCAGCGCCTCCTATCTCTGCTGTTCTAATGGCGGATCGGCCTACGCCCTCAGCGGCCTTCCTAAAGGCCACGACAATAGCTGATGCCCAGACTCCGTAGGGCAAGCCCTATTTCGGCCGTGACCCCGAGAAGGTCGAAAGGTAATACTGGTTTAATCTTGCTGAGTTGAGCCACTTGTGTAGGGTGCATACTAACTCCTTCGTTTTTGTTGCAGGGTCCGCCTCGCCGACCTGAATACCTCGCCGATGGTGCTAGATTTCCTGGCGAGCACGTCCCCCCGCGAGCCTACCGACGTCCCTCACTATGTCTCACGGGCTATCTCCTCCCTTCTGAAGGCTTGGACGACCGACCTGGATGCGATCGCACGCCGGCGGTCTGGAGATGCAATGCAGACGACTCTTGCCTTGACCCTCCAAGCGGCGACGATGTCCGCTCAAGCTGTAAAGGATTATGAGGGGCGGCCCTCTACCGCTCACCTCCATTCGGACCTTGAGGCTGCTCGGAACCAGAACGCTGAGTTTGCCGATATGATCATGGCCATGGAGAAGGAGTATGCTGAGACGGCCAAGCGAGCTAAACAAGATCTTGACCGGATGAGGCAGGAGCTCGACCGGTCCCAGACGGGGGTCGATCGGATGCGCGACCAGATGACGGAGGCTCGTCGGTTGCATGCGGCCTCGCAGGAGGAGGTGACCGGGCTGAAGACGGTGGTGGACTGGCTAAATGGCGAGTTGGAGTCATCGAAGGGGGAACTGTCCGCTAAGGTTGCCGAGCTCAAGGATGCAAACAAAACAGCCGCGGGGCTGAAGGAGAAGTTGGAGGCGATCGAGACCGATCCCTACCTCAACGTGGAGTACGTCGGCAAGTTTGCTTATTACATGGCTTACGCCGACACCATCTGTGCTTCTAAGAAGGGAGGGCTTGAGGTCGGCCCTCTGATCGAAAACTTCAAAGCCTACGTGCCTGAGCATTCCTTGCAGTCGGACTTCTCTCTGTCGATCCTTGACCTCACCGACCTCGGGATCGATATGAGCTGGTATCCGTCGCCGGAAAAACTTGTTTATCTGGAAGCTGGTGAGGAAGCGCACGCCGATCCATCTACTGGGGACGAAGGCCAGGCAGTGGCGGCCCGAGTGAGACCGCTGTCATGATGTTTTTTCCTTGTAATTTTTAGTTTCTTCTTGTTTTACCTTCGGGCGTGTATGTACAAACGACTTGAATGAAATAAAATACGTTTTTGCATCTTATTCTTTATTTGTTTGATCGCCTCTCTGAATGTTCCGTATACGAATTTACACAAGTGTTTACATAATTGCGCCTGATGCCTTGCTTGTATGATCGTCTTGTTTGAATGTTTCACATCATTTCGACTTTGCACAATTGTTTGGAGAGCGGCCGTTGTATGAATAGCTCCGAATGTATTGGTATATATGAAATTCTTACTTGCAAATATCTTGAACAAAACCGATCGTCATATGTGTGTTTGAACAAAGTAGATCATGTGTGGTTCCGTCCTCCTAATCACATGTATGAATAGCTCCGCTTTGCCCCTTGTTTTTGTTTACTTAGTGAAAGTAAGGGAACGAAAATAATTCGTTTAGTGAGCTATCTTTAGTTTGTTTCTTGCGATCTTCAATTTTGTTGATTCCTCGAGGGAGGCCGAACGTCCCGGTCTGGAAAGATTTCGCACAGTCGTGGGGTTCGATGGAACCGACCTCTACGACTATGTCTTATGCGCGAGCGTCGTTCCGTCTGATGGTTAACTTCTAGCGAATAACTTAATTGTGAGGGTCCTCCGTAGGCTATGTTTCGCCTCGCAATGTAGCGAAGTGGCGGTCGGTCTTTGCCTGGAGGAGTCCTTGCACGGGGCGCCGTCGGATAAATCGACTTCGCTACTGTGGCTTGTTTGCACTTTTATGCCTAAGTGGGCATACGTTGTGACGGGGGTAGGACACGATCGCACGCCTCATTCCATCATATTAGATGATGGATCCGAGGGCGGGCGAGCGCGTCCACTGATTTGTTTTGGAGGGTCCTTCGGCTAGGTCCGCCTCGTATTTAAACGAAAGGGCGGGTGATCTTGGCCAAAAGGAACCTTGCATGGACGGGCTATCGGTTCCATCGACTCCCAGAACCATGGCTGCACTTTTCTACCTTGGACTGCCATGTTAGATGACGATCCTCGACGGTATACGTTGTGCTTGGAGGGGCGATCGCTTGCATAGGTCCTTCAGGTTAGATGACGACCTCTTGTAGGGCGAGCGAGTCGTCCTCTCTTTTATTTGTTTGTTTTGACGAGGCGAATCATATATAGGGGATCGAAGCATCTCATTAAACTCTTTGTACATTAGGTAACTGGATACAGAGTTTTTATTGGTAGTATTTCTTCAAATGTACGGCGTTCCAGGGATACTGGTCCGGAGTGCCGTCTGGGTGTTGGAGTTCGTAGGCTCCTCTTGTTAGCCATTTAGATATCCTGAAGGGGCCTTCCCAATTCGGGCCAAATACTCCCGTGTGAGTCTGGACCTTTTTGAGGACTAGGTCGCCCACTTGGAATCGCCTTTCCTTGACCTTCGAATTGAAGAATTTTCCGGATTTTCTTTTGTGGATCGTGTTCTTCATTTCCGAGGTCAGTCGTCATTCTTCGAACATATCCAAGTCGATCCGTCGGGCTAAATCATTGTCCGTCGTCATTTCCTGTTCAGTTCGGTGGCTGAGGACAGCGATCTCCAAAGGGATCACTACTTCTGTTCTAAAGGCGAGGGCGAATGTGGTTTCGCCGGTTGAGTTTCGGGTCGTCGTTCGGTAGGACCACAAAACATCCGGGAGCTCGCTCGCCCATCGTCCTTGTTTGGATTCGAGTCTTGCTTTGATCGTGTGTTTGAGGATCTTGCTTACAGCCTCTACTTGCCCGTTCGCCTGAGGGTGGTAAGGGGCCAAGAACAACTTTTTGATTCCCCATTTTTCACAGAATTGGATGACTTCCAAACCGTCGAACTGATTCCTATTGTCGGAGATAATAGCCTGGGGTAGACCGAACCGGCATATGATGTTCTTCCAAATGAACTTGATTACTTGTTCCTGGCCGATCTTGTTGAGTGGCTCGACCTCAGCCCATTTCACGAAATAATCGACCCCCACGATGGCAAATTTACATCCCCCTGGCACCGTAGGCAAAGGACCAATGAGGTCGATGCCCCATTGGGCGAACGGCCATGGACTGTACATAGAAGTGAGTTGTTCGGGGGAGAGCTTGATGTTCGGGCCCATCACTTGACACCTGTGACACGAACGTGCGTAGGCGATCGTGTCTTTTTGTAGTGTAGGCCAGAAAAGACCTTGCCTGGTCGTCTTGTGGATGAGAGCTTGTCCTCCAGCATGATTTCCACAGATCCCGTCATGGATCTCGGTTAAAACGAGTCGGCCTTCCTCCGGCGTAATGCACTTGAGGACAGGAAGGCTGAAAGCTCGCTTGTAAAGCCGGTCGTCCAATAGGGTGTATCTGGTTGCACGGAGCTGAAGCTGGCGAGCTTTGATACGATCGTCGGGGACCATTCCGTCCTTCAAGTATTTAATGAACAGAGTCATCCAGTTCTCTTCGGCGATGGCAACTGTGGTGACCAGGCTTCTGTCGATCGCCGGTTTTGATGACTTCATGATTTGGATGTTAGAGAAGTCTGCCGCCCCATCTGACGATGCGAGTTTGGATAGGGCATCGGCCTGGGAGTTGTGCTCTCTCGGGACTTGTTCGATCAGCACTTCTTCAAACTTTGTGCACATTTCGGCGACTAATTCTTGGTATTTGATCATTTGTTCGCCGCGCGCCTCATATTCCCCCTTGACTTGGTTCACGACCAAGAGGGAGTCCATGAAGATGTGGAGGCGACGAACGTCCAGGGCGAGTGCTAGATCGAGCCCGCCTACCAAGGCTTCGTACTCGGCTTCATTTTTGGTCGCACGGTACCCGAAACGCACAACATTTGTGAAACTTTGGCCGTCGGGGCTGATGAGGACAATCCCTGCCCCTGCTCGTGAGTTGGTCGCCGAGCCATCTACGTACAGTTCCCAAGCAGGACGGCCGACCTGGGCCGAACTGGGTGGGAACGTTAATTCCACCACGAAGTCCTCCAGAGCTTGGCCTTTGATTGTCGTGCGAGGAGCGTACGTAATACCGTATTGGGTGATCTCCAGTGACCACTTGAGGAGTCACCCGTTGGTGTCTGGCCGGTGCAGAACTTGCCTTAGAGGGAGAGTCGTCAGAACCTCCACTTGGTGTTCGAAGAAGTAGGCCCTCAGCTTGCGAACACTCATGACTAATGCGTAGGCGATCTTCTCCAGAGGCGTGTAACGCGTTTACGCGTCATGGAGCGCTTGACTAACAAAGTAGATCGGCAAGTGGGCTTGCCCCTCTGCTCGCACTAATACAGCGCTCAGCATGACCTCCGAGGCCGCCAGGTAGAGGAATAGCTTTTCGCTGGGGATTGGCTTCGCTAAGATTTGGGGATTAGACAGATACTCCTTGATTTTGGAGAACGCCACTTGACTTTCCTTCGTCCATGCAAATTTCTTATTCTTTATGGTGGCGAAGAATGGCTTGCTTTTGTCTCCAAGCCGAGAAATGAAACGGTTAAGGGCAGCTAGACAACCTGTGAGGCGTTGCACCTGTTTGACATTTCGTGGTTCCTGCATGTCGAGGATCGCCTGGATCTTGGTGGGGTTCGCCTCGATCCCCCTTTGGCTCACGATGTGCCCCAGGAACTTTGCGGAGCTTACCCCGAAGTTACATTTCTTGGGGTTCAATTTCATGTTGAACTTCTCGAGGATGGCGAACGTCTCGGCAAGGTCATCGAGGTGATCTTCCTTTTTGAGGCTCTTGACCACGATGTCGTCAATGTAAACCTCCATGGTCTTGCCGATCTAATTGGCGAACATCCCGTTGACTAGCCGTTGGCAGGTTTCCCCCGCATTCTTCAGACCGAACGGTATTCCGACCCAAAAGTACACGTCTTTTTTCGTGTGGAACGACGTGTGTTTTATGTCTTTCTCAGCCATTGGGATTTGATGGTACCCGGCAAAGGCATCCATGAATGACATCATTTCGCAACCTGCCGTGCTATCGACCAAGTGGTCAATATGAGGCATCGGAAAGTGGTCTTTTGGACATGCCGCGTTGAGGTCGGTGAAGTCGATGCATAACCACCAGGAGTTGCTCACCTTTTTGACGAGCACCACGTTGGCTACCCACTATGGCTTGTCCGTAGCTACTCTGATTAGCTCGTTGTCGAGTAGCTTTTTGACTTCTGTGCCGAGCGCTTCGTACTTCTCAGGACCGAATTTCCTACGTTTCTGGTGAACAGGCTTCCTTGCCGGGTCGATCTTTAGATAGTGGCAAGCACGTTCAGGACTAATGCTGACCATATCTTGATGCGACCAGGCAAAGACTCTGATGTTCTTACGTAATAAACTGATCAGATAATCCTTTAACTCGAGACCGACGCTTGTGCCGATCTGCACTTCCCGCTCCGGGCGAGCCGGATCTATCGTTATACTTTCCAACTCTTCAATGGGGACAGTCGCTTCTCGTTTGGAATGATTTTCGGACTCGATCCTTGGATCGATGTCGAGGCTTGGCTCGAAACCGATCCTTGGCTTGACGTCGTCCGTCAATCGATGTGAGATGCCGTCCTCTGAGTTGGGATGGTACGAGGTGCTTGGCTCGTCGATCTCCATCGGTTGATTGTCGATCGTCTCAATGTTATAAATAGCATGGGAAGTGTTTAAGGAAGTTACGACACAGGAGTAATTCAAACATTTCTTTGCCATTAGCTGGTCTCCTTTTACAGTACCGACCGTCCCATCGGCAGTGGGGAATTTGATACAGTAAAAGAAAGAAGAGGCGACCGCCTCGAAGGTTTCTAGAAATGGGCGACCTAGGAACCCATTATAGATGCTGGGCCTATCTATGATTACAAAATTGAGCTTCCTAGTGAGCCTAACCTTGGGATCGTAATAGCATATTAGCTCGACAGAGAGCTTGATCCTTCCATAGGCTTGGACCATGTTGTCGCCGAACCCTTGAAGCACGGTATCAAATGGCTTGATGAACTTGGTCAGGTTGCCGAGCTGGTCAAGAGCAGATTTGAATATGATATTTCAAAAGCTCCCATTGTCAACCAGCACGTGATCGACCATTTTCCCAAGGATACATGCAGAGATTACCAATGCATCCTCTTTGGGGCACTGCACTCCCTCCCTATCCTTGTTGGAGAAGGTGATGAGCGCGTCTCTAAAGATGGTCGGCTCTGGGGGCACCACGACATGGACCACTGCGAACGCCCTCAGCTCGGCCTTCCGCTTTCTATTCGATATGGTGGAAACCGAGAAAAGGCCTCCTCGGTTTCCACCTCCCGACTGAAGCATATTGATCTGGCCGCCAGGGTTGATCGGAGGGATTGATTCATCTGAGTACTCTGGCTCGTTCTGCTCGATCCTAGCGACCGGATTGGGAGGGATTCCATCGCTCTGTCGGCGATCGCGCCTCCCCGGTCCTTTCTGCCCGGGGTTCTGGATTTCTGACCAAGTTATCCAACTTGCCTTACTCAAACAGTCTCCAGAGTTGTCTGAGGAGGTCGCGGCACTGGCTGGTGTTATGGCCGGGACTTTTGTGGTAGGCACAAATTTGTTGCCGTTCAGATGACCGTTGTCCCTCATCGGCTTTGGTTTGCTAAGCCACTCGCGCCCCTTGATGGCGTTGAAGATATGGGCCAGAGATAGATTGAGCTTGCGGAGGAGGTGAACTTCCACATCCTCGAAGGCCTTGAACTCACCGGGCGGCTTTGCGACCACCTTTCTGGGCTTGGCGACCGCCTTCTTTAGGATGAAAGATGGCGCCTTCCCTTCTCCGGTAGATCCCTCGCCTAAGAGAAGGGTGAGCATCCTCTGCATAGCCAGAAAGTCGGTGGCCCTGACGCGGAATATCGCGTAGGTCGGGGGGATGTCCTTCGTGAGGTGCCTGAACATAGGTGAATGGCCATAGAATTCCCCTAGGACTGAGTAGAGGGCGATCTCATTACTTATGGGCTCGCCAGTGAGGACTATTTCATCCATCCGGTCGATGTAGTCTTCATCGGGCTCATCCTTCCCCTGCCTGATCTTCATCATGCGGTGGGGGCCTTCTGGCCGAGCGACTTTGGCGGCGAAGTACAACGTGAAGTCGTTCGCCAGCTTCTCAAAACAGTTGATTGAGCGCGGTGGCTATGAGATGTACCACCTATGGGCAAGATCGCCCAATGTCAATGGGAACATTCGGCACTTCGTCGCGTCCGATGCCCCACATCCGGTCATGTAGATCCGGAACATTCTCAAATGGGTCTCAGGATCCGACCTCCCCTCATATAGAGGTGTTTGAGGAGCGGCGATCTATGGTTATACGGGGGCGAGCTCGATCTGAACCGCGAGCGGCTCACTTGGTCCGGCGATCGATCTCTTGGCGCCTACCCCAGTTTCTATGAGCGCCTTCATTTCGTCGAGCTGACGCTGCATTGCGGCCATCGTCGTAGCCTGACTGCTCACGGATTGGCTCTCGGAGCGGGAGCCGAGGCGATCATGTACCGATCTCCTGGCCCCATGGTACGTGACGAGTTATCCGCCACCGAGCTCAATTCTGGGGCGAGAAGGAGCCCGTTGGCCGGCCTATCTTTTGGGAGTCGGGTATGCCGAACTCCTGGTGACGGATTCGGACTCCGATGTCTCCCGGCTGGGGCCCGAATGCCCAGGTCGCCATGAGGGATCACTCCCTAGGCGGATGAAGACGGAATCTTCCCTCCTTACGAGCGCCTTTTCACGTGGTTCGGGGCTTTCTGACGATTTCTCGACACATATCCCCTTGAGCTTCCGCTTGCACGCACGGCGGATGGCTGATCGATTAATGGTGGGCGAGTCGCATGCTCTCCGTCGCTCCCTTAGGATGGCCATGGCCTCCTCGATCTGTTCCGCAGTTTGGAACTGATCGAGTGAGAGGCTGGGGCCGTCCCTCGGGGCGGGAGTGAGAGTCTGGCGTCGCCGCGGTCGCCCTCCACCATAGGTTGGGACTTGGCCTGGGCCGGAGTAAGGTGTCCGGCAGATCATAGAGTGGCCCCTTTCGAGGTCGTGGCAGACGGCATGATTCTAAAGGTTTATCTTTGAAGAACAGTGAGTGTTTCTTCAAGTATATGCCCCGGAGAACAGTGAGTGTTCTTCGAGACAGTCGAAATAAAAAACGAAGGTTCGACGCCCTCCTTCTAGCCCCAATTGTTGTTACCCAAAATATTATTCGGAGATGATATGCTGGAATGGACGAGTAACAAACAAAGTGCAAGAGCATGTCCGTGGGAGAATAAATTACACAAGATTTGCCGGGGTTGTTAGTCCCGGGCTTGAATGCTCTCGCGAGATATTATTAATATGAATATTGGTGAGTATAGATATTAATGTTAGAGTACAATTACAATGAGTGTAAAGACTCTAGTTATCTTAGCTATCGAGTGCTGAAGATTGCCGGAAGAACCAGAGTTGAAGCTCTGTGAGTTCTTGTTACAAAGATGGAGAGTTCTCTGTATTGTTTGCTTTTAGTGTTATGTGTTCACATTGTAAACTGTTACTGTGTTAACGTTCTGACCATCCCCTTGCCAATGCTGGAGGCCTTCTATTTATAGGTGAAAGGGTTGCTGGGACGTCTCCGTCAACCGCGGGCGATCGCCGCATCGTATTTAAATAAGGGCGATCGTCCCCAAAGATGTGGGACTGCTTTCCTTAAAGTCCGTCAGCTGCCGGGCAGACGCGCGAACCAATGAGGAGGCGACAGGTGCCTCTTCTCGTTGTCCTGGGCGGTCCCACCTTAGGTCCTTTCGGCGGGTCTGTCGGTTCGTGAGGCCGTCCTTATCACTGACAGCTGCTGATGGGCTGGAGTAGGGCCTGTTCTCGCGGCTCCTTTTGCGGATCTGCACGTGGGTCATCGCCCGAGATTCGGTCTCCGCATAATTTGATCGGTGTCGGATCCACACGTGGCATGAGACGATCGTCTCCAGTCGGACATTAGAGGCGATCGCCAGATGCCAATAGACGATCGCTTTGGACGTCGACCGCTAGGTGCTTGCCCAGCATCTGTCTTCTTTAGCTCGCTCCTGACCATTATGCCGATCGCCATCGAGGTGTATAAATCACCGCACAACACACCCCCACCATTGCATCGGATTTTCTCACCGCCGTGCACCTCGTTTTTCGTATATAAGGTATGTAATCATTGCTTTCTCACTTTAATTTCATGTATAGATGTTTCATAGTACTATTTTTACTAGAGATTAGTCTGAATTTGGAAGTCTGCAAAATTATCACTGGAGTTCCAGTATTACAATTGGTTTTGCTGAATTTTGTGGGATTTGAATTTTTTTTATGTTGAATTTGCTACTGAATCGTAGGTAGTATATATGTTGCATTTACAAGAATGGATGTTAATGTTTGGTTAATTCTATTCTAAGTCTTGACTTAGCTACTTCATTGTCTTTATTTGAATCCTTAATGTTCAAATCATTTTCAATGCAGCAAACTGCTTATGTAACAATTAAAATATGGATATTATTTAATGTCAAAGTCGTGTTTATGGATGGAAATTGGAGCTTGTCATTAGAAGTAAATATAAAATGTAAATAACTTATATAAGAGTTAATCACATATGGTAATTAAGTTTATACGGTCACAATTGAAGCAATATAGTTATTCGTGGAAATGAGATTAGCATGCATGTTGCACGTTTTGGTTAAAATAACAGTTGTACGTTTTTGGTAGAAGATTAAAATAACACTAAATGTGGTTGGTTCTAACTAAAAGAATTGCAAATTGAATTTCACTATGTGTACAACAGAAAAGAAGAAAAATGGATCGAAGTTGGATGAATGCAAGTCGTAACAGTGATGAGTATGATAATGGAATCGAACAATTTCTTGAGTTCGCCCGACAAAATCGCCCGGAACCCGATGAAAGATATTTTTGCCCTTGTGTCAAGTGTATGAACGGGAGAATACATGGAGCTGACATAATTCGTGAACATCTTATTTGTGAGGGAATAAATATGAACTATAAGATTTGGATATGGCATGGCGAACTAGTAGACATTCCAACTGAAGAAGCACACGTAGATATAGATGGTGATCAAATTTAAGACATGATTCGTGATGTTGGAGAAGAATCATTCTGAAGAGCGCATGTTTATGATGCGTTGAAAAGTGATTCAGAGACTCATTTATATCCGGGGTGTAAAAAATTTACATGCTTGTCTGCTGTGTTCAAGTTGGTTAATGTGAAAGCAAAAAATGGGTGGAGTGATAAAAGTTTCACCAAATTGATCTTGTTGATACAGGAGATGCTTCCAGAAGGTAATAAATTGCATAACCGTACTTATGAGGAAGAGAATGTTTTGTGTTCGAGGGGTTTGACATATAAGAAAATACACGCCTGCCCTAATGATTGCATATTGTACTGAAAAGCGTTTGAATTTGCATAAGTGTCCTAGGTGTGGGGTATCACGCTATAAAGTGAAGCATGGTGATTCTAGTGATGGAGAGAGCACACAACGAGGGCCTCCAACGAAGGTGTTATTGTTAGGAGTATGCCCTCGAATGCCACTCAGAGTATGTTGAGTGAGGGCATTGTACTTGTTATTATGTAATTCATTATCATAAGGCAAGTGGATGTTTCTTTATTTACTGGTAGTTACTGGCATTCCTAACTCATAAATATACATATAGAAACTAGTCCGTGTATTTGAGAGCAAAACGTTCCACTCCTTATTGGATAAGGGGGTCGGCACTGGAAAGGTTTATATCTCAAATACTTAATCTTTTGCAACTCGATGAAACTTGACTGGGCGTTAAGTTTATGTGAAGACTTTTATGACGTGTTCTTTGACATGGGGAGTGCCTGTCGAACACTAATGGTTGGTGGGAGGACACGTTATAGGTATGATAATTGGATTAATATACTCGAACCGACTCACCCTCGATTCGTCACACGGATTTCACTCCGGGATAGTCAATGACAGAATCGAAAGGTTGTGATAGGTATTCGTGAACCTTCGACTTGAGGATTTAGTAGGGATGTGCTTGTGACGTCAATATTTTCATTAGAGTAGTTCGACCATGTAAACTGGAAGGCGGGGGTCAACCTCGACGTGCGTCTTGACGGGCAAGTAGCAGTACCTACTGAATACTAAGATAGAATTATTTCTCCTCTTAGTGAACGGGTTATATGTCCTATGCGGTTAATGGCAGATGAGATCATAAGTCTTTGGACAAACCACTGGAGCTAGTTGTAATGGATACACGAGAGTGCGATGATCTCGATTTGCATTAACTCATGCATAGCGTCAAGTGCAGATAAGGTTTGACTGACCGTGAACCTATAACTTGATCGGGACATTTGAAAGAAGGGTTTATACCTATACTGGTATTCACGACAGAATGGATCTTGAATGATCTCAATCATTCATTCTCAGTTGGGGTACAGTGTAGGCCGCCAGACTGGCTAGGTGGTGCTACTACTCTTTGGTTCCTCCCATTGCTGACTGAGACGGACCTACCGAGTCGCGCAATAGGATTGACGACGGAATGAATAGAGCTTATTCTCTCATTATAAGTATTAGATATTGGATATCTAATTGGGACATCAGATGTCTAAATTGATTTATTGGATAAATTAATTTACGGCCTAATGAATTAAATATATTATTGGGTGAGTAATTTAATTCATAAATATAATTATTTCTTGGAGAAATTAATTGTATTATATTGTATTTGATATGATTAATTAATTGGATTAATTAATTGATATGAATACATCGGAACGAAAGTGGAGTTTATCTATTTGGACTCACGGGATTCCGAAACGGACCGAACTTATCCTATCCTTATAAATGGCTGCCCCACATTGCCTACCACCTCCCTTAGTCTGTGTCTCCACCTTAATTGGTGGAAGATATAAGTCTTAGCGGGGACAAGATCAAAGGGGAATCATTAGATAGGTGATTTAGTCTTGTGGAAATAAGAATAAAAGGAAGACTAACTCTCCCTCCCAAATGACTTGCTTCATCCGTGAGTTGTGTGTTAGTGAGGGGAAAAATTGTTTTTTCCAAGTCTTCCTTTCTTCTCCATTCCTTCTTGTTTTTCTTAGAGAAAAATCAAGAGAGATACAGATTAAACCTTAGAGCTTTGTAATCTAAATTAAATAACTTACATCACTTGATTGTAGCCGTAACCTTGGAGGTTAATCGGGTGATTGTCGTTCCTTTTGTTTCTCCGGCGCGTGGCAAGTAGAGACGCAGTGATTTCGGCGTTGGATCATCCAAGAGCTTGGAGCATATTGGATCGTAGGGAAATTGACTAAAGCTTGGGGAATCGCTCAAGAGAAGGACTCCATTTAATCAACGGACTACAAGGATATGTTTCTCGTATCCTCTTGTGTTTCGTATTATATTCGTATCTACGTAGCTTGATCGATCCTCGTAGGGATTCGGATCCAATTAATTTTCGTTTTACCGCTTCCGCTGGACCTTCAATTTAGGCACCGAATCCCAACAGTGGTATCGGAGCGTAGGTATTGCGATCGTATATACGATATTTGGCATTTTGAATGCTTGATTGGATGGTGTATGATTTGGAATCATAATCATATTAATCGTTGATTTTCTATTGTTCATCTAAAAATTAATTTTTCATGATTTTATGTTACAACATAAATCTATCTTTCTTTTGAAAAACTGATTTAATATGTAATATAAAGATTAGAAAAATATTATTTTTGGAAGCGGGCCGAAAAAACGAGCCGAAAACGTAAATGGACCCGACAGCTTGGAGATGGTCGGGCGCTGCCTCGCAGTCCTAGGCAGCGGATCACGATCCGGCCCTGCTGTCCGGCCCTTCTCGGCATCCTTCCGGCCACTGCCTGGCAGTAGATCGTGATCCAGGCCGGTCCTACTCGGCAGCCTGCTGGGCAGTGCCCCGGGCATGGCCCGGTCGTGTTTTTCGACTCTGTTTTTTATATTTCGTTCGGAAATTAATTTTCCACAAATTAAATTGGATTTGATTTGACTAAGATATAATTATGGTAATTTTATTCTTAGGGAAATTAATTTAATAAAATATTTTCTCATCCGGAACAAGTTAAAATTAATGGTTGTTTGAATTAATTGGATTAATTCGTTTGGATGGATTAATTTATATTGATTGGATCAATATTTAGATTAATTAAGAATTCCATTTATTTAATGTGTTTGATGCATTATTTTTTAATGGTGATGTGGTTCATGGACTTAGTTTTGAACCGTTCGGTTTTATTCGATTGGGTTGTAAAGGCCGTTTTGAGCCTATTTATTTTACTAGAAATATTTGTATCTAGGATGCAATTTTTCAATGTAAAATTTATATGTAATGACGAAGACCGGAGGAAGATCCGTTCGAGAAGACGAAGATTCAAGACTGAGGACTTGTAATTAGATTACAGAGTTTTTGATTCTAGGAACGGTCCATGAACTACATGTTGGTAGCAACTAGGTTGTGAATGTTTATTCATATTCTATGAATGCACAAACGCGCTTAAATAAATTAATGTGCAAAGTGTAACATTAATCGCGAAAATTCTCCTACGACAAATTATTAAGTGTATAAGGTTTCAAGGTTTTCCTTCGCTCCATCGAGCTTTCAAGAAATTGAAATCCAAACCGGATGTGCTATGCTTCCGAGTTATCGGGGTATTCGTTCGGGGAGGATCGATAAATTACCGGGAGCACATTGGATGCCTTCGGTTGGAGCAAATTTTCTCCCTAGAAACCTGATAGGTTGCCGGATAAGATTCAATTGTGAAACTGATTTGCGTCAATAGTATAAACTTAACTTGTTCACGAACCATAGAAATCGTATAGGTTGAGGGGAGTGAATATGGGGAAAAAGAAGATCGTATCATCCATTAGATGGGTTGGTGTTGGACACCACTTTATGAAAATTAATAGACTAGAAACCTTTTCGGTTGCCCTCTATTAAGATTTATAAATAACTCGATCACCACTATAAAGTAGAGCGAATGATACTTCCGGATTTCACATGGGAGTGTATTATTCCGATAAAAATAGTGGGAGTTGGGTAACAAGAATAGAAAAGACCTTAATTCTATACTCGAGCCATAATTGAACGAGTCACTAATTAATCTGTCGTACTTAATGCAGACATAACTCTCAATATGACAATGAACCCACTAGCAATTCTACTCGAAAAGAACACCTTGATCGGACCTAACTTCGTATATTGGCTCCGCAATCTGATGATAGTCCTCAATATAGAGGCACTGGGATACGTCTTGGAGACGGACATTCCGGCACCTCCAGTGCGGACAAGAGCCAACCAGGAAGAGATTGAAAACCACGAAAAGTGGCTTAAGGATGACGTGAAATTCCATGCTTATATGATGGCTTCCATGTCTAATGAGCTTTAGAGAGCTCATGAGAAAATTGTAACACCCCCAAGATATTAGAGGTATATTACAGCGCCGTGAATCCCTATATGGGACCCACCAGGCTGAACAAACATCATACTCATCGACTCACAGGAACGACAAAATATCACCTCGTCATAAAGACGCAAAACAGAATAATCCACCCGGTTCAACCGGTCAAACATAACACCATCATCCAACACAAACATAATAGACAACAATACAATCCGGACGAACAAGAATTCTTAAGTACTCGAGTACTACTATTAGTTCAAAATCCAAAAAAGATGTAAAGATAAAAGACACTAAGACGTCACTCGTGCACAATCATCACGCACGGCCATCATCCGTAATCGTCCAGCTCATTGCCTCGATGAACCTGACCTGAAATTCATAAAACGAATTTCCCCAAAACGGATCCCCAGAGGGGTTAGCAATTACGCTAGTACAAGTAACCAAATGAACAATTTACATCTTACACATATAGTAATGCATGCAATCGAGAAATCATAGTTCCAAAACACTCATTTCCGGAAATGCCAATAATCAAACCACATTTGTAAAATGCACCACAATTAACCGCGGACCCACCACTTCGTGGATCCCTACCGAGACCCCGTCGGATCTAACCCGTAGTGGTTAAAAGCAACTCGCTGTTCCACAGCTTCGTGGAGCCCTACCGAGACCCCATCGGATCTAACCCGTAGTGAGTATACACACACACACACACACAATTCTCACACAAAACTATTATGTCAAGATTGTAAGTTCATAAGGATACTTGCCTCGATTGATAGACGGTGACAAGAACGGAACGGAAGAATCAAGCACAACCGCGAGGAACCGACGAATGAACCTAACGATTCGAATAACACAATCACAACCAATCCTAAATGATTACGGAAATGGAATACACCCGAAAACCCGCCTACGATTCATGTATATTCGTACAAAAATAACAACGAGGGCGGACCACAACCAAACCCTCTCGATTTCGCAAAACCATGAAAATATACCATGAATCCGTAGGAAAACTAATTATACCAACAAGATTAATCATATTCATCATGAATCCACCAACAAAACGGAACGGATCGGAAGAAAATTCCAAAACCCCCAAATCGCCCAAAAGTAGGGTTCTAAGAGATTTACCGTGGATTGGGATGAAAGATTCGTGTTGATGTTGTTATAATACTCCAAGAACTCAAGAAAGATGTTGGATGATATGATTGGAGGAAGAAATCGCCAAGAAAATCGCCCCGGAATCGCCTTCGCCGCGGAGAGAGGAAGAAATGAGAAATTATGATTATCTCGGTCAACTCCCTGGTTTATATAGCCAGGGAGTGTTAGCGCGCGCTAATCCTCAAGGTTAGCGTGCGCTAACGGGATAAAAAAAATACAGGCCAAACAGTTAGCGTCCAGTCCAGTAGCCAGACTTCTGGCCGTTAGCGTGCGCTACTCCAAATGTAGCGTGCGCTAATAACCTATCGGTAGCGCGCGCTATCGACCAATAGCGTGCGCTACCTGGGCATCAGTCGAGTCCAGTGACAAACTGTCCAGGACTCACCTGATCCGTTAGCGTGCGCTACCATACAAGCGTAGCGTGCGCTAACTGGCACCTGACCGGGTTCAGTAGTAAACTGTCCAGTACTGGACACCCACGCTAGCGCGCGCTACCGAACAACTTAACGTGCGCTAGTCTCCCGACATTAGCGTGCGCTAGACAAGGTAGCGTGCGCTAATCCGATAGTCCAGAGGGCTGGGAACAGAACTGCCACTCCCAGGGCTAACTCGTTAGCGCGAGCTACGAAGTAAACGTAGCGTGCGCTACAAAGGGACTTCTAGCGTGCGCTATTCAGAAAAATTAGCATGCGCTAGGTACAGAATATAAACGGTCCCAAAACACCAGAATATGAACGAAACATCAAACGGAACATCTCAATACGCATCAAAACATAGAATGAATCAACAGCAACCCCGAAACAGCGGTTCCGAACAACAATAACGAGAATCAGATCAATAGATTATGGGAAAGATACACTGTAAGGTACACGAGGGTCACTACGACCGAGAAATACACCGAAAAAGAAATACAAGGGAAAGAAAAATGCGGATATTACATTCTACCCCTCTAAAAATAAGTTTCGTCCCGAAACTTAAGAAACAAACAACTCAGGGTACCTAGCACGCATGCTATCCTCGGTTTCCCAAGTTGCCTCCTCGACACCGTGTCTCGACCACTGTACCTTGACCAAAGGGATGGTCTTATGCCTCAGTCGTTTCTCACGATGCTCCAAAATCTTCAAAGGACGCTCCTCAAAAGTAATATCCTCGGCGACATCAATCTCACCATAATCGATGACGTGACTAGGATCCGGGACATATTTCCTCAGCTGGGAAACATGAAAAACGCTATGAACATGACTCAAGGCCGGAGGTAACGCCAAACGGTATGCCAACCCACCGACTCGCTCGAGAATCTCAAAGGGTCCAATAAATCTCGGACTCAACTTCCCTTTCTTCCCGAAACGAAAAACTCCCTTCGTCGGCGACACCTTTAGCAAAACGTGGTCTCCCACCTCGAATTCCAAAGGTCGACGACGGACGTCGGCATACGACTTCTGTCGACTCTGGGCAGTCAACATTCATTCCTGAATTAATTCTATCTTCCGCCTCGTCTCTAAAACGACATCCGGCTCGGTCCCGACCAAATCGGACGCCTCATTCCAACAAATCGGTGATCGACATCGCCGCCCATAAAGTGCCTCATACGGCGCCATTCGAATCGACGCGTGCCAACTATTGTTGTACGTGAATTCGATCAATGGCAAATGCTCCTCCCAGTCACTATTCCAATCGAGAGCACAAGCACGCAACAAATCTTCAAACGTCTGGATAGTGCGTTCCGACTGTCCATCTGACTGGGGATGAAAAGAGGTACTCAAACGCAAACGGGTACCCAACGCCTTATGCACCGCCTGCCAGAAGTGCGATACAAAATGGCCATCACGATCCGAAACAATAGACTTCGGAGTACCGGGAAGCCTCACAATATGCGCGATAAATACACGAGCTAACTTCTCCGGGCCCCAAGTGTCCTTGATGCCCAGAAAATGTGCCGACTTGGTTAGACGATCAACAATCACCCATACCATATTCATGCCCGACCTCGATCTCGGCAAACTCGTAATGAAATCCATCGATATATCTTCCCATTTCCATTCCGGAACGGGAAGTGACTGCAAAAGCCCAGCCGGTCGCTGATGCTCGATTTTGACTTGCTGACAAGTCAAACACCTCGCTACAAACTGCGCGACCTCCTCCTTCATATCATTCCACCAGAAATTCCTTCTCAGGTCCTTGTACATCTTACTCGAACCAGGATGAACGGAATAAGGTGTAGCATGGGCCTCACGCAAAATACTCTGTCGCAACTCTGAGTCGTTCGGCACGCAAAGCCGACTCTGGAATCTCAAAGCACCATCCTCGTGAATCACAAATCCAGGATACTTTCCTTTAAGAACATTCTCTCGGATTTGAGTAATCATCGGATCCTCTAACTGCTTCAGCTTAATTTCATCGATCAAAGACGACGAAATCTCTAAAGCACAAAGTTGCCCGACAGTTCCCGGCAACAAAACCTCAACATCTAACTCGATCAAAGCCCGCCGAAGCTCAGACTGAGACGTAAGGATCTCAAGCGTTCGCAATGCAATCGGTTTCCGACTCAAGGCGTCGGCCACGACGTTTGCCTTGCCCGGATGAAAAAGGATTTCGAGGTCATAATCCTTAATCAGCTCTAACCACCTCCTCTGCCTCATATTCAACTCCCGCTGAGTAAATATGTATTTCAGACTTTTATGATCGGTAAAAATCTGACATGCAGAGCCGAAAAGATAGTGACGCCAAATCTTGAGTGCGAAAACGACTGCCGCTAACTCCAAATCATGAGTAGGGTAGTTCAGCTCATACGGCCTCAACTGTCGTGACGCATAGGCAATGGTCTTGCCGTGCTGCATCAATACGCACCCAAGACCCTGACCCGAAGCATCGCTATAAACGGCAAAACCCTCGTTGCCACATGGCAATGCCAAAACCGGGGCTGAAGTCAAACGCTTCTTCAGTTCCTCAAAACTCAACTGCCTCTCGTCATTCCAGACGAACTTCTCGGATTTCTGGAGCAACTGCGTAAGTGGCCGAGCTAGTTTCGAGAAACCCTCGACGAACCTACGATAGTAGCCAGCCAAACCCAAGAAACTACGGGTCTCCTTCACATTCTTGGGCGGTGCCCAATCCAATACCGCCTCTATCTTCTGCGGATCCACACGAACCCCCTCGGCTGAAATCACATGACCTAAAAACATCACTTCCTTCAGCCAGAACTCACATTTCGAGAACTTTGCATAGAGTTGCTCGGTCCTTAAAATGTCTAATACTACCCGCAAATGATGGGCATGCTCTTCCTCATTCCTCGAATAAATAAGAATATCGTCAATGAAGACGACGACACACTTATCCAAATACTCGATAAAGACCTTGTTCATCAACTGCATGAACACCGCCGGCGCATTAGTTAACCCGAACGGGATAACTACGAACTCATAATATCCGTACCTCGTCCGAAAAGCTGTTTTCGGCACATCGGACTCTCTCACCCGGAGCTGATAGTACCCCGATTTCAAATCAATCTTCGAGAATACCGCAGCTCCCTGCAACTGGTCGAACAAGTCGTCAATTCTCGGCAAAGGATACTTGTTCTTGATGGTCACCTTGTTTAGTTCGCGATAGTCGATACACAAACGTAGTGAACCATCCTTCTTCCGCACAAACAGGACCGGTGCGCCCCAAGGCGAGGCGCTCGGTCGAACATACCCCGACTCAAGAAGCTCGCTCAACTGCTTCTTCAACTCGGACATCTCGGAAGGTGCCATGCGATACGGCGCCTTCGAAATAGGATCCGCGCCCGGCTCTAACTCTATAGCAAATTCGACCTCACGATCCGGTGGCAATCCCGGTAACTCGTCAGGAAATACATCAGGAAACTCACTGACGATTGGAATCGACGAAAGCTCGACTCCACCACTCTCCGCCTTCAAGGCGTAGCACCAATAGCCGCACACCCCTTTCGCAGAGTCTCATCGCCTTCAAGGCGTTAATAACTAACCACGGTTTCCCTCTTTCGCCCCGCGAAAGAGTGCTCGGTGTCGTCCTCGGCTAACATAGTGATGATCCTCGTGCGGTAGTTCATGATTGCACCATGCCGCTCGAGCCAATCATCCCCGAGAATCAAATCCTCACCCTCAATACCCACAACAATAAGATTAGAGGGCCAAACCCTCTCACAAATAAGCACAAAACAG
This sequence comes from Orobanche coerulescens, assembly GCA_033398695.1. Taxonomy (NCBI): domain Eukaryota; kingdom Viridiplantae; phylum Streptophyta; class Magnoliopsida; order Lamiales; family Orobanchaceae; genus Orobanche; species Orobanche coerulescens. Next base: position 47,981,407 of record CM065801.1, on the reverse strand, counting down.
TCTCGAACCTCCTGATCACCCACGATCCTATCACCGCTAGGAAGCTTAACGATGAAGGGCTCACAAGGCGTCAAACAGTCGAGACTCAAACGGCGCACACACTCCAGAGATATGAACGAATGCGTAGCACCAGAATCGAAAAGCACAATGATAGGATGAGAAAGAATATGAACGGTACCTGTCGCCACGGTAGCTGCTGGGTCATCGGCCTTCCGCATCTCATAAACTCGCGGATGGGCGGAGCCGACACTAGAAGCTTCCCCCTTAGAGGGCTGACCCCGACCTCTCCCCCGACTAGCACTCGGCGGAGATTGAGTAGCAAACGATCCTTGATTCACACTTGGTTCCCTAGGCGCTGGAATGGAAGCCCGAGCACCAAGGATTTTCTCCCTCTCAGCACAGAAAGCCGCCTTGTGACCCGGTTGGCCACACTGATTACACGTCAGCAAAGGGTTCGGACAAATACGACTGATGTGGCCCTGCTGGCCACAGTTAAAGCACTTCACCTCTCGAGAAGGGGCACTGGCATCCCTACGGGGAAACCCAGTAGATCGAGCTGGGCCACTACCAGTGGAAAAGTTAGTAGACTGAAATTTCTGCTGACCCCCACCTTTATGGCCCGAAAAATTCCCGGCGGACTTCTGCTTCTTACTCTCGCGGGACGCCTCACTCGCCGTCACAGACATATCGTAAGCAAGGGCCCTGCTCTGGTAATCTTTCAAGGTAGTACAGACGAGCCCCGACATATAGTCCCGAATCGACAACTTCATCCGCCTGGAAAAATGGAAAATTTTGTCGCTTTCCTCGACAACTTGGGTCTTCACATAACCCAATTCCTTGTTAAAATCGGCAATAGCTTGAGATACGGGGATTTCCCGTGGTTGAGCATCATATAAAGCATGTACCCGAGCCTGTCTGACCGGCCACGGGCAATATTCAGTCTCCATCAGTTCTTGGAATTCGGTCCACGAAGCAACATGGTCCTTGGGCCCAACGGCCTCCCACCAATCTGTAGCGTCCCCAGTGAGAAAGTACTGGGCAATAGGGACCTTACGGTCCTCGGGACAGTTGGTAGAAGTGAAGACTTTAGATATCTCCTTGATCCACCCTTCCCAGCCAATCGGGTCTGAAGCTCCCGAAAACTGAGGAGGATGCATCTTGATGACATCTTGGAGCCAACGGTCCGCTCCGCCCCGATTAGCATGGGCCTGATCCGGGTTCTGAACCGCCTGGGCTATCGCCGCCATTTGGTTCACCATTTTCTGCATAACAGCCGCAATACCAAGGTCGGCACGCTCCTGAGAAGAAGCATGACTATGACGGTCCCCGGTACTGCCGGCTCCCAAAGACTGCGACGTGGCCGCCCCACCGGCTGCCCCACGTCCCCGGCCGTGTCCACGACCACGACCGCGACCACGACCACGACCTCTTCCAACATCCATACTGGAGTTAAATAAGTAGCAAAAGCCATACGATGGTAAGTACAAGAAAAGAACGATCACAAATCGAGAATCAAAGGTATGATACAAGGAAATAAGGAGCAGATGAAGGGAAACTTACGGACACTGGTAGTACCGGAATCATGGCAGCGTGACGATGATGTGCAGAACAAAACACCACAAGACCCAATAAACCGACAAGCCTAGGTATCCATAAAACTAGGGCTTCGATACCATTTTCTGTAACACCCCCAAGATATTCGAGGTATATTACAGCGCCGCGAATCCCTATATGGGACCCACCAGGATGAACAGACATCATACTCATCGACTCACAGGAACGAAAAAATATCACCTCGTCATAAAGACGCAAAACAGAATAATCCACCCGGTTCAACCGGTCAAACATAACACCATCATCCAACACAAACATAATAGACAACAATACAATCCGGACGAACAAGAATTCTTAAGTACTCGAGTACTACTATTAGTTCAAAATCCACAAAAGATGAAAAGATAAAATACACTAAGACGTCACTCGTGCACAATCATCACGCACGGCCATCATCCGTGTACTGGTCCAGCGCCCGCTCGTCTCGATGAACCTGACCTGAAATTCATAAAACGAATTTCCCCAAAACAGGTCCCCAGAGGGGTTAGCAATTACGCTAGTACAAGTAACCAAATGAACAATTTACATCTTACACATATAGTAATGCATGCAATCGAGAAATCATAGTTCCAAAACACTCATTTCCGGAAATTCCAATAATCAAACCACATTTGTAAAATGCACCACAATTAACCGCGGACCCACAACTTCGTGGATCCCTACCGAGACCCCGTCGGATCTAACCCGTAGTGGTTAAAAGCAACTCGCGGTTCCACAGCTTCGTGGAGCCCTACCGAGACCCCGTCGGATCTAACCCGTAGTGAGTATACACACACACACAATTCTCACACAAAACTACTATGCCAAGATTGTAAGTTCATAAGGATACTTGCCTCGATTGATAGACGGTGACAAGAACGGAACGGAAGAATCAAGCACAACCGCGAGGAACCGACGAATGAACCTAACGATTCGAATAACACAATCACAACCAATCCTAAACGATTACGGAAATGGAATACACCCGAAAACCCGCCTACGATTCATGTATATTCGTACAAAAATAACAACGAGGGCGGACCACAACCAAACCCTCTCGATTTCGCAAAACCATGAAAATATACCATGAATCCGTAGGAAAACTAATTATACCAACAAGATTAATCATATTCATCATGAACCCACCAACAAAACGGAACGGATCGGAAGAAAATCCCAAAACCCCCAAATCGCCCAAAAGTAGGGTTCTAAGAGATTTACCGTGGATTGGGATGAAAGATTCGTGTTGATGTTGTTATAATACTCCAAGAACTCAAGAAAGATGTTGGATGAGATGATTGGAGGAAGAAATCGCCAAGAAAATCGCCCCGGAATCGCCTTCGCCGCGGAGAGAGGAAGAAATGAGAAATTATGATTATCTCGGTCAACTCCCTGGTTTATATAGCCAGGGAGTGTTAGCGCGCGCTAATCCTCAAGGTTAGCGTGCGCTAACGGGATAAAAAAATACAGGCCAAACAATTAGCATCCAGTCCAGTAGCCAGACTTCTGGCCGTTAGCGTGCGCTACTACAAATGTAGCGTGCGCTAATAACCTATCGGTAGCGCGCGCTATCGACCAATAGCGTGCGCTACCTGGGCATCGGTCGAGTCCAGTGACAAACTGTCCAGGACTCACCTGATCCGTTAGCGTGCGCTACCATACAAGTGTAGCGTGCGCTAACTGGCACCTGACCGGGTTCAGTAGTAAACTGTCCAGTACTGGACACCCATGCTAGCGTGCGTTACCGAACAACTTAACGTGCGCTAGTCTCCCGACATTAGCGTGCGCTAGACAAGGTAGCGTGCGCTAATCCGATAGTCCAGAGGGCTGGGAACAGAACTGCCACTCCCAGGGCTAACTTGTTAGCGCGCGCTACGAAGTAAACGTAGCGTGCGCTACAAAGGGACTTCTAGCGTGCGCTATTCAGAAAAATTAGCGTGCGCTAGGTACAGAATATAAACGGTCCCAAAACACCAGAATATGAACGAAACATCAAACGAAACATCTCAATACGCATCAAAACATAGAATGAATCCACGGCAACCCCGAAACAGCGGTTCCGAACAACAATAACGAGAATCAGATCAATAGATGACGGGAAAGATACACTGTAAGGTACACGAGGGTCACTACGACCGAGAAATACACCGAAAAAGAAATACAAGGGAAAGAAAAATGCGGATATTACAAAAATGACTTCTGCTAGGCATATTTTATCTCACTTAACCGAGCTTTATGGTGAGCACAGCCGAACCGCTAGGTATGAGATATCCAAGCAACTTTCTACTGCAAGGATGAAGGAAGGTGAGAAGGTTGGGGACCACGTCCTCAAAATGATATCTATGATCGAGAGATTAGAGGCTCTTGATTTTAAGATTGATACTTCTCTACAGACTGACCTTATCCTTCAGTCTCTCCCTGATCCCTTCTCACATTTTGTAATGAATTTCGAATACAATGAGATTGCGTGCAACTTAGCAGGGTTGGTAAACAAACTCGTGACCGCTCAGTCTCAGATGAAGACTCTACGTATGAAGGAGTCTGCCCTTGTGATTTCTTCTAGACCTCGGAGGTCTAAGAATGAGAAGAAAAAGACCAAGACGCGGACGGGACCACAAGTCAAGGACCTTAAGGGTAAGGGCAAGGCCCCAATGGTTCCAAAAAGCAAGAAGAAGGACGCTTGTCTCAAATGCGGTGATCTGGGCTACTGGGCTAGAGACTGTCCAATTCTTCATGGCGCTTCAGGTACAGAACTTTTAGGGTGCGTTCTGTTTGTATTTCCTTTTGTATTTTCATTTTGAAAATATTTTGTATTTTTCTGTTTTTATTTTTGTTTTCAAAATTGCTGAAAACGCGTTCTGTTTGTCTGTTATGAAAACTGATTCTGAAAATGAAAAGCCAGAAAACACGTTCTGTTTGATATTTTCAAGAATACTACTTAGACTATTTATAATGAATCTGCTTGTGGACTCTACATTGTTTATTTATTTTATTTGTTGGACTAATTAATAATGTCAATATGTTCCACTCCAATAAATATTATAAGAAATTAACGACATAATGTTGAATTCAAATTACTTTCGCAATACATATAACTCAAATTGGTCACACGGAGTTTGGCTAAACAAAATAAATTTAAAAGTCATCTTGACCTTCTCGAGTAATCAATCCACATTTGATTAGCAATTTCTTCTCGCACTAGTCCCATTTGAGCTGTTTGACTCGCATCAAATTGTATGGATTCTCGAGCATCACTTGATTCAGGGATATCATTAAAAATCATATTCTCCACTGAATATTCTGTGAAAACCTCGTCTAATGCGTGCTCTTGACGAATTAAGTTATGTATTGTGCAACATGCAGTAGGGATGTGTCTTTGCTTATTAAGAGGGAAATTGCTAATTAACTTCAGAATAGGAAACCGGGCCTTCAACACTCCAATACTACGCTCGATTATGTTACGGCACGAGAAGTGTCGGTAATTGAACAACTCTTCCTTTCCTTGCAGTCTTCCTCTCCCAGCATAATCACGTAGATGATAGCGACGTCCTCGACACGGGGCAAGAAAACCAGGAATGTTTGGGTAACCAGCATCAACTAAGTACCATTCATCTACAATCATAAAGTAATACGATTTAAACTAATGTGTAAAGCATACATTCCTAAAAGACGTAAAAAGTAATATAATATACCTCCACATGGCATTGGAAATCTGTTTGAGGCATTTGTAACAGCATCAATGAAGACTCGAGAATCATTAGCAGTACCTTCCCCACCGGCATACACAAATGTGAACCTCATGTCGAAATCGCATGCTAGCATTACATTCCGTGTCACATTTGTTTTCCTTCCCCGAAAAGATGTCTGCCTCGATGCCGGTGACCAAGCGGCCACATGTGTCCCATCGATTGCACCAATACAATTCCTGAAGTACGGATACTTTTGCAAGATGCGCTCATGCACAACCCCCTGATTTCTATGGCGTATTAGCTCAGTGCCTAAATGGCAAATAAAGAGAAAACAAGAAGAGAATTGTACACAAATAACAATTAATAAAACTTCTGCTCAACACAAATAAAGATCCTACTTAAACTCCTTAGATTAACTTCTGCTCACATTAATAAAACAAGACACTACTTAAATCACTCAACTGCATATTTCTATTTCCTATATGAGGCTGGTAGACAATCCAATCCAACAAAAAGACAAAGGAACCAACAGATTTGCATTAACAAATTATGCAGTTAGCTAAAATAAATGACGATAGGCTTCACCAATTAAAAAAGTTTAAGAAAATTAAAAAAATTGAGAACACAAATATGATGACAATTGCAAGCAACTACATGAGCTCTAGCACAGGCATCCTCCTGGCTTCACGCACCATCACAAATTGCATCCTCATTCGGCTTTGAATGTAGAACACTGTAATTTTCCAGCTTTCACGAAGTCATAACATAGCTGAATAAATGCATCTCATTCGCATCGGTCCATTGCATTGGTGGGGAAGTAGAAACTTTGTGACCACCCATGTTCTTCACACAATTTAATTCCTTAAAAATGTGTAACTTCTGATGAAAAAGAAAAGAAAATTGACTATTGCACAAAAAAAGTAAATTAACTATTGCACAAAAAAAACAAAATGAAACAAGCACTGCTAGTATAACTGTAGAATGAATACACATAAGCTAAAACAATGGGAGAAGAAAAGATCAGTATATGATGAAAAAGGTTTATGAAATGCACACCTGAGATGCACACAGACTCAGAAGCTGGTTGATTAACTCAAAGTCCAGAACACTTGTTCCATTTGCTTTATGAAAATATAAATTACCAATACAACATTAGAAAGAAGTTACGAATAGAGATTCTTGCAATCCAGAGGCTAATCTAACTCAATTATGCAGGAATTGATGCAGTAGGCGAGTTAATAATATTTGAGAGCAAAAAGAGAGCTGCTAACACAGCAGCTCGAAATCTAAGAACAAAAAAACAATGGCTGGATTAATAACAGAGTACCTAATGTTTGCACACAATCTTATACATATCCGTAATCAATATCAAAGATTCAGGGGGCATAGAACACAGCAAACCCAGTGCAGACCGGTAAATCGAGAAGCAAATCAACCAGAAGATAATCGCAACGTAGGACGAACAATAGAAGATAATCGTGAAAGCCAATTCGGCAAGCTCAAATCGCACAGCACAAATCAATAAAAACAAATCGCCGAACCACCACTACCAAACTAAGTTCACCACCACTGCCAATTTGGAACATAACAAGAAAAAAAAATACCTGTACGCACGAGAAAAGCAGGGCTGGAGGGAGCGATGTTCAATTCGTAGTGAAGAGGAGCGCCGAGAAAAGCAGGGCTGGAGGAGCGCCGCGAAGAAAGAAAACCTAGATGGGTTATGAAAGTGAAACGCGTCAATAGCTGTAAAATAAAGAAGAAATTTTTTTTGCAAGAGTTGCCGCTTTGAGTCGAACCCGCGACCTGTCCAAAAAATTGAAGGCTGTTGCCTTTTCCGCGTTTTGGAGTATTAGTCTGTTTTCCACTAAAAAAAATCAAAATGATTTATTCAATGTTTTGAATTTTATTTGTAATATATATTCTTGTTTTGCAAAACGCATTTTGGAAAATGGTAAAGAGAACGAGTTTTTAGTGTTTTTCAAAATAAAAGCAAAGAGAACATGGCCTTAATTTTGGAAACAAATTGTTCTGCTACTGTATTTTCTACTTCTTGGATACTGGATTTTGGTGCTAGTTCTCATATTTGTACCGTGAATCAGGATCTGGAATGAAGTAGAAAGCTTGGAGCTGGAGAAGTGATGATTACTGTCGGAAGTGGACAGTGTCTAGGCAACCGATATAGGATCAGCTCTTTTGGGTTTAGAATCCAGTTTCGTTCTGACTTTAGAAGATGTACTTGTTATGCCCAAGTGGCATAAAAATATTGTATCCATTCCGGTCATGGATCGGAAAGGCTTTTCATTTTTCATTGGTGATGGTTCCTGCAAAATTTATTTTAGAAATAAACTAGTGGGCACTGCTACATTGTTAAATAGACTGTATCATCTAAACCTCAGTAACAAAGTCGTTGTGAATACTATGACTAGGAAGCGTGGTAGGGATGAAACTAATCAAGTTTTGAAATGGCATCTTAGACTTGGTCATGTTGGTCAGACCAAGGTTTACAAAATGTAAAAAGATGGACTTATGGGTCCATTGGGATCAGATCCCTTTACTACTTGTGAATCTTGCCTTAAAGGCAAAATGACTAAGTCCTCCTTCACAGGGACTTTTGAAAGAGCCGCTGATAAACTAGGATTAATCCATACCAACGTATGTGGTGCTTTGGAAGCAGCACGTGATGTATATAAGTTTTTCATTACGTTTACAGATGATCATACTAGGTATGGTTATGTATACTTAATGAAACATAAATCCGAGGCCTTTGAGAAATTCCAGGAATTTAAGGCCCTAGTCGAGAAACAAATTGGAAATCATATCAAAGCACTTCGGTCAGACTGAGGTGGCGGGTATATGAGTGTGGAGTTTGACGAGTTCCTAAAGGAACATGGAATAGTATCACAACTAACACCTCCAGGTACTCCTCAGTTAAATGGTGTGTCAGAAAAAAGGAACCGGACCTTGTTGAACATGGTTCGTTCTATGCTGGGATATACTGACTTACTGATTTACCTGTGGAGGTATGCACTCCTGACTGTTGCCTATATCTTGAATAGATGTCCTTCCAAATCCGTTCCTAAAACACCACATGAAATGTGGGAGGGCAGGAAACCAAGTCTTAATCACATTAGGATTTGGGGATGTCCCGCATATATCAAGAAGACTAAGGTGGACAAATTGGAAGCGAGGTCCGTGAAAGGACATTTCATTGGATTCCCATATGGAACGATGGGTTATCTATTCTACATGCCCGAAAATCGAAAGATCATTGTTGCTGTGCAAGCACACATCCTGGAGGATGAGTTCATTCAGGAAGGCGGAGCAGGTAGAAATATTTCTTTGGAAGAATACAATGAAACTCCTCAGGAGACACCTGTGCAAGAAATTGGAACCGAACCTTCTGAAACACAAGTACAACCACCTCGTAGGTCTAGTAGGGTGTCTCATTTACCTGCAAGGTATGGCTTTGTACACTTGGAGGAGCTGGGACTCCATGAGGTTCTAAGTGATAGCCAAGAAACCGACCCAACGACCTATGACCAAGCGATGGTGGATGTACACTCCGCGAAATGGCGTGAAGCTATGGAAGCTGAGATAGATTCGATGCATGTCAATCAGGTCTGGACTCTAGTAGACCGCCCCAAGGGCATAATGCCTATTGGGAACATGTGGATCTACAAGAGAAAGACTGATAGTGATGGCAAGGTTGACGCCTATAAGGCAAGGCTTGTGGCAAAGGGTTATACCCAGAAGGAAGGGATCAATTACCACGATACCTTCTCGCCCGTAGCCATGATCAAGTCTATTGGCATGATGCTTGCTATATCTGCCTACCACGATAATGAGATATGGCAAATGGACGTAAAGACGTCTTCCCTTAATGGATTCCTCGAGGAGGAAATCTATATGGAGCAGCCTAAAGGCTTTGTGTCCGAGGTCGATATTCAGAAAGTGTGCAAGCTTCAGCATTCCATTTATGGACTGAAGCAAGCTTCACGTAGTTGGAACCTTCGTTTTGATGAGGCAGTCAAAGAGTTTGACTTCGTGCAAAATGAAGAGGAACCTTGTGTATACAAGAGGGTTAGTGGGAGCAAGATCGCATTCTTAGTACTATATGTGGACGACATTCTACTAATAGGAAATGATGTGGGAATGCTCAGTTATACGAAAGCTTGGCTTTCAAGTAATTTCTCCATGAAAGACTTGGGAGAAGCAACCTATATTCTTGGTATTCGACTCTACCGGGATAGAGAGAAGAGAACGATAGGTCTTTCCCAAGCCCTCTATATAGATAAGATCTTAAAGAGGTTTAAGATGGACGATTCTAAAAGAGGGTTCCTACCGACGCAACATGGAATAAAACTCTCCTTGAAGATATGTCCTCAAAGTGAGGAACAATGAAAGGAAATGAGTAATATACCATATGCTTCGGTCGTGGGTATCCTTATGTATGATATGTTGTGTACGAGACCTGACATTGCGCATGCTGTGAGCGTGGTAAGTAGGTTTCAGGTGAATCCAGGTAGGAAACATTGGACTGCCGTAAAGAACTTTCTCAAGTACTTAAGAAGAACTAGAGATATGGTTCTGATGTATGGCGGTGGAGAACTGAATGTGGTGGGATTCACTGATTCGGACTTCCAAGGACAGAAGGATGATTCGATGTCTACTTATGGATACATATTTACTCTTAATGGAGGAGCAATATCTTGGTGTAGTGCCAAGCAAAGCGCGACTGCTGATTCCACCTGTCAGGCTGAGTATCAAGCAGCCTCAGAGGCTTCCAAGGAAGGGTTCTGGATTAAGAAGTTTCTGGGAGAACTTCAAGTGATACCATGTGCGGAGCTGCCTGTTCTGCTGTACTGCGACAACGACGGAGCTGTAGCAGAGGCCAAGGAGCCGAGGTTTCACAACAACACCAAACACATTGAGAGTAAGTATCATCTCGTAAGAGAATTTGTTCGCAAGGGATACATTGGGCTGCATAGAGTAGACTCAGCCGACAACATCGCTGATCCACTAACCAAGCCACTTCCTCAGATTAGCTTGGAGCAGCATCTGGAGAACATGGGTATTAGATACCATAGTGTGTGGCATTGAGTGCAAGTAGGAGATTGTTAGGAGTATGCCCTCGAATGCCACTCAGAGAATGTTGAGTGAGGGCATTGTACTTGTTATTATGTAATTCATTATCCTAAGGCAAATGGATGTTTCTTTATTTTTACTGGTAGTTACTGGCATTCCTAACTCGTAAATATACATATAGAAACTAGTCCGTGTATTTGAGAGCAAACCGTTCCACTCCTTATTGGATAAGGGGGTTGACACTGGAAAGGTCTATAGCTCAAATACTTAATCGTTCGCAAGTCGATGAAACTTAACTGGGCGTTACGTTTATGTGAAGACTTGTATGACGTGTTCTTTGACATGGGGAGTGCCTGTCGAACACTAATAATTAGTGGGAGCATACGTTATCGGTACGTTAATTGGATTAGTATACTCGAACCGACTCACCCTCGATTCGTCACACGGATTTCACTCCGGGACAATCAATGACGGAATCGAAAGGTTGTGATAGGTATTCGTGAACCTTCGACTTGAGGATTTAGTAGGGATGTGCTTGTGACGTCAAGATTTTCATTAGAGTAGTTCGACCCTGTAAACCGGAAGGCAGGGGTCAACCTCAACGTGTGTCTTGATGGGCAAGTAGCAGGACCTACTAAATACCAAGATAGAATTCTTTCTCCTGTTAGTGAACGGGTTATATGTCCTATGCGGTTAATGGAAAATGAGATCATAAGTCTTTGGCCAAAGCACTGGATCTAGTTGTATTGGATACACGAGAGTTCGATGATCTCTATTTGCATTAACTCATGCATAGCGTCAAGTGCAGATAGGGTTTGACTGACCGTGACCCTATAACTTGATCGGGATATTTGAAAGAAGGGTTTATACCTATACTGGTATTCACGACAGAATGGTTCTTGAATGATCCCAATCATTCGTTCTAAGTTGGGGTATAGTGTAGGCTGCTAGGCTGGCTAGGTGGTGCTACTACTCTTTAGTTCCACCTATTGCTTAGACGGACCTACCAAATCGCGCAATAGGATTGACGACAGAATGAATCGAGCTTATTCTCTCATTATAAATATTAGATATTGGATATCTAATTGGGATATCGGATGTCTAAATTGATTTATTGGATAAATTAATTTACGGCCTAATGAATAAAATAAATTACTGGGTGATTAATTTAATTCATAGATATAATTATTTCTTGGAGAAACTAATTGTATTATATTGTTTTTGATATGATTAATTAATTGAAATAAATACATCGGAACGGAAGTGGAGTTTATCTATTTGAACTCATGGGAGTCCGAAACGGACCGAACTTATACTATCCTTCTAGATGGCTGCCCCACATTGCCTACCACCTCCCTTAGTCTTTGTCTCCACCTTAATTGGTGGAAGACATAAGTCTTAGAGGGTATAAGATCAAAAGGGAATCATTAGGTAGGTGATTTAGTCTTTTGGAAATAAGAATAAAAGGAAGACTAACTCTATCTCCCAAATGACTTGCTTCATCCGTGAGTTGTGTGTTAGTGAGAGGAAACATTGTTTTTTCCAAATCTTCATTTCTTCTCCATTCCTTCTTGTTTTTCTTAGAGAAAAATCAAGAGATATAAAGAGAGATATAGATTAAACCTTAGAGTGTTGTAATCTAAATTAAATAACTTCCATCACTTGATTTTATCCGTAACCTTGGAGGTTAATCGGGTGATTATCGTTTCGTTCGTTTTTTCGGCGCGTGGCAAGTAGAGACGCGGTATTTTCGGCGATGGATCATCCAATAGATTGGAGCGGATTGGATCGTAGGGAAATCAACTAAAGCTTGGGGAATCTCTCAAGAGAAGGACTCCATTTAATCAATGGACTACAAGGGTATGTTTCTCGTATTCTCTTGTGTTTCGTATTATATTCGTATATACGTAGCTTGATCGATCCTCGTAGGTATTCGGATCGAATTAATTTTTGTTTTACCGCTTCCGCTGTGTTGTGTCAAGAATTAACACCTTCCGACCGGCGATCGCCTAGGAGGTCGGGCGACCGGGTCACTGCCGAGCGGCCAAGGCAGATCTGCCGATCAGCGACCAAGCGGCCGAGCCTTAACCCAGCGGACAAGCTGTATCTGCCAACCGAAGGTCCCAGGACAAGTCCCGGTGCCGAGCGATCGACCTCAGATACGATCGCCCCTCGGCACTCGGCGACCGACTCCTAGCGACCGTCTAGCGAACGATCCTCCCTCGGCACCTGCCGACCGACCGTCTGGAGACGATCATCTCTCGGCACTTGCCGACCGACCCTTGGAGACCGACCGTCTCTCGGTACTTGCCGACCGACCCTTGGAGACCGACCGTCTCTCGGCACTTGCCGACCGACCCTTGGTGACCGACCCAATGCTGACCCTCAGCAACTGGCCGATGGCGATCTCTGATGACCGGCTAGGGACGATCGCCTCATGTCGATCAGCACCGATGGCCATCCAGTCGGCAAAGGCCGAACCTTAAGACTGGCACCACGTGCAAGGGCCGAGACAAGATCCGCGAATCTCGGGCCATTGACCACAGCCTGGCAGAATCTCTCCACCAGCCGACAAGCCGAAAGCCGCCGCAGGGCCGCATGTTGATCGACTCGGACGCGTGCCGCTCCTCATCGACGCCCAATCGCAGCCAAAGACTGCCTTGGACTTTAGCCCGATAGCCAGCATCTTCCTTGGACTTTAGCCCGACAGCCCAGGAGATCGCCCCATTATAATATTGGCCGGCAGGCGATCGGCACATTATTATAATGGCCGGCAGGCGATCGGCCACAAAAAGACAGGACCCGGCTGCCCCTATATATACATGGCTCCCAGCACTTGTCCAAGGGACCGAAACTCTCTGCAATATCGCGACTTGAGCATACAATACAAAAGCAAATACACAGCACTTGGCTAATCTCCAACTCTTAGCAACAGCTATCATTCGGTCTTATTTCTTCCGGCCTCTCTCATCACGAAGACGATCGGCAGGAACGAAGAACACCGAGCTTCGCTCAAGAGCCGGATTAACAGAGTCTTTTTACACTCATTGTATTTAGATTTCTCTCATTAATACTTGTATCCACGAATATTCGTATTAATATCATCTCGCGAGAGCATTCAAGTCCGGGCCTAACAAACCCGGCAAATCTTGTATTATTTATCTTCTCTCGGAAGTGCTCCCGCAATTGTTGTTTGTTGTCCGTCTCCAGCAGTATTTAATCTTCGGATAGATATTTTGGGCAACAACAATTGGCGCTAGAAGGAGGGGATCCAACCCTCGAATTTTTACACCTACCGTCCCGAAGAACACTCACTTTCTGGGCGTATACTTGAAGTGACACTCACCGCACTTCAAAGAAATCCTTCGAAATCATGTCTTCCGCCTCCGCGTCGAAGAAAGCCGCCGACCGGCTGACCCCTATCCGTCCCAGTCCGAGCCGCAGCCGATGGTGGAAGGCAGCCGCCGCGGCCAGAGACGCTCGATCCCGTCCCGGGACGGCGGCCCGAGCCTCTCGCTCGATCAGTTCCGAACCAATGAACAGATCGAAGAGGCCATAGCCGTCCTTCAGGAGCGACGGAGTACTCTCGACGCGCCTCCTGCCATCACCCCCTCGGTCTCCCGCCGGAAGTCCAAGCGGAAGCTCAAGGCATTACTGGCCGAGCGAGCGCCAGGAGGCTCTCGCCCGCAAGAAGAGGCGCTCAGCAACCGGGTCACCTCTGTCTTCGATCGCCTGGGCAGTGACCCGACCTGGCGACCGGGGCAGTCCGGCCCCAGCTACGAGACGACCGAGTATGAGTCCGTCACCAGGAGCTCGGCCTACCCGGCTCCCAGAAGGCAGCCCAGCTGTCTGGCTCCCCCTTGCCAGATTGCCGAGGTCGGCAGCAGTGGAGCCCGGAGATCGGTACACGATCGCCTCGGCTCCCGCTCCCAAAGCTGATCGGCAAGCAGCCGAGCCGCGGCGATTGCCGAATTGCAACGTCAGCTCGACGACGTGAAGGCGCTCCTGCAATCCGGGGCAGGCGCCATGAAGACGATCGCCGCGCCAAGCGAGCCGCTCACGATCGACATCGAGCTCGCCTCGGTGCAGCACAAGATCGCTCCTCCTCAGACACCCGTGTACGAGGGGCGATCGGACCCCCAAACGCACCTGAGTAGGTACAACATCTACATGACCGGGTGTGGGGCATCAGACGCGACCAGGTGCCGAATGTTCCCCCTGACACTGGACGACCTCGCCCACCGGTGGTACACCTCATTGCCACCTCGGTCCATCGGCTCCTTTAACGAGCTGGCGCACGTCTTCACAGAGTACTTCGCCGCCAAGGTCGCTCGACCGGAAGGTCCCCATCGCATGCTGCGAGTCAAGCAAGGGAAAGAGGAGTCCGACTCGGACTACATGGACCGGGTAGACGAGATCATCCTCAACGGCGAGCCCGTAAGCGATGAGACCGCCCTCTACGCGGTCCTATGAGGTTTTCAGGGTTTTTCGCCTATGTTCAGGCATCTTACGAAGACCCAACCGACGACCTACGCAGCCTTCCGGGCTAGAGCCGCAGACTTCCTGTCCAGGCAAAGGCTTCTTCTTAGCCTAGGAGTAGAGCGATCGGCACCCGCGCGACGACCTCCAGTCTCCCAGCCCGATCGCTACTATCCAGCAGAGCCGGAGGACTCGCTCACCGCCTACAGTCCACCATTTTAAATGAGGGACTAACTCCCGCCCGATCGCCGATATCGACCTACGAATAAAGTGATCGGCTGCCGAGCGGCGATCTCCAGTCTTCCGGCCCGATCGCCGATCATCACGCTACATCATCAGCAACCCGATGGACACGATCGCCATCTACAGTCCAGCATATAACATGACGGACTAAGGCATAAGATCGCCTCCACCGCACATCATAAAGCTATGGTCCTGGCAGTCGATGGAACCGGCTGCTTCGGCCGTGCAAGGTCCCTTTCGGCCGAGATCGCCCGCCCTTCGTTTAAATACGAGGCCGGCGTAGTCTAAGGGCTCTCCAACATTAATCAGTGGACACATGCCACAACCCCGTCTCAACGTACACCGTCGAGGTCGACCATCTCCATGGCTGGCCGAGGTGGAAGCAGAGCTAACAAGCCGCGGGCGTGGAGTTGATTCATCCGACGCTGCCCCGCGCAAGGACTCCTCTAGACCGAGACCGCATGCCCTTCGTTTAAATACGAGGCGAGGCGCAGCCTAACAGAGGACCCTCATAATAAAGTGAGTCACGAGACACTCAATGTCTTCGCGCACCAAGACACGGTCATGGAGTCGGTCCATCGATCTCCGCGACTGTGCACGATTCCTCAAACAAAGCGAAACCACCAAGTTTCCGAGGGGGATCGGCCAATGTTGTTTTTGCAGGTACAAGACCGAAAGATAGCTAGCCAATCGACCATGATAGCCCAAGTCCGAATCCTAAGTCAGCTCAGCAAGATCGCCCGTCCTCATCCTTACACGATCGCCAGCAAGAACCACCTCGCCCCATGTCTTCAACATAGAGCAAGCCGGGGCAATTGTTGTGTCAAGAATTAACACCTTCCGACCGGCGATCGCCTAGAGGTCGGGCGACTGGTCACCGCGAGCGGCCAAGGCAGATCTGCTGACAGTGCGGCCGAGCCTTAACCCGGGACAAGTCAGATTCCGCCAACCGAAGGTCCCAGGACAAGTCCCGGTGCCGAGCGATCGACCTCAGATACGATCGCCCCTCGGCACTCGGCGACCGACTCCTAGCGACCGTCTAGCGAACGATCCTCCCTCGGCACCTGCCGACCGACCGTCTGGAGACGATCATCTCTCGGCACTTGCCGACCGACCCTTGGAGACCGACCGTCTCTCGGTACTTGCCGACCGACCCTTGGAGACCGACCGTCTCTCGGCACTTGCCGACCGACCCTTGGTGACCGACCCAATGCCGACCCTCAGCAACTGGCCGATGGCGATCTCTGATGACCGGCTAGGGACGATCGCCTCATGTCGATCAGCACCAATGGCCATCCAGTCGGCAAAGGCCGAACCTTAAGACTGGCACCACGTGCAAGGGCCGAGACAAGATCCGCGAATCTCGGGCCATTGACCACAGCCTGGCAGAATCTCTCCACCAGCCGACAAGCCGCCGAAAGTCACAAGAGGCCGCATGTCGATCGACTCGGACGCGTCTTGGCTCCTCATCGACCGCCAGTGCGGCAACAAGACTGCCTTGGACTTTAGCCCGACAGCCAGCATCTTCCTTGGACTTTAGCCCGACAGCCCAGGAGATCGCCCCATTATAATATTGGCCGGCAGGCGATCGGCACATTATTATAATGGCCGGAAGGCGATCGGCCACAAAAAGACAGGACCCGGCTGCCCCTATATATACATGGCTCCCAGCACTTGTCCAAGGGACCGAAACTCTCTGCAATATCGCGACTTGAGCATACAATACAGAAGCAAATACACAGCACTTGGCTAATCTCTAACTCTTGGCAACAGCTATCATTCGGTCTTATTTCTTCCGGCCTCTCTCATCACGAAGACGATCGGCAGGAACGAAGAACACCGAGCTTCGCTCAAGAGCCGGATTAACAGAGTCTTTTTACACTCATTGTATTTAGATTTCTCTCATTAATACTTGTATCCACGAATATTCGTATTAATATCATCTCGCGAGAGCATTCAAGTCCGGGCCTAACAAACCCGGCAAATCTTGTATTATTTATCTTCTCTCGGAAGTGCTCCCGCAATTGTTGTTTGTTGTCCGTCTCCAGCAGTATTTAATCTTCGGATAGATATTTTGGGCAACAACACGCTGGACCTTCGATTTAGGCACCAAATCTCTACAGTTATGGTATCTTCCAATTATTCCAAGGTTCAAGCGTCTGTTTGCTAATAAGGATGACGCAAAGAACCTCATATGGCGCGCAAAAGGGAGAAAATGCGACGGACTAATTCGTCATCCTGCTGATTCTGTACAGTGGAAGAAAATAGATTTATTTCCAGATTTTGGGGGTGCGGCAAGAAACCTTACGCTTGGATTTGCCACAGATGGGATGAATCCGTTTGGTAATTTAAGCACTAAGCATAGCTCATGGCGTGTCCTACTTGTGATCTATAATTTACCTCATTGGTTATGTATGAAGCGGAGATATGTTATGTTGTCAATGATGATTTCAGGCCCAAAACATCCAGGAAATGACATAGATGTTTATCTAAGTCCGTTGATTGATGATTTGAGAATGATATGGGACGAAGGGGTTGACGTGTTTGATGGGTAATGATGTGGGACGAAGGGGTTGACGTGTTTGATGGGTACCACCAGCAAAGTTTTCAAGCTACGTACAATGTTATTTTGTACCATTAATGACTTTCCAGTATATGGAAACTTGAGCGGGTATAGTGTGAAGGGGCAGCATGCATATCCTATATGTGAAGAAAACACAAGCTATGTTCAGTTGAAACACGAAAAAAACAATTTACACTCAACATCGGAGGTTTCTCAATCGCCATGACCCATATTGTAGATTAAGAAAAGCTTTAAATAGATACCAGGAAGAGGGATTTGCATCGATACCATTAACAGGTGAGCAAGTTTATGATCGCGTTAAGAATATCAATACTTTATTTGGGAAAACTATGAAAAAATCCGTTGCAACAAACATATGGAAGAAGAGGTCCATAGTCTTTGATCTTCCATACTAGAGCAAACTAGATGTTAAACATTGCATAGATGTTATGCATGTCGAAAAAAATGTGTGCGATAGTGTGATCGGCACACTTCTCAATATTAAAGACAAAACAAAAGATGGTGTCCACGCTCGTCTAGACCTAGAGGATATGGGTATTCATCCTCAGTTGTATCCGCAATCAGTTGGTAAATGAACTTATCTCCCCCAGCATGTTATACTTTATCAAAAAGGGAGAAAATCAGCTTTTACAAATGTTTACAAGGCATTAAAGTGCCACAAAGTTACTCTTCAAATATTAAGAGTCTTGTGTCATTGCAAAATCTTAAATTGGTTGGCTTAAAGTCCCATGACTGTCATGTCTTGATGAAACAACTTCTAGCAGTGTCTATACGTGATGTCTTGCCTAAAAAAGTGAGGAATGTCATAACTCGCTTGTGCTTTTTTTTCAATGCTATATGTAGCAAAGTGATAGATCCTCTGGTTTTGGATGAGTGGAAAAATGAGGTTGTTGTTATCTTATGCCAATTGGAGATATATTTTCCTCCTCCTTTTTTTGATATCATGGTTCACTTACTTGTCCATCTAGTTAGAGAGATTGAAGAGTGTGGCCCTGTTTATTTGAGATGGATGTACCCCATTGAGCGATACAAGAAGATTTTCAAAGGGTATACCAAAAACCCATCTCATCCGGAAGCATCTATTATGGAGAGGTACATTGCATAAGAAGCTATCGAGTTTTGCACATATTACATGTCACAAGTGGAATCTGTAGGGCTTCCTAAGTCTCGACAGGAGGATAGAATTAGAGGAAAGGGTACACGAGGTGTTAAGTTTTAACCAAGAGTCGAGATGAGGTACTTCAAGCACATTTGTACATTTTGAATAACACTGATGATATTCTTGCCTACTTGTAAGCTCACAAGAATCATTTGAAGATAAAGAATCCCTAAATGATTGGAAAATGGTTGTTGATCGAACATAATAAGACTTTCTTGAGATGGTTTAAGGAACATATTTCTAGTAGTGCATTTGAAACATTACAATGGCTAGCTGACGGACCCAAATCTGATGTCGTAACTTGGAGTAGATACGATATTAATAAGTACTCATTCTATACAAAGTCACAAGACGACAAGAGTATAGTTCAAAATAGTGGAGTTACTCTTCAAGCCGATTCTATGCACTTTTCAAGCTCAAAAGACAAAAACCCAGTTTTGGCATCGACGAGTTACTGTGGAGTTATAGAAGAGATCTGGGAACTTGATTATGTTAAGTTTAGAGTGCCTGTGTTTAAGTGTAAGTGGGATGATAATAATACGGGTATGGAAATCGATGAGTTAGGATTTACTTTGGTAGATCTTCACAAGGTAGCTTACAAAGACAAGCCTTTTATCATGGCACACCAAGCAAAACAAGTGTTCTATGTCAACGATACATGTAATGAAAGATTGTCCATGGTTATTCCTGGTAGAAGTGTGGTATGAATGAAACTGAAGAATCAACGTTTGACAATTCTGAATTTATTCCCTTGTCGACACAGTTACCCACCATCGTTGAAGAAAATGAAGCTGACGACATACATGTCATTCGAAATGACCATGATGAAGGTTTATGGGAGAACTTTGTTATCTCAAAAGATAAATAAAAATCAGGTACATGAATAACTACATCTAAGTTTTGCATAGATACATGCCATTTTTGTTCTCATTCTAAGTTTAGAAATCAATAGATTTAGTAACTAGTCAAAATATAGGCAAGTAGATGTTAAGTTATAATAAGTGTCAATTTTGACAACTAGGTATTTTGACAAAGAGTTTTCAAACAAAAAATATTGTTGTTGTGTTTGACAAGTATTATTTTTTGGACAAAGATTTTTTCAAACAAAAAATATTATTGGTGTATGTTGTGTTTGCCAATATGTTGTGTTTGACAATATTTTCATTTGTTTATACAGGCACATGACTTCTACTCGGCATCCTCCTCATTCTCCTTCTCATTCTCCTCGTACTCCTCATCATTCTCCTCCTCATCCCGCTGCTCCTCCTCATACGCAGTCTACTACATCGAGAAATCCTACAAGATGTAGAAGTATGTCCAAACGGCGTGTAGATGGGAAAAAGCCCCCTCTTGACATCAATTCAGTCAGGGAAAAACTTAAGTAAGAGCATAAAATCAAATTGACGTATTTGGGTAAACTTGCGAAAGATCATGTTTCCATGTTGTACGATTGATGGAATCATGTACCGGACAAGCCGGATAATGAAATGTTTTGGCAGGATGTATTGGTACGTGTATTACTTTTGTGATTAATTATGTGTTTCACTTTGTGCTTTAAATTAAATTAAATTATTCTTTAAAAACATAAATTAAATTAAATAATTTTAAAAACTGAATTAAATATAAATAATCTGGAATAAAACTGAAATAACTTAAGTAAATTATTCTATAAAAACTGAAATTAAATTAAATAAATTAAAAAACTGAATTAAATATAAATACTCTGGAATAAAACTGGAATTTATAAAAAAACATTAATCTAAGTAAATTATTCTATAAAAACTGAAATTAAATTAAATAACTAAAAAAAACTGAATTAAATATAAATAATCTGGAATAAAACTGAAATTTATAAAAAAAAACATTAATTTAAGTAAATTATTCTATAAAAACTGAAATTAAATTAAATAATTTAAAAAACTAAATTAAATATAAATAATCTGTAATAAAACTATAATTTATAGAAAATATTAATTTAAGTAAATTATTCTATAAAATGAAATAAAATTAAATAATTTAAAAAATGAATTAAACTTAAGTAATCTGGAATAAAACTGAAATTTATGGAAAAACTTTAGTTTAAGTAATTTATTTTCTAAAAACAAAAATTAAATAAAAAAATTAAAATTGAATTAAATATAAATAATCTGGAATAAAAGTGAAATTTATAAAAAAATATTAATTTTAGTAAATTATTCTATAAAAACTGAAATTATTTCAAATAATTTAAAATTGTATTATCGATAACGTTTCAATTTGAATTGTCAATGTAGGCCAACTTTGATGTCAGTCAAATTAGCAATATTGGCCAATTTCGCACGAAGACATTGCAGTCAATTGGCAGGATGTGGAGGCAGTTTAAGACTGATTTGACTGGGAGTATATACATGGTCCGTCGAAAGGGCTGTCTCCTTGTGAGAAGTATGGTATATCGGAGGGTGATTGGAAAGAATTCAAAAAGACTCGTGAGGACCATACTTGGGAGGTAAATCTGAATTCAAAGACATTTTCTGTAGCTCGATTATTTGCAGATATTTCCTTACATATTATTCGAATCCTTGCAAATAATTTTCTATAAATCGATTCCACCTCTCGTTTCATTTCCTTACATATTATTTCGATTCCTTGCAAATATTTTTTCAGGAAAAGAGAATCAAATAACAAGAGATAGAGAAGCTAAACAGTGCTCCCCATACGAAGGCTCGAGGAGGATATGATTTTGTGGAGGTACGGGGGATGGAGAGAAAGATGAAGGAGCGTAAAGAAGAAACATCAAAATCTGGAGAAGATGTTATTATTGATTATCCATCTCCTCCTTCACATCATCTGAGGTAGAAGCTTGGTCGCCAAAAAAGATCTGGGGGAGTGTCATCAGATGCTGCACGATAGATTGTTACTAAGATCGTAAGTTTAAAATATCCTTTAATATTTAACAATGTATTTAAAATTAAATAAACTTAGTTTTCTTATCTTTTTCAAAAGTTGATTCCGGAAATTTTTGTTTTGCAATTAAATTCTGTAACTTAAATTTTTGTTGTTGAAAAAATAAAAGTCGTAATATTTAATTTGAAATATTTAAAGGTTGTGAATACAATTTTAAAAGATCACTTTTATGTTTCACTTTGAAACAAAGTTTTTTTTATCCTTACGAAAAAAATAGTAACAGTTCATTTATGTGCTTCACATTTGTGTTCCGCTTACGAAAAATCATTCTTTTGTAGGATGAGTTGGAGGCGCAGTGTACATAGGGCAGCTTCACTCCCGAAGGACGACATGATATATTGGTTGAGGCCATTGGTAGACCGGAACACCCTAGCCGTGTTCGTGGGATTGGATTTGGTGTAGGCATTCGAGATTATTTTGGACGATCTTCACGTCGATCTGCATCATCAATAAATGAAAGTGTGTTGGAGGAACTAACGAAGAAGATCACACAAAATTTGATGAAAACATTTGGCCAAACATTGGAGTCTTTGGATGTTCATTCACAGCATCCCCACGCCGATCTACGTACACCCGATGATCATCATGTTACCCATGTCAGTACGAAGGGGAGTTGTGCCGATGATGTTTCTAGCCCTTCAAGAGGGAAGGCTCCGCCTGGGGACACTAGTCGATTTGGATTTTATGTGGACGAGTGTCCTCCTCGTCTAGTCGCTATCGGTTGAGTTCATCATGGAGATTCTACCCTACATTGTGCACCTTTACCAGCTCATTTTGTTAAGGTAGTATTCGAAGAGGTCGTTAATGGCGGTGCCGAAGTTCCTATACCTACTAAAGTGGTAAGCTTAATGAGGGAAGCTCTAGGTACCTTTACTGCATGGCCAAAGAATCTTGTTGTTGCCGACTTTATCAAGGTATATTTCTTTTGTGTTTTTAATATTAAATCTAAATAAAATATACTCCAATTATAGTTGTTTTTTACACTGCTTGTCCTCAAACAATTAGCTGAAAATTTAGAATATTTAGAATTTATAAAATTTAGAATAAAATCTATAGTAGTTTTTAATATTAAAATCTAAATAAAAAATACTCCGTTTACAGTTGGTTTTTATAGTTTTCATGTTTCTTGTATATGATTTAGGATATTGAGCGACTTGAGCCACCTAAGAAACATGCTCATCAAGATGACCGGTCGAGTAATAGAGATGACACGTTGAGAGAGTTATTTAGTGTTGCAGCGACTCTCTTTAGTGACCCATTACAGGTGCCATGGGATACAGCTTCCTTTGGCTGTGGTGGTGATGACGTTCCCTTGGAAATCATTCAAGACAAGCAGTGGCTTAACTTATCGATTCTACAGTTTTGGACTTTGTAAGTAATTCTTTACATGCATATTTATGTATATTTATCAAAAAATCATAGTTTGGAATGTAAATAAGATATTAATAGTTTGTTTAACAAATTAGGTACTTATCGAAATTGAACGTGGGCACGATGGACGAGGATTTGTAAGGATATATTGATCCTCAGTCCATACAAAATATGGGAAATAAGGGAGGGGAGACCTCCAGATACATCACTTCGCATATGTCGGATGCAAAAAAATAGATATACCTTGGATCTTTCCATCATGAGTAAGATCTAACATTAGTCTCACTACGCTCTTTTTTTCTCTAAAAGTCTTAATATTTCTTTCTTGTCTTTGTAGATTTTTATATATCAATAATTACGTAAGTAAATGTATTTAGATTGGTTATGGAAAAATTAAATATTCCAGCCCTCCCCCTTGTAATACGTTTGTTAATGCAGTGAGCATTGGTAACTTTGGATCATTATTCCGGCAAAAGGCGAAGTTGTGTGGTTTTGCTCACTACACCGTAAGCCCGACAATCGCATTAAGGTCATAGTCCAGAAGTAAGTTTTAACTTGTAGTATTTACTTGAAATATATATATATATATATATATATTATACTTTAATTTCATAATACATTAGTACTTCTTTCGAACAGTGTCGTGACCGCGTATAAGGTGATGGCTGACAAGTAGATCCAAACAGACGATTACTTGGATATATCACAAAGTAAGTAATACATTCAATCACACACACACACACACATATATATATATATATATATGTATATATATATATTAGCTATATATGTATATATATATATATTATATATTATATAATTGACTAATTGAGCTTCATATTCTTTTTAGTGTAATAAACAAAATGGACGTTGGGAGTGTGGGTATTACGTCATGCATTGGATGTCGACTATTGTCCGAGCTCGTATTATCGATGGATGGATGGAGGTGATAAACTTTTATTTCAGTTTTTTAAATTATTTAAATTTTTTAAATTATTTCAGTATAAAAGTGATTCATTTAAGTTGATGAGTTTGCTAATTTATATATATATGTGTGTGTGTGTGTGTGTGTTTATATGTACAGATGTTTGATGATGTTGCAACACTTCCTATAGATAGAATTCATGAAATTCCAACCGAATGGGCAAAATAATTTTTGGAGGTCAGGAACCGTTAATATGCGTAGATTTTTGGTTAGTTCGTGAATTGTGTTGTATTTATTTTGAATTGGATGAAACGTCATTGTATTGGTATTCTAGATATCTGTAATGAGTGTTATTGTATTTGATTGTTGGATGGAAGTTGTGTTATATTGGTGAATGTTTCAAAGTTGTCTACAACTTTGAAACATCATTGTATTGGTATTCTAGATATTTGTAATGAGCGTTATTGTATTTGATTGTTGGATGGAAGTTGTGTTATATTGGTGAATGTTTCAAAGTTATGTACAACTTTGAAACATCATTGTATTGGTATTCTAGATATTTGTAATGAGCTTTACTGTATTTGAGTGTTGGATGGAAGTTGTGTTATATTGGTGAATGTTTCAAAGTTGTGGTGTTGTATAACTTTGAAACATCATTGTATTGGTATTCTTGATTGTTGGACGAAAGTTGTGTTATATTGTTGTTGTACTGTTTTCTGAAATTGTGTAACAGGTGGGTAAATTAAATAAATAAACCCAGTATTAAAAAAAAGTAAGATTAATAGCGGTTATAATAAAAAACAGCTGTTAAAGTACCCGTTCAAAATCAACAACGGTTCTTTATAAAAACAGCTGTTAATTTAACAGCGGTTGTTACAAAGAACTGCCGTTAACCGTAAAATTAAAATCGATTACTGCTGAAAACCGTTGTTAATTTAATAGCGGTTCTTAAAAGGATCCGATGTTATACCGCTGTTAAAACCTTAACAACAGTTTTTTGTAGTAACCATTGTTAATTTAACAGCGGTTTCTCTAAAGAACCGATCTTAAATTTGGCCTTAACAACGGTTTTTTATAGTAACTGCTGTTATTTTAATAGCGGTTCTTAAAAGGAGCCAATGTTAAATTTAACAGCGGTTTTTTAATAAACGCAGTTAAATTTAACAACGGAGCCTTTAACAGCGGTTCCAGAACCGCTATTAAAATGTCTCGAGAACCGCTGCTAAAGCCCTGTTTTTGTAGTAGTGTTAGGGTGCCAGAGGAGCCGATCATTCTTAATGCCGATTCGAGCTCGGTCTTTAGGGTGCCGGAGGAGCCAGTCATTCATAGTGCCGAGTCGAACTTGGTCTTTAGGGTGCCGGAGGAGCCAGTCATTCATAGTGCCGAGTCGAGCTCGGTCTTTGGGCGCCGGAGGAGCCGGTCATTCATAGTGCCGAGTCGAGCTCGGTCTTTAGGGTGCTGGAGGAGCCGATCATTCATAGTGCTGAGTCGAGCTCGGTCTTATAGTGCCGGGGCCAAGAAAGAGGGCCGAATTTTATTGATAATACCTCTTTAAATACATGGAATTCCATGGATAAGTAAATTTCTGGCCGCTCAGATATTCCATCTGGCAGGCCCCATTATGAAGGACTTCGCTAATCTTATATGGTCCTTCCCATTTTGGTTTAAGTGGCCCGGGATCAGGTCCCATTACTCGTTTAAGAATGAGGTCCCAGATCTAGAAACTTCTTTGGTGAACCTTGGAGTTATAACAGCGTTCGTATATTCTTTTGTAGATGGAGTTCCGCATTTCCACTTGGGCCCATTTTCGGCGATGAGCAGGTTTACTTGGAGGGCCAAGTCGTTATCTCGCTCTTGGAAATGGGTCAGTCGGTAGGTAGGTGCCCCAATTTCGACCAGGATGACGGCTTCAGCGCCGAAATCCAAGGAGAAAGGAGTTTCTCCGGTGGCGAACCGATGCGTCGTCCTGTAAGCCCATAATACTCCAGGAAGTTCTTACGACCATGAACACTTGAGTTCTTCGAGGCGGGTCTTGAGGTGTTGTGTTATAATTTTGTTGACCGCCTCGACTTGTCCATTGGATTGTGGGTAGTATGGCGTGGAGAAGTTGTTTCGTATGTGGAGGCCATCGCAGAATGTCCGGAATTTCTTATTATCAAACTGTTTGGCATTATCGGAGATAATTTACTAAGGGATCCCAAACTGCCACATGAGGGACTTCCAAATAAAATCGACTATTTTCTGCTCAGTCGTCCGTGCCATGGGTTCGGCCTCTGCCCATTTTGTAAAATAATCGACTGCGATGATGGCATATTGCACTCCTCCCCGCCCTTTAAGCAGGGGGCCGATCAGATCAATCCCCCACTTGGAGAATGGCCACGAGCAATAGACGGAAGTGAGTGTTTCCGGTGGGATCGGATCTGAGGAGCGAAGATTTGGCATCAAACGCATTTCCGTACGAGTGCGATGGCATCTTTTTTTAGATTCGGCCAATAATACCCCTGCCGGATCAGTTTGAAGGCCAGTGTCTGGCCGCCGGAGTAGTTGCCGCATGTACCCTCATGCACCTCTTTGAGGGCGTAGTCTGCCTCCGACTCAGACAGGCACCTCAGCAACGGGACCGAATAGCCTCTCTTGTATAAGGTACCGTAGGGCGGACTGAGTTTGGATTGTGCATGCCTGGGCTCAGTCCGTTGGTAAAACGCCATTCTGGAGATATTGAATTATTGGTTTCAACCATCCTTGTGGGTCCGACTGACCGACTGTTTGAACTTCAGCCATTTCCAGGGCCGATGACGCGTGGTATCCTATGCTGACCTCTTCCATATGCTCGGCTCCAGAGCTGGATGCAAGCTTTGCTAAGGAGTCAGTCTGGATGTTTTCTGTTCGAGGAATATGTTGTATAGATCCTCGGAAATCCTGCAACCAGACTCGCGCTAGGTGGAGATACTTGATCAGTTTAGGTTCCTTGGCGTCGTATTCGCCCTTGATTTGGTTGGTTGACCACCAATTGGGAGTCGCTTAAGACGGTGAGGCAAGAGAGACCTAAGGAGGTCGCCATTTTTAGTCCGGCCAGGAGGGCTTCGTATTATGTATCATTATTAGTGGCCGAGAAACCTAGGTGAATGGACGAGCAGAACAACCGTTGATCGGGACTGACCAAGACTATTCCTGCGCCTGCTCAGTTGGAAGTTGACGACCCGTCTACGCAGAGTGACCATTCCTCGGATCGGTCATCCTCTTGGATGATTGTTGGTGTGAACTCCACGATGAAATCTGCCAGGACCTGAACTTTTATGGCGGGGCGCGATTCAAAGGCTATATCGAACTGTCTGAGCTTCACTACCATTTAATCATCCGGCCGGAGACGTCTGGTCGATGCATGATTTGTTTTATGGGGTAGTTCGTTAAGACAACTACCTAATGTTCGAGAAAGTAGGGCCTTAGTTTTTGGGACGCCATTATGAGCGCATAGGCTAACTTTTCCATTGGGGTGTACCGGACCTCGGCATCGTGAAGGGCCTGGCTAACATAATAGACCGGATGTTGAACGGAATTTTCCGTACGGATAAGAGCAGCGCTGATGGCGTAGTCGGACACGGTGAGATATAAATAGAGAGGCTCTTTGCGGGCCGGTCGTTGCAGGATTGGTGCTTCCGTCAGGACTTCCTTGATTGCCTCAAAGGCTCTCTGATAGGGATCGGTCCATTGGAAATCCTAATTCTTTTTTATGGCCTCGAAAAAGGGTTTCCATTTATCGGTTGAGCGAGAGATATAACGACTTAGCGCGGCTAGTCGACCTTTGAGGCTCTGCACTTTCTTGACCGAATTTAGCGGAATAAGTTCGGTCCTGCCCTGATTTTATCGGGTTTAGCTTCAATTCCTCTTTGTCTTACCATATAACCGAGGAATTTCCCTGAGCCTACCCCAAATGAACATTTCTTTGGGTTTAACTTCATCTTGTACTCTCGCAAAATCACAAACATTTTATTGAGATCATTGTTGGAACATTTTGTTCCATACATAAATTAAAAGTGTTTTGATGATTAATGTTGATAAGCAAAACAAAACAACAAAGAGACGAAGCAAAGCATCGAAGGAATCGAAGTACAAAAAGCTGGAAAATCTCAAAGCTAACGTACGTAATATGTGATCATTAACGTACGTAATGGTAGCAGCTTAACGTACGTAATGGATGAGAGATAACGTACGTAAAGGAGTTCAAATAAGTGAACGTTGGAGAAGTCAAAGTCAGCAAAGCATACAACGGATATATGACGTAATGTTCCATACATAAATTAAAAGTGTTTTGATGATTAATGTTGATAAGCAAAACAAAACAACAAAGAGACGAAGCAAAGCATCGAAGGAATCGAAGTACAAAAAGCTGGAAAATCTCAAAGCTAACGTACGTAATATGTGATCATTAACGTACGTAATGGTAGCAGCTTAACGTACGTAATGGATGAGAGATAACGTACGTAAAGGAGTTCAAATAAGTGAACGTTGGAGAAGTCAAAGTCAGCAAAGCATACAACGGATATATGACGTCATGAGTGACGTAATGTTAACGTACGTAACAAAGGAAAGGCTAACGTACGTAACTCAAATGATGAAACTCACTGGACTGATTTGTGAAGATGCTAACGTACGTAACCAGCCATGGTTAATGTACGTAATGAGGCTTACGTACGTAATGGAGAGCATATAACGTACGTAAAGAAGGTTCAGCAGCTAACGGCTAGTTTGAAGATGGAGCCTATAAATACCATCCCTATGGTATTGTTTGAGCACAACAACCTTGAGCAAATTGTCTATTCTTGTGATATTATTACACACATTCTTGTTGTTGATATTGAGCTTAATTGTAAGTGTTTGAGTGAGAATTCACGAAAACATACACGAGTGGTAAAAGAAAAGATACGATTGGATTCGGTGTTATTAGGATCAAGGATCCGGCATTATTAGAATCGCAATCGCTATCTTCGTGAGGTTTATCTAGTACCCATAGAAAGCTAGAGCGGTTGATTCCTTGTCCGATAGAAAAGGAAAACGGTTTAACTTGGACCGACGCAAAGACAAGTACGAGTGGTTTATCACGGACCAATAGAAGACGTGATTGTAAACGGTTATACCTCGACCGATAGAAGAGAGGCGAAGAGGTTGCTATCTTTAACCTATTGAAAAAGATAAAGAGAGGACGTAGGCTCGTTTATAGCCGAACCTCTATAAATCCTTGCGTCTTTTATTTTCCACAATTTTATTTACGCTTCCGCAAACGGCGCAAATATCCGACCCCGTACCCAACAATTGGTATCGGAGCGGTACTCCAATACGCGGCTTAACATCCGAGGAGAAGATCCAAAATGGCTTTTCAAATGGCTCCCGTCGAAGGCCTTGCTCTCAACCGACCACCATTCTTTGATGGCTCAAATTATTTGACGTGGAAGAAGAAGATGTCGATTTTCATCCGAGCATACGACATCGAAATTTGGAAGATTATTTGCCTTGGCCCGAAAGTTCCAATCAAATCCGACGGTACGCTCAAATCTTTCGAAGAATACGACGATGCCGATTGGAAAAATGACCATCTAAATTGTAAGGCTACTCAACTCTTATTTTGTGCCTTAAATCCGGAAGAGGTCAATCGAATCTCATCGTGTGAGAGTGCGAAAGAAATATGGAAAATTCTAGAAATCACACACGAAGGGACGACTCAAGTCAAGGAGACGAAGATAAATATGCTTCTCCATGACTACGAGTTATTCATGATGAAGGGTGACGAGTCCATCACCAATATGCTCGACCGATTTTCGGTCATCACTAATGGACTTGCTTCGTTCGGAAAACCATTATCTAGTAGTGAAAAAGTTAAGGAAATTTTACGATCACTACCTAGCGAATGGGACGGCACCGTGACCGCAATTATGGAATCTAAAGATCTCAACACGCTTGATTTTAGCGCCCTCGTTGGTTCGCTAATTAATTATGAGATCGTGTTAAAATCACGAAGTGTCAAGCCGAAACCAAAAGAAAAATCGTTAGCCATGAAGGCTAAGATGTCGAAAAAGAAAGAAGAAATCCCGGTGGAGGAAAGCGACGAAGAAGCGGCATATTATGCCAAGAATATTAATAAATTCCAAACTTTATTAAACCGGAGGAAGAAGGATATCTCGAGCGAATCTAAGAAGTTCGACAATTCTTGTCGACTATGTGGAAAACCAGGCCACTTCGCTAAGCATTGCCGTGCCAAACCCAAGAAGGAAGTCCTCGTGGCAACATGGAGCGATGAAGACGAAGAAGATGATTTCATCAATCAAAATAATCTCGCTCTCATGGCCCGAAGTTCGTTCGACGACAGCGACGTCGAAAGCCAAGTAAGTACATCCTCCCGTGACGAACTTTTTGATGCATTTGAGTTATTACATACGGATTTCCAAAATGCTTTATCCGAAATAAAATCCCTTAAGTCTAAAATTAAATCCTTGGAAATTGAAAATTCCAAAATTATCGAGAAGGGAAAATTTGTCGAACTCGATCATTCGAAATGCATTGAAAATGAAAATATTTTGAAGAATGATCTCGCTAAAATCCAAACCGAGCTTAAATCTTTGACAAAGAAATTCTCGTATGAAACGAGAAATTTGAACAAATGCTTGGTGTTCAAAAGTTTACTTTGAATAAAGAGGGGTTAGGATTCAAAACTCGTTTGAAAAACGAATCCGCTAACTTCAAGATACCCCATTGCGAAAAGTGTTTGAAAATCGGGCATCATATTTCAAGTTGCAAAAGCCCGAGAAGGACGATAAGAATTAAGAAAATTTGGGTTCCTAAAGGAACGATCGTTTCAAATATCGTCTACGTTTCTAAACAAAAACCAACTATAGGTTGGATCCCCAAAAATTGATTTTTGTATTTTACTTAGGGGGAGTAATTTTTTAAAGGGGAGATAATATTTTCAGGGGGAGTTTTTACCCTTTATGCATTTATTTATCATAAATTAGTATCATGCATATTTTATATTTTGGTATTATTTCAATTGATATTTTATCCACTTTTTGATGAATACAAAAAGGGGGAGAGATAGGAGAATGGAGAAATAAGTCGATAATGTGATTAACCGTGAAAGGGGGAGAAAAATCGAAGAAAATCGATTGCATTCAAAAAGAATTAGAAAAAAAAGGAGTTGAAAAATGAAAAGGAGAAGTCGAAAAAAAAAAAAAAATGACAGAAAAAGAAAAATGCGGAGACGTCGAAAAGACGATGAAAATTTAAAAATGGAGAAAAGAATAGAAGGAGTCGAAAAAGAAATGGGAGAAGATTCTAACAAAACGGACAAAGTCGAAAACTTTGGTCTGTAAAGATATACATATATCTGTATTTCTGCAGGAAAATCCCATTGGCGTATTGTTGTTTTGTAATCATCAAAAAGGGGGAGATTGTTGGAACATTTTGTTCCATACATAAATTAAAAGTGTTTTGATGATTAATGTTGATAAGCAAAACAAAACAACAAAGAGACGAAGCAAAGCATCGAAGGAATCGAAGTACAAAAAGCTGGAAAATCTCAAAGCTAACGTACGTAATATGTGATCATTAACGTACGTAATGGTAGCAGCTTAACGTACGTAATGGATGAGAGATAACGTACGTAAAGGAGTTCAAATAAGTGAACGTTGGAGAAGTCAAAGTCAGCAAAGCATACAACGGATATATGACGTCATGAGTGACGTAATGTTAACGTACGTAACAAAGGAAAGGCTAACGTACGTAACTCAAATGATGAAACTCACTGGACTGATTTGTGAAGATGCTAACGTACGTAACCAGCCATGGTTAACGTACGTAATGAGGCTTACGTACGTAATGGAGAGCATATAACGTACGTAAAGAAGGTTCAGCAGCTAACGGCTAGTTTGAAGATGGAGCCTATAAATACCATCCCTATGGTATTGTTTGAGCACAACAACCTTGAGCAAATTGTCTATTCTTGTGATATTATTACACACATTCTTGTTGTTGATATTGAGCTTAATTGTAAGTGTTTGAGTGAGAATTCACGAAAACATACACGAGTGGTAAAAGAAAAGATACGATTGGATTCGGTGTTATTAGGATCAAGGATCCGGCATTATTAGAATCGCAATCGCTATCTTCGTGAGGTTTATCTAGTACCCATAGAAAGCTAGAGCGGTTGATTCCTTGTCCGATAGAAAAGGAAAACGGTTTAACTTGGACCGACGCAAAGACAAGTACGAGTGGTTTATCACGGACCAATAGAAGACGTGATTGTAAACGGTTATACCTCGACCGATAGAAGAGAGGTGAAGAGGTTGCTATCTTTAACCTATTGAAAAAGATAAAGAGAGGACGTAGGCTCGTTTATAGCCGAACCTCTATAAATCCTTGCGTCTTTTATTTTCCACAATTTTATTTACGCTTCCGCAAACGGCGCAAAT
The DNA here is from genome assembly GCA_033398695.1 of Orobanche coerulescens. Classification (NCBI taxonomy): domain Eukaryota; kingdom Viridiplantae; phylum Streptophyta; class Magnoliopsida; order Lamiales; family Orobanchaceae; genus Orobanche; species Orobanche coerulescens. The sequence goes on along the minus strand of CM065801.1, from coordinate 47,948,877 downwards.
ATCCGACCCCGTACCCAACAATCATTTACATGGTCGGCTGAACATAAAGACTTTACAAGCATATCATCTACATAGACCTCCATTGTATGACCTATCAAGCTATAGAACATTTTATTTACCAGGCGTTGATAGGTCGCGCCAGCGTTTTTAAGCCCAAAAGGCATCATGCGGTAGTAGTATAGGTCGCGGGCCTAGTAGAAGGAGGTATTCTCTTCATCAATAGGATGCATTCGGATCTGATTGTATCCGGAGTATGCGTCCATAAAACTTATTAGCTCATGTTCGGCCGTCGTGTCAACCATGTAGTCGATGTGGGGCAGACTATAGCTATCTTTTTGGCAGGCTTTATTTAGACCGGAGAAGTCAATGCAGAGCCGCCATAGCCCGGTTGGCTTCTTAACCAGGACCGGGTTGGCCACCCAGTTCGGATATCTGGCCTCCAAAATAAATCCATTGTCGATTAGCTTCTCCACTTCTTCTTCCAATCCCTTTTGCCGCTCAGGACCCAATTTTCTTCGCTTTTGAACGGCCGGATTTGAACTGGGGTCAATATTTAGCCCGTAGCAAGTAAATTCTGGATTAATTCCCGGCATCTCCGAATGGGTCCAAGCAAAGACATCCAATTTTTTTTTATGTGGGAGATTAACTCGGAATGAATCGCCTCCTGTAGGTTGTGGCCGATCCTAAGTTGTCGGACGGGATTAGCAGTGTCCATTCTGACCTGATCTAGCTCTTCCGTCGCCTCGGCGTGGTGAATTTTTCTCTTTGGTTTTTGGAATCGCAGGTCGACGGGATCTTCCTCCAGGACCAGTTCATTTTCGGGCTTACGCCCCGGTCTGCCTCCCAGTTAATCTCTATACGGGGGGCTTGAGCGGACCCGGAACCTTTGGCATCTTGTTCTAGCCCAGCGCCATCTTCCAGTTGTTCGGGTCCAGTCGCATCCGTTTCTTCAGGCATACTTCCTGGGGTGCCCTCTGAGGCGTTTATCTCGCGGGCCCAGATGCTAAGATTGCATTCCCAAGCGGCACGTTGATCCCCCTGTGGACCCCGACACCGTCTGGGGTGGGGAATTTCATGCACAAATGATAGGTAGACTGAGTGGCCCTCACCCTTGACATCATAGGTCGGCCCATGATGGCATTATAGTCACTGTGCATGTTGATGATCTTAAACATGGTGATCATCGTTCTCTTGATTGGCCCCTGACCAAAGTCCAAGGCGAGGTCGATTTCCCCTAACGGGGTGGTGCGGCAATTGGCAAACCCTCGGATGTCCTCTTTGCATGGCCGGACATAGGATTGATCCACCTTCATCCTGCGAAGGGTATGAAGGTAGATGATACTAGCATAGGCCCCTGAATCCACGAACACTCTGTGTACAGGGATTCCCATTATCGGCAGAGTGATGATGAGGGCATCGGAATGGGGATGATCCAAACCATCAGCATCGGATTCCTCGAAAGTGACGGCCAGGTTGGGGTTTTTGGGGGTTTCTTCCGCCACTGACATAAATCCTTTGGGTCGGCCCTCGGTCCATTGGTAGGAGGTGGTGGCCTCTCGAATAAAGGCTTTCTTCTGCCACTTCGACCGATGGTCGTCGACTTCGGTTGCCCCATTACAGTGAGGATTTCCTGGGGAGATTTAGGGGGCGGAGGCAAATGATCGTTCTTTGCTTTCGCCGGGTCGGCCCGATCCTGGCGATCCCGGAGTGGGTTCCGGGTAAATCGCCTCAACCCGGTATCGTCGCATACCGCGATCAAGGTGGCGATGAGGTCTAGGCACTGCTCGATGTTATAACCCGCCGATTCATGGTATTTACAGAAGCGGGTCTGATCCATGTCTTTCTGGTCTTTGTAGATCGGCCAAGTGACCTAAAGCAAATTCTTGTTCTTTATCTGGTCGAATATGGCCGCGGACCCTACACAGTATATCTCGGCAAAGGTGGCCATGAGCTTGGGCCTTTGCTACCGGTAATTCTAGGTTGATGGGGCGGTCGAAGAGGAGCCTTATTCTCCCGGCGGGGTTCCTGGCGAGTCTCCCTGGAGTCATGCATGTCTTCTTTCTTCTTGTACGATCCTTTCGGATCGGCAGGCATAACTAGGACTGGGGCTGGCATAGCTTCCTCGGCAGCGATGTGGGAGCTGGTGCACCCAAAGAACTCCTGATATGTGCGAGGGATGTTCTGGCACACCGTCCAGTGGAAGAAAGCATTTTTCAGGAGGCCGTCCTGAGCAATTATGGATAGCACGTCATCGGACATAGGTTATGTTACCAATATCCATTTATTGAAACAAAATATATAATCATTGAGGGATTCGATTGGCCCCTGCACGACGGAGGAGATGGAGGACCGCGGGGCGCACTAGAGATCCCATAAAATGAGAGCGGAATATCGCAGTGAGCTGAGCCCATGTATGGATAGAGTGGTGGGGTAGCGAGCGATACCACCTTTGAGCCCTTTCCCCAAAGTCAGGGAAAACACCTGGCATCGGAATGCATCTTGGGACCCGTGTAGGTCCATCCATGAGTTGTAGTGTCCGAGATGGGCATTGGGGTCGGTCTCCCCATTATATGGGGGAATTTGGGGGACCTTAAATTTCTCTGGGAGAGGCTCCGTCAAGATACATGGGGCAAGGGGGCTCTCCTGGTTGTTGAGCCATCCAAAATTTTGTGATGGCTAGAGTTGTTTATTCTTAAGCTACGTTCGGCGTTTTTTGAGGAACTTGATTTCGTTCGAGTTGTCGCCTGGAGTTTGTGGTAGTGGCGGCGTCGGGACTCATGATTGACGGGGAGCCTCCACTTCTTTGCGGCACCGACTCTGAGTGGTCTGAGCCGGTGCCATTTTTTCAGTTCTCCTCCCGGTCTTCAGTCGATCAAAAACCGATATGGGGTGAGAAAGCCGACTCTTCCGGGAAGGGTCAGGGCTTTCGCCATGGCTTTCCACCTCTTCCTCGACAACTCGGGAGACGGTTCTTTTTTTATCCCGCCTAGGGGCGGCTGGATGGGTTGTCTGAGATTGGGCCTCCGTCTGGTCCTCGGGCTTCCGAAGAATTCTGCCTTCAGTGACCCGCGCCATGAGGGTGTTCATTCCCTGGATGAACGCGAGGTGTTTAAAGCACCGTGCCACCTTGATGAGGTTTTCTTCCTCCGTGACGGGTTGATGGTTCTTGGAACTTCCGTGAGACATGACTCTATTAGAAAAATCTTGTTAGGACTCTGGTAAGAACGTCTGTAGCTGTGGGCAGCGTGCCCCTTCTTCTAGAACCAATTTGTTGATAATTGATTGATCAACGTAACGTGTGCTGATCTGGATTGGGTGGGTCGAAGCCACGTAGAAAATAATAGAAAATATAGATTAATAAGATAGCTAGATTTAATTGATTTTATTATTCTGAGATAGACCCAAGCTAAACTTTTAAGTTGGTCTATATTAATTGCTTGTTTTATTAAAAGTCTTCTTTCGTTTTTCTCTCTCTCCCTTTCTATCTATTTTCTGAAAAATTTCAAAAGTCTTTTCTTTTTGTACATTCTCTCTCTATATATAAAATCTCGGCCAATCAGCAGGCGACAACTAGAGTATGTTTGGGAATGAGTCCAAACACATGTCAGAGGGAGAGTGCGCCTTAAACACGTGGTGGCCTCTAGAGAGTGCTATGGGAAGAGGGATGATAGAATGCATTAACTATCCTGTGTGCCTGTTCCGCATGTCCTGTGTACCTGTCCTGTATGCTTCTGGCGATGCTTATCAGTTGTGATCGATACTGGGGTCGGCCCTCGGATCTCCTGCTACTCTGATCGGTCATATCATGATGGTGTTTTGGAGGGTATTTATCCTAGATATGCTCGGTCCTTTCGTCCTTTCTCCGGAATGGTCATCGGGTCGGCCCTGACGGTTCTGTCCGGTCCGGTCTTTAACAGGACCTGAGAGTAAATTTGATGTGTACTCGGTCGGTCCTCTCTGCTATTCTGCTCGGACAGTTTACCCGAAAACCGGTTCTTTTATCCTCTGGTCCCCTTAACCAGGATGGTTGAGCTGGCGGGAGTGCATACGTGGATGCCAAGACGGATGAACTATCAACAATAACAATAAAACAATAGAGTCCAGATTCTCCGATCCTTTTACCCTTGCAGTTTACATCAAACAATATTCCTCTCCGTTATTTATTCATTCAATTCACAGATAGGGTTTTCCTCCAAAACCTACACCTTTGTTCATCATTTTCTCCTCGCCGACTTGAATTTTCTTTTTTTTTCCTCTCTTTCATACCAAAAAAGAAATTGGATGAAAAGAAAACAATGGGGTTAATCGGAGAAATTTAGGCCTGTAGGAAAAAACATGTTATGAGATCATTGTCGAAGATGGATTGCTTTTACTCTCGAGTATGTTCTTCCTAACTCCACGATTCGTTCTCAATCGCCATTGAAGCATTCTCCGAACACCCTGTTATTTAGCCCTGTTCTTCTGTTTTTTATTTTTTCCAGACTAATTCATCCCGTTGATTAATCATTAGCCTTCACCATGGATCTCGAAGAATCTCTGATAAAAAAATCTAGGTTTCAACGAATCCAACGTCGCAGAAAAGTCGTCGTGCGGTCACTGCATCCGATTCAAAAAAAATCTGGGGCCGAGGAGCTTTCAAAGATGTGTATAAAGAGTTCAATTGGTCTGAAAATATGGAGATCGCGTGGAATCAGATCTATTTTGACTAGTGGAGGAAGCAGAGCATTTACTCAGGAGGGTCCGGAGCTATAAAAATTACAGAGGTCGGACAACTATATATATAGTTTCCCATATTTATAAGGGAATTTACATCCGCCGGGGGGTCCGTGGACCCCCTTGGACCCCCTCCCTCCGCCCCTAGTTTCGAAGACATCGAAAAAAACCCTAACAAACTCCCTAAAATCAAGAGACACTGTGTTCCGAGACAGTTTTGTTATAATCCTTGAACCACAAAACATCACAAAGCGCCATACCTCCTGGCTCGATTACGACAACAGAACTGTGAACATGATAACCTTGAATGAAACGTAACTATTGGCCACTAAGTTACAGAATACAGCTTGGAAAGTTTTAAGCAACAAGCTGTACGATTATCAAGTTAGAGTGCGTAGCGGAAGTCTTGTAAAAGTAAGTTGCTTTAAATACACCAACTAGTTATGAAGTGTATACGTAAAATAATCACAGTTATTAAAACAATAAATGCATAAAGTAAATAACACAAGATTTAAAGTGGTTCGAGGTAAACCCCCCTTCGTCCACTGGTCCTCCACACAGGAGTAAAAAGTTTATTATAAATACTGCGTACACAACTACGTATTTATAATCAAACCTATCAATGTATCGTTCACACAGATTGATACAAAGATCGTAGCTTTCAACCGTTCACACGGATTGGTTAAGGCTAACACTTGACTGGCTTCTTCACACACAGTTCCGAAGCTTTGTCTCCACAATGCAGATCCGTCACACACAGTTCAGAAAAAGCAAGGCTTTCTCAGTCCACACAGGGCTGGTGGTTTTCTTCAATGTAAGAACATTATTTTAACAATAGCTTGACTTTCTTGAGCTTGAGCTGATGATGTGTTGTTCAAGAGAGAGTACTTGTATATTTCTTCTCTTAGGATAGACTGAATACCTAAAGAAATATTACTGCTCTTGATATACTGTTCGTTAGAAGATCTTGTGGAATCTCAGTATATCTCAGTTTGAATACATGTGAAAGCTCGAGTATAGTTCTTCATTCATAAATGTTCAAGTATTCTCTTGGTATATATTCGTATACTGATCTTCAATCTTCAGGATATATATATAGCCTCTAAATAGATCCATTTGAGAATATAACCGTTGAGCAAAAGTCCGTTCCAACGGGATGATTTATTTGAATAAAGCACGATCCGATTTTTGCTCCTTGTTAGAAGATCTCTGTCGGCTTAGTATTTAAATACTTTATCCTTTCAGTATTTAAATACTTCTTTTCAAACGGGACTTGACTTTAGCAAATAAGGCAGATTCCTTTCCAATAGTTTTAAGTCCTGTTTGGATAAGTATTGAAGATCTCAATACTTACAGCCTGGATGCTGTATCCAACATATTGCTGTAGGCTATGTGCTGTAGGCTATCATAGACTGATACTGTATGGAAGGATGTTGTATGATCATTTCGGAACAGCTTTCATACTTAGCGTCATATAGACAGATGAGTCTCTTTGCTGTATGATGGATCTTTATACTTTTGCTGTATGTTGGTATTATGAGAAGACTTCGACACAGGATTGATTATTTCAACAACTTCGATCGTCTTCCGAGACAGCAGCTTTGTTGTATGTTGGCACTTTATCAAAACTTCGATACAGGATTGTTTTATCCCAATAATTTTCCCCTTTTTGATAATTTGCGAAGTCTCCTTAAATCCTTTTGATGTTTTCCAAACATTCTTGATGATGCCAAAACCTTGAAACCTTTTGAAACATCTTACAGGAGAGCAGTCTTTTTTGTCATCTGTCGAATGTTCTGATTTTCAGCAAATAGTCTAATTCGCAGGCGAGTTCAACTTTGAAAGAAAAAAGTATTACATCTTAGACTTATGATTGGCGCGTAGGCACAATCTTACAGCGTAATCTAGATACATACAACTTAATATATGAAGTGTTCGCAGACAAGTTCTTACAACTTTATATATTTAACAAGTTTTCATACTTGTTTGATTTCAGCAAATGAATTGAATTTTGTAATCATACAGGAACACAGTAGATTACGAGTTGTAATCTTTCAAGACAGAAAAATATTTTATTGATATTTGAGCAAGGATTACAAGATTTTGCTGTTTCAAAAATAAAATTACACGAAGAAATATTTAAGCTAACTCCTGTAGTCAGAGTGCTTCCAAGGCCTTTTTTGGTCATTCTTGGTTCCCCTCCACCAATTTTGTAATGCATCCCTGTTTCGATTTAAGTAGATAGCTTGAGCTTCATAAGATTTATCGAACACAAGGATCCAATCTTCCGGGTGGATAACTAGATCTCCCTGCCTATGCTTGGATTTCATCTTTTGCTGTAGGGGGAGCGTTCCTTCGTCCAACCTCTTTTTGAACTCCTCGACGGATTCCTGCAGCATCCTGCAGCTGTTGAATATGGAGGATTCCCTGATAAGAACTACAAAGTATCTTAACAGCTCATTCTTCCTCCAATTCTTTATCTAGTCGGCTTTTGGCTGTCAATTGGCCAGGAGCTTTATTATTTACGGCTTCTGCACGAGGTTTTTCCACGGAAATTTAGGGTCGTGAAATTTCAGACGATCTCCCTGTATTCTAACATTATGAGTAGAAGATGATAATCGAGAAATTTCAGCAGTAATGTTGTCTCCAAATGCAGCTTCCATCTCATTTTCTTGCTCGAGCCTTATTCTCCTTGCAGCTTCTTTAGCCTCTTCCCCCTTTTTGGCATCATCAAGGTAAGAGACCTTCTCATCAAGAAGTTCGAGAATCTTCAAGGCATCATCCTATTTGGTCTCAAAACTTGACATTTTATCAACTAGGGAGTTGAGCACCTGCGACATATCTTGAATCTTTTTGTTATGTGCTCGAAGCTGGGAAACGGATTCCATAAGAGCGGATGCTGTCTTGGCCTCATAAATATGAAGCTTTTCATGTTCTTCCTTCAGGATCTGGTCCTGACACTACCAATATCGGGGGTTTAGCCGATGACTTAAAGCCGTCGGCTAAAGATAAATATCGTCGGCTAAAAAACCGTCGGCCGATATTCGTCGGCCAAGGTTTAGCCGATGACTTTTTTGGTAGTCGTCGGCTAAACATGTCGTCGGCTAAACTTTGAGGTTTAGCCGACGACTTTACAAATGTCGTCGGCTAAAGTTTTTTCAAAAAAAATGTAGTATACTTTAGCCGACGACATTTAACAAAGTCGTCGGCTAAAACATTATTTTTTAAAAAAAATAATATACTTTAGCCGACGACTGTTGTAAAGGTCATCGGCTAAAACCTAATATAAAAAAAATTCAGATTTTGGGAACAATTTATAGTCAACACAATACACCAATTAATAAATTAGCGAAAAAATACATAACAATTCAAATACATAACACATATACAATACACCAATTCAACACAAATACATAATACATATACACTACACCAATTCAACAGCAACAAAAATAAACCAATTCAACAGAATACACCAATTAATATCACAACATACCAACAATATATCCAATTCAACACAATACACCAATTAATAAATTAGAGGCAAAAATACACCAACAAAATCGGACTAAAATCGGGCAAAAAAATAATATCTACCTGCTGGGCGGCGGACAGCGGCGGACGGCAGACTGATGAAATTATGAGGAGAACTGAGGACGATATATAATTTTAAATTGGAGGTTTAGCCGACGACTTGATCTAGGTCGTCGACTAAAGTATTTTAAAAAAAATAATATACTTTAGCCGACGACTTGATCTAGGTCGTTGGCTAAAGTATTTTTTAAAAAAAAAACATTATACTTTAGCCGACAACTTGATCTAGGTCGTTGGCTGAAGTCTATTATTTTTTTTCGAAATGGGTTTAGCCGACGACCTAGATCAAGTCGTCGGCTAAAGTATATTATTTTTTTTTTTGAAAAAGTATTTAGCCGACGACTTGATCTAGGTCGTCGGCTAAACCGTTGCAAAAGTCGTCGGCTAAAGTTTAACACTTTAGCCGACGACTATGTTACATTTTAGCCGATGACCCAGATCAAGTCGTCGGCTAAAGTTTAAAGTTTAGGCGACGACACTTTAAAGTCGTCGGCCGTTTTTTTATGGGTCGTTGGCTAAAGTGTGAATTTTGGTAGTGAATTAAGGGCCGGTCATTTCTTGTAACCAATCAATTTCCTTTTCAACAGCATGCAGGCATTAACGACGTCCTATACGAAGACAGTTTGTCCGCCAAGAGCATGCAGTTGCTCGTTCTTCTCGATGGTTCGGGGAGAGTCGGGCTGGGCAAAATCTTCAGCCGTTCAACTGTCTCAAAGCCACATGAGGACATAACTCGAGTCGGATACCCTCAGGTGAAAAACCGTCGTTGGATTCCAATACAGGTGAAGGTGCGGGAGCATCAGATGTGGGCGCGGCAACATGAGGGACTGATTCCTCCTGTTCCGGAATTGGTTCTATAGACATTGATACAGGAGGGACTGATTCCTTCTGCTGTCTCTCAGCTTCCGCCTGTTCCGGAAGAGGGACTGAATCCTCTTGCGGGATGGCGCGGGCTTCATCTTTGGACTGGGTGGTGACAGGCTCGGATGCCTGTTGAGAGACTGATTATTCCTTCATGACATGAGGGACTGATTCCTCGCTGTCGTGAATATTTTCTCGCTGTTGGGAAGGGGACTGGTGGTGACTTGATGTCCCTTCACCTTGTTGATGTTGTGTCCAGGAGAGTTCCTGTTTGCTTGCGTCTTCACGAATCATCCTCAGACCAGCCTGTAAGGCATCATCGTTGTCGTCTGAGTCATGGTCAGACGTTGGACTGATTGGAAGTGTTTCCACAGACTAAGATTTTCCCTTCTTTCGAGCATCGACTTTGTCCAAGAGATGGATCGATATCAACTCCTTACAGCAAAGGCTGTCCCATTGGATCAGGATTTCAACACTTTGAGAGTCCATTACCTCCAAAACAAACCTTTCTTCTTCGCTCCATTCACTCCAATTGTACAAGGTGTTGTACGGAGCAAGCATGTAAGCTTCCCATTGGATAAAACGTTCGTATGCATGCTCGATTTGCATAGAAAGTAAAGTTTTGTTAATGATGGTGTCCGGGGAGGGGCTGCGTATAGTGCATGGGTCCGCTGTATGCAAGGGTTCCACTACAGGTGTGGGTTTCTGTATTGAAGAGGGATCCCGTACAGGGGATGTGGCTATTGGATCCAAAGGGGCAGCCGACTCGCCGGAGTCTGTCAAGTTGGCAGATTGTTGTATATCCGTCGTTGCCACCAATGCCTCGGGATCTACTATTTGCACAGTAGCAGCTATCTCTTCCACAGGGGTTGCGCCCTGGGGGTTTGATATGGTGGGTGGGGCCGTTAAAGGAGCATCCTCGGAGATTTCTATAATCTCTGTAGTTTTAACTTTTGTGAGCCTCCTTAGCTTCCTTTTCGGCTTCTCACCAGCAACGGGAGTTTTGCTGTGAGATCTCTTTCTTTTATTAGAAGTCTCCTCGCTCCCGGACTTCAGAGTCATGTCCCTTGGGTCAGCAAAAAGGGGCATGGTCTGGACAAATGGCCTGATAGCAATCAGATGTTGCTTGTTGAAGACAGAGGGCCTGGAGCTTCCGATATATTTGCGTGAAATTATTTTCTTCATTTCCTCGGCCTGCAGAACACCGTATTTTGTCAGAACATTGTTAAGAAACAGTCCAAAGGACTTTTTCTGAGAGACGGGTTTTGAAACTTCTTCTTGCAGCCTATTGAGAACGGTCTGGCACCAATTGACCTTCTCACAGGACATGATGGCGACCATCATCCAAAATCTTAGGTTGGTGCACATCTCAAAAGCACCTGTTCGGTTTTAAATCACACGACAACAAAAATCGTGTAAGTAAACAAATGGCAGACAAAAACATTTCTTATGACAAGAAACATGGACATCCTCGTTCGATGCCGAACCAGTGAACAATTGCCAATATTTGGTGAGGATTTCTTGGGACCCAAAGGTCTCAAGTTCCTCCATGGATAGGCCATCAGCAGGGAGCCAATAGAGGTTTTGAATCAGCGCTTGGTCCACGCGGATCTCCACTCCGCGGACGATAGCAATGATGTCGGCGACATTTCCTCCCTGTGCAAGAGAAAAGAAACGGACAGCAGCGTTAAAGTAAAATTCCTCAACCATTTGAGCATCGTAGCTCTCAGGGATGTGGCTTCCAAGGCGATAGAGTCCTTGTTGGCGAATCCTCGAAACAATGATCTCCATTGATTCGACATCGTCTCCTTCAGCATGAACTCACTCGACAACCACGGATATTGCGAAGATTCTTCCGTCGATGATGTTGGCGGTCTTTTTGATAGATGGAGAGGAAGTCTGTGATGATGCCATCATTGTTTCTTGAAGAAAAGAAGTAAGATTCAAAAAAAGTTGCAGTAAAGTTTGCAGTAAACTGTAGGCTTTTTGCACGAAGACTCGTTGAATTGCAGAAAGCATAAAGAGTCAAAAGAGGCATAAACAGTCCTTTTATAGTTGGGCGGTGGGAAGATTTAAGGTTTTCAAAATACTGAACGGTCAGATTTAAGGGATGGGAACTGTCGTTTTAAATGAACGATTAGGATGGACTGAGTGTAACAGGTATATCTTGTCCATCCAATTTTGAATTGATACCGGTTCCCACATCTTTCGTTTTATCTTCCCTTATTTCACGAAATGGCGGTGAGAAATTATAAAATAATTTGAAAAATCACGGCTTTTGAAATACTATTGTTCAGATGTCGTGTAAAGCATTTAATGCAAAAGACGTTTGGATTTAAAGACAAGGCACGTGGACTCAAAGTGGTTTTGAAATAAATAGAATATAAGAATTAAATAGAATATAGAATTGAAAATTAATTGAATTTCATAGTATGTGCTGTATCCGCGAAAATACAGCATTCCCCCTTAAAAGGTACATACGAGATTCAATTTCGTACAACAATTTTTGGATTACTGTTGTATTCATGGGTCATATTGTATTCCCCCTTAATTATTGCACATATCAGTTGTAGGATAGTTCATGTCGCTTTGTTCCTACAGTGCTGTATGGAATGTCTGAGTGGACATATAATTATCGGTGGATACTGTATTCGTGGGTCTTACAGCATTCCCCCTCAATTGTTGAGTGAAAGCATTAAAAACTTAAAGGGAGTCAGGCTGTAGCAAACCCAATTCTTCTCGAAGCATACAAAATCTTACTGTGCTGAGAGGTTTGGTAAAGATTTCGGCTAACTGGATATCTGTATGAACTTTATGTAATATCCGAAATTTCTACTACTGTTGTTTAATGTTATTTTATCCGAGTTATGTTGTACAGCGTGGAATCTGTACAGTATGGATAAAATAAATGAAGGACTGAGGCATGTGTATTGGTATAATTGTCGTACTTGGTCGACAATTGCAGTTGAGGATATTGTGTATTGTATGAGAATATTATTGGAAGTAGTATACATATTCAGTATGCCGTATGTTCGTATTCTATATGTTGGGATGTTGGACAAGGATAGCTGAAAATGGCTAAGTACAGAATCCTTAACGTACGTTAAGTTTAAAAGATAACGTACGCTAAAATGTTTAGTGTAAAATCAGACAGGATCAGGCTATGGCCGACAGGTGGGTCCCGTGGTCGGCAGCTTTCGGCACAGAACATGCATGGGCGAGTCAACTCTTGGTTAACGTACTCTACGAGTAGTGCATTATGTACGTTAAGTGAAGATTTACTGTAGCAAGTCAACGTACGTATTACGTACGCTATGAAGGAGATATTACTTACGTAAGTGAACGAAATAAGTCAGTGAGTTCTGGAATTATGTTACGTATGCTATGTTGGACGCGTAGCGTACGCTAGTGAGCATTACGTACGTTAATGTTGAGTGATAACGTACGTAATGAGTGATGCAGTTTATAAAATAAGGTTCGTTCTTTCATTTCTTCACGAGAGGAAAACCATTTCTTCCTCCAAACTTCATCCCTATGAGTGTGTTAGTGAGAATAAACCTCTTCCAACTTGCTTATGAGCTTGAAAGCATGGATTAGAGGCTTGGATATGAAGATATCAATGATTCTTGAAGAGTTTGATTATGTTATTTATGTTCTTGAGGTATGTTGATGAACTCTACACCTGGAATTTGGATTTTGATGTTATTGTTGATGAATAATTCATATGAAGATGATTATGGTATCGTTGTTAAGAGTCTTGAGGTTATGTGAATTGTATATTGGAAAGATACATTGATAAATGTCTTACTATGAAATTTATAATTATAAACAAGGAGGAATCGTGTTAATTCATATTAATTCGGAATAAGAATATGTTATGTAATCCTTGTTATCGAGATGAGTTGATCGTGATATGATTATCGGATTATGGAAACGTATCGTGGTTATGGGTTCAAGATTGATTAATTCGGGTTGTTCGGATTTATGTTTAATCGGGATATTGTGGAACCGTTGGGTTTAATTATCGGTTGTATTGATTGTTAAGTATGATCATCGAGTTATGGTTTGTATTGTAGATATGAGTTCGTATTTGTTGAGTTGGATGATTTTGGTTTTGTGTATGATCGAGGAATTGTTGAGCCGTTGAGTTTGATTGATTGGTTATATCGGGAATTGATTATTATCGAATATGTGTTAATTGATTACTTCATTAGGTTGAGATTATTGATCGGTGATTAGAACCTTGCTTTGCGGTGTGTTCGAGAATGTTCGTGAATTGCATTGATTGGGGCCGAGAAGCTTGTAGACGACGACAAAGAATTGGTAACGGCTTCATCATCATCGTTTCGGTATCGAGGCAAGTTATTACTTGCACAGTTTATAATATTTAATGAATGGTTTCAGTTCCTTTCGTTTATAGTTCGTATAGAATGATTATAATTGTAAACTCTGGAGATTTGGATTTGATGTGGTTTTCCGATTTTTGGGAGTTAAATCATAATGTATATGATTTACTTTTATTATCGGTATACTTGAATATCGAGGATACATTTTGATAAAGACGAAAATATGAATCATTCGCAGTCCGTGTTATTTTGGATCGTCGAGTATTGAGGATAATGGTTGGTGATGGTTTAGACATTGAGATCTCTCTCGAAGGACTCGGGCAAGTACTCTAATCGTTTTTATCATTTGTGTCGATGATGTTGTGATACATTCGTGTATTGTTGTTGTCATGCATTTGTGCATTGTTGTTGTCGTGCATTGTGTACTGTTGTTTTGTGTAGTTGTGCATTGTTGTCATATGTCCACCATGCGTTGGTCCGACGGGATCAACATGGGATATCTATAGTTGTGTGCGCTGGATCGTTGGATAGGTATTTCCACCATGCGTTGGTCCGACGGCATCATCATGGGAATCTATAGTTGTGTGCGCTGAATCGTTGGATTACCATGTGTTGTTGTTGTTGTGCATATGTATATTATGGGTTTGCCATAAGTATACATTGTTGTTATTGATGTGAGCATATTGACGTTGTCATATGAGTATGCATTTGTAGGTCTTGTGTTAGGACCGTATCCATATGTTGTGTTGATCTGATCTTGGATTAGACTGACGTGATTTCGTTGTGGCATTTCATATCTTGAGGTATGTTCCATATTTCCTTTGGTATTTGCCTTCGATGGGCAATCGATTATCGTGTTGAGATGTGATGATGTTACCCGATGGATTGGGTTGGACAGAGTTAGTAGATTTCATAACAGTGAGTTACGATGATGTTTGAGAACCTTTGGTATTGTTGAGATACAATACAGGTATTTCGGTATGAGCTTATTGTGTTGTTGAAAGGATACGAGATGTGAACTTTGGTAATTATTATCACGAGTTGGTAAAGTTATGGCGGTAAGATTACATTGCTCGTATTCTTACTTAGTATTTTCATTGATATGTAATTATTGATGTGATGTAATGGTTATCATTGTTGGATATTATGGCTAACCCCATCGTGGGCTTTCTTTTTAGGTTCTTGGATTATCAAGCTTGTAGCGGTCGTGGAGAGATGAGCTTCCCGGAGGATACTGGCTAGGGTATGTATTTGTGTATTGAGTTTCCTGATCAGTTCTTGTATTCCGCTGCTAGAGTATTTTAATTGTTTGTCTTTTTCCGCTGCATGAGTATTTTTAAATGGCCTTTTGGTATCTGGTAACTTAGGTTACTTTGGAAATCGTTTTCTAAACTATTTTGTCAGTACGTGTAAGCAATAGCTTAACGTATGTTTTTAAACTGTTGAGTTTTGGCATTTCGGGCCTTGTGGTTTCAAATGAGATTTTACGACGGTTTTGATAAACGTGTTTTATAAAGTCTTCGAATGTTTTAAATAGATAATACCGTCGTTAGCCTCTTGGGCGTTTGTAAATGGTTGCGAAAATTTCCTTCAGCCTTGTGGGTTCTATCTTGGGGCCCATGGTGCTGTAATATTCCTGGATGGATCTGGGGGTGTTACACTTTCTCGATCCATACATCTTTGTTCTCAACGTGATTCCTAATAAAGTGATGCTTCATATTGATGTGCTTTGTGCGCGAGTGCAATACAGGGTTGTGCGTTGTTGCAATGGCACTCATGCTATCGTACATAATCGGTGTTTCCTTGGCTTCAATTCCATATTATAACAGCTGTTTTTGCATCCATAGGATCTGCATACAGCAACTACCAGCAGCATATTATTCTAATTCAGCCGTGGAAAGCGAGTTTTCCAATTGCTTCTTACTGAACCAAGATACAAGTCTAGGTCCAAGAAAGTGACAAGTACCACTTGTACTCTTCCTATCTAGCTTTCAGCCTCCGAGATCCAAGTCGCTGTAGCCAACTAAATCGAATCCGCCTTCTTTAGGATACCACAGTCCTACATCGACTGTTCCTCTGACGTATTTCAGGATTCGTGTGGCTGTTGTGAAGTGTGATTCTTTAGGTGCTACTTGATATCACGCACACACTCCTATAGCAAACTGGATATCGGGCCTGCTAGTCGTTAGGTACAGGAGTGAGCCAATAAACTTCCTGTAGAGTGATTGATCAGCCGGATTTCCAGCTTCGTCAACACTAATTTGCATAGAAGTGCTCATGGGGGTTGACGATGATTTGGAAGTGTTCATTCCAAACTTGTTGAGAAGCTCCTTGCTGTACTTTTCTTGGTTGATGAATATCCCTGTAGGCAACTGCTTTACCTGTAATCCTAGGAAATAACTAAGTTCTCCCATCATACTCATTTCAAATTTACTTTGCATGAGATGAGAGAACCTTTGACATAAAGCAAGGTTAGTTGAACCAAATATAATATCATCTATATATATTTGAACCATCAAGAGGTCATCACCTTCCTGTATTTTAAATAATTTCTTGTCCACAACACCTTTCTCGAATCCATTATCGGTTAGATACAGGGACAGGGTCTCATACCACGCTCTAGGTGCTTGCTTAAGTCCATACAGCGCTTTCCTTAGCCTGTATACGAGGTCTCCGCCTTCTGTATTGACAAACCCTGGTGTTTGTTCAACATAGACTTCTTCGGAAATATCTCCATTCAGGAATGCACTCTTGACATCCATTTGGTATACACTAAAGCTCTTATAGGCGGTAAAGGCTAAAAATATCCTGATGGCTTCTAGTCTGGCTACAGGGGCAAATGTTTCATCGTAGTCTATGCCTTCTTCCTGTCTGTAGCCTTGTGCGACTATACGGGATTTGTTTCTGATAATGAGTCCATTTCCGTCCTTCTTGTTTCCAAATACCCATTTTGTTCCAATTACGGATTGATGCGTAGGTCTGGGTACTAGATACCATACATTATTCCTTTTGAATCCATTAAGCTCTTCTTCCATAAATGTAATCCAATGAGAATTGTCTAGAGCTTCTTTGGTAGAAATAGGTTCAGATTGAGCTAAGAATACAGCAATACTGCACATATTAAGTCGTCTAAGTTCAGATTGAGATTTCCATACAGGAAATGGAGATTTCTCATATTCAGGTTCTTCTTGCGCACATAGTGTAATATCCGGAATTTTTACTACTGTAGTTTAATATTATTTTATTTGAGTTATGTTGTACAACGTGGAATCTGTACAATATGGATAAAATAAACGAAGTACTGAGATGTCAATATTGGTATAATTATCGTATTTGGTCGACAATTGCATTTGAGGATATTGTGTATCATATGGGAATATTATTGGAAGGAGTATATGTATTCAGTATGTTGTATGTTCGTATTCTGTATGTTGAGACGTTGGACAAGAATAGCTGAAAATGGCTAAGTATAGCTTGATTAGCAAAATACCTGTATTATACATGATCGTTCCTAACAACATTTGAAGCTTGGGAGTGATTGAGAATGGATTCAACCTTGGAAATCAATCCATTCCTTCAAAGAGGTAATTACTCTTCAATTTGGGATTTTGTTTTGGATTGTATATGATGTCCTTGAGTTGATAATCGTCATGTATATGAGTTAACAAGTATGAACATGAGATTTGTTACCGAGTTATGTTGATGTTATTGTTGATATGCGGGTATTGATATGATTCTTGTGGTTTGAATTGTGTTATTCGTCTACCTGAGATAAGTTGATTAATCCTCCTCCTCAATTGTGTATGTTGATGTTATTGTTGATGATTACCCTCTATAATGATAGATTATGGAAGTGTTGTTACGATTCTTTTTTTTTTTAAAAAAAAATATAATATAACAAACAAGGTTAGGGAGGCCTATTCCCTTACAAAGCCAATTTTAACGAACAATAAAGTAGAAAACTACTGTTATTCAGGGGGTCAAGTCCCCAACACGATCAATACTAACAAAAGAAAAATTAGGAAATCCAAAGAAATCTCAATTACAACACAGAAACCCATTAGTTCGGGTTTTTCTTCTCCTTGACTTTTTTCTTTTTATTTTTGCTCACGACTTTAATGTAACCCTCAACATCTTCGGATGTGACAATGATTTCATTTTGTGGACCTATTGCTCGAACATTTGCCTCGAAATCTTCTTCCATGTTTATAATTTCTTTTTCTGGTTCCCATGCTCGATCATTTGCCTCGAAACATTCTTCCATGTTGTTGGCGGGTAAGATTTCATATGATTGAAAGATATCATCTCTAATATTTTGAACCATCGACCGCTCGAGCATTAGACGATGCCGATTCGATCGAAAAACTGAGTCTTCATCGAACTCTGGGGGTAACCTCAAGGCTGGACTGGCTGGGTGGCCTGAACAGATCGGTTGCTATATGACCGAGTCAGGAACCTCCATAAGTTCCCTGGACTCGGAGAAATCAGTGGCCTGGTCTGGACCTTGACGCTCGGCAGCCATTGTTGAAGATGGCCTGGTGTCGGCCGGGACAGATGGCTGGTCGGGACGAGTTTCAGAGTTAACCTCTGAGACAGATGCTTTGTTGAAGAATTTGCAGCTCTTCATGTTGTGTCCGAGATGCTTGCAAAAGGAGCAGTAGCTAGGAATATTTTCATATTCCACTTGTTGCATCTTAATTTTTCCACCGAGCCTAATTTCAATTTCTGGCAAACGGGGTTTAGTTACATCAATTTCAATACATACACGCGGGGAAGATGCACGAGTTAATTCGGCAGTGTCACTATCAATTCGAAGTGGTTTCCCTAACACGGAAGCAATTTGAAAAAGACTTCGTTGATCGAATAAGTGGACAGGGAGGTACGGAAATAACACCCAAACCGGAGCAAATGGACTAAAGGATCAAAATCAGGTGTCCACTTGAGGACACGCATCGGAAATCCAGCCATAAACCAAACTTGGCGGCTCCAAAGTCGAGTATAGTCTTCTTCACATGAAAGCCAGAACAAAACATGTTTGTGTTCGAGAAGGGAGACCGAGAAAAAGCCTTTGAGATTAAGGTTTCCCATTATGGATTTAAGAGTTTTCATCGTCGGAAAACCATGCGAGAATTTTCCCACCAAAGCAAACTGAAAGGGGGCTGCTAGCTCTTCGATTTCTTTTTCCGAAAATGAAACGACTTTACGCCCTTCAATTGCTATGATCTGACCAAAAGTATTAGTGCCCCCACCATCATGAAAGCTCTTGTTCATGGAGGGTTTTGAAGCAGCACAATGCATACTCTGGTCAATTGTTGAACCTTTAGAATTGGGAGTCTCATCTGATTCCTTCGCTTTTCACAACAAGCAAAGATAGCCGAAGTTCTGGACGTGTTTTAGGAGGTTCCGAACAGCGCTGGTCAGCAAACATCCCGCTGGAACCAGGCTTCACAGTAGGAACTTCTCGGCTGGGACTTTCCTCAGACACCTTTAGTGCAGCTTGGGACTGATTTTGTGAAGAAGCGGGCTGAAAAGAACTAGTGCCAGGAACCGAAATAAGAAGTGGCGGAGGGTCCTCGTCCCTACAAATGGATGGTCCACCCTCAACCAATTTATGATTTCCAACATCTCCGACAATCAATTTCTGAGGGACATCCATATTAGACTCATCCTCTAAGATGAATTGCTGATTAATTTCATCTGTTTCTGATTACTGGCGGTGGCGGACGCAAAGCGGCGGATCCGACAGCTAGCAGTGGCGCAACGTCGGCACACGGCAGGTAGAGAGAAAGAGCAGCGGCGGGAGCGAGTCGCCCAATCCTTAGGCTTCTTTTCTCTCCCCCTTTGTGTCTTGATGTTTCATGATGTTGATATTGAGGAAGATGATATATGGATATATGACTTGGATTATGAGTTGGATGATTGTTTATATGTTAAAGGATATCGGATTTCGTTGTTTTCATAGCTATGAACATGGTTTCGAATCACTTAGTGTTCTTGATAATCGCCATATGTTGATCGGTATCTGAAATGCATGCAACTGCATGTCATTAGCGCACGCTATTGTTGCTGGCTAGCGCACGCTAACGTAAGCGACTTAGCGCACGCTACGTTAAGTGATTAACGTGCGCTAAGTCAACAGAAGGTGTAGTATATCCTGTTTCATGATCGTTTAAGTTGGATTGATCAGACTAGTGGTTAATCGAGATATCGTAGAACCGTTGGGTTTGTTGATTGGTTATATTGGTTGTTGATTATTATCGAATGTGTGTTAATCGATTATTGTAATAGGTTGAGATTATTGATCGGTGATTAGAACCTTGCTTTGCGGTCGTGTTCGAGAACGCTGGTGAATCACTTTGGCCGGGGGCCGAGGAGCTCGTAGACGAAGGCAATGAGATTGGTAGCGGCTTCATCATCGTCGTATCGGTATCGAGGCAAGTTATTACTTTCTCAGTTATAATGTTTAATGACTGGTTTCAGTTTCATTTCGTTTATAATACATATAGCGATGATCATTATTGTAAACCATGGAGATTTGGATTTTATGTTCTTTTCCGATTCTGGGAGTTAAATCATAATGTATATGATTTACTTTGGTTATTGGCATAATTGGGTATTGAGGATACATTGTGGTAAAGACGAAGATATGAGTTATCTATAGTGTGTGGTATGTTGGGATAGCCGAGTGTTAAAGATAATCATTGGTGATGATTTGACATTGAGATTGCTCCTGAAGGACTCGGTACAAGTATCTTAATTTGTTTTCGGTTTAGTGATGATGATGTTGATCGTGCAGGTTGTCATTCATGTTGCTGAACATGAGGTCGTCCCAGTTGTTTCATCATAGTGTCGTTCATGTTATTGATTCATATGTTGTTCATGTTGATGAACATATTGATTTGCATATGTGTATGCATAATTGTATTGTTTATGTTGTGTTGATCCGACGGGATCATCATGGGGATCTATGCTGGGGGCGCTGGATCGTTGGACATGTTTTCCACCATGCGTTGGTCCGACGGGATCATCATGGGGATTTATGCTGAGGGCGCTGGATCATTGGATTACCCAGTGTTGTGTTGATGGAATCTTGTCGATTCGCATCATTGATTTTATCATATCTTGTTTTGTGTATATGTATATTGTTGGTTATCGATCTCGTGTTGATCTAGTAGGATCATCTTGGGATCTATGCTGAGGGCGCTGGACCATGGGATTTCCATTGAGTATACACTGTTGTTATTGTTTTGAGCATATTGATGTTGTCATATGAGTATGCATTTGTAGGTCTTGTGTTATGGCCGTGTTCGTATGTTGCATTGATCTGATCTCGGATTAGACTAACATGATTGTCGTGGTATTGTGCATCTTGAGGTTCCGTATTCCTTTGGTAATTGTCTTTGATGGACAATCGGTTTTCGTGTTGAGGTTTGATAATGATACTCGATGGATTGGGTTTGACAGAGTTAATGAATTTTGTAACAGTGAGTTATGATAATGTTTTGAGAACCTTGGGCATTCCTGAGATGTAGTACAGATATTTCGGTATTAGTTTATTGTATTGTTGAGGATACGAATCGTGGATTTTCGTAAAGTTATGGCGGTAAGATTACATTGGTAGTATTCTTACTTACTATCTCATTGGTATGTAATTATTGACGTGATGTGATGGTTACAATTGTTGGATATTATGGCTGACCCCGTCGTGGGCTTTTTTTTTTTAGGTTCTTCGGATATCGAGCTTGTAGCGGTCGTGAAGAGATGAGCTTCCCGGAGGATACTGGCTAGGGCATGTATTTGTGTGTTGAGCTTCCTGATCAGTTGTTGTATTCCGATGCTAGAGTATTTTTTTAATTGGTTGTCTTTTCCGCTCCGTGAGTATTTTTAAATGGCCTTTGGTATCTGGTAACTTAGGTTACTTTGGAAATCGTTTTCTAAACTATTTTGCCGGTACGTGTAAGCGATAGCTTAATGTATGTTTTTTAAACTGTTGAGTTTTTGGTATTTCGAACCTTGTGGCTTCAAATGAGATTGTACGACGGTTTTGATAAACGGATTTTAATAAGTCTTCGAATGTTTTTAAAAGATAGTACCGTCGTTCGCCTCTTGGGCATTTGTAAATATTTGTGAAAATATCTTTTAGCCTTGTGGGTTCCATCTCGAGGCCCACGGGGCTGTAATATTGCCGGTCGAATTTGGGGGTGTTACAGAATATGGTATCGGAGCTTAGGTTGAGAAAACCTAGGCAATCGGGTCGAGTTGGGTCGTGTTTTTGTCGCGTCATTAGAGTTGTAGATTTGACTAATATTAGAGCCATGAGTTTCTGTTGTTCACTCGGGCTTGCGCGTTATGTTATTTACCAGTGCAGTACTGGGGTTGTTGTAAACTTTTCCAAATGGTGTTAACGTGTTCCTTTAGATAGAGTTGTGTTGTGCTCTCGAGTTGAAATGTATTTGCAAAACGTGTGTTTTGAAAATATCTGTGTCGAGTATTTTCTAGAGATGAGACATTTGCCAGTATCACGGGGAATCGTCGGTTTCACGATCTGTAAGTATTTGGATTTTTGGATTGCATTGAGATTTATTGCCATTCTAAGTTGATATGTTTTGAGATTCAGAAAGATATTACGCATTACAGTATAAGGTGACACAATTTGGACAGGATTGATGATTTGAGAAACTATGATTTTGGAATCAATATGTCGGTTAAATTTTGGAAACGAAATTGAGAAGGACTGTGGATTGTTGAGAAGAACATGTAGTCAAGTTAGTTCATTTTGTGATATATGGAATTGTTTTCGAGCATTTAAAAATGATACTTTTCAAAATGAATATTTTACGGATGTTTTACGAAAAATGATTTTTGGGCCTAGACCCAATCGATTTTGAAATAGTTTTGTAACTTAGGAATTGGAGTCCGAAAAGGGTTTTCTACTTTATAAACTTCCTGTAAATATGGAACGAGATATGGGCTGAGACCCTAATGTTTCAAAAGGCTTTTCTATTTTCTAAAACTCCAGAGATTTGTAAAATGCTTCACTAGTCATTTATCTATTTTCCTACTGCTTTTCGGGGTTTTGGTTTACTTATTCAAATAAAACTTATCGGGAAGTCTTTCACTGTGTTGAGTTGTTTCAATATTTTGTCATAGCATGGTTGAGGTGATCTAGGATGGGTTAATGGTTGACGTTGCGAGTCATATGTGGAAAATGAGTTTTTGTCGGAGTCTATACATTAAGATCTTAGAACTCTATCGTGTGGTTTTTCGATGGAATGTCAGTGAAATTGGTGATGAATCGAATTGGTATACAGGAGTATGAATGTAGTCAAACATTTGCATAATTACATTTTGTTTAATCGTGTGGATTCGAAGGAAACTATTATCGAATACTTGGCATTAGCGAGCCAGTTTAATTTTTCGAAAATTGATTTTGTGGTATTACCAAAATTTATGTTTTTAGTTTTGAAATTTTTGAAAGAACTTTTGAAAATTTGTCTTCTTGACGAGACTATGTGATTTCAAACTAGTTTTGAAAAAGTGATTGATGTACATACGCATTTAGTGCATAGTGCATGTCATGGAGAAGTTATTAGTGTGACTCACAAACTGGATAAGACCTCAGTATGGAACGATGATAAGAGATTCGAACTTTAGTATGGTAGTTTGGTTATCCAAGAATGATCGATTAATTTATTGGATAAGAGAAATATGTTGCGTGTTGTAGATCCATGCACAGGATGTAATTTTGAAATTTTGGATTTCGTGAAATCGGGACATATGTGCTATGTGATTCCATTGGTATGGTAGTAGTGTGATTTTTACCATAGTGATTTTTGAAGGATTTCTTTGTAAGTGTATATTTGGGGATGGTGACCCCATGCTGGTTGTTCTGGATATTGAGTGGTCATTCCCGCTCCAGGTATGATTGGATATGTTCGTCGGTTTGTGATTGGTTGTTCGTATGCCGAGGAGTATGTTCACCGGTCGGTTGTGTTTCATTGAGATCCATTGTATATGATGTGTTTAACATTTTGAGAATTTTGCTCTTTCGTATATCGGTCTCTGTGGTTCTGTATTCATCGTGTTGGAGCTTATCGTGTGAAGGTATTCTCGATTATCGTCGATCGTTCGTTTGTTATATAGGTGTTTATCATGTTGATGATATTCTCATTGTGTTTTGACCTCTGGTTGGTCATATTGGAGTTTATCATGTTGACGATATTCTCAACTGCGTGTTGACCTTTGGATTGCTCGTATTAGAGTTTATCATGTCGATGATATTCTCGGTTAAATTATTGGTTGATCATTGCTGGTGATCATCTGAGCATTCAGATTTTGTGTCGATGTTTCGGGACTTGTTGCCATTGCTTTGGGCAGTTGTTTCACAGAAGTATCGTACACTATTGGTTTTTCAGCAGGTTGGGACTTGATTGTATAATCAGGCAGACGATATTTAGCACGGATAGATCATTTCATCCACAGATGATATATTTTGTTGAGATTCATGGAATTGTGATTGTAAGCGTATTGAGGCTTTACGGTGGAGTCACTTGCTAGTATCTCAGGAGATCGTCGACTTTGCGCATTTGTAAGTGTACTGTTTTGGTTATTTGTTAATGATGATGATTGATCGTTGTTGTGATGGTTTCAAAATATTTCGGTTGAACGGTTTGTTTGTTTCCTATGATGGATTGCAAGTTTCGAGGACGAAACTTATTTTAAGTGGTGTAGTATGTAATATCCGGAATTTCTACTACTGTGGTTTAATATTATTTTATCCGAGTTATGTTGTACAGTGTGGATCTGTACAATACACATAAAATAAATGAAGGACTGAGATGTCAGTATTTGTATAATTGTTTTATTTGGTCGACAATTGCATTTGAGGATATTGTGTATCATATGGGAATATTATTTGAAGGAGTATATGTATTCAGTATGCTGTATGTTCGTATTCTATGGCATGGGCATTGCGTACGTAAATCATTGTATGCAATAAAGCAGTAGCCTCTGGACTGCGACACCGCGCGCTAACAAAAGACAGTTAGCGCACGCTAACCATGTAATGTATGTTAAATGAGGATGTTAGCGTACGTTAATAATGTGCAATATATATATATGTGCAGTTGGGCATTATTCGTCCCGTCCATTTCTTTATGTGAACCAATAGAGAGAGTTCTTAGAGATAAGTTGATGTTCCAAACACTTGAGTTGATCGTTCCTAACAACATTTGAAGCTTGGGAGTGATTGAGAATAGATTCAACCTTGGAAATCAATTCATTCCTTCAAAGACGTAATTACTCTTCACTTTGGGATTTTGTTTTGGATTGTATATGATGTCCTTGAGTTGATAATCGTAATGTATATGAGTTAACAAGTATGAACATGAGATTTGTTACCGAGTTATGTTGATGTTATTGTTGATATGCGGGTATTGATATGATTCTTGTGGTTTGAATTGTGTTATTCGTCTACCTGAGATAAGTTGATTAATCCTCCTCCTCAATTGCGTATGTTGATGTTATTGTTGATGATTACCCTCTGTAATGATAGATTATGGAAGTGTTGTTACGGTTCTTGATGTTTCATGATGTCGATATTGAGAATGATGATATATGGATATATTACTTGGATTATGAGTTGGATGATTGTTTATATGTTAAAGGATATCGGATTTCATTGTTTTCATAGCTATGGACATGGTTTCGAATCACTTAGTGTTCTTGATAATCGCCATATGTTGATCGGTATCTGAAATACATGCAACTGCATGTCATTAGCGCACGCTAGTGTTGTTGGCTAGCGCACGCTAACGTAAGCGACTTAGCGCACGCAACGTTAAGTGATTAACGTGCGCTAAGTCAACAGACGGTGTAGTATATCCTGTTTCGGTTATGAATTCATGATCATTTAAGTTGGATTGATCAGATTAGTGCTTAATTGAGATATCGTAGAACCGTTGGGTTTGTTGATTGGTTATATCGGTTGTTGATTATTATCGAATGTGTGTTAATCGATTATTGTAATAGGTCGAGATTATTGATCAGTGATTAGAACCTTGCTTTGCGGTCGTTGTTGCGATATTTCCTACACGCAAGTGCACGTCATCGTTTACAAGTAATAAAGTGATAAGTAGAGTATCGTTCCCACGAGGATTGAGTCTCTAACTACCGACGTTTTCGTATTCCAATTTTATTTGAACAATCGAAGTTGGGTTTTTGGATTAATAACTACAAGAATGAATAAAAGACTAAACAGAAAGCGATAGCTTGAATAAAAGGAATCAAATGATAAATAACTCTAGAGTTCTGAATCCACCTTAATTTATCCGAATTTAGTCTTGATTATCCGTAATAAATAATTTTCCCAATTTATTGAAGGCGGAGATTGCTGATATATTCTACCGCCTCTCCCGAGGTCAATAGATTTATCTAACGGCGACTAACGCACTCTATCCCTAGGTGAATTATCTCGTCGCTAGGCAAAAAGCATGAAATCTCCTAAAGGCCACGTAGTTCCTATGAGTATATTCCTATCTCACAGAATAAAACGGTCCTCACCAATAGTTCCTCACCAAATCTCATCTCCCGATTAGAAGTGAATGATTAAATCATTACAACTATTGGCCAGATAATTGCAAGCATTAAACATAATTGGGAAAACTCAATAAAAAGGTAATAAATTGGATAATCTTAATCAATTCGTCAAAATAAAGATTTCATCAAAACCCTAGATTAGGGCTTTAGCGACATACTAAAAGCGAAAATACGAAGAAATAAATGAAAGCATAAAATTCAAACGCAGATGAAGCTCGGATTCCTCTGTTCTTGCCTCCCGCCTTACGCCCTTGAATTCCTCTGCTTCCTCCTCTTCTCTGTCTCCAAGCTTAAGCTCTCCTAGGTTTAGCTTTAATGATTTTCTCGATTCCAAGGTTCCAAGATCATTAAATTAGGGTCTTAAGCCCTATTTATAGCTCAAGACTTCCATAAATCGCGTCCGTATTAGTTGGTTGAAACGGCAAACGGCCCAAAATCCGCGCAGACGTACCAAACCCGCTAAGTGTGCCGCGGCTCATCGAACTCGTGCCGCGGCACATCGCCAAAATCGAATACCGGGCGTAATTAAATCCTTCGTGCCGCGGCTCACATGGGCCGTGCGCACGCAGTACACTTACTCGCCTTCGGTGTCTTCCTTTGCCGCGGCTCGGCTTCCTTGTGCCGCGGCTCATAGTCCGATTTTGCCGTTACCGCTTTTGCCTCGTTTAAGCTTAGGACTTCAATTTCTGTCAATCATACAAAATTAAGGCATTAAAAGCTCATTTAGATGATTTCACCCTCCAAAATACTACAAAATAATGATAAATAAGCGTATAAAAATACGCCTAACAAATACCCCAAACTTAAGCCTTTGCTTGTCCTCAAGCAAAAAGAATTAAAGTCAATAAAAGAATGTCGTGAATCATCGTGCAACTCATAGTGTTCAACCTAATCAATACTATCCCGCCATCCTCTCTAAATAATACGAGTGTCATAACAAATGAGCCGCACTCGAATAATGATTCCGCAAAGAAGTCAAGTTCACCCCTAATCATTCGTACATGAAGAAAATTTCACTCAAAGATTAACAAAACATGAGTCAAATCGTCCACAATATGAAAGGCCAACACAACCAAACTAGTTCCTCTGTTCCACAGTCTAAAGGCACCAATTTTACGAGTCTTATAACAAATAAACCTCGGACAGTATCCCCTTATATAACTATGCTCAAGAATTTGATTCAAGTCGGCCACTAGGTTAGGATCTTGGGATGTTTCATCGGGATAATCCTAGGGTGGAACTTCCATTCTCATGTATTCGGAAACTGTTTGACGTAAAAGACACTCATGGGGCACATGGATGCTTCTAGTTACTAAGTTCCCGTCTACAGCGGAGAAACAACTCGAATACATAATTTCCGCATGACCGACTCAAGGTCGCCGTTTTACGCGAGAGTAGACAATGGGTCACGCGAATGCCCCGGTTACTAGGCTCCTATCATTGGCACATGTGAAATATCTAAATCAATAGTCTAATCAGGGTCGCTGCTTTACGCGAGAGTAAACAACGGGTCACGCGAATACCCGTTACTAGACTTCCCTTCATAGAACACATTATCTCGACTTTTAGGGAAAAGCGCCCGACTCTAAACTCAATTTAAGTGCCAACACGACTAAAGAAACAAGATTTACTCACTATCCGGAAAATGTAGCCAAACGTATTGATGGGGATTTAAAAACAAGTATGTATCGTCTCTTATCTCGCCAAGTCCTCTACTATCACGAAAAATTTTGACCTAATTGAATACTAAGCGTAACACAAATAATCGACTACAACTCGACTAAAACTCGCCCGCTTCTTCGAGAGAAAGACAAAGGTCGTAACATCGATATCACACATAATAAAAGCACGAAAATTCACGAATAAAGAAAAACTACGGCAAGCAAGGCTATTAAAAAAATTTCGCAAAGAAAGAAAAGTGCA
The DNA here is from genome assembly GCA_033398695.1 of Orobanche coerulescens. NCBI lineage: Eukaryota > Viridiplantae > Streptophyta > Magnoliopsida > Lamiales > Orobanchaceae > Orobanche > Orobanche coerulescens. The sequence goes on along the minus strand of CM065801.1, from coordinate 47,920,843 downwards.
ACAAAATATAATGTACAACAAGAAAATAGAGTACAAAGAATGAATGCAGATCGAATGTACCCCCAAACTTAGGACGTACATTGACCTCAATGGACAAAAATGAAATGCAAGAAAAGTAAAGGTCAAGTACTCCTCCACCGCTCAGAGCCGGTGCCAGCATCGTCGGTGAGGAGGGTGGTGTGGCCGAATGATCAATTTTCCATTGCCGCAATTTATCAAACACCTTGTGTGCACAAGTTAAAATGAAGAACAAAAATTTTGATGGTTAATTCCAAATCCCAAAAATAATAACATGATTATAGCCACGAATTACAAAAACCCATCATCAACAATTCGTTCATAAACATCAATTCTACCACAATAACAAATTCCCATATTCCAACTCCATTTGAAACAACAATGAAGAACAACTAGCAATATAAAACTCCAAATCTTTTCACATCAATAATCACCTATGATTTAGAAATCAAAAATTACGGAGAATTGGAGAAGGAGATCGATAGAATGGACCCGACTAACCTCATCGTGTGCGGGAAGGAAGGAATGAAGGGAAGAAGTATACTATGCAAAGCCGATCGAAAAGAGCTTGACTGGCTGCTCTTATTTTGCGACGGGTGCCGCGCCCAATAAACGTGAGCCGCGCCCAAAGTACAATGGATTTGGACGCTTTGATATGCCGGTGCCGCGGCTCAGATTTCGTATGCCGCGGCTCGGTGTTATAGTGTGCCGCGGCTCGGACATAGTATGCCGCGGCACAAAGCATGTGCGCCTGGGCGTTTCTTGTCCATTTAGTGTGCCGCGGCTCGGTTCGGTGCCGTCCTCGCCACTGTGTGCCGCGGCTCGCAAGATCATGCCGCGGCACAGGTACGATTTGATCGGCCATTTTTCCTCACCGATCTGTGCCGCGGCTCACCTGGACTGTGCCGCGGCCCATTATTGAATTTATCCCCTTTTTGCTGATTCCTGCACAGAAATTTTACACGAATTCATTAAAATGAGAGGAAAGGATGGATCCAAGAGGAAAGAAGACAAAAAGAGACTCTAAAAATGCAAGCAAACAACAAAGAATCTACAACTAATACTCGGGTTGCCTCCCGAGAAGCGCTAAGTTTATAGTCTTCAGCCGGACTTCTCTCGCATTCATCCGGCGGTGGATAAGGTGACGCTCGTTTTCTGCGTGTCTATTGGATTCCCCAAGTATGCCTTCAACCGTTGTCCATTAACTTTGAATTTTCGACCATCTCTTTGAACTTCTACTGCACCATGTGGAAACACTTGAACTACGGTGAACGGTCCCGACCATCGTGAACGCAATTTCCCGGGAAATAACTTTAAGCGTGAGTTGAATAGCAACACCTCTTGACCCGGGACAAATTCTCTGCGTGATGTGCTTATCATGCCAAATTTTTGTCCGCTCCTTATAAAGTTTTGCATTTTCGTATGAGTTGTGGCGAATTTCTTCTAACTCGTTCAGCTGCAAACACCGCTTTTCCCCTGCGGATTTTAGATCAAAGTTTAGTTTCTTTATCGCCCAATAAGCACGGTGCTCCATCTCTACGGGCAGATGGCAACCTTTTCCATAGACCAATCTGTAGGGCGACATTCCGATAGGTGTCTTATACGCGATCAGACGCCCAAAGTGCATCATCGAGTTTAAATGCCCAATCTTTTCGAGACGAGCTGACCGTCTTTTCTAGAATCCACTTCAGCTCTCGATTTGATATCTCAACTTGACCACTCGTTTGCGGATGGTATGCTGTGGCAACACGATGAGTGACTCCGTATTTTCTCAAAACCGCATCAAGAAATTTGTTGTCGAAGTGTGACCCACCATCACTTATGTAACACCCCCGATATATTCGGGAATATTACAGCGCCGTAAATCCTTTACGTAAGGATTTACAAGGCTGAAGAATTGAACAAGTATAAAAAGGTACTGACGAATGGAAATAACGGAATTACAGTACATTAGTTCTGACCAAAATACGGAAATAGTACAATTTGTCCAACAGAACTCAATATTACATCACCAAATTCAAATCACCACAAACTACTTTGTACTCGAGTACTTATTGAAATGACGAATAAACGAAAGATAAATAGACCCGGTCGGGACATCACTCTGCACCCTCGTCGTCATACTGTTCCAGTGGTTGTTTCCCAGCTCTCCTGGATCCTGAACACAAACAAAATGTTCACCCCCGAAGGGGTTAGCACAACGATGCTAGTACAAGTACCACAACATATTATTCATATCTCACGGTGAATAATAATAACGTAAACAACAAAATACCAACGAGTCTTCTCCTACGAAACTCAAACATAACATACACAATCGATAATCACAACATGATATCAATACATACACATGGTAATTCCATCGATCCCGTTTCATTGCCTAGAACCCACGATGATCCCGAGACCAACCCGTGGTGGAAAACCCGTCCGATGATCCAGTATGACGCTAGCATAGATCCCCGATGATCCCGCGGACCAACACGAGGTGGACACACAATAACGACATACATGCACGACAATATGTATAACAACAATACATAAAACAATTAAGGTACTTGCCTCGATTTGAAGACAATAACAATACTTCCACGAAAATGAACACTCGAAGGTCGTCCTCCTCAATCAATCGCGTAATGAGACCAAACCTTAACAAAAGAAATGATATAGGATTTATCTCACGTCGTATGAATGTTAAACAATTCGATTAACGGTCAAAAGTTCATAAACGCAATCCGCCCGAATAGCTTAGCGCACGCTAAGTACTCTGTGTAGCGTGCGTTACATGCATCCAATAGCGCACGCAAACAACGAGCCTAGCGCACGCTAACGATGCATGGTCGCACCTCACGACCAGCCGATTGACTTCGCCGATGGTCTAGCGACGTTACGTACCAAACGTAGCGCACGCTAACGATCGCTCGATAAGCGCACGTTACATCGCGCATATCATAGCGTGCGCTATCTCGCATGGCGATTATCTGGCGAGCAAGATCGTTTCTTGCCATGTTTGGAACAACGAAATCTTGCGTGATAATTCATGTTACTTCCATGAATACTATGTCTACACCTCATGAATGATTATACGGATAAAGACAACTTGGATTCAAGGATATGCATGCCAATATAAAACCATATTCTTTTCCGACTTCAAATCTTCATACGACAATACGAAAAGCTAAGCGGTTGATATCAACACCTCTATATCACCATATTATCCCACCGAAGTTGATAAACGTCCTACATATACTAGATAAATCCTTCCATGATCGACCTTTAGATTTATCTAACAATAAGGATGTTAACGTCTAGTCCAAGATTATTATGAAATCATCTATTAGATTCGGTTAACCATTGATAGAAGCTTCTCTTCACATATTCAGTATACTAAGATTCGAATCATGATGATTATAATCAAGGTATTCCAGGCTTATACAACTCACTATTCCAAACATGATATACTTGGATAATTCATCTATGAAAATCCATATCTTGTTAACATGATCATCCAAATCGTTAGAATCCAACTCTAAGTCTGGAGGTAGATTGAACATACCTTAAAATGACGAAATCACTGAACCGTAAGGTAAAATCCAACTCCGGTTGGTTGTATGCCCTTCCAAGGTGCTATTCCACTTCCATGAACATTCCACGTGGTAACCAATGTATAAATATCAACAATATGTGTTCTAAGTGTATGGGAGTATTTCTACAACTCTCTGAACTCTCAAGATTGAGGAAAGTGCGAAAGAAATGCAAGCCAACACGGTTGATGTCCCATTTATAATTTCTGCATTATTGATAAGTTAGCGCACGCTACTAAGCATCCTTTAGCGTGCGCTAATAATGGTTGACTTCAGATTTTGTCCGGGTGCGTAAGCGGGAATCTTATCCGGACCCATGTCCCGCTGGCGCACGAGCCAGCTGCCCCGCTCAATAATTGAGTCCTTAGCGCACGTTACTCATACCTGCATAGCGTGCGCTAATAATGGCCCGATAGCGCGCGTTAAGATACATTCTTAGCGTGCGCTATCACAAGGTTGTATGAGCAATTTTGCAAGTTGCTATACTTATGTACAATGATATTAATGCACTAAATATCATACTCCAATAATCAAAATCACCAATCCGAAGTAATACATGGTTTGAATACAGATGAAATACACTGTAATAAATCCGGATATTACATACTCTCCTACTAAAAAGGAGTTTCGTCCCGAAACTCAAGACGAAAATAACTCGGGATATCTAAACTTCATATCAGCTTCCGTTTCCCAAGTGGCTTCTTCCGTTCCATGACGTGACCACCGAACTTTGACCAAAACGATTGACTTGTTCCTCGGTTGCTTAACTCGACTCTCGAGTATCTTGACTAGTCTTTCTTCAAACGTCCCATCTGCTCGACTTGATCTCGCGAAATCGATGACATGACTAGGATCCGTATATATCTCCGCAATCGGGATACGTGGAACACGTTATGAACATGACACAATGACGGCGTAATGCTAATCTGTAGGCTAACTCCCCAACTCTCTCGAGGATCTCAAATGGTCCGATATATCTCGGACTCGGCTTCCCTTTCCTACCGAAACGAAATATTCCCGGGTAGGAGAAACCTTAAGTACGTGATCTCAGATCGAACTCCAATGGGCGGCGGACGTCCGCATAGGATTTCTGGCGACTGGCGGTCAGCAACACCTTTCACGAATCAAGGCTATCTTCTCTCGAGTCCGCTCGATCAACTCGGTTCTGTTCGATCAAGTCCGGCGAATCGTCCCAACATAAGGGCGATCTGCATCTCCTTCCGTATAATGCCTCAAACGGTGCCATCTTAATGGAAGCATGCCAACTATTGTTGTAAGTAAATTCAATCAATGGTAGATGAACTTCCCAATCGTTTGACCAATCTAAGGCACGTGCCCTTAGCATATCTTCCACCGTTTGTATAGTTCTCTCATTGTCCATCGATTGCGGGTGATAAGTCAGATCAAGTTTAATTCGGTCCCCAAGGCCTTATGAATCGCCTTCCAAAAGTGAGACACAAACGGCCGTCTCGATCGAAACAATGGTCTTCGGCGTACCATGTAATCGAACTATCTCTCGAAATAAAGACTCGTGCCAACCTCTACGGTCCCCACGTATCCTTAATGCCTAGAAAATGAGCCGATTTGGTTAAACGATCAACTATCACCCAAATCATGTTCATTCTGTCACGGTTTTCGGCATATTAGTGATGAAGTCCATTGATATGTCCTCCCACTTCCATTCGTGGATCGGGAGCGGCTTCAACATTCCAAAGCAGGCCGTTGATGTTCGATCTTAACTCGCCGACAAGTCAAGCATTTCAAACATAGTCCGCTACGTCTTTCTTCATGTTGCCCCACCGTAAATTCTGCTTTCAAGTCCTTATACATTTCTTGGTGCCCGGTGGATAGAATAGGGTGAACTATGAGCTTCCTTCATAATCGCCTGCTTTGAACATCAACATCGGAACGCAGAGTCGGTCCCGAAATCTCAAAACTCCATCGTCATGAATTATGAATCCGGGGCCTTTCCTTTGATCATTTCGTCATGCAACCGAATCATCGAGGGTCATCTGCTGTCTAGATTTGATTTCTTGATTAATGACGAAGTTATTTCCATCACGCACAGTTGTCCCTGGACTCTCTGTAACCACACTTCAATCCCTTCACGAATCATCTCTCGTGAAGGCTAAGTTGGGAGGTCAATGTCTCCAGATCCGAATAGAGACAGGCTTGCGGCTAAGTGCATCGGCCACTACATTCGCTTTGCTGGATGATATAAAATCTCCAAGTCATAGTCCTTAATCGGTTCCAACCATCTTCTTTGCCGCATATTCAACTCTTTCGATCAATATGTACTTGAGACTCTTATGATCCGTAAAGATCCGGTGAGTCCCGCATGCATAATGCCTCCAAATCTTCAAGGCAAAACCACCTGCTAGTTCCAAATCATGTGTCGGGTAATTCACTTCATAAGGTTTGATTGTCGCGATGCATAAGCGATCACCTTATCATTACGCATCAACACGCACCCAAGTCCTTGGTTCAAGCATCATCTGTAAACTATGAATCCTCGGTTCCTCGGAAGTGATAGAATCGGTGCGTCGTCAATCTCTTCTTCAATTCATCAAAGCTAATCGACACAATTCATTCCACTCAAACTTTTGAGTTTTTCAAGGAGTCGAGTAAGTGGGCGGGATATTTTAGAAAACCCTTCCACGAATCGACGATAGTATCCGGCAAGTCCTAAGAAGCTTCGGACCTCTTTCACGTTCTTTGGAGGCTTCCAATCCAATATTGCTTCGATCTTCTGAGGATCCACTCGGACTCCTCTAGCTGACACCACATGGCCGAGGAACATTACTTCTTTTAGCCAAAATTCACACTTAGATAGTTTGGCGTACAATTGCTCGCTTTCTCAAGAGTTCCAATACAATCCGCAAATCTGCGCATGTTCTTAGGACTCTTAGAATACACCGAATGTCGTCAATAAACACGACCACAAATTTATCCAAAATTCAATGAACACTCTGTTCATCAATTGCATAAATACGGCAGGTGCGTTAGTGAGACCAAACGGCATCACTACAAACTCATAATGCCCGTAGCGGGTTACGAACGCGATTTCGAACATCGACTCCTTAATCCTCGCTGATGGTATCCCGATCTCGATCGATCTTAGAAAATACCGTTGCTCCTTGCAATTGGTCAAACAAATCATCAATCCGTGGCAACGGATACTTGTTCTTAATCGTCATCTTGTTCGGCTCTCGATAGTCAATACACAATCGGAGCGATCCATCCTTCTTTCGGACAAAGAGAACTGGCGCTCCCGGGTGAAACGCTTGGTGAATATAGCCCTTGCCCAAGAACTCCTCCACTGCTTCTTGCCAGACATCTCGGTAGGTGCCATACGATACGGCGCCTTAGAAATTGGTGTTGCTCCAGTTCCACTCAATAGTAAATTCTACATCCCTTCGTGGAGGTAGCCTGTAATTCATCAGAAATACATCCGGAAATTCGTTCACAACAGAATAGATGAAAGTTCCACCATTTCGTCTTCTTTCTTCATTGCGTAACACCCGTACCAGATCTGACCTTGTTTCAACAATTTGAGTTTTCATCGCCTTGATCAACTTTCCCGAGCTTCCGGTTTCCATCCTCAAACAAAATCTCGGAACCATCGTCGTGATCACGAGATATTCCTCCTTCGATAGTTTACAATTGCTCTGCACCGATTAAGCCAATCGTCTCCGAGTATCGTGTCATCTCCTTGCATTTCTATCATGATCGATTTGAGAGCCACTCCGCCTCCAAATGATACAGGAAATTTCTAGTTTCTAAGTTTCCGACAATTCTTTCTCCATTCGGTAACCCAACCACATAAGGTTCACAAGCATGAAAACCTGGAAATATTCAAACGATTTACACAAGACAAGGATATGAAAGAATGTGTAGCTCCAGATCAAATAAAACACTAATCGGGCCGGGAAAGGATCTCGACAAGACTGGCGCGACAAGAAGATCCCGATCGTCTGTCCTCCTCATCTCGTGCAGACGTGGGGAGCAGATCCGCACTCGATGTCCCCTTTCGGTCCCATTGTCCTCTCGCCTCGCCCGCGGCCAAAATTCCCGAGGCATCTCGAACACTTTGCCGCGCTGTGGAATCTCGCCTCCTTCTCGGGCCAGGTGTGTGTACGGGCTCTAAAAGATTTTGCAGCCTCTTCACAAAACACCGCCCGATGTCCTCTCGTCCCACAATCAAAACAAATCACGGCAGAAGGGGGCAATTCCGTCGATAGTGCCCTGCCCGGGCGCAGCTTAAAGCATTTCTGGTAACATCGGTAAAAGTTGATGTCGCCCAAGTTCTTTCCGCTCCTAGTAGGTGCGGAGGTTTCCTGAAAGAGTGAAAGGATGACTGGGCCTTACGGGCCCCACTGTTCTTGTGCTCTGTAAAAGTACCAGAGACTTTCTGTTTCTTGGTTTCCGCAAATTTCTCCATGGCTGCTTCCTTGATCTCATATGCCAACGCCTTATCCTGGTATTGGCGGAGTGTGGTACATTCAAATCCGGACATGTACCTCTGAACTTCTGGTTTCATTCTCATATCGAAATGGATCATCATTTACGCATGCTTACGACCGGATGTCGAACAAATGCCAGCTGTTGGTTAAACGTCTTGATCGCCTGGGATACTGGCACATCAGAAGGCTGAGCGGAGAAAAACTCCCGAACTTTGGCTTCCCTCACAGGACGAGGGCAATACTGAGCTTCCATCATCAATCTAAACTCTGTCCAATCGGCATCATGGTCTACCGGCCGGATGGCTTCCCACCATTCGGACGCTTCCCCTATCAGAAAATATTGAGCGATAGAGGCTTTCCTATTGCCTGGCGCTTGATTCCGGCAAAGATTTTCTCCAGCTCCTTTAACCAATGATCCCAGGTGGGAGTCTCAGAAATACCGTCGAATTTGGGTGGTTGCATCTTTGCCACTTCTTGCAGCCACCGGTCACCTCGATTTCCCATATCTGGGATCCCTTGCTGTCTCTCTCCCTGCTGTAGTCCTACCGCCACTTGCATTCGGTCCACGACCTGGGCGAACTGAGTCATCTGGTTCACCACTTGACGAAGGATCTCTGGTACAGCAGGATCTCGGTTCATTATTAACAGTTGCTGCGGCTCACGGAGCTATGATAACTCGGTTAGAAGGCGACGCCTCCTTTCGGCATTTCTCCGTCTCGCGTCCACGACCGCGACCACGTCCACGTCCGCCTCTCAACATACCGTAAGCATAAATACTCAATATACGAGAAAACAACATCGTTCTAATATCCGAGTATAAAGAAATACAATATGCAAAGAACGAGATAGAGTTTAGGAACTTACAACCACTGCTCGCATGAAGACGTGGCGGCAGTTGATGTCATTCACGGCCGGTTACCCCAAAAGACATAAATGACCCTATTTTAACCCAACGGCCAAGATATCCATAATCTTAGCTCCGATACCATATTCTCGTAACACCCCGATATATTCGGGAATATTCTGCCGTAAATCCTTTACGTAAGGATTTACAAGGTCAAGAATTGAACAAGTATAAAAAGGTAATTTGACGAATGGAAATAACGGAATTACAAGACATTAGTTCTCACCAAAATACGGAAATAGTACAATTTGTCCAATGTAACTCAATATTACATCACCAAATTCAAATCACCACAAACTACTTTGTACTCGAGTACTTATTGAAATGACGAATAAACGAAAGATAAATAGACCGGCCGGGACCTCACTCTGCACCCTCGTCGTCATCTGCTTCGGTGGTTGTTTCACCTCTCCCGGATCACGAACACAAACAAAATGTTCACCCCGAAGGGGTTAGCACAACGATGCTAGTACAAGTACCACAACATATTATTCATATCTCACGGTGAATAATAATAACGTAAACAACAAAATACCAACGAGTCTTCTCCTACGAGAAACTCAAACATAACATACACAACTGATAATCACAACATGATATCAATACATACACATGGTAATTCCATCGATCCAGCGTTCATCGCCTAGAACCCACGATGATCCCGTCGACCAACCCGTGGTGGAAAACCCGTCCGATGATCCAGTAGACGCTAGCATAGATCCGCCGATGATCCCGTCGGACGAACACGAGGTGGACTCACAATAACGTCAGACATGGACGACAATATGTATAACAACACTTCATTAATGAATTAAGGTAATTGCCTCGATTTGAAGACAATAACTATACTTCCACGAAAATGAACACTCAAGGTCGTCCTCCTCAATCAATCGCGTAATGAGACCAAACCTTAACAAAAGAAATGATATAGGATTTATCTCACGTCGTATGAATGTTAAACAATTCGATTAACGGTCAAAAGTTCATAAACCGCAATGCCTGAATAGCTTAGCGCACGCTAAGTACTCGTAGCGTGCGTTACGTGCATCGATAGCGCACGCAAACAATGCAGCCTAGCGCACGCTAACGATGCATGGTCGATACCAATCGACCAGCGTTGACTCGCTTCGATGGTCTAGCGACGTTACGTACAAACGTAGCGCACGCTAACGATCGCTTTCGATAGCGCACGTTACATCGCATATCATAGCGCGGCGCTATTCGCATGGCGCTTTACCGAAAGCAAGAATCGCTTCTTGCCATGTTTGGAACAACGAAATCTTGCGTGATAATTCATGTTACTTCCATGAATACTATGTCTACACCCTCATGAATGATTATACGGATAAAGACAACTTCGGATTCAAGGATATGCATGCCAATATAAAACCATATTCTTTTCCGACTTCAAATCTTCATACGACAATACGAAAAGCTAAACGGTTGATATCAAAACCTCTATATCACCATATTATCCCACTGAAGTTGATAAACGTCCTACATATACTAGATAAATCCTTCCATGATCAGACCTTTAGATTTATCTAACAATAAGGATGTTAACGTCTAGTCCAAGATTATTATGAAATCATCTATTAGATTCGGTTAACCATTGATAGAAGCTTCTCTTCACATATTCAGTATACTAAGATTCGAATCATGATGATTATAATCAAGGTATTCCAGGCTTATACAACTCACTATTCCAAACATGATATACTTGGATAATTCATCTATGAAAATCCATATCTTGTTAACATGATCATCCAAATCGTTAGAATCCAACTCTAAGTCCTGGAGATAGATTGAACATACCTTAAAATGACGAAATCAAAGAACCGTAAGGTAAAATCCAACTCCGTTTGGTTGTATGCCCTTCCAAGGAGCTATTCAACTTCCATGAACATACCACGTGGTAACCAAAGTATAAATAAAAACAATATGTGTTCTAAGTGTATGGGAGTATTTCTACAACTCTCACGAACTCTCAAGATTGAGGAAAGTGCGAAAGAAATGCAAGCCAACACGGTTGATGTCCCATTTATAATTTCTGCATTATTGATAAGTTAGCGCACGCTACTAAGCATCCCTTAGCGTGCGCTAATAATGGTTGACTTCAGATTTTGTCCGGGTGCGTCAGCGGGAATCTTATCCGGACCCATGTCCCGCTGGCGCACGAGCCAGCTGCCCCGCTCAATAATTGAGTCCTTAGCGCACGTTACTCATACCTGCATAGCGTGCGCTAATAATGGCCCGATAGCGCGCGTTAAGATACATTCTTAGCGTGCGCTATCACAAGGTTGTATGAGCAATTTTGCAAGTTGCTATACTTATGTACAATGATATTAATGCACTAAATATCATACTCCAATAATCAAAATCACCAATCCGAAGTAATACATGGTTTGAATACAGATGAAATACACTGTAATAAATCCGGATATTACAACTTATAATAGCACGTGGAGTCCCAAAGCGTGAGAAGATATGTTTTTTGATAAACTTGATTACGACATTGGACCCATTCGTAGGTAGTGCCACCGCTTCGACCCACTTGGAGACGTAATCCACGGCCACCAAAATGTAGAGATTCTTGTTTGATGGGGGAAATGGACCCATGAAGTCGATCCCCCATACATCAAATAATTCGACTTCAAGTATGGTGTTCAGCGGCATTTCGTGTCATCTTGAGATGTTTCCTGTCCGCTGACACCGATCACAGGTAGACACAAAGGAGTGAGCATCTTTGAATAAGGACGGCCAATAAAATCCCGACTGTAAGACCTTCGCTGCTGTTCTATTTCCACTAAAGTGTCCACCGTAGGGCGATGCATGGCAATGGTTCAGCACACTGTGGATTTCCTCATCTGGAATGCATCTACGGATAATTTGATCGGGGCATCGCTTAAAAATAAAAGGATCGTCCCACAAATAGTACTTAGCGTCCGAGATTAGCTTCTTCTTTTGATGACGTGAGAGATCGTTCGGAATTGTTTTACTTGCTAAGTAGTTCACTAGATCAGCATACCAAGGCGCATGTGTTGAATCCAACTTGTAGAGCTGCTCGTCGAGAAGGTTTCTATAATTTGTGGTGACTTTCTTCCTTCTCGAGGAACTCTCTAACCGTGAAAGGTGATCGGCTATAACATTTTCTGTCCCTTTCTTGTCCCGAATCTCCAAGTTGAATTCTTGAAGGAGTAGCACCCACCGAATTAACCTTGGTTTGGCATCCTTCTTCTCCAAAAGGTACTTTATCGCCGAATGATCGGTCCACACTATCACCTTTGTTCCTAGTAGATAGGCCCGAAATTTATCAAATGCAAATATCACCGCCAACAATTCCTTCTCCGTTGTGGCATAATTTCTTTGGGCGTCATCGAGCGTTCGGCTCGCATAGTATATGACATGAAACACCTTCCCTCGTCTCGCCCCAAAAGCCCCAATGGCAAAATCGCTAGCATCGCACATTAGTTCGAATGGAAGGTCCCAATCCGGAGCGACTATCACCGGTGCCGTGCTTAGAGCTTTCTTCAGCAACTCAAAACTTTCTTTACAAGACTCGTCGAAAGTAAATAGGACATCTTTCATGAGTAAGTTGCACAGCGGCTTCGTGATCTTTGAAAAATCCTTAATAAATCGGCGATAAAAACCGGCGTGTCCCAGAAAACTCCTAATCCCTTTGACCGAAGTGGGTGGAGGCATCTTCTCAATTGTCTCAATTTTTGCTCGGTCGACTTCAATTCCATGTGAGGATATTCGATGGCCAAGCACAATGCCCTCCTGCACCATAAAATGACACTTTTCCCAATTCAAGACCAAATTGGTCTCTTCACATCTTCGCAAGACCCTCTGCAAATTTTCCAAACAAATGTCAAAAGAATCTCCAAAAACAGAAAAATCATCCATGAAAATCTCAATACACTGCTCTACCATGTCAGAAAAAATAGCCATCATACACCGTTGAAAAGTCGCCGGCGCATTACACAATCCAAACGGCATGCGCCTATAAGCGAAAATGCCGTAAGGACATGTAAACGTCGTTTTCTCTTGGTCTTGGGGCTATGTAAATCTGATTATACCGAATAGCCATCGAAAGCAATAGAAATCGTGTCCGGCTAATCTATCTAACATCCGATCAATAAAAGGCAAGGGAAAATGATCTTTTCTAGTGGCCTTATTTAGTTTCCTATAATCTATGCACATACGCCACCCCGTAACAATCTGGTGGGAATTAATTCATTATTATCGTTTTGAACAACAGTTATCCCACACTTTTTCAACACAATTAGAACCGGACTAACCCACTTACTATCGAAATTGGAAAGATCATACTGCGTCGAGGAGTTTTAAAACCTCGACTTTTACCACCTCCTTCATGTTAGGATTCGGTAGGCGTTGATGCTCCACGGATGGTTTGTAGTCTTCCTCCATCAAAATCTTGTGCATGCAAATCGATGGGCTGATCCCCTTGATATCCGCAATAGACCATCCAAGAGCAGATTTGTACTCCCTCAAAACTCTTAATAATTTTGCCTCTTGATCTCCTGCTAAAGTGGCCGAAAGAATAAGCTGGAAGGGAGTCGGGCCCCGTGAATGCATACTTCAAATGAGGTGGCAGCTTTTTGAGTTCCAATTTTGGAGGTTTTTCAATCGATGGGGTCGGTCAAGTTAGTGAACTTCCTAGCTCCTCGAATGGTTTACGAATAAAAATTGGCGGGGAAGCATCCATATGTCGTACGTAGGCGGCGTGCTCTCCATTTGGTTCGAAACCCCAATCAAAACGGATTCCAATGGATCGGGTGGATAATTTTCTCGGAAAGTTCTACTCACGCACGAGTCAATGACGTCAACTTGGAAACAATTTTCGTCACTTGGATATTTTACGGATCGAAAAATATTGAAGGTTACTTGCTCCTCTTGAACGCGCAAAGTCGGCTTTCCTTTTTCCACATCAATCAACGTTGACTGTTGCCAAAAATGGTCTTCCCAAAATAATCGGGATATCTTGGTCTTCTTCCATATCAAGTACGATGAAATCGGCGGAAAGATGAACTTATCCACTTTGACTAAAACGCCTCTATCACACCCTCGGATATTTGATGGATCTATCGGCCAATTGTAGAGAGACTGCCGTCGGCTTGGCTTCCCAATCTCCAGCTTTTTAAAAATCGAAAGGGGCATAAGATTTATATCGCCCCGAGATCGCATAGGGCTCTTTCAAAAGATGAATTTCCGATGATGCAAGGAATGGTGAAACTTCCGGATCTCTCAATTTAGGTGGGAGTTTCTTTTGCAAAATAGCGCTGCACTCTTCCGTTAAAGCGACCGTCTCATATTCCTCGAGCTTTCGTTTATTGGACAAGATCTCCTTCATGAACTTGACGCAACTCGGCATCTGTTCCAATGCGTCGGCGAACGGAATGTTTATGTGCAACTTCTTGAAAACGTCGAGTAATTTTGAAAATCGCTTGTCCGATTTTGCTTTTAAAATTGTGGAAATGGAATTTGAGGAGTGGGTGAGTAGTCGAGACCTCCTTTGGCTTAGGCGTCTCATCCTTTTCCTTCTCGTTACGCACGCTCACGCTCTTTGTCATTAATAGGCTGCCCCTTCAACTCCTTTCCGCTTCTTAATTCGATTGCTTGCACATTTTCCTTGGTTTTCCCTTAATGCGTTGGGGGCTGCACCTTGAGCCCGAGAAGACAATAAATTAGCAATCGCCCCATTTGTGTTTCTAGATTTCGGATGGAGGTTGAATGATTTTGAAGAGTCGTCTCGGTGCGGGTCATGAATTGGCTTGTGTTAGCCGCCAATTGAGCAAGAGCATCCTCCAAAGATACCTTTGAAGATTGAGGGGGCTCTGTCGGGGTTGCACGAAGTGAGGTTGTGGAGGCTTCATAGCTTGCCCATTTCTCCATGGAGAATTTTGTTGATTCCTCCACCCTTGATTATAAGTCTGGGATAAAAATTGCTTTGTTGATTTCCATTGGCCACGAACCGAGCTTGCTCCATCGATGTTGCTCGAACGGATTTCCAAATTGACATTCCGCACTCGAGTGTGATCCGTTACACCAATTACATGTCTCAATGGTAACGGGGGCTGGTGCGTAAAAAGTTCGAGTCATGTGTCAAAGCGGCGACTTGAGTGACAAGGTGGAAATCGGATCATTGCTCGAAACTTCCATTACCCTCTTCGGTGTCAATCTTTCTGCTGGCCATTGGTAAGCGTTTTCAGCCATATCTTCCAACAAAGACGTGAGCCTCGGCCATAGATTTTCCCATGAATGTTCCTCCGGAGGCTGCATCCACTAAAGTGCGTGTAGAAGCACTCAAACCACCATAAAATGTATGCAAAGCCAATCAGAATGCCGTGATGAGGGCATCTTGAAGCAATTCTTTATATCGCTCCCACGCCTCGTGGAGCGATTCCATATCGTCTTGGGCAAAAGTGGTTATCTCGTTTCTTAACCGCGCTGTCTTAGCCGGTGGGAAAAATTTTGCAGGAAGGCTTGCACTAACCTCTCCCAAGTTGTAATCGACCCGGCAGTAAGGAATTCAACTGAATTTTGCTTTATCCCTCAAAGAAAAAGGGAAAAGCCTCAATCGGATGGCATCGTCGGTGACACCATTAGTTTTGAAAGTGTCGCATATCTCAAGGAAAGAAGCAATGTGGGCATTCGGATCGTCCTTCGGTAGTCCACAGAATGGGCTACTTCGCACCATCCGAATAATGGCGGGCTTGATCTCAAAGTTATTAGCTTGGATGGTGGGACGCCGAATTCGAAAAATTTGCGTTGACTTGCGGCATGGCATAATCTCGAAGAGCGAGTTCGGTTGAGCTTGCCGCACTTGGTTGTCTCCTCCTTGGATTTCAATATTCTCGGCCATGTTGGCCGTGTCGTCTGCAGCTCTCTTTTCTCCTTTTATTCCTTCTTAGCGTGCGCTCGAGCTCGGTGTCCAAAGGTAGTAAGCCTTCGTTACGAGCCTTCTCATGCACTACACGAAAGGTCCCGAAAGGAAAACGAATAAAATAAAAAAATTAAATACACAAAAATAAAAATAAAACGCTCAAATTAAGACTGGAAATACTTAAGTCGATATTAGAAAATTTCAATCCTTCAACGGCGCCAAAAACTTGTTGCGATATTTCCTACACGCAAGTGCATCGCTTTACAAGTAATAAAGTGATAAGTAGAGTATCGTTCCCACGAGGATTGAGTCTCTAACTACCGACGTTTCGTATTCCAATTTTATTTGAACAATCGAAGTTGGGTTTTGGATTAATAACTACAAGAATGAATAAAAGACTAAACAGAAAGCGATAGCTTGAATAAAAGGAATCAAATGATAAATAAGTCTAGAGTTCTGAATCCACCTTAATTTATCCGAATTTAGTCTTGATTATCCGTAATAAATAATTTTCCCAATTTATTGAAGGCGGAGATTGCTGATATATTCTACCGCCTCTCCCGAGGTCAATAGATTTATCTAACGGCGACTAACGCACTCTATCCCTAGGTGAATTATCTCGTCGCTAGGCAAAAAGCATGAAATCTCCTAAAGGCCACGTAGTTCCTATGAGTATATTCCTATCTCACAGAATAAAACGGTCCTCACCAATAGTTCCTCACCAAATCTCATCTCCCGATTCGAAGTGAATGATTAAATCAATACAACTATTGGCCAGATAATTGCAAGCATTAAACATAATTGGGAAAACTCAATAAAAAGGTAATAAATTGGATAATCTTAATCAATTCGTCAAAATAAAGATTTCATCAAAACCCTAGATTAGGGCTTTAGCGACATACTAAAAGCGAAAATACAGAAGAAATAAATGAAAGCATAAAATTCAAACGCAGATGAAGCTCGGATTCCTCTGTTCTTCAGCTCCCGCCTTCTGCCCTTGAATTCCTCTGCTGTCCTCCTCTTCTCTGTCTCCAAGCTTAAGCTCTCCTAGGTTTAGCTTTAATGATTTTACGATTCCAATGTTCCAAGATCATTAAATTAGGGTCTTAAGCACTATTTATAGCTCAGCACTTCCATAACTCGCGTCCGTATTAGTTGGTTGAAAACTGGCTTCGAAACGGCCCAAAATCCGCGCAGACGTACCAAACCCGCTAAGTGTGCCGCGGCTCAACTCGTGCGCGGCACATCGCCAAAATCTGAATACAGGCGTAATTAAATCCTTACGTGCCGCGGCTCACATGGGCCGTGCCGCGGCACAGTCTGACTTACTCGCCCTTGGTGGTGTCTTCCTTTGCCGCGGCTCAGCTTCCTTGTGCCGCGGCTCATAGTCCAGTTTTCGCCCGTTTTGCCTCGTTTAAGCTTCCGGACTTCAATTTCCTGTCAATCATACAAAATTAAGGCATTAAAAGCTCATTTAGATGATTTCACCCTCCAAAATACTACAAAATAATGATAAATAAGCGTATAAAAAATACGCCTAACAGTCGTGTTCGAGAACGTTCGTGAATCACTTTTGCCGGGGGTCGAGGAGCTCGTAGATGAAGGCAATGAGATTGGTAGCGACTTCATTATCGTTGTATCGGTATCGAGGCAAGTTATTACTTACTCAGTTATAATGTTTAATGAATGGTTTCAGTTTCATTTCGTTTATAATACATATAGCGATGATCATTATTGTAAACCCTGGAGATTTGGATTTTATGTTATTTTCCGATTCTGGGAGTTAAATCATAATGTATATGATTTACTTTGGTTATTGGCATAATTGGGTATCGAGGATACGTTGTGGTAAAGATGAAGATATGAGTTATCTATAGTCCGTGGTATGTTGGGATTGCCGAGTATTAAGGATAATCATTGGTGATGATTTGACATCGAGATTGCTTCTGAAGGACTCGAGACAAGTATCTTAATTTGATTTCGGTTTAGTGATGATGATGTTGATCGTGCAAGTTGTCATTCATGTTGCTGAACATGAGGTCGTCCTAGTTGTTTCATCATATTGTCGTTCATGTTATTGATTCATATGTTGTTCATGTTGATGAACATATTGATTTGTATATGTGTATGCATAATTGTATTGTTTATGTTGTGTTGATCCGATGGGATCATCATAGGATCTATGCTGAGGGCGCTGGTTCGTTGGACAGGTTTTCCACCATGCGTTGGTCCGACGGGATCATCATGGGGATCTATGCTGAGGGCGCTAGATCGTTGGATTACCCAGTGTTGTGTTGATGGAATCTTGTGGGTTCGCATCGTTGATTTTATCATGTCTTGTTTTGTGTATATGTATATTGTTGGTTATCCATCTCGTGTTGATCTAGTAGGATCATCTTGGGATCTATGCTGAGGGCGCTGGATCATGAGATTTCCATTGAGTGTACACTGTTGTTATTGTTTTGAGCATATTGACGTTGTCATATGAGTATGCATATGTAGGTCTTTTAGGACCATGTTCGTATGTTGCATTGATCTGATCTCGAGTTAGACTGACATGATTGTCGTGGTATTGTGCATCTTGAGGTTTGTTCCGTATTCCGTTGGTAATTGTATTTGATGGACAATCGGTTTTCGTGTTGAGATTTGATAATGATACTCGATGGATTGGGTTTGACAGAGTTAGTGAATTTCGTAACAGTGAGTTATGATAATATTTTGAGAACCTTGGGCATTCCTGAGATGTAGTATAGATATTTCGGTATTAGTTTATTGTATTGTTGAGGATACGAATTGTGGACTTTCGTAAAGTTATGGCGGTAAGATTAAATTAGTAGTATTCTTACTTAGTATCTCATTGGTATGTAATTATTGACGTGATGTGATGGTTACCATTGTTAGATATTATGGCTGACCCCGTCGTGGGCTTTCTTTTTAGGTTCTTTGGATATCGAGCTTGTAGCGGTTGTGAAGAGATGAGCTTCCCGGAGGATACTGGCTAGGGCATGTATTTGTGTGTTGAGCTTCCTGATCAGTTGTTGTATTCCGCTGCTAGAGTATTTTTTAATTATTTGTCTTTTCCGCTGCGTGAGTATTTTTAAATGGCCTATTGGTATCTGGTAACTTAGGTTACTTTGGCAATCATTTTCTAATCTATTTTGCCTGTACGTGTAAGTGATATCTTAACGTATGTTTTTTAAACTATTGAGTTTTTGGTATTTCGAACCTTGTGGTTTCAAATGAGATTGTACGACGATTTTGATAAACGGATTTCATTAAGTCTTCGAATGTTTTTAAAAGATAGTACCATCGTTCGGCTCTTGAGCATTTGTAAATGTTTGCGAAAATATCTTTTAGCCTTGTGGGTTCTGTCTCGGGGCCCACGGCGCTGCAATATTCCCGGTCGAATCTGGGGGTGTTACACATATTACATTTCCTTGTGTACTATGTATTCTTTTACGGGTAGATACTCCAGCATCAATGTTTCCTATGATCAACTCTTGTGGGTGATATTTCAACCCTCTTCTGTCGGGTTCTAATTCAGCATCCCGTACTGTATCTTGAGTTGATGTAGTTTCGGCTTCATCTTGTACAACATCGGCTTCATCTACTTCAGTTCTTACCGTTGCGGGGTTGATTTCTAGGTCAACGAAAGGCTCTATAGGAGTTGTAGGTTTATCAATGGTGAGTTGTTGGATATTCTGAGTGAGATCTTCTACTTCTGTAAGATCATGATGAGGTTCGTCGAACACTACATGTACTGATTCCTCAATTGTTAGCTTCCTTTTATTAAAGATCCTATAAGCTTCACTAACAGAGGAATATCCTACAAATATCCCTTCATCCGATTTCTTATCGAAGGTTCTAAGTTGATCTTTCCCGTTGTTCAAAACATAACATCTGCATCCAAAAATGTGAAAGTACGAAACTAATGGAGTTTTGTTGTTCCATACCTCATAAGCTGTTTTGTTGTGGTGTTTGTTGATGATACAACGGTTTTGTGTATAGCATGCTGTATTGGTGGCTTCGCCCCAGAAACGCTGTGGCAACTTACTTGCGGCAATCATGGTCCTTGTTGCTTCTTTTAGCGTCCTGTTCTTTCGCTCGGCAAAACCATTTTGTTGAGGCATACGGGCAGCTGAGTATTTGTGTTGTATCCCATTTTCCGAACAGTATTGATTTATAAAGCGGTTAGTGAATTCAGTACCTCTGTCGGAACGAATGGATACGATACTCAACCCTTTTTCATTTTGAAGCTTCTTCAGGTGCTCGGGCAAATTTGATGTAGTTTCCTTCTTCTTGCTCAGGAAGATTGTCCAAACATACTTGAAAAAATCATCAACAATAACGAGATAGTATTTCTTACCTCCTAAACTTACCGGACCAACAGGACCGTATAGATCCATGTGTAGCATTTCCAAAACTCTGTGAGTGGAAAGGTAGGATTTGCTCTTCAGGGTGGTCATGATTTGCTTGCCTTTCTGACAGGGTCCACATACACTGTCTTTTTGGGATGATACATTTGGCAAACCTATTACCATTCCCTGTCTGGAGAGTTTGTTGATTGTCTTGAAGTTGACGTGAGACATCCTTTTGTGCCATAACCAGCTTAAATCTGCAGTGCCTTTGGCAACAAAACAAGTAATTGTGGAGCTCGTAGGCATCCAGTCAACAATATACATATTACCTGATCTACTTCCTGTGAGCACAACTTCTTTGGTCAGGATGCTCTTGACTCTACAGTGATCTATATAGAATTTCACCGAGAATTGTTTGTCGCAGAACTAGCTAATACTAAGTAGATTGTACTGTAAGCCTTCAACATAAGCTACATCGGTGACTTTGAATTTTCCTACAAGCAGGGTTCCTTTCCCTCTTGTTCTTCCTTTAGATTTATCACCGAAACGCACTTTTGGACCACAACCTTCTACGTAATCTGACAGCTTGCTTTTGTCTCCTGTCATATGCCGAGAACATCCGCTGTCGAAGTACCAGATGTCCTTCTCTAAGATGTCCTGTATGCAAACAAATTAAGTAGATTTAGGTCCCCTTTGATTGTTGGGTCTATGGATGTTAGTGCCTTTAGGTACCCACATTTTCCTTACATCAATAGGTTTACTGTAGGATGTTTTAGGTACGTAGGTGCGATGTCTACATGGGGCAGGTACGTAGTCGCTGTAATCATGATAATTATTATGCATGAAAAATTCAGGGTTATTATTATTAATCCAATATGAATGCCGTCTTGGAGGTGGAGCCATTTTCTTCGGCCTTACAACTTGCCTTCTGGGTCTCCAGTTGGATTCCCAAATCTATTGCTGATACTATGCGGATACCTGCTTTCGCAAGGGATAACGAGGCTCCTGTATCCAATACCTAGGCGTGCTGTACTAAAAGTACTGCCGTGCGGGCCTTTGATATTTGGTTACAGCCTTCTTTCTGAACGGTTGTTGGCACTGTTGATATGCTCGGAGAGCATGCTGTTGGGTACGCCTTATAGGTCTGAATGGCTGAGGATTCCGCTGTCTGGAATATGAATGTGGTGGCGGAATGACATCCCTTGCTGTTCGCGGTGCAACAGGATCCTTCACAGGACTTGGAATTTCTTCCGATACATGAATGGGTTCCACACCCCTGACGAACACAGTACTAGTTTTCCCTTTATTAGAAAATGAGTTGTATCCTAAGCCACTTTTATCATGAGCATGTTGCCCAGGGCTTAGAATTTCTTCCATTCTTTTAGATGATTTCTCGAAAGATTTCAAAATGGTCTCAAGTTCTCCTTCTCATTTTTCGAGAGTTTTTACTTTGGTTTGAAGCGGAACAAAATCGTTTGTCTTGCTTTCACTGTGAGATTTAGACTCAATTAGTTCATGTGCAAGTTGATGATTGCTCTCCATGAGTTTTTCATAATCGACTTTGCTATTTTCACAATCAATAGACATATTTTCGTAATTTACTTTCAGCAAGTCGTTTTCTTCCCTCATCTCTAGGTTAGAAATTTGGAGCTGCATATTTTCATTTTTCAATATCTCATGGGCCTTTTGAATGTTCTTAAACTTATTCATCATTTTTTCAAAGGTATGAGATACATGGGTAGGAGTAATTGAGGTTGAGCTTACCTCATCATCGCTATCTTCATCTTCCAGTATGTCTTTGGCCATAAAGCACGTATAGGCTTTATCTTCGAATTCATCATCTGACGAGTCACTGTCAGTGACTACCTGAAGACATTCTTCGGACTTTGTTGACGCGGGGGAGGCTTCTGATTCACCAATCAGGGCCTTGAGCTTGTTTTTCCAAACACGTCTTCTTTCATCTTTTTCTTGTTGTTCGGCTTCCGGCAACCTTTGAACTTTAGGATGAGGACATTTATTTGCATAATGTCCTGGTTTCCTACAATTATAACACAGTTTAGCATCACCAGAGGAAGTTTCGTTACTTACTTTGTGAACAGGCTTGGGCCTGTATGGAGTCTTTCCTGACTGCTTGATGAACTTCTTGAACTTATGCATGAGGAGCGCCATTTCATCTTGTGAGAGGATGTCGTCGTCGCTGTCATTCTTTTGAGTAGGCTTTGATAAGCTGGGCATGCTATGCCTTCTGTTGGATACAGCAGCTAACGATGTAGTCCTTGCGGGAGATTCTTCAGCTTTCTCTCTCCTGTCTATATCGTACTCAAATGCTTTGAGGTCAGAAAAGAGATCAAAAGTAGATATTTCACTAAGATTGCACGACACACACATAGTTGTGGTCTTAATGTCCCATCGGGCAGGGAGAGATCTGAAAATTTTTAGTTTTTCTCCCTTTGGGTGTAAATCTTGCCTAATGCTTCAAGTTCACCAACAATGCCAGTGAATCTGAGGTCAAGTTCCTCAAGTGTTTCTGTTGGTTTCATTTCAAAAGATTCAAATTGCTGAGTTAATTTTGAAATTTTGTTTTCTTTTGAGAGCTCAGTTCCCTCACAAATTAACTTGAGTTTATCCCAGATATCCTTGGCTGATTTACAGCTCTTTACCTTTGAGAATGTGCCTTTGTGAAGAGTGACAAATAACGCGTTCTTAGCAATATTGTCGAGGTTGGCGTGCTTTCGATCATCAGAAGTCCATTGTTCGCGCTCTTTCTCGAGCATCTCGGCATGAGCTTGGCCTTCAATTCTTGGGGCCGGATTTACCTTCATGATTTTTATCGGGCCATCCTGTATAACAAAAATCATCTATTCGTGCATTGCTGCAAGATGAGCCTCCATTCTAATTCTCCAGTCGTCAAACTCGTTAATAGAAAACATAGGAACTTTATTGATCATTGATGTATCCATATGAGAATATAGGAAAGAAAAAGACTATTTGACAAAAATAAGTGATTTTGGATCAGATTCGGTCAAATATACGACTGATTCTTATTAGAATCAACCGCTTCGATACCACTTGTTGGCCACTAAGTATACAGAATACATCTTGGAAAATGTTTAAGCAACAAGTTGTACGATTATCAAGTTAAAGTGCGTAGCGGAAGTCTTGTAACAGTAAGTTGCTGTAAATACAGCAACTAGGTATGAAGTGTATAGTTAAAATAATCACAATTATTAAAACAGTAAATGCAGAAATTAAATAACACAAGATTTAAAGTGGTTCGAGGTAAACCCCTCTACGTCTACTGGTCCTCCACACAGGAGTACAAAGTTTATTATAAATACTGTGTACACAACTGCGTATTTATAATCAAACCTATCATTGTATCGTTTACACAGATTGATACAAAGATCGTAGTTTTCAACCGTTCATACAGATTGGTTAAGGCTAACACTTGACTGGCTTCTTCACACACAGTTCCGAAGCTTCGTATCCACAATGTAGATCCGTCACACACAGTTCAGAAAAATCAAGGCTTTCTCAGTCCACACAGGGCTTATGGTTTTCTTCAATGTAAGAACGTTGTTTGAACAACAGCTTGACTTTCTTGAGCTTGAGCTAATGATGTGTTGTTCAAGAGAGAGTACTTGTATATTTCTTCTCTTAGGATAGACTGAATGCCTGAAGAAATATTACTGCTCTTGATATACTGTTCTTTAGAGGATCTCATGGAATCTCAGTATATCTTAGTTTGAATACTTGTGAAAGCTCGAGTATAGTTCTTCGTTCGTAAATCTTCAAGTATTCTATTGGTATATATTCGTATACTGATCTTCAATCTTCGGGATATATATAGCCTCTAAATAGATCTGTTTGAGAATATATCTGTTGAGCAAAAGTCCGTTCCAACGGGATGATTTATTTGAATAAAGCACAATCCGGTTTTTGCTCCTTGTTTGAAGAACTCTGTCGGCTTAGTATTTAAATTCTTTATCCTTTCAGTATTTAAATACTTCTTTTCAAACGGGACTTGACTTTAGCAAATAAGGCAGATTCTTTCCAACGGTTTTAAGTCTTGTTTGGATAAGTATTGAAGATCTCAATACTTACAGCCTGGATGTTGTATCCAACATATTGCTGTAGGCTATGTACTGTAGGCTATGTGTTGTAGGCTATCTTAGACTGATACTGTATGGAAGGATACTAGGACAGCTTCCATACTTAGCGTCATATAGACAGATGAGTCTCTTTGCTGTATGATGGATCTTTATACTTTTGATGTATGTTGGTATTATGAGAAGACTTCGACACAGGATTGATTATTTCAACAACTTCGACCGTCTTCCGAGACTGCTGCTTTGCTGTATATTGGCACTTTATCAAAACTTCGATACATGATTGTTTTATCCCAACAGTAACTCATTCAACAACGCATTCATACAATAATGATATCAATTCATAGGAAACGACACCCGTAATTCTACCCAAATAGTTCATCCTATCCCAATGAACATTCTATCGACTATTAACGAACTTAAATAAACCTAATTCACCTTTAACAATTGGGTTATCATGTTCTTAAGATTCTTCAACATATACCTAATATACAAGGATTATCATACTAAAATGTCCTTTACAACTCTTGTTGTTACTTTGAACACGATT
Source organism: Orobanche coerulescens (assembly GCA_033398695.1). Taxonomy (NCBI): domain Eukaryota; kingdom Viridiplantae; phylum Streptophyta; class Magnoliopsida; order Lamiales; family Orobanchaceae; genus Orobanche; species Orobanche coerulescens. The sequence goes on along the minus strand of CM065801.1, from coordinate 47,895,953 downwards.
ATTCATCAAAACAACTCGAATTAAATCATTTCAATAGATTAATATCATCCCATATTGTAATAATCCTTTTCAGAATATTACCAACATTTGAACATAATATTTTAGACAATCCACTTCATCAATTCATCAAGTTCATTATGATTATATCAAAATCATGAGTGTTACTTCATAGTCCATTGTCATCTCCCAAGGAATTAACTAAATCTTTTCAAGACATGATTATAATCAAAAATCCATAAGCATCAAGAACATTCTTACCTTATAAGTTCTATTGTCGTGTTCATAATCAGTTTTTGACATAATCAACTATAACTATGTTATCTAACAACATCTTCAACCATTCAAGAAGTAATACTAACAACAATATCATGTTCTTCATTTAGTTTGTTCATAATTCCAATAACTATCATGTTATACTTGATTAACCTAACGTTATCTGAATTACTCCTTACTAACATCATCAATAATATGGAATCAACACGAGTTTAGATAACCAACCTCAAGAAAATGAAGAACAACGCCAAAACTTCAAGAACACACTCCAAACTTCTAATCAATAAGCTTCAATCCAAGATGCACGGCTCAAAGACAAGATAGAAGAGGAAAGTATCGATCTAGGGAGGCAGAGGGATGGTAACTTGAAGAAAATATCAAGTTTGGATCGTGCAAAATGAAAGACAAGAGCTGTTTTTTTTATAAACTGCACTTCCATTACGTACGTTATCGAATGCAGTTAACGTACGTAAGCCCCCATTACGTACGCTAACACATATGTTGTTATATACGTAATAGGCCTCCAAAGGCTGCTGTTTCAAAACACCTACACCCTTACGTACGTTGCCAGTAATGCATACGTAAGCTCTCCACCATTACGTACGTTATTACATAAGCATAACGTACATAATGTACGTTTGACTGAGCTGCCTCGAAAGCCCAAATTTCCGGATCTGCGTGGCGCACCATGCCGAATGTTTAAATCGGATCAGATTCTCTACATTACTTACGTAAGCCTAAGCGCTTTACATACGTAAGGCCGAGGAAAATAGCGTACGTTACGCTGGAGCCATAACGTACGTTAGGCACTAAAGGCTAATAATTAATTCGATCCTGATACATCTCAACATCAATAATTATTATACTAGATGCAACATGATTCAACGATATTCAAATTATTCGAGTAGTACAATAGTAGATAAGAAAATTACAGTCGAATATTACAATGGACCTAGGTCCTGGATTGAATCATGAATTGGGATATACGAACCGTATAAGATAGTTGGTTGGATTGGATGTAGCTTAATTTAAAAAATTTAAGCCGACCAGCACACCAATCATGGAAAATCTAGCCGCGCTAGAGCGGAGGTGGATTCATTGATCAATTTGCAGCTCAAAAGAATTCAAATAGCACCGCCAATCAATCGAACCACAACCAAATAAGAAAAAAGATAAAATGTCATGTAAAATATTCTGATAAGTAGAATTCCTCAAAGCGTGGTGATTTTCTTAACCCTCGGATCATCATCATAACAATAACACAACTGAGTCCAGATTCTCCGATCCTTTTACCCTTACAGAGTTGCCGTTTACTTCAAACTTATCAATTATACATATCCAATCACAATATTCCTCTCCGTTATTTATTCATTCAATTCACAGATAGGGTTTTCCTCCAAAAACTACACCTTTGTTCATCGTTTTCTCCTCACCGTCTTGAATTTTCTATTTTTTCCTCTTTTTCATACCAAAAATAAATTGGATGAAAAGAAAACAATGGGGTTAATCGAAGAAACTTGGGCCTGGAGGAAAAAACATGTTATGAGATCATCGTCGAAGATGGATTGCTTTTACTCTCGAGTCTGTTCTTACTCACTTCATAATTCGTTCTCAGTCGCCATGGAAGCGTTCTCCGAACATCCTGTTATTTAGCGCTGTTCTTCTATTTTTTTTTTTCGGACTAATTCATCCTGTTGATTAATCATTAGCCTTCACCATGGATCTTGAAGAATCTCACATAAAAAAATCCAGGTTTCAACGAATCTGACGTTGCAGAAAAGTCGTCGTGCGGTCACTACGCCCGATTTAAAAAAATCTTGGGCCAAGTAGCTTTCAAAGATGTGTATAAAGGGTTCGATCGGTCTGAAAATATGGAGATCGCTTGGAGTCAGATCTGTTTCGAACAGTGGCGGAAGCAGAGCATTTATTCAGGAGGGTCTGGAGCTATAAAAATTACGGAGGTCGAACAACTATATATAAAGTTTCCCCTATTTATAAGGAAATTTACATCCGGCGGGGGGTCCGTGGACCTCCTTGGACCCCCTCCCTCTGCCCCTGTTTCGACGACATCGAAAAAACCCTAACAAACTCCCACCAAAATCAAGAGACACTGTGTTCCGAGGCAGTTTTGTTAAAATCCTTGAACCACATAAACATCACGAAGTGCCATACCTCCTCGCTCGATTACGACAACAGAACTGTGAACATGATAACCTTGAATGAAACCTAACTCATTCAACAACGCATTCATACAATAATGATATCAATTCATAGGAAACGACACCCGTAATTCTATCTGAATAGTTCATCCTATCCCAATGAACATACTATTGACTATTAACGAACTTTAATACACCTAATTCACCTTTAACAATCGGATTATCATGTTCTTAAGATTCTTCAACATATACCTAATATACAAGGATTATCATACTAAAGTGTCCTTTACAACTCTTGTTATTACCTTGAACACGATTATTCATCAAAACAACTCGAATTAATCATTTCAATAGATTAATATCATCCCATATTGTAATAATCCTTTTCAGAATATTACCAACATTTGAACATAATGTTTTAGACAATCCATTTCATCAATTCATTAAGTTCATTATGAATGTATCAAATTCATGAGTGTTACTTCATAGTGCATTGTCATCTCCCAAGGAATTAACTAAACCTTTTCAAGACATGATTATAATCAAAATCCCTAAGCATCAAGAACATTCTTACCTTATAAGTTCTATTGTCGTGTTCATAATCAGGTTTTTGACATAATCAACTACAACAATGTTATCTAACAACATCTTCAACCATTCAAGAAGTAATACTAACAACAATATCATGTTCTTCATTTAGTTTGTTCATAATTCCAATAACTATCATGTTATACTTGATTAACCTAACATTATCTGAATTACTCCTTACTAACATCATCAATAATATCGAATCAACATGAGTTTACATAACCAACCTCAAGAAAATAAAGAACAACGCCAAAACTTCAAGAACACACTCCAAACTTCCAATCAATAAGCTCAAATCCAAGATGCACGGCTCAAAGACAAGATGGAAGAGGAAACTATCGATCTAGGGAGGCACAAGGAAGGTAACTTGAAGAAAATATGAATTTTGGATCGTACAAAATGAAAGACAAGAGCTGTTTTTTTATAAACTGCACTTCCATTACATACGTTGTCAAATACAGTTAACATACGTAAGCCCCCATTGTAATATCCGCAATTTCGATTTCCGGTAATTTTCATTTTTCCGACGGAGGTCCGTTTCGACAACTCGCTTGGCACTGTTTTGGAATTCTGAACCTATTTTGTTCTTGGAGTTTCTCCGCTTAGACGGGTCTCGATGATGTTTTTACGTAATTTCATCTTGTGTTATATTTTGTCTCATGTGTATTTGATTCTCGTTAAACTCGTTCAATTTCGTCATTTTCTTACTTCCATGAGTTCGTATGATTGAGTAGAGCATGTTGTGAGTTTCGGATTGTTAATCCGACGTTGTATCGTGATTTCGGATGTTTGGGCCGTTTTTGTAATTTCCTATAAGTTTAGGGAATTTGTTCCTTGTTCGACTTTGGTTGTGTACCTCAGATCGTTTTGGGGTTCCGTACTTCCATTTCGTGTTATTGTTGCCCAAATATCGATTCATATTGCTTTTATTCTCTTTCCGGATCATTTTTCGTCATTTTGGGACCCGAGGGGGGGGTGTGGGCCGCGTCACAAGTATTGTGCGCCGCGGCACACACATTACCCAGTCGCTGGCCGAGCAGACTGTACCGTGTGCCGCGGCACAAGGATTGTGCGCCGTGGCACACAGCCGAGTCAGTGCCGCGACACACTTGTCCGGGCCGCGGCACACCCGTGTGGCACTTGCCGGCCAAAACCTACTTTACCGCATGCCGCGGCACAGTCCGAGTCTGGGCCGCGACACACTTCGAATGAGCCGCGGCACAACGAGCGGTCAGCCGATCACTGGGCGCAATTTTTGGCCCTGTGCCACGGCACAGTTTAGCTGAGCCGCGGCACACAATGCGGTCAGCGCTATATCAGCGTTTCTTTTCAGCGGATGCAGTTCATTTCTTCCTTCCTTCCACCGTACGCGAGAGAGAGGGTTGAGAGGGGGATTTTTCTCCATCTACCATTTGATTGTGTGTTTTTCTTCATCTTCTTTCGATCGTGTAGCTCGGATTGTGGATCTAGCACGTGTTCTTCGGATTATAGGGCTTGAATCTTCAAGAGGTAAGAACTCCTTTAACCCTAGTATGATTTTGGGGAGGGTTTGGTGATGATCTTGTATTTTAACCCGATTTAACCGATGTTGTTGTTAGATTTCGATAGTATACTCGTGATCCTTGGTTCCCTTGTTATTGGATGGGATGAAATCCCGTTAATTCACCGTTGACCGATTTCAATTCCCTATACACTCTTGATGTTCGATGAATTGTCCCAACGGGTAGAACTAGGAGGAATTTCTTCGTATTCATGATCTTGAGATTGATTGTATATCATTATTGTGTTAGGGTCGGATTTGAGAGGATTGTTCGGACCGAAACCTATTCCTTCGTCGTCTCCTTCGCGTCGTATTACCAAGGCAACTACCTCGATATACGAATTGTAACTGCGTGAAATCATTGTTGTCGAAGTGTATGAGTTTATACGGATGTATATATGTGTGTATATATATATGTATATGTATGTGTATATATATATATATGTATTTATATATATATATATATTTATATGTTAAATATATGTATGTAAATACGTATATTGATATACATGCTTATGTCGGTGATTGACGAGTGATAAATGCTAACACTAGTTGACGTACTCAACTTGGATTGATGGATGAACTATAGTCATTCATATATATAGTAAGGTTATATATATATATATATTTGGTTGAGTCGCAATATAGAGATATATGTGCGGTGTTGATTGGTTATGCTTGAATGCTTATTGTGATTGAGTTTGATTAATAACGTGCGTGTTACTGTCTACTTGTGTGGTTATGGACTGGCGGAAAAATTGTGTGACTTGATGTACCGAGTTGAAAATTATTGTGATGTTTGTCCATGTGCTTGATGTTTGTGATAATGTGGATACTTGTTGTGAGAAACGTCGTATCCGGGAACCTCTGAGGGCGGGGCGTGCACTCCGGCACAGTGTATCTTTGCAATGTGCGGCTCCATATGGGTGGTGAACGCAGATGTCACCTAATGCGCGCGCAAGGGGCGGCTCTTGCGGGAGTGACGCCGGTGCGGTGACATGTTCAATGAGCGGCCAACATGATGGAAGTGAACGCCGGTACACAGGTGCGCAAGGGAGGCGCCTGGCAGGCTTATTGGTTACGGGTATTTGAGTGATAGCTAAGACCCCGTTACCGAACGATGTTCGTATCTCAAATTCTTTCAACTCACTTTCAAATGTTTGTCTTGATATAGTTCGCGATTCGTGTTTTTGAAAGCTTGTTTTAAATTGTTTTTAAAAGCGTTGGTATCAGGGTTAATTACCCAAGGAGGTTTGACGAAATCTCCGAGGGTTAATTAATCGGGGGTCTTGAGCAGGATATGTCGAACGAGAGATTGTGCCTTTGATTGTATTGTGGTGCCATTCTGTGTATCGGGTCGAGGACCCTGTGAAATGATGAGATGATTGATTTCGTGATGATGTTATTTGGATTGAGTTGAGAACCCTGTGAGATGTTGTAATGATTTCGTCTGTAATTGTTTTCCATATGTTGGGTCAAGGACCCGAGAGCTTTTGAAATTATTTTCAAAATTATTCCCATTCGATTTTAAAAACCCCTAGACGGCCCGAGTCAATAATAATGTTTGCAAACTATTTTATCAAAATACTTTTCCTTTTTACAAAAAGGGATCTTCCTGACTCCTTGGGCTCGTTTAAAGTTTCATTAATGTTATTTTCCGTAAAGAGAACATGACTATGTGATTATCTTTCACCTTGTATATGCGAGTGTTATTAATGTCTTGTTGTGGGAATGTATGGTTTGTGTTAAGGCTTCACGGCGGTTGAAGTTTGTGTTGTTACTGTTCGTATATCTTGTATATTATGTACTTGCACTAGCAAAATTCCAGTTTGCTAACCCCCAAGTTTTCGGGGGGTGGGTGCCTGTTATGCGCTCAGGTTTTGGCAGCTCGGGAGCAGTCACAGGATTGGCTTGGTAAGAGATGGAAGACGACGATGCTAATCACACCAGAGTCAGAGTCTTTTCTTTTGTATCATTTTGGTCGGTATTTCTCTGTCGTTCGAGTATTCACCCTTGCATGGGTGTAGTTATCATTTATTAAATTGAGTTGTCATTCTTTTATGTGTTCAAGTTTATTGTTGTCATTGTAATATGAATGTCGTTAGTTTCTGAATTGGTTTATGACCTTGTCGGTCTGCTTTGCATTTAATTTTGACCCCGGTCGGTCAATCATTGAGTAGTCTTTTGGAGTTTAGCCTGGTAGATCCTTGTGATAAGGGTCTACGGCGTGTGACATTCCCGGACATATTCTGGGGGTGTTACATTTATGGTATCAGAGCTTAGGTTTGCGAAAAACCTAGGCCGTTGGGTCAATTCCATGTCTTGTGTAAGTCGCGCGCATCAGAGTTGTGATTAGTATCGTGGTTCCGACATCATCTTTCGGCAATCCGTGATGGTAAGCCTCCCGATCGTAAGTCCCCTTATATACGTATTTGATTATATTGTGCTAATATGTTTAATGTGAACTAGGAATTGGAACTTGTTGGTGATATTATCGTTTTAGGATATAACATGCGTAGGCGGTCCGAGTATAAATGGTTATGTAGTATGCTTCGGAAGTCGAGCATGTTTATCTGTTTCGGTACTTTATTAGAATAAATTTATGAATGATAATTTTATCCACCGCATGAGTATTTTAAGACGGCTTTTGATATCTTGCAAACCGAGTTTTGATATTTTGGTCTTGCATGTTTTGATAGTATTCTTATGACGGTATTTGATATTTTATAAATGACTTTTGTGAGTATTTGAGAATATTACCGACTTCGGCCTTTTTTGGCATTTTGAACATTTTTTTTAATGATTTTTAGCCTGGTGGGTTCCGCACGGCCCACTGGCGTACAGTAGTATCACGAATATTTTAAAGTGATGCTTTGAAATTTTCTAACATTGTGTGAAGCCATGATTTAATATCGTCATGTTAAATGGTCACGTATCTCGGTGGAAAATTCTTTCGAATAAACATTTTGGAAGAAGAGGAAAGGTTTTCAAAATTGTGGTATTTGGGACTCAACATTTTTGAAATATTTCAAATTAGTTACGAATTAATTTTCGATTTCTTTTTTTTTTCTTTTATACATCACTCGAAAATAATTTTTAGAGTCGTTATATAAACTTCCTCTTCCGAAATAAAAGACAGTGTTTACAAGTCTTGGGCGTAACGTGACTAGCCCTTATTTTCAAAAAATTTGTTTTCATTAAGTGCATACATATAATGATCGTCCTCGTCGAGGAACTCGAAACTGACTTCATAAAACTTTATGCTTTACGATAGTACCGTTATTCTAAAGATGCTAACTAAAACTCGGGTTGATAATTGTGGTATATTATACGTCTGATAAACTGATACTGTTGATCGGTGTTATCCGTATTAGTATGTCGAGCCACAACGGACGTAGACGTGATGATGGAAATGGAAGCGGCGAGGTGGTTCGTACGACCACGATTCATGCTACGGTGAAGGAGTATCAAAATCAAACGATATCCTATGAAATCTCCTCAGTGGTCGAGCCCTCGAGCGAAGCCAAGAGACGGAGGACATCTGGGAAATTTTTGGTCGGCGAGTCTAAGGCTCCCAAACCCCCACGTCGTTCGAACGCGTCGTCTTCGCGATCGGGAGTGAGCGCTTGGAATCCCAAGCCAGCATCGGTGACTCTCGGTAAGAAGGGAGGGTGCTTCAACTGCAATCGTCAGGGACATGTTCGTGCAAATTGTCCCTTTCCACTCTTGACTTGTTACCGGTGCGGGTGCGAAGGTCATCGGGAGAAGCATTGTGAGATAATTTCCGAACTGGCAAAGAATGCTACCCTATTGGCGAACAGAGCAAGTGACTGGAGAATGTCCCGAAACCCTATGTTTCCTTCTGAAGAGCCTAACATGGGAGGATGAATATTTTGTAATATGTCCTAATCGTTGCTGTTTTGAACAATTGTGACTTTGATCGTTCTTCATTTCATTGCTCTATGTTTCCAACTCTTGTTGTTCTAAGTTTGGGATCGAAATATCTTTTAGTATGGGGGAGTGTATTACCCATACTTTCCTTAGTATTTTCGGTATTGTGTGATTTTTCGTTGTTGGTAATTCAATTATGATCCTCTCGACGATTTTAAACTATCTTGTTCTACTTAGCCTGTCGTCCTCCGAACGAATTTCGGAGCTGTTTTGTTAAATCCCGTGGATTATTGTGGTCTTCCATATCTGAACTTAATCCTTGCAAATTTTGTTCGAAACTAATATTCCCTCGCGTGCAATTAACACTTCTGAATGTGTTATGAACTTGGATGCGGTTGGTCGAGCTCGAAACATGGTTTCAGGACGTCTGAGCCGTCTTGTGATTTTCATAACTCTTGGAGTTATTGTCTCGAAATTCATACTCCTCCACCTCGACTTATCGTGTTCATTTACATTTTAGAACCTCGCATTCGCGCATTGCTCGTGATGATGTGGGGCTGAGCAAGTAGTTATTTTCTTGATTGTTCCACCGCTCTCTATTTTAAGTTTCGGGACGAAACTTCTTTTAAGGAGGGTAGAATGTAATATCCGCAATTTCGATTTCTGGTAATTTTCATTTTTCCGGCGGAGGTCCGTTTCGACAACTCGCTTGGCACTGTTTTGGAATTCTGAACCTATTTTGTTCTTGGAGTTTCTCCGCTTAGACGGGTCTCGATGATGTTTTTACGTAATTTCATCTTGTGTTTTATTTGGTCTCATGTGTATTTGATTCTCGTTAAACTCGTTCGATTTCGTCATTTTCTTACTTCCATGAGTTCGTATGATTGAGTAGAGCATGTTGTGAGTTTCGGATTGTTAATCCGACGTTGTATCGTGATTTCGGATGTTTGGGCCGTTTTTGTAATTTCCTAGAAGTTTAGGGAATTTGTTCCTTGTTCGACTTTGGTTGTGTACCTCAGATCGTTTTGGGGTTCCGTACTTCCATTTCGTGTTATTGTTGCCCAAATATCGATTCATATTGCTTTTATTCTCTTTCTGGATCATTTTTCGTCATTTTGGGACCCGAGGGGGGGGGGGGTGTGGGCCGCGTCACAAGGATTCTGCGCCGCGGCACACACATTACCCAGTTGCTGGCCGAGCAGACTGTACCGCGTGCCGCGGCACAAGGATTGTGCGCCGCGGCACACAGCCGAGTCAGTGCCGCGGCACACTTGTCCGGGCCGCGGCACACCCGTGTGGCACTTGCCGGCCAAAACCTACTGTACCGCGTGCCGCGGCACAGTCCGGCAGGGCCGCGGCACATGCCGAGTCTGGGCCGCGGCACACTTCGAATGAGCCGCGGCACAACGAGCGGTCAGCCGATCACTGGGCGCAATTTTTGGCCCCTGCCGCGGCCTGATTTAGTGAGCCGCGGCACACAATGCGCGGTCAGCGCTATATCAGCGTTTCTTTTCAGCGGATGCAGTTCATTTCTTCATTCCTTCCACCGTACGCGAGAGAGAGAGGGTTGAGAGGGGGATTTTTCTCCATCTACCATTTGATTGTGTGTTTTTCTTCATCTTCTTTCGATCGTGTAGCTCGGATTGTGGATCTAGCACGTGTTCTTCGGATTATAGGGCTTGAATCTTCAAGAGGTAAGAACTCCTTTAACCCTAGTATGATTTTGGGGAGGGTTTGGTGATGATCTTGTATTTTAACCCGATTTAACCGATGTTGTTGTTAGATTTCGATAGTATACTCGTGATCCTTGGTTCCCTTGTTATTGGATGGGATGAAATCCCGTTAATTCACCGTTGACCGATTTCAATTCCCTATACACTCTTGATGTTCGATGAATTGTCCCAACGGGTAGAACTAGGAGGAATTTCTTCGTATTCATGATCTTGAGATTGATTGTATATCATTATTGTGTTAGGGTCGGATTTGAGAGGATTGTTCGGACCGAAACCTATTCCTTCGTCGTCTCCTTCGCGTCGTATTACCAAGGCAACTACCTCGATATACGAATTGTAACTGCGTGAAATCATTGTTGTCGAAGTGTATGAGTTTATACGGATGTATATATGTGTGTATATATATATATATGTATATGTATGTGTATATATATATATATGTATTTATATATATATATATATGTTATATATATGTATGTATATACGTATATTGATATACATGCTTATGTCGGTGATCGACGAGTGATAAATGCTAACACTAGTTGACGTACTCAACTTGGATTGATGGATGAACTATAGTCATTCATATAATATAGTAAGGTTATATATATATATATATATCTATCTATATATATATATATAAATATATATATTTGGTTGAGTCGCAATATAGAGATATATGTGCGGTGTTGATTGGTTATGCTTGAATGCTTATTGTGATTGAGTTTGATTAATAACGTGCGTGTTACTGTCTACTTGTGTGGTTATGGACTGGCGGAGAAATTGTGTGACTTGATGTACCGAGTTGAAAATTGTTGTGACGTTTGTCCATGTGCTTGATGTTTGTGATAATGTGGATACTTGTTGTGAGAAACGTCGTATCCGGGAACCTCTCGAGGCGGGCGTGCACTCGGCTGGTGTATCTTGCAATGTGCGGCTCCATATGGGTGGTGAACGCCGATGTCACCTAATGCGCGCGCAAGGCGGCTCTTGCGGGAGTAGCCAGTGCGGTGACATGTTCAATGAGCGGCCAACATGATGGAAGTGAACGCCGGTACACAGGTGCGCAAGGGAGGCGCCTGGTAGGCTTATTGGTTACGGGTATTTGAGTGATAGCTAAGACCCCGTTACCGAACGATGTTCGTATCTCAAATTCTTTCAACTCACTTTCAAATGTTTGTCTTGATATAGTTCGCGATTCGTGTTTTTGAAAGCTTTTTTCAAATTGTTTTTAAAAGCATTGGTATCAGGGTTAATTAACCAAGGAGGTTTGACGAAATCTCCGAGGGTTAATTAATCGGGGGTCTTGAGCAGGATATGTCGAACGAGAGATTGTGCCTTTGATTGTATTGTGGTGCCATTCTGTGTATCGGGTCGAGGACCCTGTGAAATGATGAGATGATTGATTTCATGATGATGTTATTTGGATTGAGTTGAGAACCCTGTGAGATGTTGTAATGATTTCGTCTGTAATTGTTTTCCATATGTTGGGTCAAGGACCCGAGAGCTTTTGAAATTATTTCCAAAAGTATTCCCATTCGATTTTAAAAACCCCTAGACGGCCCGAGTCAATAATAATGTTTGCAAACTATCTTATCAAAATACTTTTCCTTTTTACAAAAAGGGATCTTCCTGACTCCTTGGGCTCGTTTAAAGTTTCATTAATGTTATTTTCCGTAAAGAGAACATGACTATGTGATTATCTTTCACCTTGTATATGCGAGTGTTATTCTGTGCTGACTGTGGGAATGTATGGTTTGTGTTAAGGCTTCACGGCGGTTGAAGTTTGTGTTGTTACTGTTCGTATATCTTGTATATTATGTACTTGCACTAGCAAAATTCCAGTTTGCTAACCCCGAAGTTTTGGGGGTGGGTGCACATTATGCGCTCAGTTTTGGCGGCTCGGGAGATCCACGGGATTGGCTTGGAAGGAGATGGAAGACGACAATGCTAATCACACCAGAGTCAGAGTCTTTTCTTTTGTATCATTTTGGTCGGTATTTCTCTGTCGTTCGAGTATTCACCCTTGCATGGGTGTAGTTATCATTTATTAAATTGAGTTGTCATTCTTTTATGTGTTCAAGTTTATTGTTGTCATTGTAATATGAATGTCGTTAGTTTCTGAATTGGTTTATGACCTTGTCGGTCTGCTTTGTATTTAATTTTGACCCCGGTCGGTCAATCATTGAGTAGTCTTTTGGAGTTTAGCCTGGTAGATCCTTGTGATAAGGGTCTACGGCGTGTGACATTCCCGGTCATATTCTGGGGGTGTTACACCCATTACGTACGCTAACACATACGTTGTTACGTACGTAATAGGCCTCCAGAGGTTGCTGGCTCAAAACACCTACACCCTTACGTACGTTGCCAGAAACGCGTACGTAAGCTCTCCACCATTACGTACGTTATAGCATAAGCATAACGTACGTAATGTACGTTTGACTGAGCTGCCTCGAAAGGCCTAATATCCGGATATGTGTGCCCCCCAAGCCGAAAGTTGAAATCGGATCAGATTCCCTACATTACGTACGTAAGCCTAAGCACTTTACGTACGTAAGGCCGAGGAAAATAACGTACATTACGCTGGAGCCGTAGTGTACGTTAGGCACTAAAGGTCTAGCCCAAAAATGCAATCTACAACACGACTAACAATCGAGCATACGACAATAATAATTAATTCGATCCTGATAAATCTCAACATCAATAATCATTATACTAGATGCAACATGATTCAACGATACTCAAATTACAATAGTGCAATAGTAAATAAGAAAATTACAGTCGAATATTACAATGGACCTAGGTCCTGGATTGAATCATGAATTGGGATATATGAACCGTATAAGATAGTTGGTTGGATTGGATTGAGCTTAATTTAAAAAAAAATTAAGCCGACCAGCATACCAATCATGGAAAATCTAGTCGCGCTAGTAGGGGTGAGCTCGGTTCGGTTTGGTACGGTTTCTACCTAAAACCGATACCGAACCGCATCTTATCGGTATCTAGCATTTGAGTACCGAAATGATTCGGTTTTAAATCGGCTCGGTGTGAAATGTTTCGGTGTCGGTTCGGTAACGGTTCAGTGTCAATGAGCTGATTAAATAGGCCAATTAAGTTGGGCTTGCGCCAGACCCAAATTGAACTACTTGGGCTAAATAAGACAATTGTAAGTTCAAATAGAAGGATTTAGACATAATTAATACACTTCAAAGCTTGAATAAAAATAAAATCTACTTCAATAACATGATAATAACTAAGGATTCAAGAAGTCCAATATCAGATTAAACAAAAGTCTTGAATTTCCTCCCTAGCACAAGTCCATCAATTCATAACAATCTGCACAAAGAAAAAACAAAGTCTGCAGAATAGTCATCTGTTTTATCGGTTCGGTTCGGTTTTTAAAGTCGGGATCCATATCTAAAACCGAAACCGAACCGCATAATTCGGTTTTCAAAATTTTAAGAACCGTACCATACCAATATCTTATTGGTTCGATTTTCGGTTTCGGTTTTTTCGGTATTTTCGGTATTATCGGTTTTTGTCGGTTTTTCTGCTCACCCCTACGCGCTAGGGCGGAGGTGGACTCATTGATCAATTTGCAGCTCAAAAGAATTCAAATAGCACCGCCAATCAATCGAACCACAACCAAATAAGAAAAAAGATAAAATGTCATGTAAAAGATTCTGATAAGTAAAATTCCTCAAAACGTGGTGATTTTCTCAACCCTCGGATCATCATCATAACAATAACACAACAGAGTCCAGATTCTCCGATCCTTTTACCCTTATAGAGTTGCAGTTTACGTCAAACTTATCAATTATACATATCCAATCACAATATTCCTCTCCGTTATTTATTCATTCAATTCACAGATAGGGTTTTCCTCCAAAAACTACACCTTTGTTCATCGTTTTCTCCTCGCCGTCTTGAATTTTCTTTTTTTTTTTCCCTCTCTTTCATACAAAAAAAAAAATTGGATGAAAAGAAAACAATGGGGTTAATCGGAGAAATTTCGGCCTGGAGGAAACAACATGTTATGAGATCATCGTCGAAGATGGATTGCTTTTACTCTCGAGTCTGTTCTTTCTCACTTCACGATTCGTTCTCAGTCGCCATGGAAGCGTTCTCCGAACACCCTGTTATTTAGCCCTGTTCTTCTGTTTTTTCTTTTTTCCGGACTAATTCATCCCGTTGATTAATCATTAGCCTTCACCATGGATCTCGAAGAATCTCTCATAAAAAATCCAGGTTTCAACGAATCCGACGTCGCAGAAAAGTCGCCGTGCGGTCACTACGTCCGATTCAAAAAAATCTTGGGCCGAGGAGCTTTCAAAGATGTGTATAAAGGGTTCGATCGGTCTGAAAATATGGAGATCGCCTGGAGTCAGATCTGTTTCGACGACATCGAAAAAACCATAACAAACTCCCACCAAAATCAAGAGACACTGTGTTCCGAGGCAGTTTTGTTAAAATCCTTGAACCACAGAAACATCATGAAGTGCCATACCTCCTGGCTCGATTACAACAACAGAACTGTGAACATGATAACCGAATTGTTCGCTTCCGGGAGTTTGAGGCAGTACATGATGAAACTCGGTGGCATCGATCTAAAGACCATCAAGAATTGGGGCAGACAGATTTTACAAGGCCTGCATTATCTCCACACCCGAACCCCATGCGTTATTCACCGCGACCTGAAATGTGATAACATATTCATTGATATGAGCAATGGCGAGGTTAAAATCGGAGATTTCGGTTTGGCCACTGAAATGGAGCGGGCCCCTGTTCGGGTTTTGGCCGGCACTCCGGAGTTCATGGCGCCGGAATATTACGACGAGGAGTATAATGAGTTGGTGGATGTTTATGCTTTCGGTATGTGTTTGATGGAGTTGGCTACTTTTGAGCATCCTTATTGTGAGTGTACAAATCCAGCACAGATTTTCAAGAAAGTGACCATGGGGGTGAAGCCAGCGGCCCTGGCGGAAGTGAAGGATCCTGAGGTGAAGGAGATTATTGAGAAGTGCTTGTTACCTGTTTCTTTGAGGCCATCTGCTTTGGAGCTGTTGAGGGATCCATTTTTTTCGTGGTCGGAAGCAACAGAAACTAAAATGGCGGATGATGAATCCCACGGAACTGGAAGCTCGAGTTTGGAAGTGGCTTTTGAAGATGAATGTTGTGGAATGAGAAGCTGCTGCAAGACTGAGTCGACTCTTCTTTCGGGGATATCTATGTTGTACAATTCCATGTCTGTTTTGGGTGGGGGTGATATTGATATATTGCCGAGCTGCTGCTATCAGTCTTCGACAGGCGATGATGATGATGCCTCTATGCATTCAAGAATCACTTTTGCTTCGTCGTCGGATGCTGTGTCAAAGGATTTTCTTGTGTCTAATAAACCATTATTTTAGCAATAGAGTGAAGTATGGTTCTGTATAGAAGGAAGAATCTTTCTTTTCTATGTAAATACACATTTTCAGATTTTTTTTTTTTTTTTGAAAGGGTTGTTATTTCATAGTGAATATTATTATCTATGTGACACATTGCGCTTTTAGTTGTGAAACAGTAATTTACATGATAATCTGCAAGTGATTGTGCTGCTGCTGTTGGCTTCAGATTGCAACAAATATTGTTGTGAATTATGAATCAAGTAGGAATAAACATACAGCTACATCCCCCCCCCCCCCCGTGGAGAAGTTGATTAATTACTACTATATACTAGTAGAACAGACTTTTTTCAGTTCGGCATGCTGGTCGGCCCTACTCTAATTCGATCCAAGTGGCCCAACCCTCATTGTACAGACATAGTGGTTTCTACTATTCTTTTGGTAAAAAGTAAAGGATTTCTAAATGGAGTTGGTACCAACAACACCATCAGAGTAGCCCTGACCAGGAAGGACAATGGGACATATCTAAGTAGCATTGGAAATGTTTCTCCTTCAAACTTTCAACAGTTTCCTTGATGCATTCTTTAAGAGGAGCGAATTCAACACAAAGGCATTTCGCTCTATCTTCGGAGACTTAGTACGTAGGCATGAATGGTTTGTCATCGGCACACCTAAATTTTTTTTCGAGGCTTTTCACATACAACAATAATATTGAAGTTAGATGCATAAAGCATAGCAAGTCGATAAATGTCCTGACAATCTTGGCTCAACTAAAACCAGCTTCAAGGAATCAAAGCGAAATGGAACCCTCGTATGTTTCTGGCTAAAAGATGAGAATCACTTCTCTCGTTTTCTATTTTCTGAAGTTTGCAAACACTCCCATTATATGGGAAATACAAGGGAAGACTTTAGACAAAAAGTGTCTTCATAACAACTATATAATAATTAACTTCTTAATGAAAGAAATTGTTGCAAACACTAGGGTTTTGGCAGATTACTCCCCCTTTACTGTGTTCTTTGAAAATAGTTGTATAACCCTGTGTAAAATAAATAGATTTATTATCCCTTGTGTTTTTCTACAGATAAACTCATTTACGCCTACGTAATTTAAATAGGCTCATTACTCTATTGTGTTTTGAAAAATGTGTGTTCTACACCCTTTGCCACCATATGCATAATGGGGGTAATATGAGCTATCAAAATAAAACGCATGGGCTTAATATGCACCAAAATTTTAAATGCAGTGGATAGTAAGATTATTTAAATTACACAAAGGGACACGACCATTCTTAAAAACACAAGGATAAAAACCCTATTTCATGTTACACATGTTGGAAAAATAGAGGAAATGGGCTGATTTGAGCAGCCCACTTGAGAGATAATTTTGAGTGGGCTCGACTACGAGTTAAAGTCGAGATTTAGTTGGAATACATAGTACTCCGTACGAGGTTTCCAAAACATGTAAGAACACTCAAAATGATTGAGTTATGAATGAGATATAATGTTACAAAGTGAACCCTTTAGAAATGGGTTTGGGATGCTATCCCACATTGGAAAAAGAAGGGAAAAATTGTGAGTATATAAGGAGATATGGACAAAGTCATTTTCAAAAAGTGAGACATGAGTGGATGTGTGACTAGGTACCCTTCGCGCACACACACGCGCACGCTGCCGCCCGTCCGGCTCGGCTTGGTCTCGGTCTCGGTCGAAGGGTGATTTGTCTCGGCGTCTCGAAGTTATCTTTTTACTGCAATTTTATTCGGTAAAAATTTATTTTACTGAAAATAACTCAATTTATTTTACTGAAAATACCTCAATTCGGATCCGGATAAACATCAATTTAATTGATAAATTTGAATTAAACAGATCTGGATATCAGTTTAGAGTTCCTCCAGCACATGTCTCTCTCTCACTTCACCTATAAATACAGATGTGAGGGGTCTTATTTTAGACTGAAAATTTTCAGCCAAAAATCCCGACTTCATTTTCTTCCGGAAGTAATTTCTCTTCGTATTTTTGTCGCGTCGGTGGTAGTTCAGGTTTATTCTAGTTCGCTGAGGGTGCGATGATCGATTTATCAACGCATCGAGATGTTGTTTTATCCTGGGAGGCAGACGCTAAACACTGCGGTGGAGGCGAATTTGCTTTAAGGAGACAGATTCTCTGGACTCAACATCGCCCATATTCGATTTGCTTCTTTCGAATATATATATATATATATATATATATATATATATATATATATATATTAATGTCTTTGTTATTAACGAATCTGTCTTCTACTTTGTTCTTCTCAGATTTGCAGCACAGACAGGAGATTCAAAACATGCGATCCGGTAAGTCGTAATTGGACGGACACGGACGAATCCAAAACAGTATTACCTGTCATTAAGAAACTGATGGCCAGCGACATAAGCGTTTGGATCTACAGGTATAATGGAAAATCATCAAATATTATACTTCATGAAATAATTATATGACTTCACATTTATCGATATAATTTTGGTAAATTATACCATAAATCTTAAAGCAAATTAAATTATTTCGTAGCATAAATTTCGAAATCATAAATATCGTATTTGTGCTTTATTTTCCATCTATGGAAAATTGGTTTTATAGTGGAAATTAATTTAAACATGTTTGGATCTGCTCAAGCTCTTGAAAATACCGATTTACTATTTTCGAAATTATTAAAAGATGTTTGGATCTTATCATGGGCGTCATGAGATGTCGGATATAATGCTCCACCGAGCGGACTCCACGATATGCGAAAAGGCATTGACTTAGTTTTCAATATGAATCAGATTTTGATTTTTGGGTCCAATTTTGAGAATTGATTAAGTAATTGGAAGGTTTTGCAAATTTTTAAACCTATTGAACTTGGAATAGCTGATTAGAATAAAAATTATGGATTACACATCGATCATTATTTAGAAAGTGTTTATGGTTAATATAAATGAGGAGAATTTATATTATTTGTTGCCATGCGTTTTGCTAAATAAGATTGTGATTATATTTGCTATTATATAATCATGCATATGATAATTTCGATAAGGTATAACATTGTTTGATAAGAACCGAATCAACTATTAATCGATTATTCGATTAAGATGTTAAGATTATTTAGTTTAATTAAGATATTAACTAAATAGGATTTGTTGATTGAGTTTAATCATTTTATGTGTCTAATGGTATTATATGGCACGTAAGCTATGTCAATAATTTAATTGTTAAATTATATAGTTAACAATTATTTGACCTTTAAATTTATGGAATAGAGTCACGTCTTACGTGAATTGTGTGATTTTCCATCACTTTTGTACACTCCTGACCGAGACAAGGAAGTATCAACCATATAATTGGATATTGGGTTGCACGAATGATTATTCGAACATCATTTTATAATTAATCTTGTTTAGTTATCGTTTGATTATTTGCAAATAAATAATCATTGGAATGTTAAACTCTCGTGAATGCTCGGACGTTAAAAACCTAACGGGCCCAGTACCTAGTGAGTACAGGTTGTGGGTTGGCTTGAGAATTATAATTTTTTTTTGGTTGGATTTGTTCTTTCAGTTAAATTATATATTCTCGTGTTGGTGCCGTTTTGCTGCGGCAGTGACACACTGGCCTATTACGGTGATCCATGTGATACCTAACACGGCAAATATTGATATTAGCTCCATATGCTGAAAATTCGGAGAAATTCAATAATTGAACTTTAGTGCTAAAAACATAAAAGTTCTTTTATAGAATATAAAAACCAGAGAGGTTTTAAATGATGATGAAACCTACTCTTATGAGAGGTTGTAATAAGAAATGTGATTACTCTATAAATATAGTGATACATTTGTTACGTGTACTCGATAATGAGTAAGGATGAAGCTAAAAGGAGAAACTTACACTCTAAAAGCTTGAGATACAAAACCAACTTAATCCGGAAATTAAGATGGTCGAATTGCACTCTAACGGAGACGCAAAAACGATGTTAATCAGTTCAAACTATCACTGAATATGAGGATATTAGTCACGTGAAGACTACTTAATTTAAAACAAGATACCATGCAAGGAAATAATTGAAATTTCCTATTAGTTCTGAAATGTAGTAAAACAATTTTAGAAATATTAAAAATGTGGGGGTGTATGGCTAAGGCAAAAGTTCCTAAGCCAAAGCAAGTGAATGTTTGACCCAAGACGGACGACTGCATCTTCACTGGATACGCACGTGATGCATGATGCGTACAAATCTGTAGTGCAAAAATATGATAGTCTGACATATCAGTATCGAGTTAAGGGAAAGAGTGTTTCAAACGCATAACTGATTTAAAAACTAAATCAATTATGAGATACCGTGGATTTATCAATGTGAAATGAATCACCAAGTGGTTTTAAAGGATGAAACAAAAAGGCTTGAACTTAGAAAATCACTACGTCTGAAATTTCTAACATGCATGCTAGAAGATAACTTACAATGCCATATACAATCTTCATATGGTCATATAAGAGAAAGAATAATTTTGTTGTGCGGAATTTTATTTAATGTTCGGTAGATCTTCCTCTGGAATAGATACCGCTAGGATCCCAACGTAAATTCGAAAATAAAATTAAATGGATCCATGGATATATAAGAGCCGAAACTACTAACTGAGGTTGTAGTAACGTGAAAGCCTAAAATACTGTGAGATATATTCTCGAGTAATGAGAACAAAGTTCATTATTATGATATATATATTATTGCTGCTTTGCAGAATGTAGAAATATATCAAATGTACATACATGCAGTCTTTCTAAATGGCGTTTCTGAGAAAAGCCAACTTGGAAGAACCAGAGACATATGTACCTAGCGCAACGGTTGAAAGTCTGTAACTCAGTGAAATTATTTTGAATCTAAATTGACACTAAAATAGTGGCATAAAATCTTTGACATTGTGGTGTCAAGCAATAAATTCAAACGATGTGATCAAATCCCCGATTTGACAATATTAATATATGGTGACTAAATGACCGAAAAACACCAATTTGGGGACGCTCAAATTTGGTAATGTAGTTAATGAAAAATTGCTAATTTTGGGGACGCTTAAAATTAGTAATTTGATCTTGAGAAATTGAAGTCTCGGTTAATAGTTGGTAACGTAATTTCAAAACGTTAAAAAACGCCAATTATAATGTCAAAAAGATTCAAGACAATGAATATGTCAAGTGTTTATATGTCGAATACACATGACGACTATGTCACTTTAAGAATGAATTTGAATGATCGAGTCATTGATGTAAGTAATGACAAGGGGATCAATTCAACAAAGTCTGAAAAGATAAATATATGAGACTAAAGAGATGATTTTAAGATGTAAAATCTCAAGTCGTTCACAATGTCTCATATGAGGTCAGTCATATTATGATGACATGAATCTTGGAAAGAACAACGGAATCAATTGGAATGCCAATGGATATGGTGCGGCTATCCAAGCACAAAGGTAAGTGATCTTTCAAGAGTAACTAAAAGTCTAATGTACTAAGTGAATTGTACAAGACTAAACACAGTCTATATCGTGAGTAGACTATGTGGATACACGATCAATTGGTGATTACAATGATATAAAGATTACTTGTGGGTATATGCTGCATGATATGAGATATTCAAAAACTATAAAATGATATCGTAACGCAAATTGGATATCTGACATTATGAATTTAATGTCTAAATAGTGAATATGTTTCACACTAGCTAGTGCAGCAGTGGTATGGAAATCTTTAATATAGATGGTTATTGCTCGATTTACAAAGGAAATATGAGTTCACAACCTTAGACAAATATGCATGAGAGGCATAATGCAATATCAATTTCTAGAAGATATTCCAAAATGGGCAAAACTGTGACCGCAATATGTATTTATTGTGATAGTCAATCTACGATTGATAGGGCAAAGAGCAAAAGAATAGTGGTAAGTCTCGTCCTATGAGGCAAAGACATAATACCATTTTGCTATCAACATTGGTTATCACTATTGACTACGTTACCAAAGGGTTATCAAAAGACTTTGTTGATAAATCATCAAGAGGAATGGGTCTATTGCCATGGGCTAATGGTTTTATGGAGGATACCCAACCTAAGCTGACTGGAGATCCCCAGATCTAGGTTCAATGGGACAACCAATTCATAAAACTGGGCACGATCACTGTGGGGTTACCCCGAACCGACCATTCCTAGGATGAAAACAGTGATACCCGTAGGGAGAGGTTAAGCTTATGCTTTTAATGATTCTTAAGTTCACAATGTATAGTCAGGTGGAGTAAAATACGGGTTTACTCAAAACACTTAACGAGAATCACCTATGTTGGAGTAAAGAGGGGCCGCTTCAAAGGAGAATTGCAAGGCACAATTCTCTAGAAACTCTCGCAGAACTAGGACGGTGTTCACGGACAAAACGGGCACAATAATGAGAACAGAATAAATCAGGGAGGGCACTTGTGAAGGATATACGATCACTTACACAAGCGGTCGGACAGTTCAAAGGCATCTAGTCACACTGTCTAGCCAGTAAGGAGAATATATCTTTTCGAGGGAAGGTTCAAGGAGCATACTCTACCTATCCTGTGCAATGCCTAACCGCAGTAACTATCATCAAGTCAAACTCCGTGTCTGACGTGTGCTGCTGGACCATCAATCTCATTCATGTGGGGGATTGTTGGAAAAATAGAGGAAATGGGCTGATTTGAGCAGCCCAATTGAGAGGCAATTTTTAGTGGGCTCGACTACAAATTAAAATCGGAACTTAGTTGGAATACGTAGTACTCTGTACGAGGTTTCCAAAACATGTAAAAACATTGAGGTATGAATGAGATATAATGTTCCAAAGTGAACCCTTTAGAAATGGGTTTGGGATGCTATCCCACATTGGAAAAAGAAGGGAAAAATTGTGAGTATATAAGGAGAGGTGGACAAAGTCATGTTCAAAAAGTGAGACATGAGTGGATGTGTGACTAGGCGCCCCTCGCGCAGCGCGCACACACACACACACACGCACGCTAGGGGTGGGCATGGGACGGGATGGGTCGGGATTGGGCGAATCCCGTCCCGTCCCGAAAATAAATTACCGTGACGGGACGGGACGGGATTGCGTATTTTGAAATTCATCCCGCACGTCCCGATCCCGTTCGGGTTCGGGTCGGGACCGGGACGGGACGGGATATCCCGCACATTTATTGACCTTGACAGAAATTTTAAAAAAACGAATGAGACAACTATAAATTTTAGAATTATCAAATGAATGAGGTAGAAATTAAAAAAAAAATCCAAACTAGTCATTCAAAAAAAAAATGACTCTCAATATCCATTAGAAACTTAAAAAATACACAACAAAATAGATAGTAATGTAAACACGCACAAAGGACAATAGATCAATAATCCAAATGCATAGTGCATATTACATCAAAATCAACACGTGAAGATAAAATTCAAATTGAAAGTGCGAAAACATCAACTTAAAAGCGAAAATTTAAAATCAAACTTTGATGTTTCATACATCATACATCAATTTAGGTTTACATATTTAAAATATATATAAAAATTGATTATATTAAATATTACGGGGAACAGGATTGATCGGGGCGGTCCCGATCCCATCCCGTCCCATTTGAATAGTAAGAGCGGGGACGGACGGGATGGGATTGCCATTTTAATAAACTATCCCGTCCCGTCCCGCTAGTTTTCGGGACGGGATCGGGACGGGATCGGGATTTCGGGTTCAAGTGCCCAGCCCTAACGCACGCGCCGTCTCCGTCCGTCCGTCCGGTTCGGCTCGGCTCGGTTCGGTCTCGGTCGAACGGCGATTTGGGCGAAATATCTCGGCGTCTCGAAGTTATCTTTTTACTGAAATTTTATTCGGTAAAAATTCATTTTACTGAAAATACCTCAACTATAAATTCCGAATTTTTCGGATCCGGATAAACATCAATTTAATTGATAAATTCGAATTAAACAGATCTGGATAAGTATTGAGATACCAATCCTGATCAGTTTAGAGTTCATCCAGCACATGTCTCTCTCTCATCTTCACCTATAAATACAGATGTGAGGGGTCTTATTTTAGACTGAAAATTTTCGTCCGTTTTTTTCAGCCAAAAATTCCGACTTCATTTTTTTTCGGAAGTAATTTCTCTTCGTATTATTGTCGCGTTGGTGGTAGTTCAGGTTTATTCTAGTTCGCTGAGGGTGCGATGATCGATTTATCAACGCATCGAGATGTTGTTTTATCCTGGGAGATAGACGCTATACACTGCGGTGGAGGCGAATTTGCTTTAAGGAGACAGATTCTCTGGACTCAACATCGCCCATATTCGATTTGCTTCTTTCGATTACTTATATATATATATATATATATTTTAATGTATTTGTTATTAACGAATCTGTCTCCTACTTTGTGTTAGGAATACTTGTTAGATTTTGATGATGTCATTAATTTAAAGTCAAATGTTTATTAATTGGCAAAATGTAAGGAAGAACCAAATGAGTATCTTCCATAGGCCAAAATATGTTAAGTATAACTTGGCAAAATGTAAAGAAGAACCAAATGAGTGTCTTCTATAGGCCAAAGTTAGTTAGGCTGAAATTCGGCTAAGTACTAAAGTACAGCCTAGTCCATCAGAGAAGTACACCGACTCGGTCAGTAGCTCTGGTCAACTAAAATTTATCGAGAAGTTTGACTGTGCGGCCGAGGTACCTCGGGAAGTCACTCCGACTGCATACAAGTCACAAACAAAGGAATGTACCGAGAGGACCTACTGCAGAGATGTAAGCCGCACATCACCTACTCAACTACAAATTTAGTACTCCAAGTCCACGTCGGCATGCTTTGAAAAGTCAAATATTACGGAAAGCTCACATGCAACGTGAAGAGACAAATTGGAGTGATTCCATAAGAGATATGATTTAATTAAATCATCCCGACCCACCGTGAAGACTTTAATCCTTTTATATTCAAAAGATTCGGCGCTCACATGCGTAAGTCCTCACAACGGTCGGAAGATAAAATTAAATAATGGGAATCCAACCTTGCAACGCTCGAAAAGATTAAACAATGAAGTCTCCCTCCAACGGACGGATTTGTTCAAAGATTTGCAACGGCTACAAGGAAGAAGCTCGGAAGATCCGACCTATATATATCCAGAGATTTGAATCGAGCAACTACCGTGCGAACATATACTCTAGCGATCAAAGCAAACAAAGCAATCTCAAGCAATCAAATAGCATCGTGAAAAGAGCAGATCCAAAAAGTTCATATTCAAGGAAGCTCTTAAGTTGGAGAAGACAAACACTCTTGTCTATAAATCTTGAGTACGGGGTACTTCACTGGTTGAAGTAAGAGACTGTAAGGGCATCCGAGGATCGAGGATCAAGAGGTGCAAGGCGCAAGTGTGTGTACAACGGCACGGAATTCCACCGTTGGAAGTCATTGTAGTGTGTTGTGAATCACCGTAATATTTATCACCGGTTGAAAATTATAGTGAATTCATCTCCAATGGTTTGGAGAAAAGTGGATTAGTAGAGGATTACCCCACCTCTCGAGACCACTATAATCACTCGTGTTATTCTTGTTTCTCGCATCATACTCTAACTGCTGCATACATTGTTAAGTGTTTCATTAAGATTAATTTATATTCGTCATCAGCTGACTTCCGCACTTATCCAAGAACAAACGACTCCAAGTCATTTGTTTGACTATCAGCTGAAGAAACTCACTCTTCGAAAAAGAGTTCAAGAGTTTCAACAAGTCTATTCACCCCCCCTCTAGACTTGTTCCTGGACGACTTGTGACCTACAAGTGGTATCGGAGAGGGTGGTTCATTTTTTTCACGAACCAGATCTATACTAGATATATATATCTTATCTCTCACTTTATAATGGAACACATGCACTCTAGACTACCTGTCTTTTCAGTTGATGAGTATGATCTCTGGAAGATAAGAATGCAGGCACACTTATCTTCAATCCATGACGACATGTGGTGCATCATTGAAGACGGTCCATTCGTTTTCGAGAAGGACAACACAGCCGAGGAGATCGCAGCTGGGAGGCCCGAAAAGATCCCTAAGAAGAGAACGGAGCTGACCCCCGAAGAGAGAAAGCTGGCCAATCTTGACAACAGGGCCAGAGATGTGCTATACCAAACTCTTGACAAATCCACAATGGTCAAGATCAAAAATTGTAAGAATGCCAAAGAGATTTGGGACACATTAGCTCTAATGTGTGAAGGAACGGAGCTGATCAAGGAAAACAAGTTGTCAATAGCTATCCAAAAGTTTGACAACTTTAAAATGAAGAATGGAGAATCTATAGACCAAGTGGACACAAGGTTCACTGAAATTATCAATGAAATCAACTCCCTGGGCAAAACCTATGGCAACAGGGAAATGGCACTAAAGGTCCTCAGATCTCTAAATCCCGAATGGAGCATGAAGGCTGTAGCTATGAGAGAGTCCAAAGACCTGAATAAGATAAAAATTCAGGAGCTGTTCTCTGATCTAAAGGCTTATGAGTTCGAGCTTCCAAGCTCATCCTCAACTGAGCCTGCAGAGAAGGGAATCGCATTTGCAGCCGAGTCCCCTGCTAAGAGCTTATCTGATGTGAAACCTCCAAATCCACTAGATTTTGAGGAAGAAATGGCTTTCATAATGCAAAGGTTCAGCAATTTCAGAAAGAACTACTCCAAGTATAAGAAAAACTACAAGGAGAATCCAAGAAGGAACCAGAAGGCTGGAAACTGGAAAGTTGAATGTTACAACTGTCACAAAATAGGACACATCCAGATGGATTGTCCCGAGCTCAAGAAGGACGAAACCAAGAAGGAGGTGGGCAGAAAGGAAGACAGAAGAAAAGCTCTCATCGGAGAAGACCAGGAGCATGTCGAATCAAGCGGCGGTTTCTTTTCTGATGAAGACGAGGAGTATGATTGCCTGATGGCAAACTTAGCTGATGAAGAGGTAACCTCTAAACCTACCGGTTCAAATAATAGCTCAGCCATGTCACAAGATATGGATTTACATGAATCGGTAAATCAATTATTCAAAGATTTTGAAACACTTAAATCTGCACACCAAGCTGTATCAGCAGAGAAGACTCAGCTGCAAGATGAGAATAGGCAGCTGAAAAATGATTTCGAAAAACTCAGCCTAGATTTAAATAAGGTTGAGACAACTACAGCTGATTTTAAAAACCAGGCAAGTGTCAATACAGCTGAGATAGACCGGCTAAATATTTTACTTAAAGAAAAGTCAGCTGCACTTGCTCATGCCAAAGCTGAGTTTACTAAGCTGGCACAGATAAATAAAACTCAGGCGCAGGAAATAACCTCCCTGAAGGCGTCTTCAACTCTGGGCGAATTGTGTACCTATAAAAGGTCATTATATACCAAATCAGGCCTTGGATATGATTCTCACACTCCCTCTAGTTCTGAAACCAAGTTTATCAAGGGAGAAACAATGGTCTCGATCACGAGCCTGTGTATAAACCGATTTTCAAAAACAGGCAACAACCAAGTCAAACGTCTAGCCGCAATGTTACACCGCATACCACCTAGACAGCGACTAGGCAAGGCCTGTGCAAAAGCAAGAAATTTGCATAACATGCCCACTATTACCAACAACTCCCCAAAAATAGATTTCATAATGGGAGGGGCAGATGGAAACCTCAAGGTTATCCAAATTACCAAAATGAACAAGTGTGGAGACCACAAAGATTTAATAAATGGTCTCAGCCTAGATTTAGAAATGGCCCACACTTTTTTGAGGAATATCCGGTATACAATCCAACTAGGAGATTTAGACCTCGACCACAGGCACCTTATAAGGGTTATAATAATAATAACAATTTCCATAATCCAAGGAGAAATCAATTCTCCAGGAAACCAACTAACCCCAAAGGACCCACACAAATTTGGGTACCTAAATCTCTGCTTGTTTAATTGCAGAAAAGGTGGAAGGACTACAACCACATCTCCTCAAGCTCAAATTTTGGAGGTGAAGAATGGTTTGTAGACTCCGGATGCTCAAGGCATATGACCGGGAACAAGAAGATGCTGACCAAATATATCAAAGAAAGAGGTCCCGATGTAACCTTTGGAGATAGCTCTAGAGGACAGACAAAAGGCTTTGGAGAGCTGCACCGAGGAAACATTGTAATATCCAAAGTTCATTATGTCAAAGGGCTCAAGTACAACCTCCTGAGCATCAGCCAGTTCTGTGACGAGAAGAATCTAGTAGTCTTCACCATTTTGAAGTGTATGGTGATAGACATCTTATCTGGAGAAATAAAGCTACAAGGTTTAGAAGAATAGATGTATACATGATTGATTGGAACACAGGAACACCTAACTCCTGCTTTCTATCCAAGACAGAGGCGAGAATGGATGGGTGTGGCACAAAAGACTATGTCACTGAACTTCAAAGCCATCAACAAGATTAGCTCTCGAGAAGGTCGGAGGACTTCCAAATGAAGTATTCAAGAAGGAAGCACTCTGTGATGCATGTCGAAGGAAAGCGAGACCAAGGCATCATTCAAGCCTGCTCATTTACAACGCTCACAACAAGGATCTTAGATCTACTTCACATGGATCTATTTGGTCCTATAAAACCAAGGACTTTGAGCGGAGAAAGCATGCTCTTGTGATTGTAGATGATTATTCAAGGTACACTTGGATCATTTTTCTATTCAAGAAAAGTGAAACCACGACCAAGTTACTCGAGCCGAGAAGGATCCAGAATGAGAAATCCCTCTCCATAATCAAGATCGATCGATAGAGGAGGAGAGTTTCTCAACAAGGCGATAATCGATTTCAGCGATCGTAATGGGATCCAAAGATGAGCTCTCTCGCACTGTGATGCCCCACAGAATGGTGTTCTTGAAAGAAGGAACAGAACCACGAAGGAAGCGGCAAGGTCCATGATTGCGAGCGGACCTACCCAAGAGGTTCGGGCTGAAGGCATTAACATAGCCTCGCCACACCTGAGCAGGAGTATGATAGTAGGGAGACATGGCAAAACTCCTATGAGGTTTGGAATAATAGAACTCCTACTTGCTTACTTTCATGTTTTTGGTTGTAAGTGTTTCATCCACAACAACGGTAAAACACAACTAAATGCCTTTGATGCTAAAAGCGATGATGGTCTATTTATGGGATATTCCCAAAGAAGTAAGGCATATAGAGTTTTTAACAAAAGAACCTTAGTTGTGGAAGAAACACCCCATGTTGTGTTTGATGAATCTCTTGTTGAGTACAGGAAACAACTTGAGCAAATTGAGAACAAGCTCAAGACAAAGAACCCTTGAAGAAGTCATTATTCATGACACTGGAATGGTGGACTCACTGCAGATCACCTGATGACCCAACTGCACTGATGAAGACCCAATCGCAGATCGACAGATCACCAAACCTATCCGATCCGATTCTTTGCCAAGAAGACCCAGTGAGCTGACAAAGACTCATCTGCAGTTCAGAACCAAGCTGCAGATGACAAGGAGGTAGCTGATCCAGTTGCAGACCAGAATCCAGCTGATGCAGATAACCACCAGAGCAATCCATCAGGGGGAACAAACCCATAAGAGGACGAGATCCCCAAATGGCTTAAGGATCATCCAATTCAGCAAATCATCGGAAAGTTGACTGATGGAGTCAAGACAAGACAGTCAACTCTACCAGCAGGAATGGCGATGTTCTCATGTTTCATGTCACAAATTGAACCCAAGACGACAGAACAAGCCTTGGAAGATTATTCATGGATTAATGCCATGCAAGAGGAATTGGAGCAGATGGAAAGAAACAAAGTTTGGGAACTAATGCATGCACTGATCACAAGAAAGTTATTGGCACCAAATGGGTGTATAAAAACAAGAGTGATGAAGACGGAGCTGTTGTTAGGAATAAAGCCAGACTCGTAGCAAAAGGATATGCACAGTGTGAGGGAATAGATTTTGATGAAACTTATGCACCTGTTGCAAGATTAGAAGCCATCAGACTATTCCTCGCATATGCTGCATTCAAGGACTTTGAAGTCTACCAGATGGATGTGAAAAGTGCGTTTCTGAATGGAGTCCTAGAAGAAGAAGTCTATGTAGAGCAACCCCCAGGTTTTGTCAAAGGAGACAAAGTCTATAAGATGTTGAAGGCTCTGTATGGACTCAAGCAAGCACCAAGAGCGTGGTATGAAACACTGTCTGTGTTTCTTGAGAAAAATGGATTTTGCAAGGGAAAAGTGGACAAGACCCTATTCAGAGTGGAACACGAAGGCCACATTTTAATAGTTCAGATTTATGTAGATGACATCATATTCGGGTCAACCAATCCTGAACTATGCGAGAAATTCTCCAACCTCATGCAAGGAGAATTCGAGATGAGTATGATGGGAAAGCTTAACTTCTTTCTCGGATTACAAGTTAAGCAGATGGAAAAAGGAATTTTCATCAACCAAGCAAAGTATACTAGAGATCTTATCAAGAGATATGGAATGGAATCAGCCAAGCCCGCAAGAATTCCAATGAGCACAAGCACTCACCGGATGCGAGGCAGGCGAGCATATCAGTGGACTCAACCCACTACAGAGGACTCATCGGATCTCTTCGTACCTAATCGCAAGCAGGCCGGACATATCATATGCGGTTGGAGTTTGTGCAAGATTCCACCAAGCCGAAGCAATCACACCTAGATGCAGCCAAGAGAATAATTAAGTACCTAAAGTCTACAATTAATGTTGGTATGGCACCCCAAGGATGACAACTTCGAGCCGTCAGATACTCAGATGCGGATTTCACGGATGCAAAATCAATAGGAAGAGCACTAGTGGAACGTGTCAATTCCTAGGAACGGTGATATCTGGTTTAGCAAGAAGCAGGTTTCTAACTCTATCTCCACTACAGAGTCGAATACCTAGCTGCAGGTAGCT
The DNA here is from genome assembly GCA_033398695.1 of Orobanche coerulescens. NCBI lineage: Eukaryota > Viridiplantae > Streptophyta > Magnoliopsida > Lamiales > Orobanchaceae > Orobanche > Orobanche coerulescens. Next base: position 47,865,451 of record CM065801.1, on the reverse strand, counting down.
GTTGTGCACAGATTCTATGGATCAGACAACAGTTAAGGGACTATAATATTATTGCCAATGAAGTTCCAATATGGTGTGACAACAATAGTGCTATTGCAATAACCAACAATCCGGTTTTGCACTCAAGTACGAAGCACATTGACGTTAAGCACCATTTCATTCGAGACCATGTGCTTAACAAAAGGGTTAGAGTTGAAAGAGTCAGCACAGACTACCAAATAGCTGACATCTTCACCAAACCATTGCCAGAAGAAAGATTCCTAGAGCTTAGCAGAGACCTTGGATTACTAGATTGGGAATCTAGTTCTGAAGCAAGTTGAAGGAAGGACGGACCCTCAGATTCAGCTTAAGCTGATGCAGGCGAGAAGACGAAGGCCAGAATAAGCAATTTAGCTGTACAGAATACCAGGCGAGAAGTCAAACTCACCTGTTGCAGAGTGGTCAACAGTCAACGAAATCAGACCAGCTAAGTTCTCTAAACTGACCTCTAATTTTTAATTAATATCTGCCACATTTATAAATATTATTTTGGCTAAAATGGCATTTAAAATATACATCTTTATTAGCCAAGTGGCAATTTTAAATACACGCGTCACACGCCTATTTAATTAACCTCTACGGTGGCCAATCAGAATCAACCGTCAAATTTTAAAATGGGGCCAGCGATTCAAATTTGAAATTCAAAAGAATATGAAAAGGCGTACCACCGTTTAAATTTATAATAAAATAATCCAAACGTCCTTTCATCTTTTTTATAAGGAAGAAAACCTTTCACTTTCCTCTTTACGCGTTCAGGAACCCTAGAATTTACAGAGCAAAATATACACTAAAAATCTTTTTTGCAGAAATGGCATCTCTTGAAGGAGCAAACTTGAAGGCGATGAAGGACCAAGTCATATTCTCCATGGTCGTCGACTTCGAAGGTTTATTGGAAGCAAATCTAGAGGACTTCGATATGCTCAATTTAATCCGGGCGATGAAGCTGAACGGAATCTACCCGTTTCTCGACATCAACCCGCAACATTTGTTCAAGGAAGATGTCGTCGAATTTTATCGTAATGCCTCTCTGATTCAGCACGGGATTAACAGCTCGATCGGAGTTCCTATCACCATAGATCGAGAGAAGATCCGTTCCGTATTCGGGATGAAACATCGCGGCTTGGCGGTCGAAGCTCTTAAACAATCACCCGCCGAAACCTGGAAGACGATCAAAATCGAAAACATCCCAGAGAAATTGAAGTTTACAGCGAAGAGAAATGAGTTGAAAAGGATTTATCGAGTTGCTTTGGACATCACAAACAAGATAGTGATGGGGATGGCAGGCAGCTATGACCAATTGTCATCTTCAAAATTCATGGTGTTGGGTGCGTTGATCCAAGAAGAAGAAGTTGATTGGGCGGACTATATTTTCAGACAACTTGTTCGCGAGGTGAACAAAGTCGAATGGCTCGAAGGTGAGAAGAAATTCAAAACTAAGTTGGCGTTCGGAACGCATCTTAGTTGTTTTTTGGAGAAAATCGGAGTGGCTAAAGGAAATATTGACCCTTTCCACCCGAACAAGAGGCTAGGTCACATGGACCATGACAAGAAGAAGGTTGGAGTCACTGGGAGAGCAGCCCAGTTGTTGAAGGATTTGCCAGACTCAAGCTATTGCCCAAGATACGATTTATCAGACTCGGACCAACCTGCAGCTGAGATCGGGACTGCAGTCGAGTCCGAGAATGAGTCTGACGATACTCCAATCGCCATCCGATTCAAGAGACGTGGACCAGCCCCAGAAGGACCTTCCAACCTGCAGTCATCACCTGAACCCTCACCAAAGAGGCCAAGGAAGCTGCAGTTCAGCGAAGGAGAGCAGCCTGAGCACCATGCTGCCATCACCCAATCACTACTCATCCGACACACTGCACCAGATACCGAAACTCGAATTGTACCCGTTATTACACCTCCTGTGTACATAACCGAAGAAGAGGAAGCAGGTCTTGTTACTCTATCCCTGAAGCAGATTACACTTTCAACCTTTTAGAAAATAATACTTTTAATCTCTCTATTGAGCAACTTCAGCTTGTCAAACCGCAAGCCGAAAAACACTCCTTTGTAAATATTTTTAAAGAGTGGAAAACTCTCAAAACCATGTCTTTTACAAATTTTCAAACCTTTGTTGAAACTAGTGGTTGGGAGTATCCCCAAGCCACTGAGGATGTTCTGACTAATTTTTGCAAAGAGTCAGATTTAGTTTTACTCCTCCAGGATAACTGGTTCATGTCACACTTTGAGACAAACATGGACCACTTTATCTATTCTATTATGTTAAGTATTTTTAATGGTGATTTTGGAGAGGAAGAAGAGGAGGAAGTAGAACAGGAGATTAGGATTGAAGAAATTAATGGAGACAATGAAGTTATCAATTTGGTTGAAGAGGATGCAGAAGAAAAAGAATCTGAAGAAAATATACCAGTTGAAAAACAAACAGAGGAGATTGAGAAAACAGAAGAAGTGATGGATGAAGGAGATGAAGAAGAAGGAGAAGAAGTAGAGCAGGAAAAAGATGAAGAAGAGAAAGAAGATGAAGATGATGAAGGAGAAAAGAAAGAGAAAGATGATGATAAAGATGATGATGATGATGATGATGATGATAAAGATGATGATGATGATGATCATGATGATGGAGGTGAAGGAGGAGTAGAAAAAGAAAAAGAAAAAGATGAGGAAAAAGAGAAAGAAAAATCTGAAGAAGAAGAGAAATCTGGAGAAGCAGAGAAAGAAAAATTTGGAGAAGAAGAAGGAAAAGAAGAAGAAAGAGAAGGAGCCAAAGAGCCAGAGCCAGAGGCAGCTCATGCAGCTGCAGATAGGATTGTTGTGCCTGCCAGGTACACCAGCCTAGATGCAGAGCTGGCAGAGGACTCAGTCGTGGACCGGAGAAAACCCAATCGACCTACCCGCCGCAGAGCCTGCAGTCTAGTGGCTCCCTTGCTGAAGGATCAGGAGAACACTCCCCATCAGCTCAGTTATCACCTACCATGACTGAGCTGATCAAGCAAATTGTCAGAGACACCATTGGGGAGCTGCTCTCAACTCAGGTCACTCCTGACCTTCAAACCATAAATGCCAAGATTGACACCCTACTTCAGAGAGAAATCCCTCAGCCTCCTCCTCCTACAAACAACAGAATGCCTTTTTGCATGTCTGACTAGATGAGCCGCATGGAACAACAGTTGACAACCCTCATTGATGCTGGCAAAAAGGGGGAAGAGAGGATTCAGGGGGAAGAGAGAGAAATCAGAAGTAAGAAGAAGCAAGATGTCCCTCAGATTGAAGGACCCTCTAGCCTAAAGAGGAAGGAAGCTGTAGATCAAGAAGACCAGGCTGACCAGCCTGTAGGAAAAAGAAGAAGGACCAGAAGCGGCTTTGAACCTACTCTTGAATGGGAAGGGTTGGAGCTATGGTATGTTGAGGATTTCTGCCCATTTGAAGCTCTTGAAATGTGGGGAGTTGCTAGGAAAAGGTTCATCAGAGACTATTATGTCTGGGAACTACTTCAAGATGACAAACTCTCCCCACAGGAGATTTTCATAAACTGGATGGAAGAAGTTCATCCTAAGCTTTGGGCTGTTCTCAAGAAGCACGCTAAAGAGCAAAAAGCTTTTCCCATGATCCCTCCATTCAGAGCTGAAGAAGCACCAATCCGTATGGATGGTGAACTTGATGAGCTACAACTTCAGAAGGAAATCAAGCTAGTGTGCCTTGAGAACAAATTCAGATCTCAGCAGGAGCAGGATTTTGCATCACTCGTGGTAAAAAGAAAATATGGCCTTGCTCCAGTCAAGGTAAGACCCATCGAAGCCAAACCATTCAAGCCTGCCAAGCAGCCTATTCGAAGAGGCAGAGGAAGAGGCAGATGATTTTAATTATTTTTCTTACTTGTAATTTATTTTCTGTACTTAAAACATTCTTGTAAAATTTCAATGATAAGTCAGAAAGTTTTATTAACAGTCTGTTGAATGACAATTTTCCAGTTGTCTCAATATTAGACTGATTTCAGTTTTGTCTCGCACCTAAGTGCAGACTTGGTTATTTGATTTCTTACTTAGTTTTGCCATCATCAAAATAGGGGGAATTTGTTAGGAATACTTGTTAGATTTTGATGATGTCATTAATTTAAAGTCAAATGTTTATTAATTGGCAAAATGTAAGGAAGAACCAAATGAGTATCTTCCATAGGTCAAAATATGTTAAGTATAACTTGGCAAAATGTAAAGAAGAACCAAATGAGTGTCTTCTGTAGGCCAAAGTTAGTTAGGCTGAAAATCGGCTAAGTACTAAAGTACTGACCTAGTCCATCGAGAAGTACCGACTCGGTCAGAGTAGCTCAGTCAACTAAAATTTATCGAGAAGTTTGACCAGATCGGCCGAGGTACCTCGTGGAAGTCACTGACTGGACAAGTCACAAACAGTGAGCAGTGAGAGGACCTACTGCAGAGATGTAAGCCGCACATCACCTACTCAACTACAAACCTAGTACTCCAAGTCCACGTCGGCATGCTTTGAAAAGTCAAATATTACGGAAAGCTCACATGCAACGTGAAGAGACAAATTGGAGTGATTCCCTTAAGAGATATGATTTAATTAAATCATCGACCCACCGTGAAGACTTTAATCCTTTTATATTCAAAAGATTCGGCGCTCACATGCGAAGTCCTCACAACGGTCGGAAGATAAAATTAAATAATGGGAATCCACCTTGCAACGCTCGAAAAGATTAAACAATGAAGTCTCCCTCCAACGGACGGATTTGTTCAAAGATTTGCAACGGCTACAAGGAAGAAGCTCAAGATCCGACCTATATATATCCAGAGATTTGAATCGAGCAACTACCGGTGCGAACATATACTCTAGCGATCAAAGCAAACAAAGCAATCTCAAGCAATCAAATAGCATCGTGAAAAGAGCAGATCCAAAAGTTCATATTCAAGGAAGCTCTTAAGTTGAGAAGACAAACACTCTTGTCTATAAATCTTGAGTACGGGTACTTCATTTGGTTGAAGTAAGAGACGTAAGGGCATCCGAGGATCGAGGATCAAGAGGTGCAAGGCGATCAGTGTGTGTGTACAACGGCACGGAATTCCACCGGTTGGAAGTCTGTTGTAGTGTGTTGTGAATCACTGTAATATTTATCCCGGTTGAAAATTATAGTGAATTCATCTCCAATCGGTTTGGAGAAAAGTGGATTAGTAGAGGATTACCCCACCTCGAGACCACTATAACTGTGTTATTTCTTGTTTCTTGCATCATACTCTAACTGCTGCATACATTGTTAAGTGTTTCATTAAGATTAATTTATATTCGTCATCAGCTGACTTCCGCACTTATCCAAGAACAAACGACTCCAAGTCATTTGTTTGACTATCAGCTGAAGAAACTCACTCTTCGAAAAAGAGTTCAAGAGTTTCAACAAGTCTATTCACCCCCCCTCTAGACTTGTTCCTGGACGACTTGTGACCTACACTTTGTTCTTCTCAGATTTGCAGCACAAACAGGAGATTCAAAACATGCGATCCGGTAAGTCATAATTGGACGGACACGGACGAATCCAAAACAGTATTACCTGTCATTAAGAAACTGATGGCCAGCGGCATAAGCGTTTGGGTCTACAGGTATAATAGAAAATCATCAAATATTATACTTCATGAAATAATTATATGACTTCACATTTATCGATATAATTTTGGTAAATTATACCAAAAACACATGGGGTAAAAAAGCTCTTGTTTTTATGAACCTATGCAACACTTACTGAATCAAGAACCTATGAAACATCATCATGCTGATTGACCTTCACATCAAATATGTATTATTAGTTGACTCAAGATAAATACTTACTTTTCAGGAAGTCGGGGAGTCGGATACAATTCACCCAATATCTTCACGATTTCTGCAGTGTGCAACACTCTCCACCATACAGTATCTTTCATTAGCTTAAGGATTCTCAAATGCCATAATTAATATTGGCGTTTGAAACATCTTTTGAATTCACCCATTCAAATGTGTGGTTTGAATATGTTTATGCACCTGCATAATCCAACAGAGTGGTAAAGTTATACAAAAGTTTTTAATCACAAAAGAAAAATATGTGATTTTCTTGCTCAGCCACATTTCTCTGCTGGTTGTTGCCTAATGCCTCCCATTTTACGCATTCCGTGGTTGCATGTTGATTATCTCCACAACGTAAGCATCTCCCTTGCTTCTTCCAGCAGTCCTCGGGTTTATGTCCCATTTTATCACGGTGGGGACATGGTGGCAGGTTGTCAGTGGCGGACCCAGGCAAGGGACATAGGGCTACAGCTGTACCCCAAAAGGAAATTAGTATCGTGTATTACTATAGATATATATTTTAATATATTAATAATACACCCCTTATTTTAAAGCTCGACTTCTCTCCTTACACACTACAAACTAAACTACCGAAACAAAACTGCAAAAAAAAAAAAAACAGAGCAGCAGCGTGCTTTGTCAAGCCAGCGAAAGAAAAAAAAATCTGAGCAATTTCGAATCAACTGTAATTCAGCGTTTCGATAAGTAAACTTAGTTTGCTTTTAGAAATCTTATATTTGTGTATTGAATATAGGAATGACAAGTGAAATACCCAACAACAACAACAATATTCCCCCAATATCTCAACGGTTCCCGCAAAAAGCGGAGTAAGGGGGATCGGATGTACGCAGCCTTACTAATGTCTTAACACGGAAATACTGTTTCCGGATGATCCAAAATGAAAATTTCATTGAGAAAAAGAAGTGCAACCAGTTTAGTGAGTCATTTTGTTTTATTCCATTATAATCCAGAACCAAAGAATAAGGAGTCTTTGACTCCATTGAAAACAATGAAAAAGACAAGTGAAATTCCCAAGTCAAAAAAATCAAAAGGAATGGCAAAACAACCCGATCTTCGTCAATTTATGTAGGGTAACTATTCGGAATACATAAAAGATTACACAACAACGTAGTAAACAAATTACAAATAAATTCCGGAGATAACGAATTACACAACGAACTTATAGGCAACAAATTACACGAAATAATAAAGGGAAAAACGAATTAACCCAAAAACACCGAACACAAAGAACAGGTAATTAAAGTGTCAGAGACCAAACCGAAACAGATCACAAAGATCTGAAAAACGAAAGGTAAATAGAGGTGTGAATCGACTGGAACTCGGCCTCGGCTCAGTCCTCCACTATCCAGTACCCACGTCCAAGGCTCCGTGTGTATCCGCGGCTAGCAACCCAGACGAACAAATCCAAAACCCCGGCTGGTTTCAAAGATTCCCGAATGCAAGCCCCCAAATCGGCCTCAAGCAACTTTTCACTCAGAAAATAATTTTTCACTCAGAAAAAATTTCTCAAAGAAACACAAATCAATTTTTCCTCACTTAGAAAATTAGGTTTTTAGTTTTCGTGTATATTCTCATGCCCAGATCGCCGGCAATAAATAGGCAAAACACCAATCGGGAGAAGCCACAGATTTTCGGAGGATCGAATCCAATCATATCATTGATTGATATGGATTTCGATCCCCTTCCAAATCGGGACCGCGAAGCCGAGCTGAAAAGGTAAGAAAATCCTTTTCCATGGCAGTCGGCAGAGAGGCGAGAGGGGAGAGAGAAAAAACCGAAAGAAGTGAGGCTAGGGTTACGGGGGGGATTAAATATAAGGGACCAACGGTAGGGATAGGTCAACTCTCAACCAACGGGTGAGATCAAGGAGCCGGGGTAGACAAGAAGTCGGGCCAGGAATTGGGAATTGTAAGTCTGGGCCGGGCTGCACAATACCGGACCATAACAATAAATAATCATTTGGGCCAACTTTTAACAAATCTCCACCCAGACCAAATGAGCCATCGGGGTACTCTCTTGATAGGGAGGTCATCATCGCCGAACGTCACACCACCTGCACACCACATAAAGTTAGTACAAGTATAAAGACATTAAACAATCACTAAGAAAGGAAAAACTAGGAATCACATAGAAAACTAGAAAAGCTATCACAAAGATAGCGAGAAGGAAGACTGGAGAGTCTTCAGTTGAAGGAGTCTATATTTAGTATCGACTTGCAAGATCTGACTTTCTCGACCGGTAGGCACTTCGTGCCCATATCTACAGGGTTAGACTGGGACGGGATTTTCTTCAAATCAATTATGCCCTTTTTGACTACATCACGGATGAAATGTCGTCTGACGTCAATATGCTTTGTACGATCATGGAAAACAGGATTTCTGCACAAATGTATGCTAGATTGACTGTCAGAAAGACCACAACATTGTCACGAAGAACACCAATTTCATTAAGTAAACCTTTCAAACAAATAGCCTCTTTAAAGGCTTCAGTAGTGGCAATATATTCAGCTTCGGTAGTAGACAAAGTAACTATATGCTGAAGTTGTGATTTCCAAAAAATGCATGAGCCACACAAGGTAAACACATATGAAGTTGTGGACTTACATTCATCCCGATCATTGGCATAATTAGAATCAACATAACCTTTAAGGTTAACCCCATCATTAGATTTAGAAAACACAAGTCCATCAGAAACAGAGTTTTTTAAGTACCGAAGTAACCACTTAAGAGTTTCCCAATGAGGCTTCCCAGGATTGGCCATATACCTACTTAAACAGCTCACAACATAAGCAATATCTGGTCTGGTACTGACCATAAGGTACATGACAGATCCAATAGCATTAGCATATGGGATCTATCTCATTTCATGAATTTCAGATTCAGTTTTTGGTGACTGAGTTTTGGATAATAAGAAATGAGAAGCCAACGTCACGCTAACAGATTTCGCATCAGTCATTGAAATTTTTTCCAGAATTTTATCAATGTAAGAGGACTGATTTAGAAATAAAGTTCCTTTAGATCTATCCCGAATGATATTCATGCCTAAAATCCTTTTAGCATCCCCAAATATTTCATGTCAAATTGTTCACCTAAGCGATTTTGGACATGATTAATAGATTTAATGCACGAACTTATCGAGAGCATATCATCTACATAAATAAGTAGGAACATAGGAACATCACAGTCAATCTTGAAATAAAGGCATGGATCATATGCACTTCGACAGAATTTCAAGGACATCATGCAATCATTAAATTTCTTGTTCCATTCTCTAGGGGACTGCTTCAGGCCATATAAGGTTTTATTCATCAAGCACACATAATCCGGATGGTTAGTATCTATAAAACCTTCCGGTTGTTTCATGTAGATGGTTTCTTTTAATTCACCATGCAAAAATGCCGTTTTAACATCTAATTGTTTCATCTCCCAATTATGATGTGCAACTAATGCAAGCATGATGCGAACAGTGGTGAATTTAACTACGGGTGCAAAAATTTCGGTATAGTCAATACCTTCACGTTGAGTGAAACCTTTAGCTACTAACCTTGCTTTGAATCTAATGTCATCCTCATCCTTTTTGACTTTAAATAACCACTTACAATCAATCAAAGAACAGTTCTTAGGTTTTGGAACAAGTTTCCAAGTATTATTAGCATGCAAGGATGTCATTTCTTCATTCATTGCACTTAACCATTCATTTGATTTATCAGACAACAAAGCGTCATTGTAAGATTTAGGTTCATTACCATCAAGCATATCAAACACATTGAAAGCAAGAGAAGCCATGTGGAAATCATCTAAATGTATAGGTCTTCTAACATTTCTTCTAGACCTATCCCTAGTTAGTTGATAATCAGACAAATCAGGAACAGATTCAGATTCGTCTCCATTTTCAGATTGATTATGAGGTTGATCATTAGAGATTTCAGGATTTTCCATATTATCAGATTCAGCAGGTAACTCATTATCACTAAGATGCTCCACCCCAATCTGAACAGGGTGGGGAGTATTTTCAGAAGCTAACCTAGGAGCAGGTAAAGGATTATTAAGACAAGGAAATTCAGTTTCATTAAACACCACATCCCTACTAGTGATCACTTTCAACCCGGGTTCAGATCTGACCCATAATCGATAACCCTTAATACCATCAGGATATCCAAGAAAAACACATCTCAAGGACCTAGGCTCAAGTTTATCAACATTTTGATGCACATAAGCAGCACAACCAAACACACGAATGTTTGAAAAATCAACAGCATGACCCGACCACACAGACTCGGGATAATTACCATTCAAAGGTACAGAAGGTGATCTATTGATAAGATAGGCAGCAGTTAAAAGAACCTCACCCCAAAAACTTTTGGACAGTCCAGAAGTGACGAGCATAGCCCTAACCTTTTCAATGAGGGTTCGGTTCATCCGCTCAGCCACCCCGTTCTGTTGAGGGGTGTATGGAACTATCTTATGCCTAAGGATGCCATTTTCAGAACACATAGTATCAAACTGAGTATTGAAAAATTCAAGACCGTTTTCGGTCCTTATCTTTTTAATCCGTTTTCCGGTTTGATTTTCCACTAAAGTTTTCCAAGTTTGAAATTTTTCGAACACATCAGATTTCAGTTTGAGTAAAAAAACGAAAACTTTCCTTGAATAATCATCAATGATGGACAAGAAGTAACGGTTCCTCCCATGAGTCGGGACACTGGCACGACCCCAAACATCAGCATGAACATAATCAAGCACATTGGAACTCTTACCAGATTTTTCAAAAACAGGATCAGGGGAATTGGGAGGTTTCGGAAATTGGGTTTTATATTGTTTGCCATACATGCAAGAGTCACAGAAAGACAACTTAGAGATTTTATCTTTTCCAAAACATTTTTGTTTATGCAAGATATCTAATCCCTTCATGCTCATGTGTCCTAACCTATTATGCCACAATTCGGTTTTATCCGCACAAACCAGGTTGGAACATGCAGCAATTTCAGTTTGGCAAATATATAAATTAAATTTCCGGATTCCTTTAAACAACATTAAGGAAGCTCTGCAAATTTTCATATAACCATTTACCCATGAACCCCTAAGACCCTCATCTTCCAAAGTAGTACAAGATATCAAATTGTTAGATAAATCGAGAATATGTCTGACATTTTTTAAAGTAAACTGAGTACCATCAGCAAATTTCAAACAAACATTCCCAACCCCGGCCACAACCCGTTTCACTTTATCAAGCATATACACATACCGATCACCAAGATTAGTATAACTCGTAAAATGCTGTTTATAAGGTGTCATATGGTGAGTGCATCCAGAATCCAGCAACCATTCATTTTCACTTAGACCAGAAAGCACAGAATTCACAGAGAGATGCAAATTATCAATAACCGTAAAGACATCCCCAGCAGTAAAGTTAGCCTGATCATTTGGCAAATTCTTTTTAGGTTGGTGCATTCTTGTATATAATGACCAGATTCACCACAGTTATAGCATTTGCGATTTTTAGGCCGGAACTTAGATTTATCCTTCCATTGCCCCTTTTTCTTATTAGACTTTTCAAAATCAGTTTTGATAAACGGTTTCTTTTTAAGGTGTGGTTTAGACCTTACAAAATTGACATCAGTAACCGGTTTAGAGACCTTATTAACTTTCAAGTCTAATTCCTTACTCTTCAAGCCACTTATAATAGTATCTAAGGTCACAGAATCCCTACCATACTTAATGGCAGATTTGACATCATTATAAGCATCAGGGATAGCATTCAAGAGCACAGTAGGGGAATAATCATCAATATTTTTATCACCCGTTTGTTTTATATCTTGTACTAACTTTGTAAAGGTATCAAGATTGCCATCAATATCTTTATTCAAATCCAGCTTGTAACGAAAAAACTTTTCGAGGAGGAATAATTTATTTGGCAAAGATTTTTCAGTAAACGTTTCCTCAAGTTCATCCCAAAGATGTTTTGCATTATCAGTTTTGCCTATTCCTTTAATCACAGAATCAGACAGGTTCAAAATTATAGAAGAATGAGCAAACTCAATTAATTCCTCTCGTTTTTCAGAAGACACATCGGATGGGAAAGTACCTTCAATGGCTTTAAAACATTTTTGTTGGACAAGTATAGATTTCATTTTCTGTTGCCAAATTCTAAAATCTCCTTTACCGTCAAAAGGTGCCATTGTAAATGAAGTTAGAGAACCCATTTTAGTATTTGTAAAAAATCACACAAGATTTTAAAAAATACCAGCACAAGGTACTAATAAAACTGAAAAACAGAGGTGACAGATAAATATCACGAAGATACCACAAAGAACAAAATCACACCAGATTTTGAAATGAAGTGAGCTGGAGTCGAATACCAATATCACACAGATAACACAAAGCTTAAAAAATCACACCAGATTTTAAAAAATGATACGAGCTGGAATCGTATCCCAGAGCCCCCACAAGATCCGAGGAACACTTACGGTCCAGGCAAGGGGGTTTGGTATGCTCAGAGATAGCGATTTCAACAGTCTCAACACAAAGGTAGCAAAAAAACCGAAACAATCAAAGTCACCAAGACAGACGGAAGCGAAAATAAAAAACGAAAGGCAGCACACCAACAATACCGAATTTAAGAGAGAGTATGGAATGTGATACCTGAGCGTATCCCTCGGTCGGAACCCGTATGCCCTTCCGAATAGAAACCCCTTTTAGAGGGCTCCGATACCACTGTAGGGTAACTATTCGGAATACATAAAAGATTACACAACAACGTAGTAAACAAATTACAAATAAATTCCGGAGATAACGAATTACACAACGAACTTATAGGCAACAAATTACACGAAATAATAAAGGGAAAAACGAATTAACCCAAAAACACCGAACACAAAGAACAGGTAATTAAAGTGTCATATCTGAAAAACGAAAGGTAAACAGAGGTGTGAATCGACCGGAACTCGGCCTCGGCTCAGTCCTCCACTATCCAGTACCCACGTCCAAGGCTCCGTGTGTATCCGCGGCCAGCAACCCAGACGAACAAATCCAAAACCCCGGCTGGTTTCAAAGATTCCCGAATACAAGCCCCCAAATCGGCTTCAAGCAACTTTTCACTCAGAAAATAATTTTTCACTCAGAAAAAATTTCACAAAGAAACACAAATCAATTTTTCCTCACTTAGAAAATTAGGTTTTTAGTTTTCGTGTATATTCTTATGCCGAGATCGCCAGCAATAAATAGGCAAAACGCCAACCGGGAGAAGCCACAGATTTTCGGAGGATCGAATCCAATCATATCATTGATTGATATGGGTTTCGATCCCCTTCCAAATCGGGACCGCGAAGCCGAGCTGAAAAGGTAAGAAAATCCTTTTCCATGGCAGTCGGCGGAGAGGCGAGAGGGGAGAGAGAAAAAACTGAGAGAAGTGAGGCTAGGGTTACGGGGGGGGATTAAATATAAGGGACCAACGGTAGGGATAGGTCAACTCTCAACCAACGGGTGAGATCAAGGAGCCGGGGTAGACAAGAAGCCGGGCCAGGAAATGGGAATTGTAAGTCTGGGCCGGGCTGCACAATACCGGCCCATAACAATAAATAATCATTTGGGCCAACTTTTAACAATTTATGTTCAAGAAAAGAAAATCTCAAGATAGTTCAAGTTCGGTAGACAGTGTGAAAATTTTTTAATGCTAGTGTGTCCCCTACAAATTTTGTTGAGAGAGATGTTTTTACAAGTTTCTGATAACGAGATCGTCAATCGCTTTCAAGAGATGAAGGCTCGTCGAAGAATAGATTATGTTATTATGTATTTTTCTTTTTTATTTTGAAGTGTATGACTTTGACATTCGATAATGTTTTGGGATGTACTATTTTTAGTAATTTAACTTTTTTGTGTATTATCATATAACATTTGTCGTACCCCCGGATCTAAAATCCTGGGTCCAACAGTCTTGCGTTGGAATTTCTGTGGTGGCCTCGATAATTAGTTTGATGCAGATCTCTTGAATTTCCCAATGTGCGATCCTTCGACTGTCCCAATCGGGTCATTCCGCTCTCAATTCGGTTGCAGCCTCGACTGCTATTTTTCAGACCAAAAAGCATCGCCAGACAAAAATGTATAGCAATTTTTTTACGATCAATAATTCTTTACTAATAAAAATTTTAGATATTATTGGCATTACACAAAAGGATACACGACTATTTTTAAAAACACAAGGATCAAAAACTAATTTCATTTTACACATGGGCTAAATAACTCTTTTTATGAACGTATGAGGGGTTATCTTCCTTTCGCTCCAAACACGTACTAAATCAAGAACCTATGCAACAGCATCATGCTGATTGACCTTCACATCAAATATATATTACTCCCTCCGTCCCACCGATCTTGGTTCATATTCCTTTTTGGGGCGTCCCAAGTGACTTGATCATTTCCTTTTTAAGACAACTTTATCTCTCACAAATTTAAATAATATATATTCACACCATCACTTTATACACTACTTTTCAGCTTTTCTTAAATACCGTGCCGAAAAGCAAATGCTCAAGATGGGTGGGACGAAGGGAGTACTAGTCGACTCAAGATAAATACTTACTTTTCAAGAAGTTGGGGATTCGGATACAATTCACCCAATATTTTCATGATCTCTTTGTAATATCCGCATTTTTCTTTTCCCGGTATTTTCATTTTTTTGGTGTATTCCTCGTATGTAGCGACCCTCGTATATTTTTTTCAGTGTATTTCTTCCGTCATCTATTGATATGATTCTCGTAATTGTTGTTCGGAACCGTCGTACGGAGTTGCCGTAAATCAATTGTATGTTATCATATGTAGTGTGTTGTTCCGTTTGATGCTACGTTCGTGTTTTGGTGTTTCGGGCCGTTGTTACCCTATGCCTAATGCGCGCTAATATTACTTTATAGCGCGCGCTAATCATCCTTCAGTAGCGCACGCTACGCTTGTTTTGTAGCGCGCGCTAGCGAGTCTGTCCAGTACTGGACAGTTTGCCACTGGACTCGGATAGGTGCCCAGGTAGCGCATGCTATGGCCGATAATGCGCGCTACCGATACGCTTTTAGCGCACGCTACGGTTGGCCAATAGCGCGCGCTAACGGGGTCAGGTGAGTACTGGGCAGTTCACTTCTGGACTCGGCTGATGTCCAGGTAGAGCACGCTATGGCCGATAGCGTGCGCTACCGAGAGGCTATTAGCGCACGATACGTTTTGGGTAGCGCACGCTAACGGCCAGAAATCTGGTTACTGGACTGGGGCGTTAACTTCTGGACTGGAGTTTTGTCCCGTTAGCGCACGCTAACTTCTGAGGATTAGCGCGCGCTAACACTCCCTGGCTATATAAACCAGGGAGTTGACCCGGATGTACGTCTTTTCTCATTTCTTCTCCATCCTCCGCGGCTTTGGCGATTTTGGGGCGATTTCTTGGCGATTTCTTCCTCCAATTATCTCAACCATCATCTTCCTTGAGTTCTTGGTGAATTATATCAACATTAACACGAATCTTTCATCCTAATCCAAGGTAAATCTTCTTAGAACCCTACTTTTGAGTAAATTGGGGTTTTCGGGTTTTTCTTCGATTCGTTCTATATGGTTGATAGGTTCATGTTGAATATGATTAATCTTGTTGATATCATTAGTTTTCCTACGGATTCATGGTATATTTTCGTGGTTTTGCGAAATCGTGAGGGTTTGGTTATGGTCCGCCCTCGTTGTCAACTTTATTTGAATATACATGAATCGTAGGTGGGTTTTCGGTAGTATTCCGTTTCCGTAATCGTCTAGAAGTGTTTGTGATTGTATTCTTCGAATCGTTAGGTTTGGTTTCGATGATTCCTCGTAGTTGTGCTTGACTCTTCCTTCCCGTTTGTATCACCGTCTATTAATCGAGGCAAGTACCCTTATGAACTTACAATCTTAACATAGTAGTATTGCATGAGAATTGTGTGTGTGTGTGTGTATTCTCACTATGGGTTAGATCCGATAGGGTCTCGGTAGGGGTCCACGGAGGGGTGGATCCGCGAGCTTGCTTTTAACCACTATGGGTTAGATCCGACGGGGTCTCGGTAGGGGTCCACGTAGGGGTGGATCCACGGTTAATTGTGGTGTATTTCACAAATGTGTTTTGATATTGGAGTTTCCGGAAATGTGTGTTTCAACCGAAGTTTACATTATTACATGCTTTGACTATTTGTGTTAGATGTAAGTTGTTCATTCGGTTACTTGTACTAGTGTAATTGCTAACCCCTCTGGGGACCCGTTTTGGGGAAATTCGTTTTATGAATTTCAGGTCAGGTTCTTCGAGACGAACGGGCGCTGGACCAGTATGCAGATGATGGTTGTGCGTGATGATTGTGCACACGGGGCGTCTTGTTGTGTTTTACCTTTTTACCATTTGTGGGTTTGTAAACTAATAGAAGTACTCGAGTACTTGGGAGTTCTTATTCGTTCGGACTGTATCGTTGTCTATTGTGTTTGTGTTGGAAGATTGTGTTGAGTTTGACCGGTTGAACCGGGTGGATTATTTTCGTTTTGCGTTTTTATGACGAGGTGTTATCTTGTTGTTTCTTCGAGTCGATGAGTATGATGGTTGTTTAGCCTGGTGAGTCCCAACTAGGGATTCACGTCGCTGTAATATACCTCGAATATCTTGGGGCGTTACAGAAAATGGTATCGGAGCTCTAGGTTTATGGATACCTAGGCTTGTCGGTTATTGGGTCTTGTTGTGTGTCATTTTGCACATCATCATCATGCTGCCATGATTCTGATGTTACCGGTGCCCGTAAGTTTTTCCTTACTCCGTTCTTTGTTTCCTTGCATCGCACCTTTGATTCTTGATTATGGTTGTTTTTCCTCTCGTACTTACCATCGTATGGCCTTCGCTACTTCTTTAACATCAATATGGATGCTGTAAGAGGCTGTGGTCGTGGCCGTGGACGCGGCCGGGGACGTGGGGCAGCCGGTGGGGCGGCCACATCGCATTCTTCGGGAGCCGGCAGTACCGGCGACCGTCACAGTCATGCTTCTTCTCAGGAGCGCGCCGACCTTGGCATTGCGGCCGTTATGCAGCAGATGGTGAACCAAATGGCGGCGATAGCTCAGGCGGTTCAGAATCCGGATCCGGACCATGCTAATCGGGGCGGAGCATACCGTTGGCTCCAAGATGTCATCAAGATGCATCCTCCTCAATTTTCGGGAGCATCAGACCCGATCAGCTGGGAGGGGTGGATCAAGGAGATATCTAAAGTCTTTGTTACCACCAACTGTCCCGAGGACCGTAAGGTCCCTATTGCCCAGTATTTTCTCACTGGGGACGCTACTGACTGGTGGGAGGCCGTTGGACCTAAGGACCATGTTGCTTCGTGGGCGGAATTCAAGGACCTAATGGAGACCGAATATTGCCCGTGGCCAGTTAGACAGGCTCGAGTTCATGCCTTTTATGATGCTCAGCCTCGGGATATTCCTGTTTCTCAAGCAATTGTCGATTTCAACAAGGAGTTGGGCTATGTGAAGACCCAAGTTGTCGAGGAAAATGACAAAATTTTTCACTTCTCCAGGCGGATGAAATTGTCGATTCGCGACTACATGTCTGGGCTCGTCTACACTACCTTGAATGAGTATCATAGTAGGGGCCTTGCTTATGATATGTCGGTGACGGCTAGCGAGGCGGCCCGCGAGAGCAAGAAGCAGAAGTCCGCCGGGAATTTTTCGGGCCACAAAGGTGGGGGTCAGCAGAAATTCCAGTCTGCTAACTTTTCCGCTGGTGGTGGCCCAGCTCGATCTACTGGGGTTCCCCGCAGGGCTGCCAGTGCCCCTTCTCGGGAGGTGAAGTGTTTTAACTGTGGCCAACCGGGCCATATCAGTCGTAATTATCCGAGCCCTTTGCTGACGTGTAATCGGTGTGGCCAGCCAGGCCACAAGGCTACTTTCTGTGCCGAGAGAGAGAGTTCTTGGTGCCCAGGCTCCCATTCCAGCGCCCACGGAACCAAGCGTGAATCAAGGATCGTTTGCTTCTCAGTCCCCACCGAGTGCCAGTCGAGGGAGAGGTCGGGGTTAGACTGCCAGAGGGGGAGCTTCTAGTGTTGGGTCCGCCCATCCATGAGTTTACGAGATGAGGAGGGCCGATGATCCGACCGCTACCGTTGCCACAGGTACCATTCACATTCATTCTCATCCTGTCAGTGTGCTTTTCGATTCCGGTGCTACACATTCATTTGTCTCTCTGCAATGTGTGCGCCGTCTGGGTTTTGATTATTTGTCGCCCTACGAACCTTTCATCGTTAAACTTCCTAGCGGAGATAGGATCGTTGGGGATCGAGATATCCGAGATTGTGCTGTGATTATTTGCGAGAGGGCTTGGCTCTTAGATCTTATTGTCGTGGGTATTGAGGGTGAGGATTTAATTCTTGGGGATGATTGGCTCGAGCGGCATGGTGCGATCATGGACTACCGCACGAGAATCATCACTATGTTAGCCGAGGATGGCACCGAGCACTCTTTCGCAGGGCAAAGAGGGGAAACCAGAAGTTCATTATTAACGCCTTGAAGGCGATGAGACTCCTACGAAAGGGGTGTACCGGTTATTGGTGCTATGCCTTGAAGGCGAAGGATGGTGGAGTCGAGATTTTGTCAATTCCAATCGTTAGTGAGTTTCCTGATGTATTTCCTGACGAGTTACCGGGATTGTCACCGGATCGTGAGGTCTATTTTGCTATAGAGTTAGAGCCGGGTGCGGCTCCTATTTCGAAGGCGTCGTATCGCATGGCACCATCAGAGATGGCCGAGTTGAAGAAGCAGTTGAGTGAGCTTCTTGAGTTGGGATATGTTCGACCGAGCGCCTCGCCTTGGGGCGCACTGGTCCTGTTTGTGCGGAAGAAGGATGGTTCACTGCGTTTGTGTATCGACTATCGCGAACTAAACAAGGTGACCATCAAGAACAAGTATCCTTTGCCGAGGATTGATGACTTGTTCGATTAGTTACAGGGAGCTGCGGTATTCTCGAAGATTGATTTGAGATCGGGGTACTATCAGCTTCGGGTGAAGGAGTCTGATGTACCGAAAACAGCTTTTCGGACAAGATACGGACATTATGAGTTTGTAGTCATGCCTTTCGGGTTGACTAATGCGCCGGCGGTGTTCATGCAGTTGATGAACAAGATTTTTATCGAGTATCTGGATAAGTGTGTTGTCGTCTTCACTGACGACATTCTTATTTATTCGAGGAACGAGGAGGAGCATGCCTATCATTTGCGTGTGGTGTTAGACATTTAGAGGACCGAGCGACTCTATGAAAAGTTCTCGAAATGTGAATTTTGGCTGAAAGAAGTGATGTTCCTGGGTCACGTAATATCAGTCGAGGGAGTTCGTGTGGACCCGCAGAAAGTTGAGGCAGTGTTGGATTGGGCACCGCCTAAGAATGTGAAGGAGGTCCGTAGTTTCTTAGGTTTGGCCGGCTACTATCGTAGGTTCGTCGAGGGTTTCTCGAAACTAGCTCGACCACTTACACAGTTGCTTCAGAAATCCGAGACGTTCATCTGGAATGACGAGAGACAGGCTAGCTTTGAGGAGCTGAAGAGGCGTTTAACTTCAGCCCCGGTTTTAGCATTACCGTGTGGTAATGAAGGTTTTGCTGTGTATAGTGATGCTTCGGGTCAGGATCTTGGGTGCGTATTGATGCAGCATGGCCAGACCATTGCCTATGCGTCGAGACAATTGAGGCCGTATGTATTGACGATCCCTGATGCCTTGGCTACCCTACTCACGATTTGGAGTTAGCGGCAGTGGTTTTTGCGCTCAAGATTTGGCGTCAATATCTTTTCGGCTCTGCATGTCAGATTTTTACTGATCATAGAAGTCTGAAGTACATATTTACTCAGCGGGAGTTGAATATGAGGCAGAGGAGGTGTTTAGAGTTGATTAAGGATTATGACCTCTAAATCCTTTATCATCAAGGCAAGGCGAACGTCGTGGCCGATGCCTTGAGTCGGAAACCGGCTGCGTTGCGAACGCTTGAGATCCTTACATCTTAGTCTGAGCTTCGGCGGGTTTTGATCGAGTTAGATGTTGAGGTTTTGTTTCCTGGAGCTGTCGGGCAACTTTGTGCTTTAGATATTTCATCGTCTTTAATCGATGAGATTAAGCTGAAGCAGTTGGAGGATCCGATGATTACTCAAATCCGAGAGAACTTTCTTAAGGGAAAGTCTCCTGGGTTTGTGATTCACGAGGATGGTGTTTTGAGATTCTAGAGTCGGCTTTGTGTACTGAACGACTCCGAGTTGAGACAGAGTATTTTGCACGAGGCCCATACTACACCTTACTCCGTTCATCCTGGTTCGAGTGAGATGTACAAGGACCTGAGAAGGAATTTCTGGTGGAATGATATAAAGGAGGAGGTCGCACAGTTTGTAGCGAGATGTTTGACTTGTTAGCAGGACAAAATTGAGCATCAGAGACCGGCCGAGTTATTGCAGTCACTTCCCGTTCCGGAATGGAAATGGGAAGATATATCGATGGATTTCATTACGAGTTTGCCGAGATCGAGGTCGGGCATGAATATGGTCTGGGTGATTGTCGATCGTCTGACAAAGTCGGCATATTTTCTGGGCATTAAGGACACTTGGGGCCCAGAGAAGTTGGCTCATGTGTTTATTGTGCAAATTGTGAGGCTTCACGGTACTCCGAAGACTACTGATTTGGATCGCGATGGCCGTTTTGTATCGCAATTTTGGCAGGCGGTGCATAAGGCGTTGGGTACTCGTTTGCGTTTGAGTACCTCTTTTCATCCTCAGTCAGATGGACAGTCGGAACGCACTATCCAGACGTTCGAGGATATGTTGCGTGCTTGTGCTCTCGATTGGAGCAGTGACTGGGAGGAGCACTTGTCATTGATCGAATTCACGTACAACAATAGTTGGCACGCGTCGATTCGGATGGCACCGTATGAGGCACTTTATGGGCGACGTTGTCGATCACCGATTTGTTGGAATGAGGCGTCTGATATGGTCGGGACTGAGCCGGATATCGTTCTGGAGACGAGGCGGAAGATAGAATTAATTCGGGAACGGATGTTGACTGCCCAGAGTCGACGAAAGTCATATGCCGATGTCCGTCGTCGACCTTTGGAATTCGAGGTGGGAGACCATGTTTTGTTAAAGGTGTCGCCGACGAGAGGAGTTCTCCGTTTCGAGAAAAAGGGGAAGTGGAGTCCTAGATTTATTGGACCTTTCGAGATTCTCGAGCGAGTCGGTGGGTTGGCATACCGTTTGGCGTTACCCCCGGCCCTGAGTCATGTTCATAGTGTTTTTCATGTTTCCCAGCTGAGGAAATATGTCCCAGATCCTAGTCACGTCATCGATTACGGTGAGATTGATTTCGCCGAGCATATTACTTTTGAGGAGCGCCCTTTGAAGATTTTGGAGCATCGTGAGAAGCAACTGAGGCATAAGACCATCCCTTTGGTCAAGGTGCAGTGGTCGAGGCATGGAGTCGAGGAGGGAACTTGGGAAAATGAGGGTAGCATGCGTGCTAGATACCCCGAGTTGTTTGTTTCTTAAGTTTCGGGACGAAACTTATTTTTAGAGGGGTAGAATGTAATATCCGCATTTTTTTCTTTTCCCGGTATTTTCATTTTTTTGCGGTATTCCTCGTTTGTAGCGACCCTCGTATATTTTTTTCAGTGTATTTCTTCCGTCATCTATTAATCTGATTCTCGTAATTGTTGTTCGGAACCGCCGTACGGGGTTGCCGTAGATCTATTGTATGTTATCATACGTAGTGTGTTGTTCCGTTTGATGCTTCGTTCGTGTTTCGGTGTTTCGGGCCATTGTTACCCTATGCCTAACGCGCCCTAATGTTACTTTATAGCGCGCGCTAATCATCCTTCAGTAGCGCACGCTACACTTGTTTTGTAGCGCGCGCTAGCGAGTCTGTCCAGTACTGGACAGTTTGCCACTGGACTCGGATAGGTGCCCAAGTAGCACACGCTATGGCCGGTAACATGTGCTACCGATACGCTTTTAGCGCACGCTACGGTTGGCCAATAGCGCGCGCTAACGGGGTCAGGTGAGTACTGGGCAGTTCACTTCTGGACTCGGCTGATGTCCAGGTAGCGCACGCTATGGCCGAGAGGCTATTAGCGCACGCTACGTTTCGGGTAGCACACGCTAACGGCTAGAAATCTGGTTACTGGACTGGGATGTTAACTTCTGGACTGGAGTTTTGTCCTGTTAGTGCACGCTAACTTCTGAGGATTAGGGCGCGCTAACACTCCCTGGCTATATAAACCAGGGAGTTGACCCGGATGTACGTCTTTTCTCATTTCTTCTCCTTCCTCCACGGCTTTGGTGATTTTGGGGCGATTTCTTGGCGATTTCTTCCTCCAATCATCTCAACCATCATCTTCCTTGAGTTCTTGGTGAATTATATCAACATTAACACGAATCTTTCATCCTAATCTAAGGTAAATCTTCTTAGAACCCTACTTTTGAGTAAATTGGGGGTTTTCGGGTTTTTCTTCGATTCGTTCCATACGGTTGATAGATTCATGTTGAATATGATTAATCTTGTTGATATCATTAGTTTTCCTACGGATTCATTATATATTTTCGTGGTTTTGCGAAATCGAGAGGGTTTGGTTGTGGTCCGCCCTCGTTGTCAACTTTATTCGAATATACATGAATCGTAGGTGGGTTTTCGGGAGTATTCCATTTCCGTAATCGTCTAGAAGTGTTTGTGATTGTATTCTTCGAATCGTTAGGTTTGGTTTCGACGATTCCTCGCGGTTGTGCTTGGCTTGTCGTTCCCGTTTGTGTCACCGTCTATTAATCGAGGCAAGTACCCTTATGAACTTACAATCTTAACATAGTAGTATTGCATGAGAATTGTGTGTGTGTGTGTATGCTCACTATGGGTTAGATCCGACGGGGTCTCGGTACGGGTCCACGGAGGGGTGGATCCACGAGCTTGCTTTTAACCACTATGGGTTAGATCCGACGGGGTCTTGGTAGGGGTCCACGGAGGGTGGATCCACGGTTAATTGTGGTGTATTTCACAAATGTGTTTTGATATTGGCATTTACGGAAATGTGTGTTTCAACCGAAGTTTTCATTATTGCATGCTTTGACTATTTATGTTAGATGTAAGTTGTTCATTTGGTTACTTGTACTAGCGTAATTGCTAACCCCTCTGGGACCCGTTTTGGGAAAATTCGTTTTATGAATTTCAGGTCAGGTTCTTCGAGACGAACGGGCGCTGGACCAGTATGCGGATGATGGCTGTGCGTGATGATTGTGCACATGGGGCGTCTTGTTGTCTTTTACCTTTTTATCGTTTGTGGGTTTGTAAACTAATAGAAGTACTCGAGTACTTAGGAGTTCTTATTCGTTCGGACTGTATTGTTGTCGATTGTGTTTGTGTCGGAAGATTGTGTTGAGTTTGACAGGTTGAACCGGGTGGATTATTTTCGTTTTGCGTCTTTATGACGAGGTGTTATCTTGTTGTTTCTGCGAGTCGATGAGTATGATGGTTGTTTAGCCTGGTGAGTACCAAGTAGGGATTCACAGCGCTGTAATATACCTCGAATATCTTGGGGTGTTACACTCTTAATAGTGTGAAACACTCTCCACCATACATGATCTTTAATTTGCTGAAGGTTTTGGAATAATACCCCACCTCCTTTCTTTGAAAATGGATGTTTGCCCTATGTAAAGTAAATAGATTTATTATCACTTGTGTTTTTCTAATGATAAGCTCATTTACCCATGCATAATCTAAATAGAATCAATCTATTGTGTTTTAAAAAATGTGTGTCCTACCTAAGGTTGTAATAATAGATACTCGGTACTACTCGGTTTGGTTTAGAAAATGAGTACTCGGATAATCGAAGAGTACTCGGAATGAGTACACGGAGAATTAATTGATATTAAAAAATATTTTATTTTTTATATATATTAATAAAAAGATTAACCTTTTTATTTGTTTACGCGTTTTAAATTTAATTCAATTTTGTTTATAAATATAAAACTAATTTTAAGTAATAACAAACAAAAATATTAAATGATTTGAGTATATTTAAAATTATTATTTATTTTTATATTTGAGTATATATTCAATTACAAGATTATTCTAATTAATTTGATTGAACTAAAAAAACAAATATTTCTTAGTAAAAAATAACGAAATCCGAGTACTCTCCCGATTGGTCCAAATTTAACCGATTGTGATCGAGTTTGACTTGAGTTTGGTCAAAATCAATTTTTGACCCGAGTAGTTTTAATTCGGCTCGATCGAGAATTGATTTCTGCGTACTCGGCCGAGTACTCATCCGAATTTATCGATTTTTACAACATTAGTCCTACCCCCTGTCGCCATATGCATAATGGGTAATATGCACTATCAAAATAAACACATTCGGTTAATCTACATCAAAATATTTACACATTGGGTAATAAGGTTATTTAAATTACACAAAAGGATACAAGACCATTTTTTAAAATACAAGGATCAAAAACTAATTTCATTTTACACATGGGGTAAACAACTTATCTTCCTTTCACTCCAAATAGTTACTAAATCAAGAACCTATGCAATAGTATCATGTTGATTGTGTAATATCCGGATTTATTATTGAGTATTTAATCTGTATTTGAACCCTGTATTATTCGGAATTGTGATCTCGATAATTGGAGTATGATCACATTTGTATTCTTATACATAAGTATAACATCATGCAAAATTTCTCATCCAAACTCGTGATAGCGCACGCTAAGAATGTAGCTTAACGTGCGTTATCGGGCTACAACTAGCGCACGCTACGAGTGAAGAATTGCGTGCGCTAGGCAGTTAATTATTGAGCTAGGCGGCTAGCACATGCGCCAGCTGGACGTGGGTCCGGATAAGATTTCCGCGGACGAACCTGGACAGTTTTGGAGTCAACGCTTATTAGCGTGCGCTAAGGAATGTATGGTAGCGTGCGCTAATCAGCTAGTGTGTAGAAACTTTATATAAGGGACAGCACTCCATTTTCTTCTCATTTTCCTTCGAGTATTCTTCGTTCTTGAGAGACGAGAGAGCATTATATCTTCCTTAAACACTTAGACCACCTCTACTTAATTCATTAAAGATTGGATATTACTTGTGATTGATCATTGAAGTGGAGTAGCACCTTAGATTGGCATACAACCAACCGGAGTCAGATTCTACCATTTTGTCTCAGTGATTTCGTCATATTAAGGTATGTTATACTACTTTCAACCTTGAATTCGTGTTCCTAAGGATATGAGGATTATGCCATCAAGATATTGAGTTTCGTTGGTGATTTATCCGAACCACATAATGTTTAGGAGATTGAGATGATTATGTTTTAAGTACCTTGGTTAAGAACATCATAATTTGAATCTTGTTATAATGAACAAGTAGACTAAGTTTCTGACATTGGTAATCCGAATTTAGAAGGTGTCTTCATAGTAATCATGGACTTGATTTTAACATCATTATTGTTATATGAATCTAAGAGATTGATCATGGAAGGATTTATCTTGTATAGATGGAGTGTTAAACAAACTACAAGATGATAGTTTCGATTGATATAAAGGTATTGATATCGACCGATAGGCCTCCCTAATTATGCATGAAGAATTGTAGTCGAAGTTAATTATGGTGTTATGATGATATACATATTCTTGAATTTGGAGTTGTTTGAATCCGTAAGATCATTCATAAGTTTATGAACATGACATGTAGACGGATAACGTACATTAATCACGGAGGAGTTCATAATTTCATCATCGTAGTACAGTCTACTGCCCAGTAGAGAACTGCCATGCACGATTAGCGCACGCTAAGCGATGTAGATTAACGTGCGCTATCGGGCATAAGTTAACGTACGCTACATTTGGTATGTAACGTATGATATGTCGTCAGGCGAGTCAGTCGGCTGATCAGAAAGGACTGTCGATACATAGTTAGCGTACGCAAGGCTTAGTTGTTTACGTGCGCTAACGAGCAGGCTTAACGCACGCTACATAGAATGCGTAGCGTACGCTAAGCAGTTCAGGCAGATTACTTTTTATGAGCTTTCGGCCGTAAATTGGATCGTTAGACATTCGTATGACGTGAGATAAATTCTATATTATTTATTTTGTTAAGGTTCGAGCTTGCTACATGATTGATCGAAGGGGCGACCTTCGAGTGTTTCATTTTTCGTGGAAGTATTGTTCTTGTCTTCGAATCGAGGCAAGTACCTTAATTGTTATATATATTGACGTTATACATATTGTCGTGCATATATGTCGTTGTTGTATGTCCACCACGTGTTGGTACGACGGGTACGTAGTCGTTTATGATGATTTTTGGATTTGGTGATGTACTAATACTTTTCCGTTGAACATTTGTATTTTCATTATTGGTCGAAAACTGTTGTACCTTATTTCTGTTATTTTTATACATTGGTATCTATTAATGTCTTTTTAGATCTTCAGCCTTGTAAATTCTTATGTAAAGGATTTACGGCGCTGTAATATTCCTGGATATATTGGGGGTGTTACAGATTGACCTTCACATCAAATATGTATTATTAGTTGACTCAAGATAAATACTTACTTTTCAGGAAGTCACGGAGCCGGATAAGATTCACCCAATATCTTCATGATTTCTGCACAGTATGCAACACGCATAAAGGTTTTCAAAAATACTTGCCTTGAGTAATTGACGACGCAACGAACGGAAAGGAAAATCACCGACGAACGCTAGGAACCGATAATAACGAACCTAATGATTCGAAGAATACAATCACAACCATTTCTAAACGAATACGGAATTGAAATACTCCCGAAAACCCGCCTATGATTCATGTATATTCGTATAAAAATAACAACGAGGGTGGACCACAACCAAACCCTCTCGAAAACACAACAACTACAAAATATACCATGAATCCGTAGGGAAACCAAGAATATCAACAAGATTAATCATATTCATCATGAATTAATCAACCTTACGGAATGAATCAGACGAAAAACTCGAAACCCCAAGTTTCCCAAAAACAAGGTTCTAGGAGTTTGCCTCGGTTTAAAGACGAAGAACACGAATAGATGTTGATAATACACTCCAAAAACTCGAGGAAGATGATGACTCGGAGTTACAAAGCTTCAAATCGCCCGGAAATGCCAAGAAATCGCCTTGGAGTCGGAGGGGAGAGGGGGAGAAGTGAAAAATGACTGAAATCGGTCAACTCCTGGGTATATAAACCCAGGCCGAGTTACGTACGTTAGCCAGAGGTAGCTAACGTACGTTAGCTCGTTAACGCACGTAAGCCCTCCCATCTTACGTACGTAATGCAATGGGCAGGACCTTCTGTCCGATTTCCTTCATACCATTACGTACGTAACAGCATATGGTTAACGTTAGGGCTGGGACTTTTGAAACCGGGAACCGCGGAACCGATCCGAACCGCGTCGGAACCGACGGTTCGGTTTGGTTCGTGGTGACAATTTCTTTGTTTTTTTTCTGTTCGGTTCCTAGAGATAGGAAACGGTTCGGTTCGCGGTTCCATTTCCATTTTAAAGAGGAACCGTCGGAACCGAACCGAACCGCGGAACCGAACCGAAATGGGAACCGAACCTAATGAAATAAATATAATATAATATATTCTTATTAAAAACATAATTATAATTTTAATTATTAATTTACAAATAAAAAAAATAGAAAAGTTCTTTCTCAACAACTAAAAGGAAAAAACCTACTGCTAACTTCACCCACCCACACCGCCGCCCCCTCAAGAAAACAAAAAAGCCTACCTGCTCAGTGCTCAAAAACCTACCTGCAGCATCCGTCCGCTACCTGTTCTTCTTCGTCAATTGACTCAATTCTTCCGTTCTTCGGCTTCTGTCCATGGCATCTTCTTCGAATCCCAGCCCCGCCGTTAATCAAGCACCTCTAACTGAAAACTCCGATTTTGATTCTTCTTGTTCGTTGGATGAAGAACGCATCCAACAGTTAGGTAATTACCAAAAATTAGAAATTTCATATTTCATCTCTGAACTCTGATAATGATAATAAAATCTGGATTTTTTTTTTATTTTAGTTTCTGTTCTGTTGTCATTCATTTTATTTCTGTTGTGTTGTTCAATTTTCTTTTCTCTTTGAAATTGAAAAGTTTCTGTTGTAAGGGAATGTATGTTCTATTGTCATTCATTTTTTTTTTAGTTTCTGTTACTGTTTCTGTTGTCATTCATCCTGGGATAAGTTTTCTTTTCTGTTGTCTATTGTCTGTTGTTCAATTTCATTTTGGGTTTGGTAGTTTTTTGAAAAAAAAAATCCAGCCAACTAGAATCGGTTCCGGTTCGGTTCCGAGTCGGTTCGGGCAAAAAAAACAGGCAGAACCGAACCGCGAAAAAAATGTGCGGTTCGGTTCCGGTTCCTGCACTTTTCTTGTTGGAACCGAAAATTCCCAGGCCTAGTTAACGTACGTAATGTCCCTTCCTGAGGCTGACAGGCCGCTACCAGCAGGCAAGGAAAGAACCGAAAAATCGAAATACAACGGTGAACAAAACACGAGGGTATGAACATAAAGGATTCGAGGCGACGAACCTAAGTATTGAAGGAAAACATATTCCCGACTATCCAAAGGTTCGGAAAACAGCAACAAACGTAATTACCCCAAAACTTTAGAAAATTACAAAATGGCCCAAAACATCTGAAATGTACGATACACGGTCGAAACACCAAACAAAAGCTCACAACATGCATAATAACATGAGATGGATCTTCGGCAACCCCGAAACGGCGGTTCCGAACAATGATTTACGAGAATATACGAAATAGCGATGAAAATGACATAAAACGCGAAATTGAGTAAAACGAGTCCGAAACAAGCTCGAACGACAAAAAGTCCAAATTAAATATTCTCGAAATGTCAATACGGTTACAAGCGAGTTTCTAAAAACGAAAATACACCAAAAATGAGAATATCGAGAAAAAAGGAAAAATGCGGATATTACATTCTACCCCTCTAAAAATAAGTTTCGTCCCGAAACTTATGAAACAAACAACTCGGGGTACCTAGCACGCATGCTATGCTCAGTTTCCCAAGTTGCTTCCTCGACACCATACCTCGACCACTGCACTTTGACCAAAGGAATGGTCTTATGCCTCAGTCGCTTCTCACGGTGCTCCAAAATCTTCAAGGGACGCTCCTCGAAGGTAATGTCCTCGGCAATATCAATCTCACCATAATCGATGATATGACTAGGATACAGGATCTATTTCCTTAGTTGGGAAACATGGAAAATGTTATGAACATGGCTCAAGGATGGGGGCAACGCCAAACGGTAATCCAATTCGCCGACTCTCTCGAGAATCTCGAAAGGTCCAATAAATCTTGGACTCAACTTCCCTTTCTTCCCGAAACGGAAAACTCCTCTCATCGGCAACACCTTTAGCAAAACGTGGTCTCCCACCTCGAATTCCAAAGGTCAACGACGGACGTAGGCATATGACTTCTGTCGACTCTGAGCAGTCAACATCCGTTCCCGAATCACTTCCACCTTCCGCTCGTCTCTAAAGCGATATCCGGTTCGGTCCCAACCAAATCGGACGCCTCATTCCAACAAATCAGCGATCGACATCTCCGCCCATAAAGCGCCTCATACGGTGCCATCCGAATTGACGCATACCAACTATTGTTGTATGTGAATTCGATAAATGGCAAATGCTCCTCCTAGTCACTACTCCAGTCGAGAGCACAAGCACACAACATATCCTCGAACGTCTGGATAGTGCGCTCCGACTGTCCATCCGACTGAGGATGAAAAGAGGTACTCAAACTCAACCGAGTACCCAATGCCTTATGCACCGCCTGCCAACAGTACGTTACAAAACGGCCATCTCGATCCGAGACAATAGACTTCAGAGTACCATAAAGTCTCACAATCTGCACAATAAACACTCGATCCAACTTGTCCGGGCCCCAAGTATCCTTGATGCCTAGAAAATGTGCCGACTTGGTAAGACGATCAACAATCACCCAAACCATATTAATGCCCGATCTCGATCTCGACAAACTCGTAATGAAGTCCATCGATATATCTTCCCATTTCCATTCCGGTACGGGAAGTGACTGCAATAACCCGGCCGGCCACTGATGCTCGATTTTGACGTGCTGACGAGTCAAACATCTCGCTACAAGCTGTGCGACCTCCTCCTTCATATCATTCCACCAGAAATTCCTTCTCAGTTCCTTGTACATATTACTCGAACCAGGATGAATGGAGTAAGGCGTAGCATGGGCCTCACGCAAAATACCCTTTATCAGCTCCGAGTCATTCGGTACACACAACCGACTTTGAAATCTCAGTACACCATCTTCATGAATCACAAACCTCGGAGACTTTCCCTTAAGAACATTCTCTCAGATTTGGATAATCATCGGATCCTCCAGCTGCTTCAGTTTAATTTCATCGATAAGAGATGACGAAATCTCTGAAGCACAAAGTTGTCCTACGGCTCCAGGAAACAA
Organism: Orobanche coerulescens; assembly: GCA_033398695.1. NCBI lineage: Eukaryota > Viridiplantae > Streptophyta > Magnoliopsida > Lamiales > Orobanchaceae > Orobanche > Orobanche coerulescens. The sequence continues at coordinate 47,835,052 of CM065801.1, read as the reverse complement.
AACCTCAACATTCAACTCAATCAAATCCCGCTGAAGCTCAGATTGAGATGTAAGGATCTCAAGTGTCCGCAACGAGATCGGTTTCCGACTCAAGGCGTCGGCCACGACGTTCGCCTTGCCCGGATGATAAAGGATTTCGAGATCATAATCCTTAATCAACTCTAACCACCTCCTCTGCCTCATATTCAACTCCCACTGAGTAAATATGTATTTCAAACTTTTATGATCGGTAAAAATCTTACATGCAGAGCTAAAAAGTGTAATATCCTATTTCCATGAGTTCGTACGGTGGACTAGAGCATGTTGTGAGCTTCGGATTGTTAATCCGACGTTGTATGGTGATTTTCGGATCGTTTGGGGTTTCCGTACTTCCATTTCGTTTTATTGTTGCCCAAATATCGATTCCTATTGCTTTTATTCTCTTCCCGGTTCATTTTTCATCATTTTGGGACCCAAGGGGGGGTGTGGGCCGCGGCACAAGGATTGTGCGCTGCGGCACACACATTGCTCAGTTCCTGGCCGAGCAGACTGTACCGTGTGCCGCGGCACATGCCGGCGGGGCCGCGGCACACTGCCGAGTCACTGCCGCGGCACACTCTTCCGGGCCGCGGCACACTCGTGATTGCACTTATCGGCCAAACCTACTGTACCGCGTGCCGCGGCACAGTCCGGCAGGGCCGCGACACATGCCGAGTCAGGGCCGCGGCACACTTCGAATGGGCCGCGGCACACCGAGCGGTCTACCGATCACTGCACGCAACTTTTGGCCCTGTGCCGCGGCACACTTCAGCTGGGCCGCGGCACACAATGCGGTCAGCGCTATATCAGCGTTTCTTTTTAGCGGATCCAGTTCATTTCTTCCTTCCTTCCACCGTACGAGAGAGAGAGGGTTGAGAGGGGGATTTTTTCTCCATCTACCATTTGATTGTGTGTTTTTCTTCATCTTCTTTCGATCGTGTAGCTCGGATTGTGGATCTAACACATGTTCTTCGGATTATAGTGCTTGAATCTTCAAGAGGTAAGAACTCATTTAACCCTAGTATGATTTTCGGGAGGGTTTGGTGGTGATCTTGTATTTTAATCCGAGTTAACCGATGTTGTTGTTAGATTTTGATAGTATACTCGTGACCCTTGGTTTTCTTGTTATTGGATGGGATGAAATCCCGTTATTACACCGTTGACCGATATCATTTCCTTATGCACTCTTGGTGTCCGATGAATTGCCCCAACAGGTAGAATTAGGACTAATTCTTACCTTTCTGCGTTATTGAGACTTGTTGTATACCGTTATTGTGTTAGGAGCGGATTTGGGAGGATTGTTCGGACCAAAACCTATTCCTTCGTTGTTTCCTTCGCGTCGTATTATCCAAGGCAAGTACATGTATTATATTTCATTATGTGTATACGGTTTTGATGCGAATGATGTGAACTGGTTTATTGTACGATTGTGATGGCTCCTCTTCCACCTGGGGATGGCATGGGGCCTCTTGGGGCCGATTCTAATGGGTACGGCCACGGAAGTGGACTTGGGTGCGTGCGTTGATGTTCTTCCACCTGGGGACGGTTCGACGGGACCTCTGGGGGCCGATACTAATGGGTACGGTCATGAGTTACCAAACGTGGATAATTGTGATGTGGAAAGCTTGATGATATATTGTTTTGGTGTAAATGTGATATTCTGGGATACTGATTCTTAAAATGACTTGTCCTAATGAATTGTATGTGTTGAATCGTGTATGTATATAATGTTGTGTTATTGTGTACTTGCACTAGCTATTCGAATGCTAACCCCTTAAATGGGGGAAATGCGTCTTATGCATTTCAGGTACCGGGAGAGCTGAGGAGCAGGCACGGGACATGCACGCAAAGGACGGGTTGGCTTGATGATGTGGCTCTCGTCTGTATTTTTATGTTTTGTCATTGCATTTGTCGAGTACTGGAGTTAGACTGTCTACTTTTAAACTTAGTTTAAGTCCCCTGCATGGGCAACGGATTGGTATTTATCTTATGATTCATGTACTCCGTTAAAATTGTTTTGGCCGAGGCCACGGCCTTACTTACTTTTGAGAGCATCATTTGGAATTACATTGTGGTTTACGTGTCATGTGTTAGCCTGGTAGACCTCACGAGGTTTCTACGGCGTGTAATGTCCCATTTGTGAATTGGGGTGTTACATTTATGGTATCGGAGCTTGGGTTTTGAATACCTAGGCTGTCGGTAAATTTTTGGGTCTGTCAGTTGTGTCATTAGAGTCAGTCGTTGAGCCTAATATCATCATGCTACCGTCTTTTCGTGCGACCCGTGGCTGTAAGTCTCCTCGAACTCTTATATTTCTGTAATTCGTTTTCTTGCGTTGCTCGGAATTATGAATTGTGATACCAACCCTGTCAATTGTGTATCTTTCTGATCTTGTTCTTTTCATTCTTCCTTTAGTATGTTGAGAGGTCGTGGTAGACCAGCCAGGGGACGCGGCCGAGGCCGTGGTCGGGGTGCTGATAATGAAGAGGGCTCGCTTTCTCAGTCCTCTGCGGACTCAGCCTCTCACTCAGTGCCGTCGGGGAATAATGCCGACGCCGGGGCTACTGCCGTACTTCAGCAGTTAGTAGCCCAGCTTTCTCAGATAGCTCAGGGTGGATGCCAGAATCCGCCTCCGACACCTGAAGAGGAAGCTAGTAAGTGGCTTCAGACGGTGACTAAGATGCACCCTCCTCGTTTCTCCGGAGCTTCTGACTCCCTCGGTTGGGAGAATTGGCTCTTTCAGTTGTCCAGGACCTTTGATGCCGTAGCTTGTCCTGAAGACAGGAGGGTACATATTGCCCAGTACCTCCTGGATAAGGAAGCTGCGGAATGGTGGGGGTCGTTGTGCCTAGAGACCGTCGAGCTACTACGGAGGAATTCAAGGCTGCTATGGAAGCAGAGTATTGTCCGTCGCCAGTCAAGGAGCGCAGAATTGTGGAGTTCTTCACCGCTACACCTCAGGATGTGTCTATTTCCCAGGCCATCATTTCTTACAATCAGCAGTTGGGCTTCGTGAGAGATCAAGTGAGAACGGAGGCTGATAAAATCCGTTACTTCAATATGCGCATGAAGCCGCATATTAGACAGAGTATGGCGCCGCTCATGTGTGCCACTTTGAAGGAATACCAGGATCGCGCTCTAGCGATCGAGATGGCCGTTCCAGAATCAGAGTCGGTTTCGGAAGCTAAGAAGCAGAAGAATACCGGCGGATTCTCGGCCGGTAAAGGTGGACAGTTTTCGAGGTCTCGTTCTGCCCCTACACCGGGGAAGAGGCCGTTTCATCAGGCCGGTGGATCTCAGGGTAACCGTTCAGTCCAGTCTGTTGCACCTGGCGGGAGAGTTTGTTTTAATTGTAGTCAGCCCGAGCACGTTGTGAAGGATTGCCCATTTCCGTTAGTTGCTTGCTTTACTTGCAGACAGACCGGGCATCGGGCAGCTCATTGTGAGAGGGCCACCAGGGCCGCTAGAGTTCCGACTACCACTACCGATCACAGGGACCACAGCACTCCAGCTACTCATGTTCCGCAGGGTTCGGGTCATGGTAGAGGTCGGAATCAGCCGGATCGCCGCGCAGCCTCGAGTTCGGGTTCAGTTCACCCCCGATTGTATCAGTTGAGGTGCACAGAAGAGGCAGACGTTCCGGTGGCGTCAGGTACCAATTAGATCCTTACTCATCCAGTTTCCGTGCTTTTTGATTCGGGTGCTACCCATTCCTTTATTGCATCGGATTGTGTGAATCGTATTGGCTTTAACTGCTTGTTTGAGTGTGAACCGTTTGTTGTGGGTACGCCTAGCGGGGATCATATGATTGGGGACCGGGAAGTTAGGGATTGCCCCGTGAGAATCGGGAGCCGAGATTGGCCCTCGAATATCATTGTTATAGACCTTAAGGGTGAGGATTTAATCCTCGGGGACGATTGGTTGGAGCGTCACAGTGCTATCATGAACTATCGGACTCGTACCATCTCGATAGGAGCCGAGGACGGCACCGAGCATACCCTCATCAGTCGTAAGCCGGGGAGATCGGGGAGTGTGATTAGTGCCTTAAAGGCGATGAAACTTCTGAAACAGGGTTGTGTCGGCTTTTGGTGTTACGCCCTGCAGGCGGAGGATGGTGGGGTTGACCTGTCGTTAATTCCAGTTGTTAGTGAGTATCCCGACGTTTTCCCAGACGACTTGCCGGGATTACCACCACAGCGAGAGGTGGAGTTTCCTATCGATCTTGAGCCGAATGCAGCCCCCATTTCTCGAGCGCCGTACCGTATGGCACCGTCGGAGATGTTAGAGTTGAAGAATCAGTTGGGAGAATTGTTAGATAAAGGGTATATTCGACCGAGCGCATCGCCTTGGGGTGCGCCCGTACTTTTTGTTAAGAAAAAGGATGGATCGCTTCGTTTATGCATATCGATTATCGAGAATTAAACAAGTTGACCTTCAAAAATAAATACCCTTTGCCCCGGATAGACGACTTGTTTGATCAACTTCAGGGGGCGATAGTCTTTTCGAAGATTGATTTGCGATCGGGCTACTACCAGTTGAGGATTCGGGACATCGATATACCGAAAGCTGCCTTTCGGATGAGATATGGCCATTACGAGTTTGTGGTTATGCCTTTCGGGCTAACCAATGCCCCAGCAGTGTTCATACAGTTAATGAACAAAGTTTTTATTGAGTATCTGGACAAATTCGTAGTCATCTTTATCGATGACATTCTGATCTACTCACGGAGTCGGGAGGAGCACGCCTTACATATCCGGATTGTATTAGACATTTTGAGAGCTGAGCAGTTGTATGCGAAGTTCTCTAAGTTTGAGTTTTGGCTCAAGGAAGTGATGTTCCTCGGGCATGTGATTTCAGCAGAAGGAGTTCGGGTAGATCCACAGAAAATAGAGGCGGTGATGGCTTGGGAACCGCCCAAAAACGTGAAGGAAGTGAGGAGTTTTATGGGACTCGCAGGCTATTACCGTAGATTTGTTGAGGGATTTTCTAAGATCGCTAGACCACTCACTCAGTTACTCCAGAAAACCCAGAAGTTCGAGTGGACCGCAGACAGACAGAGTAGTTTTGACGAGTTGAAGAGACGACTAACTACCGCACCCGTGTTAGCATTGCCTCAGGGGAACGAAGATTTCGTGGTATATAGTGATGCTTCGGGCCTCGGGCTCGGATGTGTTTTGATGCAGAGAGACAGGGTGATTGCTTATGCATCCCGCCAGTTGAAACCGTATGAGGCAAATTACCCACGCACGATTTAGAGTTAGCCGCGGTCGTTTTCGCCTTAAAGATATGGAGACATTATCTCTATGGATCGTCGTGTAAGATTTTTACGGACCACAAGAGTCTGAAGTATATCTTCAGTCAGAAAGAGTTGAATATGAGACAGCGTAGGTGGTTGGAGCTAATTAAAGATTATGACCTCGAGATACTTTACCATCCGGGTAAGGCTAACGTAGTGGCTGATGCGTTAAGCAAGAAACCGATGGCATTACAGATGTTAGAGGTACTTACACCACAGAGTAGGATCCAGCGGGATTTTATTGGTCAGAATATCGAGGTTTGGGTTCAGAGAGTTCAGGGTCAGTTATGTGCGTTGGAGATCACTTCGTCTTTGACTGACGATATCAAGGCGAAATAGTATGATGATCCGTTTTTGGTCCAGTTGAGGGAGGATGTGAGGAAGGGGAAAGCCCCTGGGTTTGTGAATCAGGATGATGGAGTTTTGAGGTTTCGCGGCAGACTATGTGTACCGAATGTCATTGAGTTGAGGCAGAAGATCTTGAGTGAGGCTCATACTACGCCTTATTCCATACATCCTGGTACGAGCAAAATGTACAAGGATGTGAGGAGTAACTATTGGTGGAGCAATTTGAAGACGGATGTTAGCGAGTTTGTGGCGAAGTGTTTGACCTGTCAGCAGGTTAAGATTGAGCATCAGCGACCCGCGGGGTTGCTACGACCACTTCCCATTCTGGAATGGAAATGGGAAGACATCTCTATGGATTTCATTACCGGGATGCCTAGGACTCGGACTGGAATGAACATGATTTGGGTTATTGTTGATCGATTAACTAAATCAGCTCATTTCCTGGGTATTAAGGACACTTGGGGACCGGAGAGGCTGGCGCGAGTGTTTATTGCAGAGGTCGTGAGATTGCATGGGACTCCTAGGAGTATTGTTTCAGATCGAGATGGCCGGTTTGTATCACATTTTTGGCAGGCGGTTCATCGAGCTTTGGGGACTGAGTTGAGACTCAGTACGTCTTACCACCCTCAGACTGACGGACAGTCGGAGCGGACGATCCAGACGTTGGAGGATATGTTGAGAGCCTGTGCCTTAGATTGGAAGGATGATTGGGAGTCGCACTTGCCGTTAATCGAGTTCACGTACAACAACAGTTGGCATGCCTCGATCAAAATGGCACCATTCTGGGCGTTGTATGGAAGGAGGTGCAGATCGCCGTTGTGTTGGGACGATGCGTCCGAGCTGATTGGTACCGATCCCGATATGATAGTTGAGACGAGAGAGAAGATTGCTCTGATTCGCTATAGATTGATGACGGCCCAGAGCCGGCATAAGTCTTATGCCGATACACGTCGCCGACCATTGGAGTTTGAGGTGGGAGATCACGTCTTGCTTAAGGTGTCAACGACACGGGGAGTTTATCGCTTCGGCCGGAAGGGTAAACTTAGTCCGAGATATATCGGGCTGTTTGAGATTTTAGAGAGAGTGGGAGAGCTTGCCTATCGGTTAGGCTTGCCGCCGTCTTTGAGTCACGTTCATAACGTATTTCATGTTTCCCAGCTTAGGAAGTACGTACCGGACCCTAGCCATATCATTGATTTTGGAGAGATCGAGTTGGGGCCCGACATTACCTTCGAGGAGAGGCCGATACAGATCTTAGAGCGTCGGGTGAAGCAACTCAGGCACAAAACCATCCCTTTGGTTAAAGTGCAATGGTCGAGGCACGGATCCGAGGAAGCCACATGGGAGACGGAAGAGAGTATGAGATCGAGATACCCCGAGTTATTCGTGCTGTAAGTTTCGGGACGAAACTTATTTTTAGGGGGAGATAATGTAATATCCGTGTTTTATACTTTTGGTAAGTTCTATTTTCGATATATATATTCGTTTCGGACAACTCGCTTGGCACTGTTTTAGAATCCTGAATCTATTTTATTCTTGGAGTTTCTCCGTTGGGATGAGTCTCGATGATGTTTTTGTGTCATTTCACCTTGAATTATATTCTATCGCATGTGTATTCGATTCTCGTTAAACTCGTCCGATTTTATCATTTTTCCTATTTCCATGAGTTCGTACGGTGGAGTAGAGCATGTTGTGAGCTTCGGATTGTTAATCCGACGTTGTATGGTTATTTTCGGATCGTTTGGGGTTTCCGTACTTCCATTTCGTGTTATTGTTGCCCAAATATCGATTCCTATTGCTTTTATTCTCTTTCCGGTTCATTTTTCATCATTTTGGGACCCAAGGGGGGGTGTGGGCCGCGGCACAAGGATTGTGCGCCGCGGCACACACATTGCTCAGTTCCTGGCCGAGCAGACTGTACCGTGTGCCGCGGCACATACCGGCGGGGCCGCGGCACACTCGTCCGGGCCGCGGCACACTCGTGATTTTACTTATCGGCCACACTACTGTACCGCGTGCCGCGGCACAGTCCGGCAGGGCCGCGGCACATGCCGAGTCAGGGCCGCGGAACACTTCGAATGGGCCGCGGCACACCGAGCGGTCTACCGATCACTGGGCGCAACTTTTGGCCCTGTGCCGCGGCACACTTCAGCAGGGCCGCGACACACAATGCGGTCAGCGCTATATCAGCGTTTCTTTTCAGCGGATGCAGTTCATTTCTTCCTTCCTTCCACTGTACGAGAGAGAGGGTTGAGAGGGGGATTTTTTCTCCATCTACCATTTGATTGTGTGTTTTTCTTCATCTTCTTTCGATCGTGTAGCTCGGATTGTGGATCTAACACGTGTTCTTTGGATTATAGTGCTTGAATCTTCAAGAGGTAAGAACTCCTTTAACCCTAGTATGATTTTGGGGAGGGTTTGGTGGTGATCTTGTATTTTAATCCGAGTAAACCAATGTTGTTGTTAGATTTTGATAGTATACTCGTGACCCTTGGTTTTCTTGTTATTGGATGGGATGAAATCCCGTTATTACACCGTTGACCGATATCATTTCCTTATGCACTCTTGGTGTCCGATGAATTGCCCCTACGGGTAGAATTAGGACTAATTCTTACCTTTCCGCGTTATTGAGACTTGTTGTATACCGTTATTGTGTTAGGAGCGGATTTGGGAGGATTTTTCGGACCAAAACCTATTCCTTCGTTGTTTCCTTCGTGTCGTATTATCCAAGGCAAGTACATGTATTATATTTCATTATGTGTATACGGTTTTGATGCGAATGATGTGAACTGGTTTATTGTACGATTGTGATGGCTCCTCTTCCACCTGGGGATGGCATGGGGCCTCTGGGGGTCGATACTAATGGGTACGGCCACGGAAGTGGACTTGGGTGCGTGCGTTGATGTTCTTCCACCTGGGGACGGTTCGACGGGACCTCTGGGGGCCGATACTAATGGGTACGGCCGCGGAAGTGGTTTCTCACCTGGGGACGGTCCGACGGGACCTCTGGGGGCCGACACTAATGGGTACGGTCACGAGTTACCAAACGTGGATAATTGTGATGTGGAAAGCTTGATGATATATTGTTTTGGTGTAAATGTGATATTCCGGTATACTGATTCTTAAAATGACTTGTCCTAGTGAATTGTTTGCGTTGAATCTTGTATGTATATAATGTTGTGTAATTGTGTACTTGCACTAGCTATTCGAATGCTAACCCCTTAAATGGGGGAAATGCGTCTTATGCATTTCAGGTACCGGGAGAGCTGAGGAGCAGGCACGGGACATGCACGCAAAGGACGAGCTGGCTTGATGATGTGGCTCTCGTCTGTATTTTTATGTTTTGTCATTGCATTTGTCGAGTACTGGAGTTAGACTGTCTACTTTTAAACTTGGTTTAAGTCCCCTGCGTGGGCAACGAATTGGTATTTATCTTATGATTCATGTACTCCGTTAAAATTGTTTTGGCCGAGGCCACGGCCTTACTTACTTTTGAGAGCATCATTTGGAATTACATTGTGGTTTACGTGTCATGTGTTAGCCTGGTAGACCTCACGAGGGTTCTACGGCGTGTAATGTCCCATTTGTGAATTGGGGTGTTACATTTATGGTATCGGAGCTTGGGTTTTGAATACCTAGGCTGTCGGTAAATTTTTGGGTCTGTCAGTAATGTCATTAGAGTCAGTCGTTGAGCCTAATATCATCATGCTACCGTCTTTTCGTGCGACCCGTGGCTGTAAGTCTCCTCGAACTCTTATATTTCTGTAATTCCTTTTCTTGCGTTGATCGGAATTATGAATTGTAATACCAACCCTGTCAATTGTGTATCTTTCTGATCTTGTTCTTTTCATTCTTCCTTTAGTATGTTGAGAGGTCGTGGTAGACCAGCCAGGGGACGCGGCCGAGGCCGTGGTCGGAGTGCTGATAATGAAGAGGGCTCGCTTTCTCAGTCCTCTGCGGACTCAGCCTCTCACTCAGTGCCGTCGGGGAATAATGCCGACGCCGGGCTACTGCCGTACTTCATCAGTTAGTAGCCTTGCTTGTTCAGATAGCTCAGGGTGGACGCCAGAATCCGCCTCCGACACCTGAAGAGAAAGCTAGTAAGTGGCTTCAGACGGTGACTAAGATGCACCCTCCTCGTTTCTCCAGAGCTTCTGACTCCCTCGGTTGGGATAATTGGCTCTTTCAGTTGTCTAGGACCTTTGATGCCGTAGCTTGTCCTGAAGACAGGAGGGTACATATTGCCCAGTACCTCCTGGATAAGGAAGCTGAGGAATGGTGGGAGGCCGTTGTGCCCAGAGACCGTCGAGCTACTACGGAGGAATTCAAGGCTGCTATGGAAGCAGAGTATTGTCCGCCGCCAGTCAAGGAGCGCAGAATTGTGGAGTTCTTCACCGCTACACCTCAGGATGTGCCTATTTCCCATGCCATCATTTCTTACAATCAGCAGTTGGGCTTCGTGAGAGATCAAGTGAGAACGGAGGCTGATAAAATCCGTTACTTCAATATGCGCATGAAGCCGCATATTAGACAGAGTATGGCGCCGCTCATGTGTGCCACTTTGAAGGAATACCAGGATCGCGCTCTAGCGATCAAGATGGCCGTTCCGGAATCAGAGTCGGTTTCGGAAGCTAAGAAGCAGAAGAATACCGGCGGATTCTCGGCCGGTAAAGGTGGATAGTTTTCGAGGTCTCGTTCTGCCCCTACACCGGGGAAGAGGCCGTTTCATCAGGCCGGTGGATCTCAGGGTAACCGTTCAGTCCAGTCTGTTGCACCTGGCGGGAGAGTTTGTTTTAATTGCAGTCAGCCCGAGCACGTTGTGAAGGATTGCCCATTTCCGTTAGTTGCTTGCTTTACTTGCGGACAGACCGGGCATCGGGCAGCTCATTGTGAGAGGGCCACCAGGGCCGCTAGAGTTCCGACTACCACTGCCGATCAGAGGGATCACAGCACTCCAGCTACTCATGTTCCGCAGGGTTCGGGTTGTGGTAGAGGTTGGAGTCAGCCGGATCGCCGCGCAGCCTCGAGTTCGGGTTCAGTTCACCCCCGATTGTATCAGTTGAGGCGCACAGAAGAGGCAGACGTTCCAGTGGCGTCAGGTACCACTCAGATCCTTACTCATCCAGTTTCCGTGCTTTTTGATTCGGCTGCTACCCATTCCTTTATTGCATCGGATTGTGTGAATCGTATTGGCTTTAACTGCTTGTTTGAGTGTGAACCATTTGTGGTGGGTACGCCTAGCGGGGATCGTATGGTTGGGGACCGGGAAGTTAGGGATTGCCCCGTGAGAATCGGGAGCCGAGATTGGCCCTCGAATCTCATTGTTATAGACCTTAAGGGTGAGGATTTAATCCTCGGGGACGATTGGTTGGAGCGTCACGGTGCTATCATGAACTATCGGACTCGTACCATCTCGATAGTAGCCGAGGACGGCACCGAGCATACCCTCATCGGTCGTAAGCCGGGGAGATCGGGGAGTGTGATTAGCGCCTTAAAGGCGATGAAACTTCTGAACCAGGGTTGTGTCGGCTTTTGGTGTTACGCCCTGCAGGCGGAGGATGGTGGGGTTGACATGTTGTCAATTCCAGTTGTTAGTGAGTATCCCGACGTTTTCCCAGACGACTTTCCAGGATTACCACCACAGCGAGAGGTGGAGTTTCCTATCGATCTTGAGCCGAATACAGCCCCCATTTCTCGAGCGCCGTACCGTATGGCACCGTCAGAGATGTTAGAGTTGAAGAATCAGTTGGGAGAATTGTTAGATAAAAAGTATATTCGACCGAGCGCATCGCCTTGGGGTGCGCCCGTACTTTTTGTTAAGAAGAAGGATGGATCGCTTCGTTTATACATCGATTATCGAGAATTAAACAAGTTGACCATCAAAATTAAATACCCTTTGCCCCGGATAGACGACTTGTTTGATCAACTTCAGGGGGCGATAGTCTTTTCGAATATTGATTTGCAATCGGGCTACTACCAGTTGAGGATTCGGGACATCGATATACCTAAAGCTGCCTTTCGGATGAGATATGGCCATTACGAGTTTGTGGTTATGCCTTTCGGGCTAACCAATGCCCCAGCAGTGTTCATACAGTTAATGAACAAAGTTTTTATTGAGTATCTGGACAAATTCGTAGTCGTCTTTATCGATGACATTCTGATCTACTCACGGAGTCGGGAGGAGCACGCCTTACATATCCGGATTGTATTAGACATTTTGAGAGCTGAGCAGTTGTATGCGAAGTTCTCTAAGTTTGAGTTTTGGCTCAAGGAAGTGATGTTCCTCGGGCATGTGATTTCAGCAGAAGGAGTTCGGGTAGATCCACAGAAAATAGAGGCGGTGATGGCTTGGGAACCGCCCAAAAACGTGAAGGAAGTGAGGAGTTTTCTGGGACTCGCTGGCTATTACCGTAGATTTGTTGAGGGATTTTCTAAGATTGCTAGACCACTCACTCAGTTACTCCAGAAAACCCAGAAGTTGGAGTGGACCGCAGACAGACAGACTAGTTTTGACGAGTTGAAGAGACGACTATACCGCATCCGTGTTAGCATTGCCTCAGAGGAACGAAGATTTCGTGGTATATAGTGATGCTTCGGGCCTCGGGATCGGATGTGTTTTGATGCAGAGAGACAGGGTGATTGCTTATGCATCCTGCCAGTTGAAACCGTATGAGGCGAATTACCCCACGCACGATTTAGAGTTAGCCGCGGTCGTTTTCGCCTTAAAGATATGGAGACATTATCTCTATGGATCGTCGTGTAAGATTTTTACGGACCACAAGAGTCTGAAGTATATCTTCAGTCAGAAAGAGTTGAATATGAGACAGCGTAGGTGGTTGGAGCTAATTAAAGATTACGACCTCGAGATACTTTACCATCTGGGTAAGGCTAACGTAGTGGCTGATGCGTTAAGCAGGAAACCGATGGCATTACAGATGTTAGAGGTACTTACACCACAGAGTAGGATCCAGCAGGATTTTATTGGTCAGAATATCGAGGTTTGGGTTCAGAGAGTTCAGGGTCAGTTATGTGCGTTGGAGATCACTTCGTCTTTGACTGACGATGTCAAGGCGAAACAGTATGATGATCCGTTTTTGGTCCAGTTGAGGGAGGATGTGAGAAGGGGAAAGCCCCTGGGTTTGTGATTCAGGATGATGGAGTTTTGAGGTTTCGCGGCAGACTATGTGTACCGAATGTCATTGAGTTGAGGCAGAAGATCTTGAGTGAGGCTCATACTACGCCTTATTCCATACATCCTGGTACGAGCAAAATGTACAAGGATGTGAGGAGTAACTATTGGTGGAGCAATTCGAAGACGGATGTTAGCGAGTTTGTGGCGAAGTGTTTGACCTGTCAGCAGGTTAAGATTGAGCATCAGCGACCCGCGGGGTTGCTACGACCACTTCCCATTCCGGAATGGAAATGGGAAGACATCTCTATGGATTTCATTACCGGGATGCCTAGGACTCGGACTGGAATGAACATGATTTGGGTTATTGTTGATCGAATAACCAAATCAGCTCATTTCCTGGGTATTAAGGACAATTGGGGACTGAAGAGGCTGGCGTGAGTGTTTATTGTAGAGGTCGTGAGATTGCATGGGACTCCTAGGAGTATTGTTTCAGATCGAGATGGCCGGTTTGTATCACATTTTTGGCAGGCGGTTCATCGAGCTTTGGGGACTGAGTTGAGACTCAGTACGTCTTACCACCCTCAGACTGACGAACAGTCGGAGCGGACGATCCAGACGTTGGAGGATATGTTGAGAGCCTGTGCCTTAGATTGGAAGGATGATTGGGAGTCGCACTTGCCGTTAATCGAGTTCACGTACAAACAAAAATTGGCATGCCTCGATCAAAATGGCACCATTTGAGGTGTTGTATGGAAGGAGGTGCAGATCGTCGTTGTGTTGGGACGATGCGTCCGAGCTGATTGGTACGGAGCCCGATATGATAGTTGAAACGAGAGAGAAGATTGCTCTGATTCGCGATAGATTGATGACGGCCCAGATCCGGCAGAATTCTTATGCCGATACACGTCGCCGACCGTTGGAGTTTGAGGTGGGAGATCACGTCTTGTTTAAGGTGTCACCGACACGGGGAGTTTATCGCTTCGGCCGGAAGGGTAAACTTAGTCCGAGATATATCGGGTCGTTTGAGATTTTAGAGAGAGTGGGAGAGCTTGCCTATCGGTTAGGCTTGCCGCCTTCTTTGAGTCACGTTCATAACTTATTTCATGTTTCCCAGCTTAGGAAGTACATACCGGACCCTAGCCATATCATTGATTTTGGAGAGATCGAGTTGGGGCCCGACATTACCTTCGAGGAGAGGCCGATACAGATCTTATAGCGTCGGGTGAAGCAACTCAGGCACAAAACCATCCCTTTGGTTAAAGTGCAATGGTCGAGGCACGGATCCGAGGAAGCCACGTGGGAGACAGAAGAGAGTATGAGAACGAGATACCCCGAGTTATTCGTGTTGTAAGTTTCGGGACGAAACTTATTTTTAGGGGGAGATAATGTAATATCCGTGTTTTCTACTTTTGGTAAGTTCTATTTTCGATATATATTCGTTTCGGACAACTCGCTTGACACTGGTTTAGAATCCTGAATCTATTTTATTCTTGGAGTTTCTCCGTTGGGATGAGTCTCGATGATGTTTTTGTGTAATTTCACCTTGAATTATATTCTATCGCATGTGTATTCGATTCTCGTTAAACTCGTCCGATTTTATCATTTTTCCTATTTCCATGAGTTCGTACGGTGGAGTAGAGCATGTTGTGAGCTTCGTATTGTTAATCCGACGTTGTATGGTGATTTTCGGATCGTTTGGGGTTTCCGTACTTCCATTTCGTGTTATTGTTGCCCAAATATCGATTCCTATTGCTTTTATTCTCTTCCCGGTTCATTATTCATCATTTTGGGACCCAAGGTGGGGTGTGGGCCGCGGCACAAGGATTGTGCGCCGCGGCACACACATTGCTCAGTTCCTGGCCGAGCAGACTGTACCGTGTGCCGCGGCACATGCCGGCGGGGCCGCGGCACACTGCCGAGTCACTGCCGCGGCACACTCGTCCCGGCCGCGGCACACTCGTGATTGCACTTATCGGCCAAACCTACTGTACCGCGTGCCGCGGCACAGTCCGGCAGGTCCGCGGCACATGCCGAGTTAGGGTCGCGGCACACCTAGCGGTCTGCCGATCACTGGGCGCAACTTTTGACCCTGTGCCGCGGCACACTTCAGGTGGGCCGCGGCACACAATGCGGTCAGCGCTATATCAGCATTTCTTTTCAGCAGATACAGTTCATTTCTTCCTTCCTTCCACTGTACGAGAGAGAGAGAGGGTTGAGAGGGGGATTTTTTTCTCCATCTACCATTTGATTGTGTGTTTTTCTTCATCTTCTTTCGATCGTGTAGCTTGGATTGTGGATCTAACACGTGTTCTTTGGATTATAGTGCTTGAATCTTCAAGAGGTAAGAACTCCTTTAACCCTAGTATGATTTTGGGGAGGGTTTGGTGGTGATCTTGTATTTTAATCCGAGTTAACCAATGTTGTTGTTAGATTTTGATAGTATACTCGTGACCCTTGGTTTTCTTGTTATTGGATGGGATGAAATCCCGTTATTACACCGTTGACCGATATCATTTACTTATTCACTCTTGGTGTCCGATGAATTGCCCCAACGGGTAGAATTAGGACTAATTCTTACCTTTCCGCGTTATTGAGACTTGTTGTATACCGTTATTGTGTTAGGAGCGGATTTGGGAGGATTGTTCGGACCAAAACCTATTCCTTCGTTGTTTCCTTCGCGTCGTATTATCCAAGGCAAGTACATGTATTATATATCATTATGTGTATACGGTTTTGATGCGAATGATGTGAACTGGTTTATTCTATGATTGTGATGGCTCCTCTTCCACCTGGGGATGGCATGGGGCCTCTGGGGGCCGATACTAATGGGTACGGCCACGGAAGTGGACTTGGGTGCGTGCGTTGATGTTCTTCCACCTGGGGACGGTTCGACGGGACCTCTGGGGGCCGATACTAATGGGTACGGCCGCGGAAGTGGTTTCTCACCTGGGGACGGTCCGACGGGACCTCTAGGGGCCGATACTAATGGGTACGGTCACGAGTTACCAAACGTGGATAATTGTGATGTGGAAAGCTTGATGATATATTGTTTTGGTGTAAATGTGATATTCCGGGATACTGATTCTTAAAATGACTTGTCCTAATGAATTGTTTGCTTTGAATCGTATATGTATATAATGTTGTGTAATTGTGTACTTGCACTAGCTATTCGATTGCTAACCCCTTAAATGGGGGAAATGCGTCTTATGCATTTCAGGTACCGGGAGAGTTGAGGAGCAGGCACGGGACATGCACGCAAAGGACGGGCTGGCTTGATGATGTGGCTCTCGTCTGTATTTTTATGTTTTGTCATTGCATTTGTCGAGTACTGGAGTTAGACTGTCTACTTTTAAACTTGGTTTAAGTCCCCTGCGTGGGCAACGAATTGGTATTTATCTTATGATTCATGTACTCCGCTAAAATTGTTTTGGCCGAGGCCACGACCTTACTTACTTTTGAGAGCATAATTTGGAATTACATTGTGGTTTACATGTCATGTGTTAGCCTAGTAGACCTCACGAGGGTTCTATGGCGTGTAATGTCCCATTTGTGAATTGGGGTGTTAGAAAAAGATAGTGACGCCAAATCTTGAGCGCAAAAATAATTGCCGCAAACTCCAAATCGTGAGTAGGGTAGTTGAGCTCATACGGCTTGAACTGTCTCGATGCAAACGCAATAGTCTTGCCGTGCTTCATCAACATGCACCCACCCTGACCCGAAGCATCGCTATAAACGGCAAACCCCTCATTGCCACACGACAACGCTAAAATCGGGGCTGAAGTCAAACGTCTCTTGAGCTCCTCAAAACTCGACTGCCTCTCATCGTTCCAAATGAACTTCTCGGAGCTGTGTAAGTGGCCGAGCTAGTTTCGAGAAACCCTCAACGAACCTACGGTAGTATCCAGCTAAACCCAAGAAACTACGGACCTCCTTCATGTTCTGAGGCGGTGCCCAGTCCAACACTGCCTCAACCTTCTGCGGATCCACACGGACCCCCTCGGCTGAAATCACGTGACCTAGAAACATCACTTCCTTCACCGAGAACTCATATTTCGAGAACTTTGCATAGAGTTGCTCGGTCCTCAAAATGTCTAACACTACTCACAAATGATACGTGTGCTCCTCCTTGTTCCTTGAATAAATAAGGATATCGTCAATGAAGACGACGACATACTTATCTAAATACTCAATAAAGACCTTGTTCATCAACTTCATGAACACCGCTGGCGCATTAGTTAACCCGAAAGGCATAACTACAAACTCATAGTGTCCGTATCTTGTCCGAAAAGCTGTTCTCGACACGTTGGACTCCTACACCCGAAGCTGATAGTACCCCGACCTCAAGTCAATCTTCGAGAATACTGCAGCTCCCTGCAACTGATAGAACAAGTCGTCAATCCTAGGCAGAGGATACTTGTTCTTTATGGTCACCTTGTTTAGCTCGCGATAGTCGATACACAAACACAGTGAACCATTCTTTTTCCGAACAAACAAAACCGGTGCGCCCCAAGGCGAAGCGCTCAGTCGAATATACCCCGACTCAAGAAGCTCACTCAACTGCTTCTTTAGCTCGGCCATCTCTGAAGGTGCCATGCAATACAGCGCCTTCGAAATCGGAGCTGGCTCTAACTCGATAGCAAACTCTAACTCACGGTCCGGCGGCAACCCCGGTAACTCGTCAGGAAAGACGTCAGGAAACTCACTAACAACTGGAATCGATGAAAGCTCGACTCCACCACTCTCCACCTACAAGGCGTAGCACCAATAACCAGTACACCCCTTCCGCAGGAGTCTCATCGCCTTTAAAGCATTAATAACGAACTTCTAGTTTCCCCTCTTTCGCCCTGTGAAAGAGTGCTCGGTGCCATCCTCGGATAACATAGTGATGATTCTCGTATGGTAGTTCATGATCACACCATGCCGCTCGAGCCAATCATCCCCGAGAATTAAATCCTCACCCTCAATTCCCACAACAATAAGATTAGAGGGCCAAGCCCTCTCACAAATAAGCACAGAGCAGTCTCAAACCTCCTGATCACCAACGATCCTATCACCACTAGGAAGCTTAATGATGAAAGGCTCACAAGGCGTCAAACAGTCGAGACTCAAACGGCGCACACACTCCAGAGATATGAATGAATGCATAGCCCCAAAATCGAAAAGCACACTGACAGGATGAGAATGAATATGAACGGTACCTGTCGCCACAGTAGCCGCTGGATCATCGGCCTCCTCATCTCATAGACAGGCGGGTGGGCGGAGCCTACACTAGAAGCTCCTCCTATAGTGGTCTGACCCCGACCTCTCCCTCGGCTGACACTCGGTGGATACTGCGGAGCAAACGAGCCCTGGTTCACACTCGGCTCCCTAGGCGCTGGATGAGAAGAACGGGCACCGCGAATCTGTCTGATTTGTTCACAAAAGGAAGCCTTGTGGCCCGACTGGCCACAAGTATGACAAGTCAACTGTGGAAGAAGACACTCACGGTTCTTATGGCCCGACAAGCCATAGTTAAAGCATATGAGTTCACGAACAGAGGTTCTAGCAGCACCTCGAGAACTCCCAGAAAAATGAGCCTAACCGCCCCCAGGAACATTTGCAGACTGAAATTTCTACTGGCCTCTGCCCTTGTGACCAGAAAAATTTCCGACGGACTTCTGTTTCTTTCTCTCACGAGCCGCTTCACTGGCCGTCACCGACATATCATACGCAAGAGCCCTACTCTGATAATCCTTCAAAGTGGTGCAGATGAGCCCAGACATATAGTCTCGAATTGACAGTTTCATCCATCTGGAAAAGTGAAAAATTTTGTCGCTCTCCTCGATAACTTGGGTCTTCACGTAGCCCAACTCCTTGTTGAAATCGGAAATAGCTTGAGAAACAGGAATATCCCGAGGCTGAGCATCATAAAAGGCATGAACTCGAGCCTGTCTAACCGGCCACGGGCAATATTCAGTCTCCATCAGGTTCTTGAATTCCGCCCACGAAGTAACGTGCTCCTTAGGCCAACAACCTCCCACCAGTCAGTAGCGTCCCCAATGAGAAAGTACTAGGCAATAGGGACCTTGCGGTCGTCAGGACAGTTAGTGGCAACAAAGACTTTAGATATTTCCTTGATCCACCCCTCCCAGCCGATCGGGTCTGAAGCTCCCGAAAACTGAGGAGGATGCATCTTGATGACATCCTGAAGCTAACGATCCGCTCCGCCCCGATTAGCGTGGGCCGGATTCGGGTTCTGAACCGCCTAAGCTATCGCCGCCATTTGGTTCACCATTTGTTGCATAACAGCCGCAACACCAAGGTCGGCGCCATCTTGAGAAGCATGGCTATGACGGTCACTGGTGCTGCCGGCTCCCGAAGAATGCGACGTGGCAGCCCCACCGGCTGCCCCACGTCCACGACCACGGCCTCTTCCAGCATCCATACTGGTGTTAAAAGGTGGCAAAAAGCAACTCGATGATAAGTAAAAGAGGAAAAACAACCACAGTTCAAGAAACGGAAATACGGTACGAGAAAACAAGGAATCGAGTAAGGAAAACTTACGAACACTGGAAGTACCGAGATCCAAATACGCCTAGACCCAAATAACCGACAAGCCTAGGTATCCATAAACCTAGGGCTCTGATACCATTTTATGTAACACCCCGAGATATCCGAAGTATATTACAGCGTCGTGGACTCATACGTGGGACCCACCAGGCTAAAACAAGAAAACACCACTCGACTAACTGTCTCGGTTAGCGAGGAAACATACATTAACAATCCAACGTATAACAACAGGCCCGGAGCAACCGGCGTAATAAACATCAACCGACAAATATAGGCCCTGTTTAGTTCAGGAAAATTATTCCACTTTTCCAGAGTAATATTCTAGAATACAAGAGAATTTGGAAAACATGTTCAGAAACAGTTTATTTGGAATAATTTGGAATAGGCGGTATTCTAATATTCCATTTTTCTGGAAAACAAGTCAAAATTTGGAAAACAATCTCAGCTTGTTTTCCAAATTTGAACTGGAGTATTCCAAAAATTTGAAATAATGGAATACCGCGTATTCCAAATTAGAAAACTGGACTGTTTCTGAACATGTTTTCTCCAATTTTCCATATTTTTCTGAAAACGGAATATTTTGGAATACTTTTGAAAAATTTAGAATAGAAAAATGGAATAATTTTCACGAACTAAACAGGGCCATAGTAACTCCAACGAATAACAATCACAATTCGAAAAGAAAAGCCTAAGTACTCGCGAGTACAATCTATAAGTTTAAAAGTAAACAACAACCACGACGAAAGAAAACAACGGAAGAAAAAGGACTCAAATGCACATGTCAACGACCCTGGCCAGCGTCCTCATATTGTCCTAGTGCCTGCTCGTCTGGCCAAACATAACCTGAAATCCATAACAAGAATTTCCCCAAAACGGGTCCCCAAAGGGGTTAGCAATTACGCTAGTATAAGTTATCAAGGCAAACCAGGGGGAACGGCTGGAGCCCTTAGGCAATGTCCGGGGATGAAACCATTAACCTTGCCCGGGCCCAGTAAGCGCGGGCCTGTAACCCAAGTGGGAGACAATGAGCCGATCAGGTCATACTGGCAAACTTACCTCTAGATCGGGGGTGAGCTCGAGCCTCTTGGGGGGTACTCAGGACAGGGGATGATCCCCCTCGTGTGCGTGTGCAAAAAAAAAAAGTAATCAAGGGAAACCAATCGCTTACACATTTCATAGTACAATGCATCGAATTCATTTCAAAACCAAAACCAGACATGTCTTTTCCGGAAACAAACAATCAATCAATTTGCCTTGGGAACAGGGCTATACCATTGATCCCGCTCGAGGCCTCTAAGGTGTAACACCCCCAAACCAATCGGGAATATTACAGCGCCGCAGACCCTCTCCGTGAGGATCTACCAGGCTAAATACAACAAACAATACATCAATCATACGCCGACATGGCTATATAAAGGACCATCATACCGATTTGGTCTCTCATCACAACACACACAACATTACATACAAGATTCTTTCCCAAAACTCATGCCCGTGCAGGGGCTGGAATACAATAACGCTCCCATAAATCGGGGTAACAATACATCGGAGAAATAATCAACAATACTATCCAATATACTCTACGATTGGTCTTTATGTGATTAGTATCGTCGTCTTCCATCACCCTTCGTACCGATACTGTGGTTCGCTCCCCAGCAACCTGCAAGTACCTGGACGCAATACAGATATCCACCCCCCGAATACTCGGGGGTTAGCAAAACTCCACTGTTTTTCTAGTGCAAGTATAAAATACAAATACAAGCCATACATATCACACTCCACGGAACATAATAATCATAAACATACTTCCCGAGGCAAATCACGTGATCAAAACGGTTAAATCGAAATATAGGGGTAAACCCGATATACATCTTGTAAAAACATTTTACGATCTCGGGAGTTTTGAAAACATTTGGGGTTTAAGAATTTTCAAGCCATTCGAAATCATTTAGGGACACAGCCCAAAAGTCATTTTCCCAAAATATTTATTTCGATAACAACACGTGGGGTCCACGACCCGATCGTACCATAACAACCTGTTTCCACAGATTATTCGCGTCCCGTGCTAGCAAGCCACGGACCTCATATGCTCCCATAGAACAAACCCGAGTGAATAACCCACAGGGAAACTATATCAAATCACATGTCATCGTAACCGCAGTCACGTGACTACAAGCACAGATACGTATATAACCAAACCACAACCATAAGTTATCCCGGCATCGCACTAACAAGCTACGAACCTCGGAGTCCCCGCAAGACATACCCGATGATAACCCCATCAGTTATCCCGGCATCGGGCTAACAAGCCACGAACCTCGGAGTCCCCGCAAGACATACCCGGTGGATAACCCTACGGTCACGCCCGACCCATACTAACAAGTATGGATCCAGGAGATTTATCAATCCTACCCGGAGGCATATCACTTTCAATGATCACATAACAATGAGCAGAACATCCAGCCAAGCAACACTTAAACATCACAACCTCCTTTCAAAGGAGTAACAACTAATATCACACACATTACGTTCTTAACGAACAAGTACACATAACATTACGTAATACCCGGCAAAGGATTACAGTCTATTAAACTCACTCAAAGTGATCATACCATCTTTCAACATACAAAACCAACACACATACTCCGAGAACACATATATTCACGAAGTACACGATTTATCGTTGAAAGAAAACATTTATCGAGAACATACCGATCCCTTTTTACGTTCATTAAACATTGGGTTTCGCATAAAATCATTTATCAATAATTATACCTACGAAACATGAAACGTATGGACAAGATACTTGCCTCGATACCACGAGCAACCGAACAACGAACGGACATGGTCGGATAGTTCTTGAGCTTCCAAAAACGACCAAGGATTCGGCAATCCCACGAATACTACGAAAATAACATCACCACGAATCAATAACACTAATCGAAATCCAAAATGATCCTAAAAACAACAAGGATCTAAGTGTTCTTAAAGCAATCAAGAATCATTGATCCGAGCGATAAAAATCGATGAATGGTTAACAAAATCTGAAGATTACGGTTAAGACAAACAAGAATACACAACCGATCGGATGACATCGGGTAAGAATCACAAATCCAAGGAAAAACCCCAAATTCAAGAAACTAGGGTTCTAAGAAGAGATTACCTTGATTTGGACCAAGAAGACGATTAGATGTTGTTAAACATCTACAAATCCGCTCGAAGATGAAGCTAGAAGAAGAAGATCGCTCAAAATCGCCTATGGAGCTCACTCTCGTCGGAAGGAATGAAGAAAAATGAGAAATGACGAGGTGAAGCCTGTTGTCCAGTATTTATACTGGACAGTCATTAGCGTGTGCTGACTAGACAGCATTAGCGCGCGCTAACGAGGTCAACGCCCAGAATTTACCGAATAACACTATTAGCGTGCGCTAGACCCATGAGCGTAGAGCGCACTAATGGGTCACGAAACTAGTTGAGTGGCCCCTGGACAGAACTGCACCCACCGGGTAGCGTGCGCTAGAAAGAAGAAAGAGCGTGCGCTAAGCAGTCGATAGCGTGCGCTAGCTATCGACCTTAGTGTGCGCTAACAAAGCCCAAGTCCCAGTCCAGTAGCTCCTGGACTGCCTCTAGACTGCCAGTTAGCGTGCACATTCAGTAGCGTGTGCTAAACACAATGCCGTAGCGTGCGCTATGCCACAAGCATTAGCGTGCGCTACACCACAAAAACCCAGAAACTCACATAGTGATCCGAAACGCCTCCAAACACATGTCCCAACAAGACACACCCAAACATGGCACAAAATTTCAACGATGAGGACAATAACAATCCGATAAAACCCCGAAAACTCAACGAATCCGGAACAAAAATCTCGGGTATTACATTCTACCCCTCTTAAAAGAAGTTTCGTCCCCGAAACTTAAAATATAGAACGAACAACACAAAACAAACTCAGATAACACACAATACCCGTTGCCGAAAATAACAAAACACAACGAACGGAAATCAATACGGTTGAACAACTCAACAGTACATCAATCAAAACATGAGCTATTCACTGGAGAAACATGAAATTCCACAGCCCAGGGGTTGGAAGATCGAACAAAAAACTAATTTCCCGAACTTAAGGAAATTACGAAGGTGTCCGAACGCTCAACAATCACGAAACGAGATCAACAAAAACCGAACAATCAAACGATTGAATTACAACGATCGAGACAACAACAGTCGATCAATCATGTTCGAATCACGACGAACAATAATACTCAAACAACAACCCCAAAGTTCACATCTCGACTCGAGACAATATACGATCCGGTGAAGACAACAAGATGTGCATTCACATAAGATCCATAGGAAAGGGAATAGCAATTGAAAAGTCATAACGACAAATGGGTTATTCTGAAACAATACCACAACTCGTTCGATCAACAAAAGTACAAGGCAGGACAAGTTCAGAAAATGTCAACGAACATAAACGAGTCGATAGAGTCGAAAGTACAGAGTTCAAAATCCGATCCACTTCAAATAAAAGAAGTTAATCTCCAAAATTTTAAACAACAAAGCAAGGGAAATAACTCAACATACAACCGATAGACCACGCCCCTCCGGGACTACTCGGAGTTAATCGTGACATCAGGACTCAAGTCCGTGCCTCGGAAGGCTCAGTGCCGAACTCGCAAAATTGAACCCAGTGTCCCTCGAGTCCACACCTGTAACACGTTACTGGCGGAGAAGGATAATGTGCACGAACATGTCCCACCACATTACAGTTAAAACATCTTCTGGCTTTACCAGAAGTCAGAGCAGACGACTTGGAACTCTCAGTTCCACGCATCGAGCGATGGGGCTTCACAGCGGAAAGGCTACGACATTGAAAACTAGAAACACCAACTCCTGCACTGTCCACACGGTCATCAGACTTCCTCTGCTTCTTAGACTCGGGCACACGCTCCGACGATAGCGAAGCTAGTTCACGGGCTAATGCTCGATCTTGATAGTCCCTCAATGAAGTGCAATTGAATCCCGACATATACACGCGAATATCCGGCTTCATCCGTCTGTCAAAGTGAAGGATCCTCTCTTCCTCGGTTCTCACCCGATCTCGCACATAACTGAGTTGTTTGCTATAATCGATGATATATTGCGACACCGATATATCTTGCGGTTCTGCCAAGTAGAATTCGCGAATCCTCTGCTCTCTAATCGGTTTCGGACAAAACTCAGCTTCCATAAATGTTTGGAACTCGGCCCACATGAAATCACGATCACGAGATTTAACAGCTTCCCACCAATTAGCGGCATCTTTGTCAAGAAGGTACTGAGCGATAGGTACCTTCCGCTCTTCAGGACATCCGACAGCCTCGAAAATCTTTCCCAACTGGAAAATCCAACCATCCCAGCCCAACGCATCCGTAGCACCGGCGAATCGAGGGGGATTCATACGAACTACCTCGCGAAGCTATTGATTTACACCGACGTTCTGAGTCGCGTCAATGCTACGTTGAACCACCTGGGTCAACTGAGTCATCTGAGTCGCTACTTGTTGCAATATAGTAGCAACACTCAAACTGAAATCATTCCCAGCAACATTCTCTCGATTCCGCATCTGATCCCCGTGGCCATCAGCACCACGGTTACAACCACGACCTCTGCCCCTCGGCATACTAACAAACAACAACCTATGGCAACGAAAGATCATAACACATAGCGAGATATTCACATATCCGTCTTAAATCAAACACCATTAAATCATATACATATTACGATTTAATTCAAGTTAGAGCACAATATACAAACTATTATCCCGAAAATCTTCATTTATAATGCCGCTGTTATGTGAATTATAAATGCAATGAAATTAAAGTCATTTATTATATCAAAATCATTTTCTGTACGGGTTCCTCCGGAACTCACCAAGTTGAAACCATTTTCAAAAACGTTCAAAAATGCCAAATAGGCCGATGACGGTAATACTTTCCAAATACTCACCAAAAGTCATTTTCCAAATACCAAATACCATCATAAAATATCATTTGAAATTACAAGGCGAAGACGCGAAAACTCAATAGTTTCAAAATATTCGTTAAGTCACCCGACAAAAGAGTTAGGAAAAAGGGTCAACGAAATAACTCAAATTTACGAGATACCCAAAAAGATCATTTTAAAATATACACGGTTTGGCAAAAATACCGAAAAGTCATTTTGAAATATACACACGCATCGGATAAGAACACAGTTCAAAATACACATAATCACACAAAACAATTGTTATCACTGGACAACACACATAGAATACGGTCACAAACGGTCAGCCTAACAATCGCAAAAATTAGACCTACGACGAGAATGCAATTCCCGAGCTTCTGCCCAGACTGATTAATGTGTGCTCCAACAGAGACTTAGCGTGCGCTAGCCATGCCACGTTAGCGCGCGCTAGCTATTCTAATCCAGCAACACATTCATGAGCGTATACTAAATGATACCAAAAGTCGAAGATTAAAAATATACAGCAACATACGAATCCAAACTCCAGCAATTTATATCCTCACTACATAACTCTTAACCGAAATTCATGAAACCGGAAAGTTGAAGGCGAAAGTCACGTCTCAAGTAAACTTTTGATAGACGTCGTTTGAGCGTAAAAAAAATCAAATTTTGAAAATTTTTAATGTAAGATGAACATAAAGTATATGTAGTTGAATTCCCAAAATCTTTGGTCTTGAGGTCATCATACGAAAATCAAATCATTTTTCCTCCTCGAAGGATGTTTTTAAGTAGAATTTACGTTATTTCCCCAAAACATTTGAAGTTTAAAATACCACATTGATAAACTTTTATTGAATAACCAATCCAAAACATCGCTCCTGTAAAAACGATTTCACACAAAGTTGTATATATATATATACATACATACATACATACCGGTACTACTCTTTATCCCAGCACAATACGAGAATCAAACAAGTATGGAGTAAGTATTCACGAGGCACAATTAAACTCCACACAATAACACAGAATCACATAAACTCGTATAACACGAGACACAGCAAAGTAGGGAGACTTACATCCACAGATCGCACGAAGATGATGGTTGCGCCTCGATACTAATCACGACCGAAAACTCAGACGACGTGTCGCGACACCACTCTGTCAGACCAAATCTGACAAGACAAGACCCGACAACACACAACTCAACCCGACAGCCTAGGTTTCCTCAACCTAAGCTCCGATACCATATTCTGTAACACCCCCAAACCAATTGGGAATATTACAGCGTCGCAGACCCTCTCCGTGAGTATCTACCAGGCTACATACAAAAAACAATACATCAATCATACGCCGACATGGCTATATGAAGGACCATCAGACCGATTTGGTCTCTCATCACAACACACACAACATTACATACAAGATTCTTTCCCAAAACTCATACCCGCGCAGGGGCTGGAATACAATAACGCTCCCATAAATCGGGGTAACAATACATCAGAGAAATAATCAACAAGACTATCCAACATACTCTACGATTGGTCTTTATATGATTAGTATCGTCGTCTTCCATCACCCTTTGTACCGATCCTGTGGTTCGCTCCCCAGCAACCTTCAAGTACCTGGACGCAATACATACATCCACCCCCCGAATACTCGGGGGTTAGCAAAACTCCACTGTTTTGCTAGTGCAAGTATAAAATACAAATACAAGTCATACATATCACACTCCACGGAACATAATAATCATAAACATACTTCCCGAGGTAAATCACTTAATCAAAACGGTTAAATCGAAAGATAGGGGCAAACCCGATATACATCTTGTAAAAACATTTTACGATCTCGGGAGTTTTGAAAACATTTGGGGTTTAAGAATTCTCAAGCCTTTCGAAAACATTTAGGGACACAGCCCAAAAGTCATTTTTCCAAAATCTTTATTTCGATAACAACACATGGGGTCCACGACCCGATCATACCATAACAACATGTTTCCACAGATTATTCGCGTCCTGTGCTAGCAAGCCACGAACCTCAGATGCTCCCGTAGAACAAACCCGAGTGAATAACCCACAGGGAAACTATATCAAATCACATGTCATCGTAACCGCAGTCACGTGACTACAAGCACAGATACATATATAACCAAACCACAACCATAAGTTATCTCGGCATCGTACTAACAAGCTCGAACCTCGGAGTCCCCGCAAGACATACCCGATGATAACCCCATCAGTTATCCCAGCATCGGGCTAACAAGCCAGGAACCTCGTTGTCCCTGCAAGACATACCCGGTGGATAACCCTACGGTCACGCCCGACCAATACTAACAAGTATGGATCCCGGAGATTTATCAATCCTACCCGGAGGCACATCACTTTCAACGATCACATAACAATGAGCAGAACATCCAGCCAAGCAACACTTAAACATCACAACCTCCTTTTAAAGGAGTAACAACTAATATCACACACATTACGTTCTTACCGAACAAGTACACAGAACATTACGTAATCCCCGGCAAAGGATTACGGTCTATTAAACTCACTCAAAGTGATCATAGCATCTTTCAACATACAAAACCAACACACATATTCTGAGAACACATATATTCACGAAATACACGAATTATCGTTGAAAGACAACATTTATCGAGAACATACCGATCCCTTTTTACGTTCATTAAACATTGGGTTTCGCATAAAATAATTTATCAATAATTATGCCTACGAAACATGAAACGTATGGACAAGATACTTGCCTCGATACCACGAGCAACCGAACAACGAACGGACACAGTCGGATAGTTCTCGAGCTTCCAAAAACGACCAAGGATTCGGCAATCCCACGAATACTACGAAAATAACATCACCATGAATCAATAACATTAATCGAAATCCAAAACGATCCTAAAAACAACAAGGATCTAATTATTCTTAAAGAAATCAAGAATCCTTGATCCGGGCGATAAAAATCGATGAACGGTTAACAAAATCTGAAGATTACGGTTAAGACAAACAAGAACACACAACCGATCGGATGAGATCGGGTAAGAATCACAAATCCAAGGAAAAACCCCAAATTCAAGAAACTAGGGTTCTAAGAAGAGATTACCTTGATTTGGACCAAGAAGACGATTAGATGTTGTTAAACACCTACAAATCCGCTCGAAGATGAAGCTAGAAGAAGAAGATCGCTCAAAATTGCCTCTGGAGCTCACTCCCGTCGGAAGGAATGAAGAAAAATGAGAAATGACGAAGTGAAGCCTACTGTCCAGTATTTATACTGGACAGTCATTAGCGTGCGCTAACCAGACAGCATTAGCGCGCGCTAACGAGGTCAATGCCCAGAATTTACCGAATAACACTATTAGCGTGCGCTAAACCCATGAGCGTAGCGCGCGCTAATGGGTCACGAAACCAGTCCAGTGGCCCTTGGACAGAACTGCACCTATCGGGTAGTGTGCGCTAGAAAGAACAAAGAGCGTGCGCTAAGCAGTCGATATCGTGCGCTAGCTATCGATATTAGCGTGCGCTAATAAAGCCCAAGTCCCAGTCCAGTAGCTCCTGGACTGCTTCTGGACTACCAGTTAGCGTGCGCTACACATTCAGTAGCGTGCGCTAACCACAACGCCGTAGCGTACACTATGCCACAAGCATTAGTGTGCGCTACACCACAAAAACCCAGAATCTCACATAGTGATCCGAAACGCCTCCAAACACATGTCCCAACAAGACACACCCAAACATGGCACAAAATTTCAACGATGAGGACAATAACAATCCGATAAAACCCCGAAAACTCAACGAATCCGGAACAAAAATCTCGGGTATTACATAAGGACCCTCCCGAGCTGGCCATATCATAAAACAAATCACGCACGCGCATCGCCTTCGGAACAGGGCTATCTCATTGATCCCGCTCGAGGCCTCTAAGGACCCTCCCGAGCTGGCTAGCGAAACAAACTCGTGAATCCAGGGCTATACCATTGGATTCCCTCGAGGCCCCGTCGGACACTCCCGAGGTGAGCAAAGCATACACAATATACATCACCATTTCATGTTAAGCATAAATGTTTCCAAAAATACTTGCCTTGAGTAATTGACGATGTAACGAACGGAAAGGAAAATCACCGATGAATGCTAGGAACCGATAATCACGAACCTAACGATTCGAAGAATACAATCACAACCATTTCTAAACGAATACGGAATTGAAATACTCCCGAAAACCCGCCTATGATTCATGTATATTCGTATAAAAATAACAACGAGGGCGGACCACAACCAAACCCTCTCGAAAACGCAACAACTACGAAATAAACCATGGATCCGTAGGGAAACCAAGAATATCAACAAGATTAATCATATTCATCATGAATTAATCAACCATACGGAATGAATCGGACGAAAAACTCGAAACCCCAAGTTTCCCAAAAACAAGGTTCTAGGAGTTTACCTCGGGTTAAAGACGAAGAACACGAATAGATGTTGATAATATACTCCAAAAACTCAAGGAAGATGATGGCTCGGAGTTACAAAGCTTCAAATCGCCCGGAAATGCCCAGAAATCGCCTTGGAGTCGGAGGGGAGAGGGGGAGAAGTGAAAAATGACTGAAATCGGTCAACTCCTGGGTATATAAACCCAGGCCGAGTTACGTACGTTAGCCAGAGGTAGCTAACGTACGTTAGCTCGTTAACGCACGTAAGCCCTCCCATCTTACATACGTAATGCAATGGGCAGGAGCTCCTGTCCAATTTCCTACATACCATTACATATGTAACAACATATGGTTAACGTACGTAATGTCCCTTCCTGATAACAGGCCGCTACCAACAGGCAAGGAAAGAACCGAAAAATCGAAATGCAACGGTGAACAAAACACGAGGGTATAAACGTAAAGGATTCGAGGTGATGAACCTAAGTGTTGAAGGAAAACATATTCCCGACTATTCGAAGGTTCAGAAAACAACAACAAACGTAATTACCCTAAAACTTTGGAAATTACAAAACGGCCCAAAACATCCAAAATGTACGATACACGGTCAAAAAACCAAACAAAATCTCATAACATGCATAATAACATGAGATGGATCCTCGGCAACCCCGAAACGGCGGTTCTGAACAACGATTTACGAGAATACACGAAATAGCGACAAAAATGTCATAAAATGCGGAATTGAGTAAAACGAGTCCGAAACAAGATCGAATGACAAAAAGTCTAATATTAAATATTCTCGAAATGTCAATATGGTTACAAGTGAGTTGAGAAAAAACGAAAATACACCAAAAATGAGAATATTGGGAAAAAAGAAAAATGCGGATATTACAATTATCACCTTTGTTAGATGAACTTAGGAGGATGAACCTTGAGAGTTTTTGTCATATCTTGTAAGGGTGGGTTGATTAGCTAATCTTCATGATGAAAGTTTTAATAAAGTGATGATATTGGTAACAATTGTGTCAACCATAGATTAGTCGAACTGCATATAAGAATTTATAATCGAGATTGGAGTATGGCATTGTGATGACATGTTTATCCTTGAATTCGAAGACGTCAAACATCTTATCCCTATTAGGATCATTCTATTCGGATGAGATATGTGTTCATAAGCATAACGTACATTAAGTATCATGCTTTACGTACGTTATGGCATCAGGTGAGACAAGTCGTCTGATTAGAGAACTTTGTCAAATACAAGCTTAGCGTATGTTAGTCATAGGAGCTTACGTACGTTAAGGCACAGACTTAACGTACGTTACGTTTAGTATATAACGTCTATTATGAAGAGAATCGGACAGGATCGGAAGTGTCGGCAACTTTCGGCCATAGTTTAGGACGTTAGATGTTCGTACGTTTAAATTGTTACGTAAAGTTGAGTTGTAGTTATTTTTCCTATTTGTTTAAGGTTCGAGGTTTGCGAACGATTAGTCGAAGGAGAGTCCTTCGAGTTTGATTGGAGTCGTTGGAGTATTTATCTCTTTCCACCTTTCTAAGGCAAGTACCGTAATTGCATTTATTCGTATTGATGTCGGTTATGTTGATTGTTGTATTGTATATATGTGTTGCGATCGTTTGTACACCATGCGTTGGTCCGACGGGATTATCATGGGAATCTATAGTTGTGTGCGCTGCATCATTGGATGGGTATTTCCACCATGCGTTGGTCCGACGGGATCATCATGGGAATCTATAGCTGTGTGCGCTGGATCGTTGGAATACCACGAGTATGTTGAGATTGGTATGATATGTTGTACATTGTTACTGTTTCTCTTTGGAGAGACTTGTCGTGATTATTGTTGATATGATTGACGTTATTACTCAGGGATTGTTGAATAAATCATTGTTGCATAATTATCGTACTTGTACTAGCATCGTTGTGTTAACCCCTTCGGGGGTGAATATTTGTTTTATGTTCAGGACCCAGGAGAGCGGGAAAACAACCACTAGAGTTGCATGACGACGAGGGTGCAGAGTGATGTTATGACCGGATTACTTTGTCGTATGTTTGTGTTGTTTTCAATAAAGTACTCGAGTACGTTGTCATTTGTGATGTTGGATTTGGTCATGTATTAATGTTCACTGTTTGACGTTTGTCTTTCAGTACTATTTTCAGACTCGTGTTGTATTTTATTTCAACTGCCGTTGTTTGTTGGTATTGTTATTGTCCTTTCATTTCCTCAGCCTTGTAAATTCCTACGTAAAGGATTTACGGCACTGTAATATTCCTGAACATATCGGGGTGTTAAAGAAACAATACTAAACATTTGCGTACCAGAAACTTAAGCAAAAACTCAGTATTGCTACAAAAATTTGAATATAGTAAACAAAAAACGAATTATATAGAATTAAAAACGAATTAAACAATACTGAGATTGAAGAAACTGAAAAAACGAATTAGCAAACTGAATTATACAGTAAACAAAAAACGAATTAGCAAACTGAAAAAAAACGAATTAAACAAACTCAGTAAACAAATATGAATCAGCAAACTTCAAAAACGAATTACAAAAAAAATGCAGAAAATATATACAGTAAAATAATATAAATACCTTTTGATTTGGTTCAATATGTGTAACACCCCCAAAACCGACCGGGAATATTACAGCGCCGTGGGCCCCATATTGGAACCCACAAGGCTAAAATCATTTTCTCAAACGTTTAAAAATGCCAAAAGGCCCTTTGAAAGTACACACACACGCAGCGAATAAAAACACAGCTCAAAGAATACCGAAAGCCATTTTAAATATACGCACGCAGCGGATAAAACATAATTAAATACATTTGCAGCGGAATTAGAAAACCAGAAAAGAATACACAATCCCAACAATCACGCCATAGCCAGTATCACCGGAAAGCTCATCCCTTCACGACCGCTACTAGCTCGAACTCCGAGTACCTAAAAGATAAAGCCCACGACGGGGTCAGCCATAATACTCAACAATGATAACGATCACATCACAAAAACAATTACATATCAATGTAGTCTACAGAGTAAGAACATTCCCCATGTATTTTACCGAAGTAGCATTACCAACCTGTCACAACCATAACAATCAATTCTTACCTTATCCCACGCCTCGTGTCCTTAAGTAATGAACGAACTCAAAAGTAACCACCTGTACTATAACCGAAACGATACAAAAATTCCCAAACTTATCATATCTCAATTATAGAATGATCCGGCCAAGACTAACTCGCTACCGGGTCGCACAATCGAATCCCAATCCTGATAAAACCGATATCACGTGGCACACCTGTAATCCAACTGTTCCGAGATAATAGCAAGTCCCGAATATCAATGCAAAACACGAATGTTGACACAGTCAATAATGATGAACAATTAATGCATCACAACGGAAATATCAATGACATGATATTTCCACACAAGATTGACAAAGGATCAACCACGAACGAGAATGCCATGGTATGGTAACTCCAACAAGATCAAGGAAGAATCTATAACCGAGAATACAGACAATACGGCAAATCCCAACAAGATCAATAAAAGATCGACAACCGAGAATACCGACGACACGGTAAGGATCAATGAAGAATCAATAATCGAGAATACCAACGACATGGTAAACTCTAACAAGATCAAAAGAGTTGACAACCAGAAATACCAACGGTACGATAAACCCCAATAAGATCAATATAGTTCAACAATCGAGAATACTGACGACATAGTAAACTCTAGCAAGATCAATAAGAACCAACGACCGGAAGTACCAACGACACGGTATACTCCAATAGGGATAATAAGGGATCAACAACTGAGAATACCGACGACACGGTAAACTCCAATAACATCAATCAAGGGCTAATAACCAAGGATACCAACGGTGAGACAACTCCCAAATGGAATCAATAAGGATCAATAATGAATGAGATTACCAATGACAGGGTGAACTCCAAACGAGATTTATAAAGGATCGATATCAATGAGTTGACCATCGATATGGTAACTCCGAACGAGATTAATAAAGGTTCAATGGTGACGGATACACGAGAGAATAAAATCGTCAACCGTATACAAATCATATATACGGAATTTCAAAGACAATCCGAATATCAAACAGGTCCAATTATACATGGACTGTGAACGACCAATCAATAAGACTCAAGATGGACGTCACGATACGCTCGATCCGGACATGTGTCCGTGTACAAGCCAACCACGGGTATTGATCAATACACGTCTGGTCTCGTACCTAATCAGCCTCACGAAGTACGTCTCGTGTGCACGGTTCAATATGAGGTCGAAACCAACACATGCTACACGTGCCCGTCCCGAAAATCCTACACATGAACGATCAGAACGTATCTGACTCCAGATATGCCACGATACAACATGACAACAGATCTCGAAGAAACGCATATCCAACAAGGATCAGAAGATTTTCCAAGAGGGCAACAATAACTCGATCATGAAAGACCGACACGACCACAATGTCGTATTCCGTCAGACAACAGTCCACATCATGCTCAACAATGCATATAATGATAGCACATAAACTCCCAAGGCAGCAGCCAAGGGTCACGGAAGCATCTACTCAGGAATACTCCGGACAATATCACATAAACTCCCAAGGCAACAGCCGAGGGTCACGAAAGCATCTACTCAGGAATACTCCGGACATAGGTGCCATTTAGGTCTTATCCCCTAACACATTTCCATTCGGGTACCATACAGGTTTTACCCCCAACACATCGGCCCCACATATTACGGCTCAAGAAAGAGCACTTCACAAAACGTAACAAACAATGGTGCACATTCACCGTATGAAATATCAACACACACATGCAAAAATGCAACATGATGATTATCATATTCTAACAATATTAATTTACCTCAAGCTGGAGACGCTAACCTTTCCACGACCAACCGCCCTGAACGAATACACGGTTTATCCGACAATCCAAAATGATGTACAGTCCATAACTAATACCAAACCACCATCCCGAGTTCAACATCGACACGATAACTAATCTTGATATCCAACTTGTCATGCAATAGACCAAATTATAGTTCACGTTCCCATTTCCACTAGACATCCTTAAAATCATATACATTATGATTTATCTTACATACCACCATTCCGACAATTCATATATTCCATAATACCATTGCTATATGAATCATAAATGAAATGAAAACGAAATCATTTATTAACATTATGAACTGAGCAAGCATAACTTGCCTTGATACCAATTCGACGAAGCCACTATCAATCCCGCCGTCTTCGTCTACAAGCTCCGCAGCACAACGGTTAACTTCAACGATCACTAAACGCAACCTCTAGAAGATGAAATACACAAGTAATCACTTGTTTTGAATAGCACGGTGCGAAGAGATCGACAAAAGGGAAGGGTACCGATTCAAATTCCTTCAAAAGTTCATTCCTAAATCACAATAATATCAATTCAATCACCATCCATGCGAAAACGTATAGAATTTCCCAAATTCAACTCATTGAGGCATTTCATCGAACACTTTGAAGGCATAATCCAATTTAATCATTTTAACGAAGAAATACTCGAATTTGTTCCACAAAACTTCAAGAGTATTGAATGATTACGAGTATACAATCAAGTTCTATCAATAATCCGAATCAAAATGGAGCAAATCGGCCAAAACACCAAGAAACCTTAAGAACATCCAAAAACCAAAAGTTCATGTGTTCTTACCTTCGATCCGGGTGGAGGATGATGTTAATCCATGATTCCAACTTCCAAAACATGTTGTTATAAGTTGATTCTACTCAAAACCATCATATTTGCTGAAGAAATCGCGGAAGGAACGAAGAAAAATGGAAAATGATGAGGGTGACTCGGTCCAGGCCTTATATAGGCCGAGACCTCGCCGCCACGCACGAATCCGGCCGTGCTTACGACGTAACCGGCGCCGCCTACCTTCTCGGGCTTTGTTCGGCACTCTTACGTACGTAATCGGCATGCTTACGACGTAATCGCCCCTTACGGCCAGAATCGCCACCGCCTTACGACGTAATCGCCGCCCTAGCCCCTGGGCCGAAGTCACCGCGACCATGCTCGGCCATCCCAACGAGTCACGTCCGGCCATGCTCGGCCATCCCAACGAGTCACGTCCGGCCATGCTCGGCCATCCAGGTCATCTCGGCCACGACTCGGCCAGTCGCCCCGTAACGTACGTAACACTTAATCCGTTGCGTACGTAATACGTACGTTGACTTGCTACAGTACAATGGTCGTGTTACGTACGTAACACGTCCTGTATAACGTACGTAACACGTACATTGACTCACCTGTCAACATCCTCCTCCGAAAGTTGCCGACACAGGGTCCCACCTGCCGACCACGACTCGATCGTCTGATTCCCATGTTACGTACGTAATGTCTCGGCCATAACGTACGTAACTCTACCAATTTAACGTACGCAAGCTTCAACACATAACGTACGTAATGGCTTCCATACTTAGCCATTTCCAGCAATTCCTGTCCAACGTCTCCACATAACAAATATGAACATACGACATACTGAACACATACACGCGACACACCGAATACATATACTCGTTCCGATAACATTT
Organism: Orobanche coerulescens; assembly: GCA_033398695.1. Taxonomy (NCBI): domain Eukaryota; kingdom Viridiplantae; phylum Streptophyta; class Magnoliopsida; order Lamiales; family Orobanchaceae; genus Orobanche; species Orobanche coerulescens. The sequence goes on along the minus strand of CM065801.1, from coordinate 47,798,647 downwards.
CCATACGATACATCTGATGCACGATACCCCCAATTACAACTGTCGACCAAGTACGGAAATCAAACAAATACTCATACGGTATATCCGACATCGAAAACCACACCAAGCATGTAATATCCTAGAATCAAAATACCCTCGATAGACATACTGGCACGACTGTCACGGTTTCCAAAATTATCTGCTCATATCGTGTCGGTCCCACTGCATAAAGACATCCCGTATAAAATAATGCGAAAAATTCATAGTGAAATTCTAGGATATTACATATCTACCCACTTAAATAAGTTTCGTCTCGAAACTCAAAATCCTCACACCGTATCTCAATCCCGAAATATCTCAAAATCACGACACCATACTCAAATAATCATCATCAAAATCGAAATAATCAAAGAACATACTTACAGTCCGTGAAGTCGATGATCTTCCGTGATACCAAAGATACGACTCCCATACAAAGTCTCAACACACCGACATCGCAAATACAATAATTTGAAAATATTTCAAAATTTTAAAACCTCCAAAATCGGTTTGACCCAAAAGTCAGAAAATCATTTTCAAAAGTCATGCTACTACCGCACCGGTAGAGCCACATAACACACACGCCCGGGTTTTACGAAACCCAAGCTCCGATACCATTTTCTGTAACACCCCCAAAACCGACCGGGAATATTACAGCGCCGTGGGCCCCATATTGGAACCCACAAGGCTAAAATCATTTTCGCAAACGTTTAAAAATGCCAAAAGGCCCTTTGAAAGTACACACACACGCAGCGAATAAAAACACAGTTCAAAGAATACCGAAAGCCATTTTAAATATACGCACGCAGCGGATAAAACATAATTAAATACATTTGCAGCGGAATTAGAAAACCAGAAAAGAATACACAATCCCAACAATCACGCCATAGCCAGTATCACCGGAAAGCTCATCCCTTCACGACCGCTACTAGCTCGAACTCCGAGTACCTAAAAGATAAAGCCCACGACGGGGTCAGCCATAATACTCAACAATGATAACGATCACATCACAAAAACAATTACATATCAATGTAGTCTACAGAGTAAGAACATTCCCCATGTATTTTACCGAAGTAGCATTACCAACCTGTCACAACCATAACAATCAATTCTTACCTTATCCCACGCCTCGTGTCCTTAAGTAATGAACGAACTCAAAAGTAACCACCTGTACTATAACCGAAACGATACAAAAATTCCCAAACTTATCATATCTCAATTATAGAATGATCTGGCCAAGACTAACTCTGTCGGCTGGGTCGCACAATCGAATCCCAATCCTGATAAAACCGATATCACGTGGCACACCTGTAATCCAACTGTTCCGAGACAATAGCAAGTCCCGAATATCAATGCAAAACACGAATGTTGACACAGTCAATAATGATGAACAATTAATGCATCACAACGGAAATATCAATGACATGATATTTCCACACAAGATTGACAAAGGATCAACCACGAACGAGAATGCCATGGTATGGTAACTCCAACAAGATCAAGGAAGAATCTATAACCGAGAATACCGACAATACGGCAAATCCCAACAAGATCAATAAAAGATCGACAACCGAGAATACCGACGACACGGTAAGGATCAATGAAGAATCAATAATCGAGAATACCAACGACATGGTAAACTCTAACAAGATCAAAAGAGTTGACAACCAGAAATACCAACGGTACGATAAACCCCAATAAGATCAATATAGTTCAACAATCGAGAATACTGACGACATAGTAAACTCTAGCAAGATCAATAAGAACCAACGACCGGAAGTACCAACGACACGGTATACTCCAATAGGGATAATAAGGGATCAACAACTGAGAATACCGACAACACGGTAAACTCCAATAACATCAATCAAGGGCTAATAACCAAGGATACCAACGGTGAGACAACTCCCAAATGGAATCAATAAGGATCAATAATGAATGAGATTACCAATGACAGGGTGAACTCCAAACGAGATTTATAAAGGATCGATATCAATGAGTTGACCATCGATATGGTAACTCCGAACGAGATTAATAAAGGTTCAATGGTGACGGATACACGAGAGAATAAAATCGTCAACCGTATACAAATCATATATACGGAATTTCAAAGACAATCCGAATATCAAACAGGTCCAATTATACATGGACTGTGAACGACCAATCAATAAGACTCAAGATGGACGTCACGATACGCTCGATCCGGACATGTGTCCGTGTACAAGCCAACCACGGGTATTGATCAATACACGTCTGGTCTCGTACCTAATCAGCCTCACGGCACGCCTCGTGTGCACGGTTCAATATGAGGTCGAAACCAACACATGCTACACGTGCCCGTCCGAAAATCCTACACATGAACGATCAGAACGTATCTGACTCCAGATATGCCACGATACAACATGACAACAGATCTCGAAGAAACGCATATCCAACAAGGATCAGAAGATTTTCCAAGAGGGCAACAATAACTCGATCATGAAAGACCGACACGACCACAATGTCGTATTCCGTCAGACAACAGTCCACATCATGCTCAACAATGCATATAATGATAGCACATAAACTCCCAAGGCAAGCGGCAAGGGTCACGGAAGCATCTACTCAGAATACTCCTGACAATATCACATAAACTCCCAAGGCAACAAATGAGGGTCACGAAAGCATCTACTCAGAATACTCAGGACATAGGTGCCATTTAGGTCTTATCCCCTAACACATTTCCATTCGGGTACCATACAGGTTTTACCCCCAACACATCGGCCCCACATATTACGGCTCAAGAAAGAGCACTTCACAAAACGTAACAAACAATGGTGCACATTCACCGTATGAAATATCAACACACACATGCAAAAATGCAACATGATGATTATCATATTCTAACAATATTAATTTACCTCAAGCTGGAGACGCTAACCTTTCCACGACCAACCGCCCTGAACGAATACACGGTTTATCCGACAATCCAAAATGATGTACAGTCCATAACTAATACCAAACCACCATCCCGAGTTCAACATCGACACGATAACTAATCTTGATATCCAACTTGTCATGCAATAGACCAAATTATAGTTCACGTTCCCATTTCCACTAGACATCCTTAAAATCATATACATTATGATTTATCTTACATACCACCATTCCGACAATTCATATATTCCATAATACCATTGCTATATGAATCATAAATGAAATGAAAACGAAATCATTTATTAACATTATGAACTGAGCAAGCATAACTTGCCTTGATACCAATTCGACGAAGCCACTATCAATCCCGCCGTCTTCGTCTACAAGCTCCGCAGCACAACGGTTAACTTCAACGATCACTAAACGCAACCTCTAGAAGATGAAATACACAAGTAATCACTTGTTTTGAATAGCACGGTGCGAAGAGATCGACAAAAGGGAAGGGTACCGATTCAAATTCCTTCAAAAGTTCATTCCTAAATCATAATAATATCAATTCAATCACCATCCATGCGAAAACGTATAGAATTTCCCAAATTCAACTCATTGAGGCATTTCATCGAACACTTTGAAGGCATAATCCAATTTAATCATTTTAACGAAGAAATACTCGAATTTGTTCCACAAAACTTCAAGAGTATTGAATGATTACGAGTATACAATCAAGTTCTATCAATAATCCGAATCAAAATGGAGCAAATCGGCCAAAACACCAAGAAACCTTAAGAACATCCAAAAACCAAAAGTTCATGTGTTCTTACCTTCGATCCGGGTGGAGGATGATGTTAATCCATGATTCCAACTTCCAAAACATGTTGTTATAAGTTGATTCTACTCAAAACCATCATATTTGCTGAAGAAATCGCGGAAGGAACGAAGAAAAATGTAAAATGATGTGGGTGACTCGGTCCAGCCTTATATAGGCCGAGACTGCCGCCGATTACGCACGTAATCGGCCGTGGCTTACGACGTAACCGGCGCCGCCTACCTTCGGCCCGCTTTGTTCGGCACTCTTACGCACGTAATCGGCACCGCTTACGACGTAATCGCCCTTACGGCCGTAATCGCCACCGCCTTACGACGTAATCGGCCGCCCTAGCCCCTCAACAGTCACCGCCGACCATGCTCGGCCATCCCAACGAGTCACGTCCCGCCATGCTCGGCCATCCTAACGAGTCACGTCCGCCATGCTCGGCCATCCAGTCATCTCGGCCACGACTCGCCGCCCGTAACGCACGTAACACTTAATCCGTTGCGCATTTAATAATGACGCTGACTTGCTACAAGATAATGGTCGTGTTACGACGTAACACGCCCCGTATAACGACGTAACACGTACATTGACTCACTGTCAACATCCTCCGCCGAAAGTTGCCGACAGTGGTCCCACTGCCGACCACGACTCGATCGTCTGATTCCCATGTTACGTACGTAATGTCTCGGCCATAACGTACGTAACTCTACCAATTTAACGTACGCAAGCTTCAACACATAACGTACGTAATGGCTTCCATACTTAGCCATTTCCAGCAATTCCTGTCCAACGTCTCGACATAACAAATATGAACATACGACATACTGAACACATACACGCGACACACCGAATACATATACTCGTTCCGATAACATTTCCATACGATACATCTGATGCACGATACCCCCAATTACAACTGTCGACCAAGTACGGAAATCAAACAAATACTCATACGGTATATCCGACATCGAAAAACACACCAAGCATGTAATATCCTAGAATCAAAATACCCTCGATAGACATACTGGCACGACTGTCACGGTTTCCAAAATTATCCGCTCATATCGTGTCGGTCCCACTCTGTACAGTACATCCCAGATAAAATAATGCGAAAAATTCATAGTGAAATTCTAGGATATTACAATATGCCTTGTTCTTTTGGACTTATTTTTCAGTTTTTTAGTTCGATTCGATTCAGTCGTCAGTCCATTCGATTCAGTTCAATTCGAGTCCATTCGATTCGATTCGATTCAGTTCTTCTTCTTCTTCTTCTTCTTCTTCTTATTATTATTATCATTATTATTATTATTATTAATCTTAATTATTATTATTGTTATTATTACTAATAATATTTATTATTATCGTTGTTGTTGTTGATTACTATTATTATTATTTACCATTATTATCAGTGTTATTATTATTATTGTTATTATTATTATAGTTATTACCGTTATTGTTATTAATATCATTAATATTATTATAATTTACCCTTATCAAATAGATCTCAACTTATCATTTATATTTTATTATATTATTATTTTTATTATTGTTTTATTATATTATTATTTTGATTATTATTATTATTATTATTATTCACCCTTAATATATATTTCGATTCGAGTCCATTCGATTCGATTCGATTGATCAGTCCATTCGATTCGATTGATTCACTCAATTCAATTGATTCGATTCGATTCATTCAATCCAAAAGAACAGAGCCTATGTCCTTGATATGGTGGAGAATAAATCTCTAGTTAATAATTTGGATGATTTTGAAGATGGTTTTTGGATTTGGGAATTAGGGTTAGTCACGGCCGAACAGAGAAAAAGAAGAGGAAAGAGGAAAGAGGGAAATGGAAAAGAATCTGTCGAAAATTTAAGAAAAACAGAACAATAGCGTCGGCTATGTGACACCATTGTAAATTCGTAAAAAACTCACCCTAAAGGCGTCACATATGTGACGCCAATACGTTTTAAAAGAAAAGCACGTAAAAAACATAGCTCACTGACCGACGCGGGATTCGAACCCGCGCCTATGGAATGTATGGCGTAGCAAGTTGCCACTGAGCTATGTTTTTATTCGGTAATTGTAGTACATAAAATTAATTTGTACTCAATATGAAATATATTTATATTTGTTTGATTTTAATTAATTAAATTCCTGAATATTTAAAAATTTACCATTAAATTATACAATACATTTTATTTACTTATTTACTATGTGATGTATGGAGTAGCATGTTGCCACTGAGCTATTTCTTATAATCGGTAATTTTAGTACATAAAAATAATTTGTACTCACTATGAAAAATATTTATATTTATTTATTATTTAAATTAATTAAATTTCCTAAATATTTAAAAGTTTACCAAAAAATTATGCAATATATTTTATTTTATTATCTATTATATTAGTTAATATCAATGTTATTAAATATAAATTTTGTAACACCCCCAAACCACTCGGGAATATTACAGCGCCGCAGACCCTCTCCGCGAGGATCTACCAGGCTAAATACAAAACAATGCATCACTTCACATGCCGACATGGCTACATAAAGGACCATTAGACTGATTAGGTCTTATATCACAACACACACAACAATACATACAAGATCCTTGCCCAGCACACATACCCACGCAAGGGCTAGAATACAATAACATTTCCATAATTCGAGAAAATAACACATCGGAGGAATAACCAACACGACACTACCAAATACTCTACAATTGGTCTTCACGTGATTAGTATCTTCGTCTCCCATCATCCTTCGTATCGATCCTGTGGCTCGCTCCCCAGCTACCTGCAAGTACACGGGCCTTGTCTGAGACATCCACCCCGAATACTCGGGGTTAGCAAACTCCTTTGTTTTGCTAGTGCAAGTATAAAACAGAAGTACAAGCCATACACAACGTGCTTCAAGAATATAATAATCTTGAATATATTTCCCGAGATAATTCACTTAATCAAAACAGTTTGATTTATAAAAGGTAGGAATAAATCCATGTATCTCATACAAAATATTTTATGATCTCGGGAGTTTGAAAACATTTGAAATAAAGGAATTCTCAAACCCTTCCAAAACACTTAGGGACATGGCCCAAAATCATCTTTCCAAAATACGATTCCAATAATAAAACGCGGTTTCACAACCCAATTCACAACACACGGGGTCCAAAACCCGAATCATAAGCCACAGGGTCCACGACCCGAATCACATAACACATGTTCCAAAGGATTATTCGCGTCCCGTGCTAACAAGCCACGAACCTCAGATGCTCCCGTAGAACATACCCGAGTGAATAACCCAATAGGAATCCATACCAAATCACATGTCCTCGTGGCAACAGCCACAGAACCATTCCAAACCACAACCATAAGTTATCCCGGCATCGGGCTAACAAGCCACGAACCTCGGAGTCCCGCAAGACATACCCGATGATAACCCCACAAGTTATCTCGGCATCGGGCTAGCAAGCCCCGAACCTCGGAGTCCCCACAAGACATACCCGGATTGGATAACCCTACGGTCACGCCCGACCCATACTAGCAAGTATGGATCCCGGAGATTCAACAATCCTACCCGGAGGCACATCACTTTCAACGATCACATAACAATGAGCAAAACATCAAACCAAGCAACACTTAAACATCACAACCCCCTTTCAAAGGAGTAACAACTAATATCATACACAACACGTTCTTACCGAACAAGTGCACATAACATTACGTAATCCCCGACAAAGTATTATGGTCTATTAAACTTACTCAAAGTGATCATAGCATCTTTCAACATACAAAACCAACACATATATTCACGAAGTACACGAATTATCATTGAAAGACATCATTTATCGAGAACATACCAATCCCTTTTTACGTTCATTAAACATTGGGTTGCGTATATAATCATTTATCAATAATTACGCCTATGAAACATGAAACGTATGGACAAGATACTTGCCTCGGTATCACGAGCGACGAAACGACGAACGGGCACGATCGGGCAACCTTCGAACCTCCAAAAAAACGATCGAGACTTCGACAGCCCACGAATACTACGAAAATAGCATCACCACGAATCAATAACACTAATCGAAATCCAAAACGATCCTAAAAACGACAAGGATCTAAGTATTTTCAACGAAATCAAGAATCGTTGATCTGGGCGATAAAAATCGATGAACGGTTAACAAAATCTGAAGATTACGGTGAAGACAACCAAAAATACACAACCGATCGGATGAGATCGATTAAGAATCACAAATCCAAGGAAAAACCCCAAATTCAAGAAACTAGGGTTCTAGGAAGAGATTACCTTGATCTGGAACGAGAAGACGATTAGATGTTGTTAAACATCTACAAATCCGCTCAGAGATGAAGCTAGAAGAAGAAGATCGGTCCTAATCGCCTCTGGATCTCACTCCCGTCGGAAGGGATGAAGAAAAGTGGAAAATGACGACTTAATCTTTCTTTGTCCGGTATTTATCTTTGGAGCTTATTAGCGCGCTAAACATCCTGCCTTAGCGTGCGCTAACGGGGTCAACGCTCCAGAGAAACCGCCTATAACAAAGTTAGCGTGCGCTAGATAAAGGCCGTAGCGTGCGCTAATGGGTCACAAAACCAGTCCAGTAGCCCCTGGACAGAACCGCACCTGCCGGGTAGCGTGCGCTAGAAAGAAGAGAGAGCGTGCGCTAAGCAGTCGATAGTGTGCGCTAGCTATCGGCCTTAGCGTGCGCTAACAAAGCTCCAGTCCCACTCCAGTAGCTACTGGACTGCCTCTGGACTGCCAGTTAGCGTGCGCTACACATTCAGTAGCGTGCGCTAAACACCACGCAGTAGCGTGCGCTATGCCTCAAGCATTAGCGTGCGCTACACCACAAAACTCAAAAACTCACATAGTGATCCGAAACGCCTCCAAACACGTGACCCAACAAGACACACCCAAACATGGCACGAAATTCCAACGATGAGGACAATGACAATCCGATAAAACCCAGAAAACTCAACGATTCCGGAACAAAAATATCGGGTATTACATTCTACCCCTCTTAAAAGAGGTTTCGTCCCCGAAACTTGAAACATAGAACGAACGACGCAAGACAAACTCAGATAACACACGATATCCGTTGCCGAAATAACAAAACACAACGAACGAAAATCAATACGGTCGAACAATTCAACAGTACATCAACCAAAACACGAGCTATACGCTGAACCAATACGAAATTCCAAAGCCCAAGGGTTGGAATATCGAACACAAAACAAATTTCCTGAACTTAAGGAAATTACGAAGGAGTCCTAACGCTCAACAATCATGAAACGAGATCAACAAAAACTGAACCATCAAACGATTGAGTTACAACGATCGAGACAACAACAGTCGATCAATCATGTTCGAATCACGACGAACAATAATACTCAAACAACAACCCCAAAGTTTACATCTCGACTCGAGACAATATACGATCCGGTGAAGACAACAAGATGTGTATTCACATAAGATCCACAGGAAAGGGAATAGCAATTGGAAAGTCATAACGACAAACGGGTTATTCTGAAACAATACCACAACTCGTTCGATCAACCAAAAGCACAAGACAGGACAAGTTCAGAAAATATCAACGAACATAAACGATTCGACAGAGTCGAAAGTACAGAGTTCAAAATCCGATTCACTTCAAATAAAAGAAGTTAATCTCCGGAATATCGAAACAACAAAACGAGGGAAATAACATAACAAACAACTGATAGGATAAGCCACTCAGGGGCTTCTCGGAGTCGATCCAGATATCGGTGCTCAAGTCCCTGCTCCGGAAGGCTCGGTAACCATCTCGCAAAACTGAACTCGGTGTCCCTCGAGTCCGCACCTGTAACACGTTACTGGCGGAGAAGGACAATGTGCACGAACATGTCCCGCCACATTACAGTTAAAACATCTCCTGGATTTACCAGGAGTTAGAGCAGACGACTTGGAACTCTTAGTTCCATGCATCGAGCGATGGAGCTTCACAGCGGAAAGGCTACGACATTGAAAACTAGAAACATTAACTCCTGCACCGTCCACACGGTCATCGGACTTCCTCTGCTTCTTCGACTCGGGCACACGCTCCGACGATAACGAAGCTAGTTCACGGGCTAATGCTCGATCTTGATAGTCCCTCAACGAGGTGCAATTGAATCCCGACATATACACGCGAATATCTGGCTTCATCCATCTGTCAAAGTGAAGGATTCTCTCTTCCTCGGTTCTCACCCGGTCTCGCACATAACTGAGTTGTTTGCTATAATCAATGATAACTTGCGACACCTATATATCTTGCGGTTCTGCCAAGTAGAATTCGCGAATCCTCTGCTCTCTGATCGGTTTCGGACAGAACTCAGCTTTCATAAATGCCTAGAACTCCGCCCACGTGACATCACGATCACGAGGTTTAACAGCTTCCCACCAATTAGCGGCATCTTTGTCGAGAATGTACTGAGCGATAGGTACCTTCCGCTCTTCAGGACATCCGACAGCCTCGTAAATCTTTCCCAACTGGAAAATCCAACCATCCCAGCCCAACGCATCCGCAGCACCGGCGAATCGAGGGGGATTCATACGAACTACCTCGCGAAGTTATTGATTTACACCAACGTTCTGACTCGCGTCAATGCTACGTTGAACCACCTGGGTCAACTGAGTCATCTGAGTCGCTACTTGTTGCAATATAGTAGCAACACCCAAACTAAAATCATTCTCAACGACATTCTCTCGATTCCGCCTCTGATCCCCGTGGCCATCAGCACCACGGTTACGACCACGACCTCTGCCCCTCGGCATACTAACAAACAACAACATATGGAAACGAAGGATCATAACACATAGCAAGATATTCACATCTCTGTCTTTAATCCAACATCATTAAATCATATACATATTTCCATTTAATTCCAGCTAGAGCACAATATACAAACTATTATACCAAAAATCTTCATTTATAATTTCGTTGTTATGCGATTTATAAATGCAATGAAATTGAAATCATCCATTATATCAAAATCATTTTCTGTACGGTTTCCGCGCCAGAACTCACCAAGTTGAAAACCATTTTCGAAAACGTTCCAAAATACCGGAAAGGCCGATGACGGTAATACTTTCCAAATACTCCCCAAAAGTCATTTTCCAAATACCAAATACCGTCACCAGATACCATTTGAAATTACAAGGCGTAGACGCGGAAACTCAATAGTTTCAAAATATATGTTAAATCACCCGACAAAAGAGTTAGAAAAAGGGTAATGAAATAATTCAAATTTACAAACCCGAAAGGTCATTTTGAAACACTCACTATTTGGTAAAAGTACCCAAAAAGTCATTTTGGACTTTACACACGCAGCGGACAAGAACACAGTTCAAATTACACATAACCACACACAACAATTGTTATTCATGAACAACACACATAGAGTACGGTCTCAAACGGTCAGCCTAACAATCGCAAAAGTTAGACTTACGGCCAGAATGTAGTTTCCGAGCTTCTGCTCAGACCGATTAGGGTATGATTTAACAGAGACTTAGCGTGCGCTAGCCATGCCACGTTAGCGCACGCTAGCTATTCTCATCCAGCAACACATTCATGAACATATACCAAATAATGCCAAAAGCCGGAGGTTACAAATAAACAACAACATACGAATCCAAACGCCAACAATTTAGATTCTCACTACATATCGTTTAACCGAAAAAGTTGAAGGCGAAAGTCACGTCTCAAGTAAACTATTGGTAGACCTCGTTTAAGCATTTAAAATCAAATTTTGAAAATTTTCAATGCAAGACGAAAATATAATATGTATAGTTTGAATTCTCAAAATCTTTGGTCTTGAGGTCATCATACGAAAATCAAATCATTTTTCCTCCTCGAAGGATGTTTTTAAATAGAATTTACGTGACTTCCCCAAAACATTTGAAGTTTAAAATACCACATTGATAAACTTTTATTGAGTAACCAGTCCAAAACATCACCCCTGTAAAAACGGTTTCACATAAAGATGTATACATATATACATGCATACCGGTACTACTCTTTATTCCAACACAATACGAGAATCAAACAAGTATGGAGTAAGTATTCACGAGGCACAATTAAACACCACATAATAACACAGAATCACATAAACTCGTATAATACGAGACACAACAAAGTAGGGAGACTTACATCCACAGATCACACGAAGATGATGGTTGCGCCTCGATACTAATCACGACCGACAACTCAGACGACGCGTCGCGACACCACTCAGTCAGACCAAATCTGCCAAGACAAGACCCGACAACACACAACTCAACCCGATAGCCTAGGTTTCCTAAACCTAAGCTCTGATACTATATTCTGTAACACCCCCAAACCACTCGGGAATATTACAGCGCCGCAGACCCTCTCCGCGAGGATCTACCAGGCTAAATACAAAACAATGCATCACTTCACATGCCGACATGGCTACATAAAGGACCATTAAACCGATTAGGTCTTATATCACAACACACACAACAATACATACAATATCCTTGCCCAGCACACATACCCACGCAAGGGCTAGAATACAATAACACTTCCATAATTCGAGAAAATAACACATCGGAGGAATAACCAACACGACTCTACCAAATACTCTACAATTGGTCTTCACGTGATTAGTATCTTCGTCTCACATCATCCTTCGTATCGATCCTGTGGCTCGCTCCCCAGATACCTGCAAGTACCTGGACGCAATACAGACATCCACCCCCCGAATACTCGGGGGTTAGCAAAACTCCACTGTTTTGCTAGTGCAAGTATAAAACAGAAGTACAAGCCATACACAACGTGCTTCAAGAATATAATAATCTTGAATATATTTCCCGAGAAAATTCACTTAATCAAAACAGTTTTATTTATAAAAGGTAGGAATAAATCCATGTATCTCATACAAAATATTTTATGATCTCGGGAGTTTGAAAACATTTGAAATAAAGGAATTCTCAAACCCTTCCAAAACACTTAGGGACATGGCCCAAAATCATCTTTCCAAAATACGATTCCAATAATAAAACGCGGTTTCACAACCCAATTCACAACACACGGGGTCCAAAACCCGAATCATAAGCCACAGGGTCCACGACCCGAATCACATAACACATGTTCCTAAGGATTATTCGCGTCCCGTGCTAACAAGCCACGAACCTCAGATGCTCCCGTAGAACATACCCGAGTGAATAACCCAATAGGAATCCATACCAAATCACATGTCCTCGTGGCAACAGCCACAGAACCATTCCAAACCACAACCATAAGTTATCCCGGCATCGGGCTAACAAGCCACGAACCTCGGAGTCCCGCAAGACATACCCGATGATAACCCCACAAGTTATCTCGGCATCGGGCTAGCAAGCCCCAAACCTCGGAGTCCCCACAAGACATACTCGGATTGGATAACCCTACGGTCACGCCCGACCCATACTAGCAAGTATGGATCCCGGAGATTCAACAATCCTACCCGGAGGCACATCACTTCCAACGATCACATAACAATGAGCAGAACATCAAACCAAGCAACACTTAAACATCACAACCCCCTTTCAAAGGAGTAACAACTAATATCATACACAACACGTTCTTACCGAACAAGTACACATAACATTACGTAATCCCCGGCAAAGGATTATGGTCTACTAAACTTACCCAAAGTGATCATAGCATCTTTCAACATACAAAACCAACACACATATTCCGAGAACACATATATTCACGAAGTACACGAATTATCGTTGAAAGACATCATTTATCGAGAACATACCGATCCCTTTTTACGTTCATTAAACATTGGGTTGCGTATATAATCATTTATCAATAATTACGCCTATGAAACATGAAACGTATGGACAAGATACTTGCCTCGGTATCACGAGCGACTAAATGACGAACGGGCACGATCGGGCAACCTTCGAACCTCCAAAAAAACGATCGAGACTTCGACAGCCCACGAATACTACGAAAATAGCATCACCATGAATCAATAACACTAATCGAAATCCGAAACGATCCTAAAAACGACAAGGATCTAAGTATTCTCAAAGAAATCAAGAATCGTTGATCCGGGCGATAAAAATCGATGAACGGTTAACAAAATCTGAAGATTACGGTGAAGACAACCAAAAATACACAACCGATCGGATGAGATCGGTTAAGAATCACAAATCCAAGGAAAAACCCCAAATTCAAGAAACTAGGGTTCTAAGAAGAGATTACCTTGATCTGGACCGAGAAGACGATTAGATGTTGTTAAACATCTACAAATCCGCTCAGAGATGAAGCTAGAAGAAGAAGATCGGTCCTAATCGCCTCTGGATCTCACTCCCGTCGGAAGGGATGAAGAAAAGTGGAAAATGACGACTTAATGTTGCTGTCTAGTATTTATACTGGACAGTTATTAGCGCGCGCTAAACACCCTGCCTTAGCGTGCGCTCACGGGGTCAACGCTCCAGAGAAAACGCCTATAACAAAGTTAGCGTGCGCTAGCTAAAGGCCGTAGCATGCGCTAACGGGTCAACAAACCAGTCCAGTAGCCCCTGGACAGAACCGCACCTGCCGGGTAGCGTGCGCTAGAAAGAAGAGAGAGCGTGCGCTAAGCAGTCGATAGCGTGCGCTAGCTATCGGCCTTAGCGTGCGTTAACAAAGCTCCAGTCCTAGTCCAGTAGCTACTGGACTGCCTCTGGACTGCCAGTTAGCGTGCGCTACACATTCAGTAGCGTGCGCTAAACACCACGAAGTAGCGTACGCTATGCCTCAAGCATTAGCGTGCGCTACACCACAAAACTCAAAAACTCACATAGTGATCCGAAACGCCTCCAAACACGTGACCCAACAAGACAGACCCAAACATGGCACGAAATTCCAACGATGAGGACAATGACAATCCGATAAAACCCAGAAAACTCAACGATTCCGGAACAAAAATCTCGGGTATTACAAATTTAACAACATTATTAATAAAAAAGAAATATATTATTATGCGTTAGCGTCACATATGTGACGCCATTGTTAACAAAAAAAATCACCGTAAAGGCGTCACATATGTGACGCCAATACATATTAAAGAAAACAAGTGTAAAAATCATAACTAAGTGGCCGACGTTGGATTCGAACCCGCGCCTATGTGATGTATGGTGTGGCATATTGCCACTGAGTTATGTTTTTATTCAATAATTTTAGTACATAAATAGAATATGTACATACTATGTAAAATATTTATATTTGTTTGTTATTTGAATTAATTAAATATGCTAAATAAGAAAAGGTTTACCTTTAAATTATGCAATATATTTTATTTTATTATCTATTATATTAGTTAATATCAATTTTATTGAATAAAAATTTAACAGCATTATTAATAAAAAAACATTATTATGCGTTAGCGTCACATATGTGACGCCATTGTTAACAAAAAAAATCACCGTAAAGGCGTCACATATGTGATGCCAATACATATTAAAGAAAACAAGTGTAAAAATCATAGCTAAGTGGCCGACGTTGGATTCGAGCCCGCGCCTATGTGATTTATGGTGTGGCATGTTGCCACTAAGCTATGTTTTTATTCAATAATTTTAGTACATAAATAGAATATGTACTTACTATGTAAAATGTTTATATTTGTTTGTTATTTGAATTAATTAAATATCCTAAATAAGAAAAGGTTTACCATTAAATTATGCAAGATATTTTATTTAATTATCTATTATATTAGTTAATAATCAATGTTATTAAATATAAATTAACAACATTATTAATAAAAAAAGAAAAAACATTATTATGTGTTAGCGTCACATATGTGACGCCATTGTTAACAAAAAAATCACCGTAAAGACGTCACATATGTGACGCCAATACATATTAAAGAAAATAAGTGTAAAAAACATAGCTCAGCGGCCGGCGCGGGATTCAAAACCCGTGCCTATGTGATGTATGGAGTGGCATGTTGCCACTGAGCTATGTTTTCATTCGATAATTTCAGTACATAAATATAATATGTACTTACTATATAAAATATTTATATTTATTTGTTATTTGAATTAATTAAATATCCTAAATAAGAAAAAGTTTACCATTAAATTATGCAATATATTTTATTTAATTATCTATTATATTAATTAATAATCAATGTTATTAAATATAAATTTAACAGCATTATTAATAAAAAAGAAAAAAACAATATTATGCGTTAGCGTCGCATATGTGACACCATCGTTAACAAAAAAAATCACCGTAAAGGCATCACATATGTGACGCCAATACATATTAAAGAAAACAATTGAAAAAGCATAGCCCAGTGGCCGGCGCGGGATTCAAACCCGTGCCTATGTGATGTATGGAGTGGCATGTTGCCACTGAGCTATTTTTTCATTCGATAATTTTAGTACGTAAATATATGTACTTACTATGTACAATATTTATATTGGTTTGTTATTTAAATTCTGTAATACATTTTATTTACCTATTTATTATATTAAAATATGTTAAATTCTCTAAATATTTAATTATGGAATACATTTTATTTACTTATTTATTAGTATGTTAAAAATCAACTTTTAGAATTAAAAAAGTTTCTTCGAATATTTAAACCTAACTTTATAAATTGATCAATTATTAAAAATAAAGCGCATTGTAGATCAATATATTGAAAATAATTATAATAGAAAAATATTACACATCGTTCGATAAACATATCATTCCACATCTCTTCGCTTGAAGCTTCATCTTCTTCTTCATTATCATAAAGTATTTCAATTGGATTGGCATCTCTATCAACAAGTTCAATTTGCACGTCGTAAGTCAACTACAAGATTAAGTATTGGAGCTTCTGCTTCTTGGTAGTACTCGAGTTGAGGAATGGGCTCCTGCAATATTGTTGATGATACTGCTGATACATCAACAACATGTCTAGCTCTTATTGGACAAACCAACCAAGCATCTGTTGAATTACATAATCCATTAAAGTAAATAACTGTATGTATAATTAATAGATGCGGGTATAATATAATAATATTATTATCATATTGTACCTCTTATATGATGTCCAAGTCTTCTAGATGAGTACCGAGCATAATACACTTGAGTCGCTTGACTTGGGAAGATAAATGACTCGACAGTCGCTTGTCTTGCTAGAGGATCGAGTTCAGCTAACCCGTGTAGACATTTGACTTTGCGATTGTCGAACCAGACACATTTAAATAGATGAATAACTTGTTCAGGAAATCCAGGATTATAGAATGTGAACTCCAATACCTCTAGTAGCATCTCGTAGTACTTAGATGAATCTCCGAAACTATTTGCACTTGTAATACACAATCCATTATTCATAGTCTTTTTATGTTGCCCGTTAAATTTGGTATGAAATTTCAATCCATTCACCACGTAACCTTTGTATATCTTCACTAATCGATCACCACTAAACAATGCAGCAAGTTGAGAGTCCTTTAATTCTGTGGTCGCAACTAATCTTTCAAACTATGGAACTAAGTAATTAACTCGTGCGAACTCCAAATCTCTGGTGGAGATATTACTCTGTAGTTGATTCTCAAATACACTGAAATATATAATGTGTAAATACATGGTTACATGTAAAAATATGGAATATCAAAATAATAATCGTACCATTGATATGGTTCTGCCACTACACCATAGATTGCATACAGCAACGTGTAAAATACGTTGCAATATGCCCTAAATTCATTGCAATAGGGCCTATTGCAACGATTATGCAAAAATCAAGCGTGCACTTTGCTCTGGTTGCCATAGGGCCCTTATGGAAACAAATTTGGTACCATATTGCAACGGCATATTATCGTTGCAAATATAGTATATGGCAACGATTTAACGGCTATAGCAACATGTTTAACACCATTTCCATATCTTGGACTACCTATGGCAACATTTTTTTGCAACGATTTTTTTGTGTTAATTGTTGCAATACATGGATTCAGGCAACCCTAAGGCAACATATATATGCCCAATTGCAACGTATTTAGAATCAAATGCAATCTAATTTTATTAATGAATATGACATATATGGAAACATTTAAGCTTCTAATGCAATGCTAAATAAAAAAACTGGCATGACCATTAAATTTATTTCAATTGGTATATCATAACATCAATCCAACCGAGCAATATTACTGCTGTTCCAACATCAATAAATTCACTCAGACTAAGTTTAGAAAAATGATCAAGTTGAAGTAAAATAACTAAGTTCAAGTGACACACAATCTAACTTAGTAATACATAGACCAATATCTTAGTTAAACATTATATAAACATCTCTTCTTCCTCTTCCTATTCCTCTTCCTCTTCATCTTCATCTCCATCTATCTTCATCTTCATCCGTCTCATCTCCGTCCTCAATAGAAGTAGTAGCACATCTAAATCCTTCTCTGAATTATTATGGACTTCTCCCAATCTGAAATTAGAAAAAAAAAAAAGTTAGCTCATCACAAAGTAGATTAAATAATGCAATGGCTTCAAAGAGATATAATTGCCCTCGAAAAAATCAAAACAACGCCTTGTGATACTCTATATTGATATTCTTTTACCTTGTAATAACAGCCCGGACTCTTCGCTTACTGCGTCTTGAAACTGATAAATGAGAGAAAAGAACTGAATTCATTCTCACATTCTTGAAACCATCACAAAACTCTCAGGCGCCAAATTCATGATAGTAAGTGCGTAGCAATAATATGCATGTCAATCAAATGGACTAAAATACAAATGAGTCCACATAAGATCAAACTACTGCTTTAACGAAGGATATGTTATTTCTAGTGTGAAAGGAGATAACCAGCGAGTCCTTAATAAAACTATAAAGTGAGGCGGCAAATTACCTGAGCATGGTGGAGATACACATGGTAAAACATGTAAAAAAACAAAAGGATTCTTGCCACCTGCATTAACAATATTTAACTTCATAAAACATAAAAGAAGACGTGTAACTGCCAGAAATCATGATGATGTCCCACTACCAAGGTAATTACAATGAAAGCAAAATAATATGTAACAGATTTTTATATAATACCAGTGTCATGTTCATATAGTATTCCAACTGAATAAATCTTATACTATATAAAGTATAGTCATCAAAGCACCATAAGTGAGAGAAAAATATGTAGATTACGCACCAACCAACCAAAAAATATCACAACACCATTGATAAGATAAGCATTGGATCTCTTCAATCCAGATATATCAAGATACCTGTGCAGATTGCAGATAGAATTATCAGGTTATAACATTTGTCAGATATGACATAGGTGTTCCGTCCACAATCTGATAACATACCATCTCATATTGATCTCTGGTGTTGTCACCTCAGATATCAAGACCATGAAAGTGTAAAACTGCCCCTCCCTGGTTAACATGGAATATACTACTGCAATTCCCGAAAGAGAGTGATGGACAATCTGAAAATCCAAAAGCAACCTAACTGTTACAGTCTACACAGTGCATTTTTTAAAAAAATGACACTCCACAATTCCTTTATAAAACAGAAGAAAAACGAAAGTCTTCCTTTTAAAAACGGAAGGAAACTGGCAAAATATACTACAAAAATAAGACTGCTAGACATGTGGTGCTACTATTTTACGGAAGATAGAGTGACAATATCAGTCTAATCCCTACTCCAACTTAAGAGAATGACTACTTATGTGGAAGTTACAGAAGCATCACATCCGTAAAATAGCACCATATACACTTGAATCAGTAAAGATTACTCAAAAACCTAACCATCATAGTCATATTTTGCTGCCCATAAGAACCTCTCTGGATCAATATAGGACCACAGGACCAACATAAACAGAGGCATGCTAAGTTTCTAACAGTTGACTTACATACTCTATTCCACCCAAAGAAAGATACAGCCAACAAATCATTCCAAGATCTGAAATGAAGTAGCCAACTGATATATGCCAAAATTCAGAAGACCAAAGAGAAAAGTGAATACCATGAGCACCCATCACCACAAAAATTATCAATAAGTTAAGATAAAACTAGAATATAAGAACTTAGTGCAGGAAATCTCGGCAAAGATGCTTCAGTTATGCTGAGGGGCCTCACATAGCCATCACATCTTATGGTGTTACTCTAGAGTGTGTGTGTGTGTGTCCTTTTTTCATGACTAGAACTGTCTTAGACTCTTAGATATGCAAGATTATAATTTATAATGGTGATCCTATCCTCTTTGGTTGTCCAGAATAAGAATATACTAATCTCAGTATCTTCAAAAGACGAAGACACAAAATGTGAACAGTGGAAATGAAAACTAATCCGTGATTCCAGTTGGCAACATGGCTAATTCACGTTACTTCCCAGCCGTGATACAATAGAACCACAAATTTTTAATGATCACGTGCAACCTTTTCCTCATAAAGAAAAGAAATGATATCCAATCAGATAAACATAACCAGTAATTGTATATAAAATTTGGTTGTCTTCCCAGAGATATGTTGGGTAGAGGATCTGAAAATATATGATGAAAAATGTCGAATTAGTCAATATAAAATGCCATTTGAATAGTGTACTCAAAGCACATCATCTTCCAAGAATTCAATTCAGGGAAGATAGATCAAACGTACTCCTAATACAAAGGTGGAGAGAGGTGAATTTCGAATGTGACCAAATTGAAGATTGTGATCAAAGAAAAGATCGTAACAGAACACAAAGTACAAAGACATTTCCGAAATAAAAGCGCATGAAGAGTGGAAACGCCACCGCAAGAGAATTCATTAAAGATGTTAGTGCTGTATCATAAACTAAAAATGAATGGAAAAGATAAAATTATTAGCAAGTGGTTTACGGATTATTCCACTCAATTCTCGAATCTTGGTAAGGCCATTATAACTTTGGAAATAAAAAGTGCTGATGAGCTAAGTCGATCATAGACACGCCGGATGGCCAAAGAGTGAATAACGTTCACTAAAGTCTCGAAGACAACAATGAAAAAAATATCGGTATGGACATCATGCATTTCATCAATATAGAGTGTCACTTTTTCATTGCCATATAAAGGATTGTACTTGCTACATGCGGTCCTCAACTAGAAAATGTATGACAGTTCCTAAATTATCAAATAAGACAGAATAGTAGGGAGTACCAAATCGATCACTATAATTCAACCATTTATCTACGAAGTTGTTCAAATCTCTCAAGACCAATGATGATGCACAATTAGAAAGCGGATGAGAATGCTCAAGCTCAAACATACCAACTTGCACGTCAAAGATGCCACCAAGAATGAAGTGTATGGGATATAAGGATCTGCTAGTACGTAGTTCCTCGCAAAGACCCCACTGGTTTTGATAGGATTTTATGGCCAATACATTTCTCAAAGAACGCGTCATTATCCTTAGCTACTGGACCATGTACTTGATTCTCTTCTAGAACATGATAATTCCCAGACTTCCTGTAAACAAATTTGTAACACTCATGACACAAATGCTTTGGCTTAAGTCACCGAAGAGAAAATCTAGAGAAAGATCAGAGCACCATATGGTGCTTAATGTAGACAATATTAAGCATGATAATTAAGAAGATTCTCGGAAGGTTAACCTGGGGTTGCTTCACATGTACATTCGGAGAATGCAATCATAATAATACAGGGATATTGTACCATATCCTCATTCTCTTTGGATTGCATAATCATGCTAATATATTAAATGAGGTCAATGAGATTGTCAATACATGAATCTACAACAGAAAGTCTCATTACACTGATATATATATATATATATATATATATATATATCACCTATGCTCAGACTAAGGAGGGCTGAGTTCTCGCTTAAGAATACCTTTGCCATATGATTCAGTAAAAGTTCCTACAGAGACTCTCCATATCTTTCTAGAAATACCGCCGCATCTTCTTCACTAGATGCAGAAGATTAACCATTATCCAATTATTGATAAAAAGAAGAGATGCCAAAAACCTAACAATTGCTAGATAACAAACAAATGGAATCAAAAGACGTAATCAAGGAATTATGTTTGGCTTGATAGAAACCTGAATTCATTGCGGCGAAGTTTGAGCATTTGAATTAATCTACAACCATTGGCAAGATACTCCAACCCCAAATCAGTCAAGTTGTTCAGGTTCGAAATGTTCAACGAACACAAATCAGCACAGCTTTTACCGATGGTTTTGAGAGAGATGGATATAGAGAGAGAGATCAAAATTAAAATAAAATTAAAAACTTAAATTAAACAAAAATAAACCCCCAATTACAAACAAACAAACAAACAAACAAACATAAACCCCCAAACAAACTCGATTACATAGTTCGAATTTACACAAGAAACATAGGAACCCTAATTAAGAACACAAAAATAGAGCAATATAAGAAGAAGGAAGAAGCATTGGGCATGTAACAAACTCGATTCAAAACTACAAAAAAACCAAAAGGATTTTGGATCGATGATTTACCTTTATCGAGCTTTAATCTTTTTTGAGCTTGATTTACCCTCTTCAAGCTTGATTATTCGAGTTGATTTTGTCTGCGTGTGTTTGTGTTGTGTTGTGCCGTGTGGGTTGTGTCCGTGTGGGTTCTGGCTTTTGTTTTTTCTTTTCTTTTTTCTTTTGTTATTTTTTGTAAGCCCGGGAAGAAATCCCGCTCACATTTTACAAGCCCGCCAACATTTGCCCCCAAAATGAATAGATACTGCAACGATTTTAAAAAGTATTGCAATAGAATGCATGTTTTTAACTTTCTTAGATTTTTTCAATGGAATTGCAATGCTTTTCAAAAGCATTGCAATTTATGTGATTTGGTTTCTCAATGGCAATGGTTTTTAACAATTTTTTAGAAATGTGGTTGCAATAGGTAATCTATGGTGTAGTGTGCTTCTTCACATTTCGTAAGAATATATAGGATTGCCATATTCCACTCAACTTCATCCATGCATCGTCCCTTACTTTTTCCCATTACTCGACCTTTTGGTGTAAAGATCGACAGTTGTCCTTCAAATTAAGGGGCAAATAGAACCTCGTTCCTTTTTACTCGTGTCGTCGTTGTGTCGATTTCTTTGTCGAAGTAGATGGAACAAAAATTTGTGATCTTAGACAGTAAATAGGCCTCACATATGGATCCCTCAACATTCGCTTTATTTCTCACCATGCCTTTTAGAATAAACATCATCCTGTATTGTATGAAATACTTAATTTAGAAATGCATACACAACATAATGCATATATTAACAGAACGAAAAGAAGAGTACCACTCGAATGGGTACATCCATTGATAGAAGACCGGTCCCCCGACAAGGGCCTCGTATGGCAGATGAACGAGCATATGTTCCATTGACAGTCTTGGCTAAGTTTCTCATGTCAGACGCTTTAATCTCACTCGTGCATAATGCTCTGAAACAGTTGCTCACCTCCTTTAATGCTTCCAAAATCGGCTTCGCTAAAAAATCTTTCAAGGCAATAGGTAGCAATTGTTGCATAAAAACATGGCAGTCATGGCTCTTCATACCATTTATTCTATTAGTATCGAGATTCACACAGTTTGATATATTCGAAACATGCCCGTCTCGAAATTTTAGCTCTTTAAGCCACTCGCATATTGCATGTTTCTGTTCTGAGGTGAGCGTATATGTTGCTTTCGGCTTTCTATTTGTTCCCTCGGGTACAAACAACCCATCTCTTGTTGTGTAATGGCTGGTCGCGTCTCGCCTTCAGGTTGTCCTTAGTCTTTTGGAGAATGTTCATGACTGTGTTAAGTATATTATCAAATAAATTCTTTTCACAATGCATGTCGTCTAAATTATGACGAGTCAGTAACGTAGACCAGTAAGGGAGCTCCTAAAATGTAATATCCACATTTTTTCTTTTTCCTGTATTTTTTATTTTGGGGTATTTTTCATTTTTAGTGACTCGCTTGTAACCGTATTGATATTTCGAGAACATTTAATACGGGACTTTTTTTCTTTCGAACTTGTTTCGGACTTGTTTTACTCAATTCCGCATTCAATGTCATTCCCATCGCTATGACATTCGATTCTCGTAGTCGTTGTTCGGAACTGCCATTGCGAGGTTGCCGTAAAAACTTCTTATGTCATTATCGATGTCGTGAGCTTTTGTTTGGTGTTTCGATCGGGTATCGTGTATTTCGGACGTTTTGGGCCATTTTGTGTTTTTCCTAATTTCTGGGGCATTTGTTTTCAAACCCATCATCCTTAACTTTGATTCATCATGTTCGTAAGTGTGTTTTGTTGCATAGACCCCAACCTTTTTAGTCCTTTAGTTTCGGGACGAAACTTCTTTTAAGGTGGGTACAATGTAATACCCGAGATTTCTGTTTCTGGTTACTTTGAATTATTTATCGGTTGTGCTGGTTATTTTGTTTCGTTGATAATTAATTGGGATTTTCCATATGTTGTGTACGGTATGATGTACCACGTTGTGGTGTTCGTCGGGTACGACTTGTTGTTGTGTAAGTCGTGCAGATCGTGTGTATGCATGTGTAACATGACATAATGTACTCCGTTGTCGTTTTGTCTCTTTGAGGATGTTGTGAGCTCTTGTTGTCGTTCCCTTTCAAGTTGGTTATGTTCTTGGTGTTTTAGGAGTCGTGTCGGGCTCGATGTTAGCCTTTGATTCTAGCACACGAGCGAGCCACACGAGCATTTGGTCGTGCATTATGCTCGTGCGCAACCTATGCTCGGCAGTAACTCCTAGGGACGCACGAGCAGGACACACGAGCAGTTGCTCGTGTGCGGTGCTCGTGCGTGATGACAGAAGTTGGGGGCAGTGGCCTAGCGCACGACCAAACGCACGAGAACTTGGTCGTGCGTGATGGTCGTGCGTCTCTGATGTATATAAGGGGACAATCACGTTTTTCAGCATCATTTCTTCTCTTCTTCTTTCTTCTCCGAGGGTTGGGCGGCGTGGGGCTTTTGGAAGCTTAGATTTTGATCGTATATCATCACCCATCCATGGTTTTAAGTTCCTAGCACCAAGTTATCATCATCTAAACATATTTTACCGATTGAATCAAGGTAAAATCTCTTAGAACCCTACTTTTGAGAAATTTTGGGATTTTCGATTTAATGTCCGATTCATTCCTTGTTGTTGATTAATCCATGATGTATGTGACTAATCTTAGTGGTATTTATGTTTTTCCTACGAGTTCATTTAAAATTTCGTGGTATTTTCGAAAACGAGAGGGTTCGGTTGCGATCCACCCTCGTTGTTATTTTTGTACGAATTTACATGAATCGTAGGTGGGTTTTCGGGCGTATTCCATTTCCATACTATTGTGGAAATGGTTGTGACTTTATTCTTCGAATCGTTAGGTTCGGGATTGTCGGTTCCTAGCGATCGTGGTTGATTCCCCATTCCGTTCGTTTCGTCATTAATTACTCAAGGCAAGTATTCTTGGAAACCTTCATGCTTAACATGAAATGATGATATATATTATGTGTGTGCTTTACTCACTCCGGAAGGGTATGGCGGGGCCTCGGGGGAATCCGTGACTTCACTCCAGATTCACGAGCTTGTTCGCTAGCTAGTTCGGGAGGGTTTTTAGAGGCTTCGAATGGGATCAGTGGTTTCGCCCCGGTCCTAGGCGATGCCGGTGCGTGATTTGTTTTATGATTATGGCCAGTTCGGGAGGTCCTTATAGGCCTCGAATGGGACCAGTGGTTTCGCTCCGGTCCCAGGTAAATTCATTATTGACTGTTCATTTTCCGGAAAAGACATGTCTGGTTTTGGATTTTGAAATGACTTGATGCATGTACTATGAAATGTATAAACGAATGTTTTGCCTTGATTACTTGTGCTAGCGTAATTGCTAACCCCTTTTGGGACCCATTTTGGTGAAATTCTTGTTATGAATTTCAGGTTGCGTTCAGCCGGTCGAGCTAAGCATGTCCAAGGGTCAAGGGTCGACCCGGACCCGGCGGGAACCTGTCCCGACCCGGACCTGCCGGGTCATGGGTCATACGGGTCAAGGTCGTACGGGTTGCGGATTAGGGCTAGGGTCGACCTAATTTCTACTCGCTGACCTGGCGGGTCACGACCCGCCACTGACCCGCCGGGTCGTCCATTTTTTTTCATTTTTTTTCTTGGCACATGCATGCATATCTCCCCACCAAATCCACTAAACATAGTGGATAGGCAATTTAAAAAGATTTGTACAAATCCTAGCATTTTGCCTCTTCAAGAAAAAATATAATAATATCTCCCCCCATATATATATATATATATATATATATATATATATATATATGCAAATTTCTACATGCGAACTTGGTTGAATTAGTTTCTTACTGGGGATGGTGGGTCATGGGTGGCAGTAGGCCCACACCATGCATATGCGCAGCAGCAGCAGACTTCTTAGGAATAGAGCCGTTGCAAGTTGCAACGGTACTGTCTGCACTGCACTCTGTAGTGCAGATTTTTTTTTAATTTATACAAAATAAAAAAAAATCTGACCGAGACCACTGACCCGGCGGGTTCTAAACCCGACGGGTTGTCTTTATTTCCGGGCTAGGGTTCGGGTCCCCCTTATTTGACCCGACGACCCGGCGGGTCAGACCTGGTGACCCGACGGGTCCGACCCGTGGATATGCCTAGGTCGAGCAGGCACTGGAGCAGTACGAGGATGCTGGCTAGGGTTGTTGACGTGTGGAAATGAGTCCTTTATTTTAGTTGCTCATTTTAAACGTTTGTCTTCAAACTTGTAAACTGATAGAAAGTACTCGCGTGTACTTAGGCATTTTAATTTGGAAGATGGATTGTATCCTGAATATTATTGGTGATTTTGGTGATGTCTGGTTTACTGGTTGTACCGGGCATTTTAATTAATTCTCGTCTTGGTGATGTGTGTTTTCTCGATAATCGGGATGGTTAGACGAGCGGTGTTTATTATTTAGCCTGTGGGTCCCACGTAGGGGTCCACGACGCTGTAATATACCCTGAATATCTTGGGGGTGTTACAAAAAATGGTATCAGAGAACTAGGTTTATGGATACCTATACTTGTTGGTTAATTGGGTCTAGTTGTGTTTTTATTTTGCACATCGTCATCACGCTGCCATCATCTCGGTATTTCCAGTGTTCGTAAGTTTTCCTTACTCGATTCTTTATTTTCTCGTATCGTACTTCCACTTCTTGAACTGTGATTGTTTTCTCTCATACTTATCATCGAGTTGCTTTTCGATTCATCCTGTTGTGTGCTTTTCGATTCTGGTGTTACGCGTTCGTTTATCTCTCTGGAGTGTGTGCGTCATTCGGGTCTTGACTGTTTGTCGTCTTGTGAGCCTTTCGTCGTTAAACTTCCTAGCGATCATAGGGTCGTTGGTGATTGGAAGATCCGAGATTGTTCTGTAGTATATTGTGAGAGGGATTGACTCTCTAATCTTAGTGTTGTGGGAGGGTGAGGATTTGATTCTCGAGGATGATTGCCTCGAGTGGCAT
Organism: Orobanche coerulescens; assembly: GCA_033398695.1. NCBI lineage: Eukaryota > Viridiplantae > Streptophyta > Magnoliopsida > Lamiales > Orobanchaceae > Orobanche > Orobanche coerulescens. The sequence continues at coordinate 47,771,422 of CM065801.1, read as the reverse complement.
GATGCAATCATGAACTACCGCACGAGGATCATCACCATGTTAACCGAAGACGGGACCGAGCAGTCTTCCACGGGACAAAAGAGGGGAAACCAGAAGTTCGTAATTAATGCCTTGAAGGCGATGAGACTCCTGCGGAAGGGGTGTACTGATTATTGGTGTTACGCCTTGAAGGCAGAGGATGGTGGAGTCGAGCTTTCATCGATTCCAGTCGTTAGTGAGTTCCCATGTGTCTTTCCTGACGAGTTGCCGGGGTTACCACCGGACTGTGAGGTTTATTTTATTATATGTATGTTGTGTGATAAAATATGTGATTGCTACTTGTGATGTACTACATCTGTGTCGAGTTAAATGTATTGATGGTTTAGACATCGAGTGGTGCAGCATGATGTGGAAGCTTTGAACATTGATGTGTTCCAGGTGTATTGACGGTAGAGTTTGTTGAGAAACTCATATAGATGGTTTCGACATGTGTTCGAATCGGTGTTCACTAGTTATGCTGTTAAACATGGAGAGATAGCTTGACGTATGTTTGAAATTAGTGTTTCCGAGTTGCGCTTGTGGAATTGGTGATTTTTGAATGCCGTATATGCATGTGTTTGAAAATTGATGGTATTTGACTAATTGTTGTTATTTACAACAAATGCGCTCCTATTAATAATTATATCCGCGGCTTGCATGCTTGAAAATGATTTTCATTTTCTTAGACCAGAGTGTATTGTGGAAATCAGTTTTCGAAAATATTTTGACAGCGCGGTCAAATGGCGGCGTATTGTGGGTTTTGAAAGGTGGTATGAATTTTGGCGAGCCAGCCTTGTATTTTCAAATAAAACCTTGTGACGGTATTTGAAAGATGTGTTTAAAATTATTTTGGGATATTTTATAAAATGTTACCGCCGTTAACCCCTTTTCGTGTTTGAAAGGGGTTTTGAAAATGATTTTAACTTATCGGTTTTATTTTTAAATAACTCGAGTATACGATTTTAAAAATCTTTCACGCCATAACTTTTTTGTATTTTAAAACAAAAATATGATTTTTATTTTTGGAAAATAAATAGTGAAAGATGGAAAATCCTACTCAATTTAAAACTCTAAATCTAACTTGGAATATTTTATGAGACGAATCAGTTAGCGCACACTAATTTCATCATTAACGCACACTAACGAACCTGGACAGAATATTTGACTATTCTAGCTTATTAACGCACGCTAATCGTAGGCTTAGCGCGCGTTAAGCAACAGTATGTGCGTGATGTGACTTTAGCGCTTAAGGCGATCGGTCAGAGTTGAATCGTGAGGTGTCAAGACGTTGTGACATATTTGTCATATTACCGTTCCTGTTGAAGAATATTGGATGGGTACCTAATTGTTGTGTTGTATTCGCTGGATTTGCTTTGTGACTTGTAAATGCTATTCCATTGTAATTAAGGAGCTGTAGAAAAGGTTAGTACGAGTATGAATAGGTTGTCCACCCGGGGACGGGTCAGTGAAACCTATGGGGGTCGATGCTAAGAAAGCATGGGCACAGAATACCCTACATGTTATTAATTGTGATGATGCTGAATGGTAACAGGTGGTTACCTTGTGTGTTGATTATCGTGATTAGGATACGTGATGACGTGGATATCTTGATGATGTTGTTTCTTAAGGAATTGATATTTCAGAATGTTGTTTTGCAAATGATTTCAAAACGAAACAGTTATGAAAATGGATTTATGGTTTTGATTAAACAGCCGAGGTATTAAAAGTATTTTTAAAAAATTTCATTTCAGCAAAATCGTTCAAATTCAAAAGTTTTAAAATATTATCATTTGAACGAATACCTTGGAAAATTTTATTTTTAAAGAATGTTACCAGTGGCTTTGTTTGTATTGGTAAGGATCGTAAGTTCTGTTGATATGGTTATGTGATTTGTTTACGACTGCAAGCTCAATTTGTTGCAGTGGTAGTTTTTGTATTCGTGCAATTACCCGGGGCGGATATTTTGTCGTGTCACTATTTGTTTCCTTACGTTGATATGTTGTGCTGAGTTGGTATCTCCGGTATGTTGTTTTGTGATGTTATGTTCCATTGTACCTAGCAGTCGTATATTCGATATGCCGAGGTGTTTCAACTGTAATGTGCCGGGTCATGTACGTGCAAATTGTCCTTCTCAATAGTAACGTGTTACAAGGGTGGACTCGAGAGACACGGAATCCAATTTTGCAGTTGGTTACCGAGTCTTCTGGGGCACAGACTCCAGCACATATGTTAGGATCAACTCTGAGAGGCTCTTGAAAGAGGTTTCTGTCAGTTGCTTGTTATGTTGTTACCTTTCTTTCGTTGTTGTGAGTCTCAGGGATGACACTTCATTTTAAAAAAGAGGTTGAATGTAATACCCGTATTATTTTTGACTTCTGCATTTTCTTTTCAATTCTATCGACTCGCGCTTGTTCGTTGATACCTTCTGAACTTGTTATGTTCTTCGGTTTTTATCGTTTGAACGGTTTGTGATATTGTTTCGGATCAATCTGTTTGTCGTTGTGACTTTTCCGAGTTCGGTTCGATTCTTGTGAACCTTGTTCGAAATTAACGTCTTTTAGTCTCTACAAGTCCATTTAATGTCTTGAGTTGAAGTGTGAACTTTGGAGTTGTTGTTCGATCGTTGTTGTTCGATCGCAGTTGTTTGATCGTTGTTCGATCGTTGTTGTCCGATCGTTGTTGTTCGACCATTGTTGTTCGATTGTTGTTGTTCGATCGTTGTTGTTCGACCGTTGTTGTTCGATTGTTGTTGTTCAATCATTGTTGTTCGATCGTTGTTGTTCGATCGTTGTTGTTCGACCGTTGTTGTTCGATCGTTGATGTTCGATCGTTGTTGTTCGATCATTGTTGTTCGATCGTTGTTGTTCGATAGTTATTGTTCGATCATGGTTGTTCTATGGTTGGTGTTTGAGATCGCCGATTTGTTGGAACGAGACGTCCGATTTGGTCGGACCGAACCGGATATCGCTTTGAAAACGAGGAAGAAGAGAAAGTTGAGTCCGAGATTTATTGGTCCCTTTGAGATTCTAGAGAGGGGCGGCGAGTTGGCGTATCGTTTGGCATTGCCTCCGGCATTGAGTCTCGTCCATAACATTTTCCATGTTTCCCAGCTGAGGAAAATGTTATGGATCCTAGTCATGTCATCGACTATGGTGAGATCGATATCGCTGAGGATATTACCTTCGAGGAGCATCCCTTGAAGATTTTGGAGCATCGTGAGAAGCGACTGAGGCATAAGACCATTCCATTGGTCAAGGTGCAATGGTCGAGACATGGTGTCGAGGAGGCAACTTGGGAAACTGGGGATAGCATGTGTGCTAGCTAGGTACCCCGAGTTGTTTGTTTCTTAAATTTTGGGATGAAACTTGCTTTTAGAGGGGGAGAATGTAATATCCGCATTTTTTTTTCCGGTATTTTTCATTTTGGTGTATTTTTTGTTTTTAGTGACTCGCTTTTAACCGTATTGATATTTCGAGAACATTTAATACGGGACTTTTTGTCTTTCGAACTTGTTTCGGACTTATTTTACTCAATTCCGCATTCAATGTCATTCCCGTGCTATGACATTCGATTCTCATAGTCATTGTTTGGAACCACCATTGCGGGGTTGCTGTAAAAACTCTTATGTCATTATCGATGTCGTGAGCTTTTGTTTGGTGTTTCGATCGGGTATCGTGTATTTCGGACGTTTTGGGTCATTTTGTGTTTTTCCTAACTTCTAGGGCATTTGTTTTCAACCCATATTCCTCAACTTTGATTCATTATGTTCGTAGGTGTGTTTTGTTCCTTAGACCCCAACCTTTTATTCCTTAAGTTTCGGGACGAAACTTCTTTTAAGGAGGGTAGAATGTAATACCCGAGATTTCTATTTCTGGGTACTTTGAATTATTTATCGGTTGTGTCGGTTATTTTGTTTCGTTGATAATTAATTGGGATTTTTCATATACTGTGTACGATATGATTTACCACGTTGTAGTGTTCGTCGGGTACGACTTGTTGTTGTGTAAGTCGTGCAGATCGTGTGTATGCATGTGTAACATGACATATTGTATTCCGTTTTCGTTTTGTCTCTTTGAGGACGTTGTGAGCTCTTGTTGTCGTTCCCTTTCGAGTTGGTTATGTTCTGGGTGCTTTCGGAGTCGTGTGGGGCTCGATGTTAGCCTTTGATTCTAGCATACGAGCGGGCCACATGGGCATTTGGTCGTGCATTATGATCGTGCGCAACCTATGCTTGGCAGTAACTCCCAGTGACGCACAAGATGGACACACGAGCAATTGCTCATGCATGGTGCTCGTGCGTGATGACAGAAGTTCGGCAGTGGCCTAGCACACGACCAAATGCACGAGCACTTGGTCGTGCGTAATGGTCGTGCGTCTCTGATGTAACACCCTCAAGATATTCGAGGTATATTACAGCGTCGTGAATCCCTATATGGGACCCACCAGGCTGAACAGCATCATACTCATCGACTCACATAAACGACAAACCAACACCATGTCATAAAGACGCAAAACAGGATAAACCACCCGGTTCAACCGGTCAAACATAACATCATCAATCAACACAAACATAAAGGCAACAATACAATCCGGACGAACAAGAACTTTTAAGTACTCGAGTACAACTATTAGTTCAAAAGCCACAAAAGATGAAAAGACAAAGAGACATTAAGACGTCACTTATGCACGATCATCACGCATGGCCATCATCCGTATCGGTCCAGTACCCCGCTCGTCCCGATGAACCTGACCTGAAATTCATAAAACGAATTTCCCCAAAACGGGTCCCCAGAGGGGTTAGCAATTACGCTAGTACAAGTAACCAAATAAACAATTTACATCTTACACATATAGTAAATGCATGCAATAAAGAAAACCGTTCGAAAGCACTCATTTCTGGAAATGCCAATATCAAAACACATTTGTAAAATTTCACCACAATTAACCGTCGATCCACGTCTCTATGGACCCCTACCGAGACCCCGTCGGATCTAACCCGTAGTGGTTAAAAGCAAGCTCGTCGATCAACGTCTCTGTGGACCCCTACCGAGACCCCGTCGGATCTAACCCGTAGTGAGCATACACACACACACCATTTCTCATACAATACTACTATGTCAAGATTGTAAGTTCATAAGGATACTTGCCTCGATTAAATAGACGATGACACGAACGGAACGGAAGAGTTGAACACGACCGCAAGGAACCGACGAGAATGAACCTAACGATTCGAATAGCACAATCACAACCACTTCTAAACGATTATGGAAATGGAATACACCCGGAAACCCGCCTACGATTCATGTATATTCATACAAAAATAACAACGAGGGCGGACCACAACCAAACCCTCTCGAATCCATAAAAATCCACAAAATATCCATGAATCCGTAGGAAAACTAACGATACTAACAATATTAATCGTATACATCATGAATCCACCAACGAGACGGAACTAATCGGAAGAAAATCCCAAAACCCCCAAATTAATCGAAATAGGGTTTTAGAACATTACCTTTGGAGATTCAAGAACTAAGATCCGTAGAACACGCGTTAGATTGATTATCCGAGCCTCACAACCAAAAAGGAATGATGAAAATCGACCCCCGGATGAAGTACTCTCCTCTATATCCTTTCTCTCGCGATGCGGTGGAAAAATGGGGAAGGAGACGACCGATCTCGTCTAATAAGGACGAGTCTGCGCAATTACCGCTTCGTGTGCCGCGGCACAGAAGTGTGCGCGGCACGGCCGAAAATCTACTCCTGTGTTTTAGCATTGTGCCGCGACACGGCTGCGTGTGCGCGGCACACGGTCTGATTGGGTTTTGGTTGCGGAAGACACACGAGTGTGCGCGGCACCGACAGTGTGCCGCGGCCTCGCTGCGCCGTGCCGCGGCACGGATGGGTGTGCCGCGGCACACGCATTGCCCGACCAACATTTGGAGAAATTTGTGTGCCGCGGCCCACACCCCTTTTTGGGTCCCAAAATGATAAAAATGATCCGGAAAGAGAATAAAACGATAAGAATCAATATTTGGGGACTAATAACACGAAATGGATCCACGACAACCCCGAAACGGCGGTTTCGCACAACAATAACAAGAATATAGTTCAACAGTTTGACAGGAAGGACACGCTGAAAAGTACACGAGGGTCACTACGATCGAGAAATACACCAAAAACGAAAATACAAGGGAAAGAAAAATACGGATATTACATCTGATGTATATAAGGGAACAGTCGCGTTTTTCAGCGTCATTTCTTCTCTTCTTCTTTCTTCTCCGAGGGTTAGGCGGCGTGGTGCTTTTGGAAGCTTAGATCTTGATCGTATATCATCATCCATCCACGGTTTTGAGTTCCTAGCACCAAGTTATTATCATTTAAATATGTTTTACCGATTGAATCAAGGTAAAATCTCTTAGAACCCTACTTTTGGGAAATTTGGGGGGTTTTGATTTAATGTCCAATTCCTTCCGTGTTGTTGATTAATACATGATGTATGTTATTAATCTTAGTGGTATTCATGTTTTCCCTACGAGTTCATGGTAAACTTCGTGGTATTTGTGAAATCGAGAGGGTTCGGTTGCGATCCGCCCTCGTTGTTGTTTTTGTACGAATTTACATCAATTCGTAGGTGGATTTTCGGGCGTATTCCATTTTCGTACTCGTGTAGAAATGGTTGTGATTGTATTCTTCAAATCGTTAGGTTTGGGATTATCGGTTCCTAGTGATCGTGGTTGATTCTCCGTTTCGTTCGTTTTGTCGTTAATTACTCAAGGCAAGTATTCTTGGAAACCTTTATGCTTAACATCAAATGGTGATATATATTATGTGTGGGCTTTGCTCACTCCCAGAGGGTCCGACGGGGCCTCGAGGGAATCTGTGACTTCACTTTGGATTCACGAGCTTGTTCGCTAGCCAGTTCGGGAGGGTCCTTAGAGGCCTCGAATGGGATAAGTGGTTTCTCCCCGGTCGTAGGCGATGCTTGTGCTTGATTTGTTTTATGATTATGGCCAGTTCGGGAAGGCCCTTAAAGGCCTCGAATAGGACCAGTGGTTTCGCCCCGGTCCTAGGAAAATTGATTATTGACTGTTCGTTTTCCGGAAAAGACATGTCTGGTTTTGGATTTTGAAATGACTTGATGCACGTACTATGAAATGTGTAAGCGAATGTTTTGCCTTGATTACTTGTACTAGCGTAATTGCTAACCCCTTTGGGGGCCCGTTTCGGGGAAATTCTTGTTATGAATTTCAGGTTGCGTTCAGCCGGTCGAGCGGGCATTGGAGCAGTACGAGGATGCTGGCCTGGGTTGTTGACGTGTGCTTTAGTTGCTCATTTTAAACGTTTGTTTTCAAACTTGTAAACTGATAGATAGTACTTGCGAGTACTTAGGTATTTTAATTTGGAAGATGGATTGTATTCTGAATTTTATTAGTGATTTTGGTGATGTCTGGTTTACCGATTGTACCGGTCATTTTAATTAATTCTCATCTTGGTGATGTGTGTTTTATCGCTAACCGAGACGATTAGATGAGCGGTGTTTATTATTTAGCCTGGTGGGTCCCACGTGGGGGTCCACGACGCTGTAATATACCCTGAATATCTTAGGGGTGTTACACAAAATACGCTCCTCTTTGTCCAATTATTCTTTTCTGCAAACCCTTCAATACCTTCATAACTCACACCAAAGGTCACATCAGGAATACAATCAGTAATAATTTTCATTTCTGTTGGCCCTCGACGTTCCGGAAAAATGAGCTTTCTTCATGACCTTTGTAAAGATCACGTTTGTTTTTTCTGTAAGGGTGCCTATATGGGAGAAAATATTTGTGACAGTCAAACCATGATGGTTTCCCTCCGTTCTTTAAACGAAAAGTAGAAATACTTTCCATGCAATAAGGGCATGCTAACGTTCCATGTGTGCTCCATACCGACAACATACCATATGCTGGAAAGTCATTAATCGTCCACATCAGAGCAGCACGCATCGAGAAATTTTCCTGCCTTACACAATCCTAGGTTGTAGCACCATCTGTCCACAAACTTTTTAGCTCATCGATCAAGGATCGGAGGATCACATCTATGTTCATCCTTGGCCCTTTAGGGCCAGATATAATAAGACATAAGAAAATAAACTCCTGACGCATGCATAAAGTTGGTGGTAAATTATACGTAGTTACGAAGACCCGCCAACAAGAGTACTGGGTACCTGTTACTCGAAATGGATTAAAACCATCAGTACAAAGACTAAGCCTGACATTTCGAGGATCTGCAGCGAACAAAGGATGCGTACGATCGAAGTGTCGCAAGCTTCAGCGCCGGCAGGATGAATTACTCTTTCTGACTCATCATGGCACTTTGTGTGCCATGTCATGTGTTCAACAGTTTTGCGCGACATATACAGCCACTTCAACCTATCAGTGATTGGAAAACACCACAATTTCTTTTGTGCATTCGATTTCCCTTCCTCGTACCGTAGCGCTGCACAACTAGGACAAAATTTCAAACTCTCACCTTCCCCATAGTACAAAAAATAATTGTTGCTACAAACATCATACTTGATCACTCGAAGACCAAGTTTCGACATGATATTTTTTACTTCAGAATAATTATCGGGGATTTGGCTCTGATATTGCTCCGGTGCCATGACCTTGTTGCTTTTGATGAAATAATCCATTGCTTTTTGTGAGGCATTATACGTCGTCTTGAAATTCATTACCTCCGTAACCCACTGCAACAACGACTTATTATGCAACTCATACAAAGGCAGATCAACATACTCTAACAGATCATAAAGTAATTTTGCTTCACGATTTGGCTCTGCCGACTCATTATTAGTGTAATTGCGAAATTGAGGAAAACTATCCATGATCATATCTCTTTGTGATGTAAAATAATTTTCTGCAGGTGTAGAAGATGATCCTCCTATATTGTAATCATTGATCCCAGAATTTTAATAATCTTCACCATGGCATACCCAAACACCATAATTCGGTGCAAATCCACACTGATATAAATGTTGCATGATTGTATTGCGATCACGTTCACGCCAATTCTTACACTTTTTGCACGAACATAATATCTTACTGCCAACTACTACACGAGCGAATCCAAAATCCAGAAACATATTAACACCATCAATAAATTCTCTAGTAATCATACCGTTGAGACCACGACGTTTTTCGTACATCCAGTCTCTAAAAGTTGACATTTTTCTCTGCATACAAAATAAATAATTACAAAATATAAAAATATTTTCATTGCATTCCAAATAATATATTATCAACTAAAACATAAATAATATTTTCGGATTTAATATAACATTTATAATCAACAAGAAAATAAGTATAATCAACTAACTTAAAATTGAACAGAAAATTCGTATCCGTACCTTATGAAAATATAATATTTTTTTTGAATTATGAATATAAAATCAATTAACTTTCATCAAACTAAATTTTAATTTAATATAACTACAACTAAATTATCAACTAAAAAAATAATTCTGTTTCGTATTAACAACAAGAAAAATAAGTATAATCATATTTGCATACTAATGTGCAAAATAAATTTCAATTGTTTCTACATACCTTATATCGACGAATATTACTTCAAAATGCTCAATATATCCTTAAATATACTTTATGAAAATATAATATTTTATTTTGAATTCTGAATATAAAATCAACGAACTTTCATCAAACTAAATTTTAATTTAATATAAAACTACAACTAAATTATCAACTAAAAAGATAATTATATTTCGTATTAACAACAAGAAAAATAAGTATAATCATATATGCATACAAAATTAATATGCAAAATAAATTTCAATTGTTTCTACATACCTTATAATAGCGACGAATATTGCTTGAAAATGCTCAATATATCCTTGAATATATATTTCGGAAAAAAAAAACAATGTGTTTTTGTGCGTGATAGTTCCTCTGTCAAACGAGGTATGAATTTTATAAAATACTTATCAAGTATTGGCTTCACATATGTGAAGTCAAACAATAGGTTTAGAATAATTGCACAGACGGTAGGTGGCGCATGCGGATATGGTAGTTGACAAGTTTTAGCTTCACATATGTGAAGCTAATGTGTAGGACAAAATTATGTGATTAAAGGCGTCACATATGTGACGCCAATACGGAAATTTAAAAAAAAAAATTGGCAGAAGTTTGAAATTTTAGGCGTGAACGTGGGGAAATTCAAATTTACTGAAATACTTTGGCTTCACATATGTGAAGCTATTGAGTTTCAGAATATATTATAAATACAACATCACTGCAGACATTCCTTTATTCTAAAATTCTAATCCACATTTCATCTCATTTCTTCAACTTTCATCTCTCAATCTTCAAGGTAATTTCTAAATCATTTTCAATTTTGTTAATAATTTTACTTATATTACTTTCTGTTTCTACTAACTTATTAATATTTTTGTTTTTTTTCTTTCTTTTGCAGGATTTTTATTTATTTAAATATAAGTAAATTATAATATTAATATTATTGGAACATAACATAATGTGATTTATCATTTTTTAAAATCAAACAAAAATTAGGATATTTATTTTTAATTAAATAAATATTTTTTTAGTATAATATAGTTATTTTTAATAATAATTAGAAGTGTAGTTTTTGGCATATTTTCTAATTACAACAAAAAATATATTTAAAAGATATTTATGATTATATATATATATATATACACACATCTGAAATTAGCCAAAAATTCTTTCTGGCTAATTTCATTTTTTTATTTAAACGAAGATCTTTAGCATCACATATGTGACACTAATATGGTTGAAAAAATAAGATTATAATAATTGTATTTAATTTGCTGGATATACTTTGGCGACACATATGTGACGCTAAATATATTTTATTTAAAATGATTGGGCAATATTTGACGACAAGACTATGACGCTAAAGATATCATATATAAAATTGCTGGTAAATCTTTGGCGACACATATGTGACGCCAAAGATATAATATTTAAAATTGATGGACTATCTTTGGCGTCACATATGTGACGCCAAAGCTTAAAAAATAATTTTCCCTCGTTCGCTTTAGCTTCACCCATATGAAGCTAATGTAATTATGTTATTTGTTTAGCGTTTGCTTTAGCTTCACATGATTGACGCTAGAGTTTAATTCTTTAGCTTCACACGGTCAAACATTGAAGCTAAAATTTCTTTAGCTTAAGCTTCTTTAACTTCACACATTGGCTTCAGATATGTGAAGTTAAAAAAGAAAAGCTTCACAATCAACTCTATTGGCTTCACTTTTATATGAAGCCAATACACATATTTTTTAGTAGTGCCAACAAGGTAACAAGACATATTTTTAACTAGTCACCTCGTTTATCTCTCACTTTATTTGGGTTGTTTTGCAAATATCTACGAAATTGGTACTGTTTTCAAAATTTCTACAAAATTGGGGTTGTTTCGAAATTTCTATCAAATTAGGGTTGTTTGAAACTTCTACCGGATTAATTTCCTACTTCCTTAAATGTTTTTTCCTTTATCAAACTATTAAAAGTGACAAACTTCAGAATTGTAGATATCTTCACAACATGTTGAAAATATCGGGTAGAGCCGACAAATATAGATTGCTATGCCCACTCATCATTCAAAGCACATGTAAAGTAAGCGAGACATAGCAATGTAAAAAAAATAGATCGATATTGCTTGGTTCTGCTCCATAGGAAGAAAGTCCAAGAAGGACTTGATCAACAAGATTGAGACCTATGCATTTAAAAAAAATCATTCTCTGGTGTGTCTTTCAAGTAAATTTTATATTTATTATGTTATAGAGCATTTGATGCATATAGTAAAAATCTCCATAAATTAATCCTCTATAAATTAATAAACTCTCTGATATAATGAATTTCTCCAGTCCCGACTTGGACCAGTGCAAAAAAATCATTAAATTTAATAAGACAGTAAAATAATAATTTTTTAGAGACTACTCTAAATATATATGTCCCATCAATACTATAAGTTAATAATTCTTAAATATTAAAATTATGAATATTATGGTAATTCGCTAAAATTAATAATTCTTAAATATTATACATATAAAGAAAAAGGTCCGATTATACTTACATAATGATTTACCATTTGACCGGTCATGGATGATTTTGGGATATCCTTTAGATGAAAAGTCATGGTTGGGCTTTATAATTTTTTTTCTCATTTTGAGATTTATATAGTAATTTTTTCCATTTATCAGGCATGAATATATTTAATTAGTTTCAATGAATTGGTAAATACGTACACAAACTATGATACTAGTTATATACAATGAATCGATATCTACATAAATATATTTAATTAGTTACAAGGAATTGGGTGATAGATGAATATATTAGTGAAATGTATATGAATTCATCTATTTTCAGTATATAAGAACATTATGTATGTAATTAGTTTTTTTAAATTTATATAATCAATCTTTTAATTAATAAATTATTAGTTTGTCGATATATTAACTCTCTGAATTAATAAAATTCCATGGTCCCAAGGCTATTAATTGTAGAGTTTTACTGTACTAAGTTCTTAAGGACGAGCCCATCCACAAACTAAAGAAGCCCACATGAATCTTGTTAGGTATCGAGCCGTACACTTGGATAAACAAGGATCAATACTACAATGCAGATTAACGAATATAACTACTACAGAATTGAATACTACGGGGAAGGGTTAAGAATTAGAGGCCAACTTAACAAACAGACATTAAATTAAAATTGGCAGGAGATTTAACCGGATAGAGAACAAATCTGTTCCGATCGGTAATCCAATCAACGTCAATGTCAAGCCACTTAAGTCCAGAATAAATATGACATACAACAAGGCACAACAGTTCAGACGAGAAACGAGCGAGATTATATATTATATAATATATATATATATTAACATATATATATATAATAACAGATCATATCTACTACATAAAATAGATTGTGTGTATATATATATTACAGATCATATATATTATATATTAATATATATAACTAATATATAATATATATAAAACAAATTCAATGCACAATATTCACGAAGAATAACAAATAATATGTAAGAAAAAAGGAATCAAGAAAACCCCTTTTTTGGAACAAGATAGGCTCAGATCTCCGAAACCCTAGACTATTTGACACCGAAAATCGCGTCTCTAGAGTGGAAGAACACTGATCCAACGTCGGTCGGCCACGAAGCCCGGTAGCACCTTCGAACAAATTCAACTTACAACATATGATATGTCATGTCTTGTGTTGACCATTAAGTACATAACCGAGCCAATAGCATTTGAGTAAGGCACAACTTTCATATACTTAATGTCATCATATACTAATGGTCAGCACAAGACCATTAAAGTTACCTTAGCCGACACATGACTAACCCAGGGGTCTATCAAGTAGTAAAATGACTATTGAGGTACTTGAATGGCTCAATGAGGTATGGTCTAAAATTCTCTCGACACCCTCAAGGTGTAAAATTGGTAGGATATGTTGATTCTGATTATGCTGCAAATCGAGATAATCGTAAGTCCAGGATCTCTTATGTGTTTACTTTGTACGGAGCACCTATTAGTTGGAAATATCAATTGCAACTCATTGTTGCCTTGTCAACCACCGAATCTGAGTATGTTGCAATTAGAGAAGCTTTAAAAGAAGCTATTTGGTTAAAAGAACTTTTATCTGAAATTGGTTTTCTAAAAGATAAAGTCGAGGTTTTTTCGGATAGTCAATCTGGTATCCAACTATGCAAAAATCCTGTTTTTCATGATAGAACTAAACACATTGATGTTCCTTTTCATTATATTCGAGACATTGTTGCTAAACGAATAATCTATCTTGAAAAATACCTTCTCAATTTAATCCTTCGAATATGGGTACTAAGTGTCTGTCCGTTGAAAAATTTAAATCTTATTTGAAGAGACTGAATTTCAATTGAGTAGAATAAGATTTTAAACTTGTGATTATTAGGGGATCTCTTTGTGATTTAGTTTTCTTTGTGACTACTTTACCCAATTTACTTCGAGTGAAAGTGCAGGTTGTAATATCCGCAATTTTGAATTCTGGTAATTTTCTTTTTTTGGCGGGAGTATGTTTTGATGACTTGCTTGTGGTCGTTTCTCCACTCTGAGGATGATTAATTATGCACCTTTTGACACCCGATTTCGTTTCTGTGGCGTTTTGTTGAGTTCCGTGTTCTTAAGCGACTTTTCTGTGCTTGAGTTCGATTCTTGCGAATCTCGTTCGAAACTATTGTTTCGGGTTCCTCGTAAGTTCATTAAACATTGTTATACGTGTTGTGAGCTTCGGTTTGGATATTCGTTGTCGTATCATGATTTTACGGATGTTTGGGCCGTTTTATAATTTCCCAAAGTTTTAGGTACTTGCTTTTATACTCGCTTTTACCTACCTCCGGGTTGTCGGGATCATGTGTTTTTTTTAAGCTTAAGCTCGTGTTTTGATCGTTGTACTACTTGTCTTGTTCAACTGTAGTAATTCGTGTTCATCGCGTTCCACAATCCTTTTCGAATTTGACATATGGCAGCTGTTCTGTACTCCCAGCTGTATAGCGCACGCTACTCTTCATGTGTAGCGTACTCTATCGATGCCCTTCTTACGTACGTAATGCATCCTTCATTACGTACATTATAGTGTTCAGTATTTCGGGCAGTCGAGTCTGGATGACTCTTACGTACGTAATGGCTTGTACCTTACGTACCTAACATCGCTAACGTACGTCAAGGCTTATTGCTTACGTACGTTAGCGTTCCGTAGGTATATATTTTAGGGTTGACCGATTTCGAGTCATTTCCTTCCTCCCTGTTCCTTACTGCGTCCTTGGCGATTTAGGGCGGATTTGGACGAGCTTTCGTCGGCCTTTGATGATTGTAATCATCGAGGTGGGTCTTCTTCGTGTTCATCATCATCTAGCCTTCCTTATTCTCTGAATCAAGGTAAGGTTTTAGAACCCTATTTGAGATATTTTGGGTTTGTCTCGATTTCGTGATTTTAATCCGAGATTATTGGTTCTTTTGCCGTTATCCAGTCGTTTCGATCATAGCCCACGGGTTGGAATTCTGTTTTCATGTTTTTGTCGGGTCGATTCGTGTTCTTGGCCGTTTTGGGGGAAACCCTTGAACTTCCATCGTTTGTTCTTTTAATTCAGCGGCTTTGGGTCGTACTTTGAAATTCATTTTCATTGTTGTTGTTGTCGTTCGTAGTTTATTGTCGCGGGTTGTCGTTCGGCGGAGTCGGAAGGTTCGTAGATGGTTCGGGTCTCCTCACTTCGGTCGATTCTCTGCATCTCGTTCATCTTCTCGTTTCGATCGTGGTTTCGAGGCAAGTATTTTCATATACGATTTGTGTCCTGTAAATAGAGTTTACATATTGGATTGGCGATGGTTGGTTTACCCTCGTGAATATGATTCGTGTGAGTTGATTATGATTGGATTATTTTGAACGTTGAGGGCTTTAATGATATCCCTGCTTGTTTAATGTTGTGGAATCGTGTATTCCGTGTTAATTGCGTTGTTGTGTTGTGATTGATTGTTCATGATGGAGGTATTGTGATGAGTATGATAATGGTGTCGGGTAAGTGGCCATCTCTAGTAAGTATTCTTAATGAACTTACATTCTTAGCATATTAGTATTCCATGAGTAACGTGTGTGTGTGTATGCGCACTACGGGTTAGATCCGACGGGTCTCGGTAGGAGTCCACGGAGGGGTAGATCGACGAGCTTTGCTTTTAACCACTACGGGTTAGATCCGACGGGGTCTCGGTAGGGGTCCAGGGAGGGGTTAATTGTGGTGCATTTTACAAATGTGTTTTGTGTTATGGCGTTTCCGGAAACGAGTGTTTTTGAATGGTGATTTCATGATTGCATGCATTGACTAAATGTGTTAGAGGTAAGTTGTTCATTTGGCCTACTTGGCTAGGATGGCACTAGAGTATTTTGTCGTATGTGTTTAGTCTTTTAGTAGTGAGATTTTGATGTTGGAAAACGGACCTTGATATCGTTCTCGTGTACTGTGATTTGATGAGATTTGGGATGAGATCCCAATGGTTTTGTAAAGGTCGTTTTACGGAAAGTGATTTTGGGTCGAGACCCATTCGTTTTGAAATGATTGTTTTGCAACTAAAGACTTGAGGTCCAACAAGGTTTCTACTTTTAAAATCCCCGAGATGAGGTATTTCTTTTCAACATTTCATTGATTGTTTTCTAATTAATAAAACCTATCGGGAAGGCTTTGATAGTTAATTGTCGTACCCAATTCGTGATTTCTATTTGTTTGTTACAATTCGTATGATTTTGTACTTGCACTAGCAATATAGTGGGATTTTTTTAACCCCGAGTAATCGGGGGTGGATGTCTGTATTGCATTCAGGTTTTGGGGAGCATAATACAGAGTCGGCATGAAGGATGATGAAAGATGAGCGATACTAATCACATGAGGATCCATACGATGTCGTATTGGTTTGGTTGTACCTTATTTCCACTGCAGTAATTTCCCCGTTGTACGGGAGTGTGTTGTATTTTGACCCCTGCGTGGGTATGTATTGAGTTGTATGTATTGATTGAAAGACCAAATCGGTCTACTGAGTCATCTTTCTTTAGCCTTAAAGGCGATGTTGAGATGTTTAATTGTGTTACCAGCCTGGTAGATCCTTGAGAGAAGGGTTTACGGCGTTTAATATCCCTAAGTGGATTGGGAGTGTTACATAAATGGTATCAGAGCTAGGAAATGATGAGTTTCCTACGTAACCCAAAATGTAATTTGACTGGTTAGTCCAAAAGGTGGAGAAATATTGTAATTTTGGCCCAAACTGACCCATTATATATCTCTATTAAATTGGCCCAACCTTTAATCTGGCCCGGCCCAGCCCATCGCAGCCCTTATGTTTGGAGCCGTCCGATTGAAATTAATTATTCCTCCTTATCTGGACCGTCTGTTCCCTCCCTTATAACCTGTAATATCCGTAACTTTCCATTTTTAGCAGTTTCCATTTTTGGTGTATGTCTATTTTTATCGCCTCGCTTGTAACTGTTTTGACATTCTAAATCTACTTTATTCTTGGAGTTTTTCCATTTGGACGAGTTTTGGTGATATTTTCACGTAATTTCATTTTATGACATGTTTTGCTGTATGAACATTCGATTCTTGTAAAACTTGTTCGTTTTCGTTGTTTCTTGGGTTGTGCAAGTTCGTATGGTTGAGTTGGTCATGTGGAGACTTTCAGTTCGTTAATCTGACGTCGTTTCGTGATTTTCGGGCACTTGGGCCATTTTTGTAATTTCCTAATAATTTAGGGAATCTCATTTTCGTTGTCGCATTACGGACCCTCCGGTGGTCGGAATTATATTTTATTTCAGCGCTTAGCTCCGTCGTCTTGTATACTTCGTATTTATGTTTCTGGATTCTGGCCTTGACGTGCGTTTCGAGATTTGTACCTTCGGCAGCAGCTGCATTCATCGATCCGAGCAAGATCGATCTGCTGCGTAGGTAGCGCACGCTACTCCTTTCCCCTTGCGTGCGCTATCGATGTGCAGTTAGCGTGCGCTAACTGGTTGTTGTTAGCGTGCGCTATGGGGTAGTATTTAGCGCGCGCTTAGCCTGTCTAGCGCATGCTAATGATGTCGGGCAGTAGCTTCGGGACCGTTTTTAAGCCCCGTTAGCGCGCGCTACTTGTGTTAGTTAGCGTGCGCTAACTATGCAGTTTAAATAGATCAGCAGCAGTTCAGAAACAGTATTTCTTTCATTCTTTTTCTTTCCTTCCCTTCCTACGGGCGATTTCGGCTATTTCAGAGCAGATTATGGAGAGTAATCAGTGGAGTCTCCTTCCAGTCCGATTCTTGTGTCTCGAGCATAACACATCATCATCTAAATCCATCTCCTTCACTCCGATTCAAGGTATTTTCGTCTAGAACCCTAAATTATCAATTTTGGGGTTTTTTCTGGGTTTATTTTATTAGACTCGAATTATTCTAGTATGTTGTGATATTCCTCATCGATTGTTGTTATTGGATGATTTCCAATCCGTTTTCCTCGAATTAATCCGTGAATTATGGATACGGGGAGATTTTGCGTAAACCCTCGCCCGTATCGATTGATCGTTCGTTGTCGTAGTTTGTAATTGGGGTTATGGGTGTATTCCAATCGATTATTGTTGTCCGATGGGACTGAACTACGTTGATTCTTCGTTTAGGAACCGTCGTTTTCCACCCGGACCGTTCGTAGTCGTGTTTCATTCCCGATTCTTCAAGAATGACTCAAAGGCAAGTACTTTACATTTGTTTACATGTTCTAGTATTTTTATCGTGGTTGTTGTGGATAGATATGTGTATGTTCACCTAGGGACGGCCCGACGGGGCCTCTAGGTATATGTATTGTCGTGAGTGTGCGTATCGCGAACTGTGGTTAGCCACCCAGGGATGTCCGACGGGGCTCTGCGGGGTACGGTAGCCGTGAGTCTCGTACCAACGGTTAACTTTGAATTGTGATTGTTGGAGATAATGTGTTTTGTGATTGTACATTGTAAATATTCCGGAATATAAAATGTTTTCTAAAATGATTTTTGGCGCATATATTTATCTGATTAGAATGTAGTTCAAATGGATTGTACTTGCACTAGCAGTTGTCGCTAACCCCTTAAATGGGGGAAATACTTTTGTATTTCAGGTACAGGTCTTGGAGATAAGCGAGCACTCGAGCCGTATGAGGATGATGGCCAAGCATGATACTGTTCAGTAGTCAATTGTTGGTTTTCTGTTCTGTCGGTTATTATCGATGTCTTGTTTTGGGATTTCTGTAATTTGAAATTGGTTTAAGTACTCGAGTACTTCCTTTTTAAAATTGTTAATGTTGTGTTCCCACTTTGGGAAATGGATTTGATGTCGGATTTTATTTGTCGGATTGTAGTCTTTTATTTGAATTGTCGTTTTGTTAATGATTGTATGTTGTTGTCGAATGTCTTGTTGGTACGTTAGCCTGGTGGATTCCACAGTGTGGGGTCCACGGCGCTGTAATATGCCCTGATCATCTTGGGGGTGTTACAGATTATGGTATCAGAGCTTAGGTTTATGGATACCTAGGTTGTCGGTTATTTGGGTCTAGTCGAGTGTCGTTTTTGAACAGTATCGCTGCCATGCCATCATCTCAGTACGCCGGTGCTCGTAAGTTTTCCTAACTTGACTAGTTGCGTTGTTCTGTTCTATTCCTTCTTGGTATCATGTTGTGTTTTGCGTTTGAATTGTACTCACCCATTACTTCTTCAGAATTCCTGCTGGTAGAGGACGCAGACGCGGTCACGGACGCGGTAGGGGACGTGGCGCAACCAGTGGGGAGGCCATGTCCGATCACTCGGGAACTGATTCGGCAATGCCTTCTTTGTCGAACAGTGTTCCCCCTAGTTCCGGAGGTCAGCAGGACCATTCTGCTAGCTCTGGTAATGCTAATGAGAATATTGGAGTGGCTAATATTTTGCAACAAGTAGCGAACCAGATGACGCTACTGACTCAGGCCGTTCTGGTCGGCCAAGCTAATGCCAACCCGGTTCCGCCTACTGGATCCGGAAATGACAAGTTACTTCAGGACGTGATACGTATGCGTCCTCTGCAATTTGATGGTGCTTCCGACCCTTCCGGGTGGGAGAGTTAGCTATTTGAGATGGAAAAAGTATTTGAGGCTGCTAATTGTTCTGAGGAGAGGAAAGTACCCATTGCTCAGTACTTCCTCGCCAAGGAGGCAGCAACGTGGTGGCAAGCGGTGAAACCGCATGACCGGGCAGCCACGTGGGCAGAGTTTCGGGATCTGATGGAAGATGAATTTTGTCCATGGCCAGTGAAAGAGGGGGGGATCCGAGCCTTCTTTGAGGCTAAGCCCCAAGATGTTCCAATTTCTCAAGCTATCAAAGACTACAATCAACAGCTGCATTATGTGAGAAACCAAGTCCTAGATGAGCTTGATAAGATCCGCCACTTTCATATGCGGATGAAATCGAGGGTGCGCCACTACATGTCTGGTCTAGGGTGCACAACTTTGAAAGAGTATCAGAATAAGGCGATGGCTGACGAGATGTCGTTTTCTGCGACAGAGACGGCAACTGAAGGAAAGAAGCAGAAGACCTCCGGTCAGTTTTCGGGAGGCAAGTCTGGAGGGTATCCGAAGGCTCAGTATGGTTCGCGAGTCTTCGGGAGTCAGTAGCCGTCAGTTGGGCGAGGAAACGGTTCCAGGTCTGCTCCTACTGGTTCCGTTCGTGGTCCTACGTGCTTCAACTATAGTCGTCCGGGCCACATGATGAGTGAGTGTGATAGGCCTCCGATTCAGTGTCTTGCGTGTGGTCGGATGGGTCATCGTGCTAAGTTTTGTAAGGATGCAGCTCGGGCTCCAATCACTCAGATATCAGCTCCAGCTGCGGGAGAGCCGAGTGTGAATCAGGCACCGACAGTTCCTCAGCCACAGCAGAGTTTTGGTAGAGGTCAAGGACGTGGACAACCTTCTAGAGGGGGAGCTTCTAGTGCAGGGTCTGTTCCGCCACGAGTATATGAGATGAGACGAGCAGGAGACCCAGACGCGACGGTGGCTACAGGTACCGTCCACATCCTTGACCATCCTGTTTCCGTATTATTCGATTCTGGTGCTATACATTATTTCATATCTATGGATTGTGTGCGTCGTCTGCATGTTGATTGCTTGGTTGCATGTGAACCATTTGTTGTTAAACTGGCTAGTGGGGACAGCATTGTGGGGGATCGTGAGGTTAGAGATTTTCCAGTGAGTATCGCGGGGAGGGTTTGGCCTTCTAATCTGATTGCGGTAGATATTGGAGATGAAGATTTGATTCTGGGTGAGGATTGGTTGGACTGTCATGGGGCAATCATGAACTATAGAACAAGAACCGTTTCGATGTTATCCTCTGACGGTACCGAGCATTCTTTTATGGGGCGTAAGCGGAGTAGTCAGAGGTTCTTGATCAGCGCTCTGAAAGCGGTGAGACTTCTTCGAGGAGGTTGCACGGGGTACTGGTGTTACGCTTTGAGATCGAAAGAAGGGGGAATCAAACTCTCGTCTATTCCGGTAGTGTATGAGTATACTGACGTCTTTCCAGACGAGTTGCCAGGTTTGCCGCCGGACCGAGAAGTTGAGTTTACCGTCGATTTAGAGCCGGGTGCAGCACCGATTTCTAAGACGCCATATCGTATGGTGCCTGCCGAGATGCTTGAGTTGAAGAAACAGTTGGGGGAATTGCTAGACATGGGGTATATTCGACCGAGCGATTCACCTTGGGGCGCACCGGTCCTATTTGTAAAGAAGAATGATGGGTCACTTTGTTTTTGTATTGACTATTGAGAGTTGAACAAAGTAACCATCAAAAAGAAGTATCCGCTCTTGAGGATTGATGATTTGTTCGAACAACTACAAGGGGAAACCGTGTTTTCGAAGATTGATTTGAGATCGGGGTATTATCAGCTCCGAGTGAAGGACTCTGATATTCTGAAGACGGCCTTTCGGACGAGATACGGTCACTACGAGTTTGTGGTTATGCCTTTTGGGCTAACCAACGCACCGGCCGTGTTCATGCAGCTTATGAACAATGTCTTTATCGAGTACCTCGATAAATGTGTGGTTGTTTTTATCGACGACATCCTGATTTACTCGAGGAGCGAGGAGGAGCACGCCCGTCATTTGCATATCGTGTTGGATATTTTGAGAGCTCAGTATCTTTTTGCGAAGTTCTCAAAGTGTGAGTTTTGGTTACGGGAGATTATGTTTCTCGGGCATGTGATCTCGGCCGAGGGTGTTCGTGTGGACCCACATAAGGTAGAGGCAGTGTTGTATTGGGCGCCGCCCAAGAACGTGAAGGAGGTCCGTAGTTTCCTGGGTTTGGCTGGATATTACTGTAGATTCGTTGAGGGGTTTTCTAAGATCGCTCGACCGCTGACTCAGTTGTTACAGAAGTCAGAGAAGTTTGTGTGGACCGATGAGAGGCAGGATAGTTTTGAGGAGTTGAAGAAGCGGTTGAAGAGCGCTCATGTTTTGGCCTTACCGAGTGGTAATGAGGGTTTCTCAGTTTTTAGTGATGCTTCGGGCCAAGGGCTCGGATGCGTACTTATGCAGCACGGGAGGATGATAGCCTATGCTTCCCGCCAGTTGAAACCGTACGAGTTGAATTACCCTACGCACGATCTTGAGTTGGCCGCAGTTGTATTTGCGTTGAAGATCTGGCGTCACTACTTGTATGGCTCGTCGTGTCAGATTTTTACCGATCACAAGAGCCTGAAGTACATTTTCACGCAGAAAGAGCTTAATATGAGACAGCGGAGATGGTTGGAGTTGATTAAGGATTACGACCTCGAGATTCTCTATCATCCGGGCAAGGCAAATGTGGTGGCAGATGCCTTGAGCCGGAAATTGGTATCGCTTCGGGCGCTTGAGTTGCTTACGGCTTAGTCGGGACTTCAGCGAGAGTTTATGAGGTTGAGCATTGAGATCGTGTTACCAGAGAGTTCCGGGCAGTTGTGTACACTTGAGATTTCGTCGTCCTTAGTCGACAACATTAAGTCGGGACAGTTGGAGGACCCGATGTTTATTCAGCTTCGAGAGAGTGTATGGAAGGGGAAAGCCCCGAGATTCGTTATTCATGAGGATGGTGTGTTGAGATTCCGAGGTCGGTTGTGTGTTCCGAACGATTCGGAATTGAGATAGAGTATTATGCGAGAGGCTCATGCATCACCTTACTCAGTCCATCCGGGCTCGAGTAAAATGTATAAGGATTTGAGAAAAAAATTCTGGTGGAACGACATGAAGAATGAGGTAGTTCAGTTTGTGTCTAAGTGTTTGACTTACCAGCAAGTCAAGATTGAGCATCAGCGGCCAGCCGGGTTGTTGAAACCACTTCCCGTCCCAGAGTGGAAGTGGGAGGATATCTCTATGGATTTTGTCATGGGTTTGACGAGGACGAAGACCGGAATGAATATGGTGTGGGTGATCGTATACCGACTGACTAAGTCGGCACATTTTCTGGGCATCAAGGATACTTGGGGTCCAGAAAAATTGGCTCGTATTTTTATCGCGCAGATAGTGAGACTTCATGGTACGCCGAAGTCTATTACTTCGGATAGACACGGTCGATTTGTATCGCATTTTTGGCAGGCGGTACATAAGGCATTGGGGACACGGTTACGTTTGAGCACTTCTTTCCATCCCCAGACCGATGGGCAGTCCGAGCGTACTATTCAGACGTTCGAGGATATATTGCGCGCGTGTGCGTTAGATTGGAGTAGTAACTGGGAGGAACATCTGGCCTTGATTGAGTTTACTTATAATAATAGCTGGCACGCGTCGATTAAGATGGCACCGTATGAGGCACTTTATGGCCGACTTTGCCGATCACCGATATGTTGGGATGAGCCGTCCGATCTAGTTGGCACCGAGCCAGACCTTGTGTTAGAGACGAGGGAGAAAGTTGAGTTGATTAGAAAGAGAATGTTGGCTGCTCAGAGTCGACAAAAGTCTTATGCGGATGTTAGGCGTCGACCGTTGGAGTTTGAGGTGGGAGATCATGTTCTGTTGAGAGTGTCTCTGTCGAAGGGAGTTTTTTGTTTCGGGAAAAAGGGGAAGCTTAGCCCGAGGTATATTGGGCCTTTCGAGATATTGGAGAGAGTCGGTGAGTTGGCATACCGTTTGGCTTTACCTCCGTCGCTGAGACATATTCATAGCGTATTTCACGTTTCCCAGTTAAGGAAGTACGTTCCGGACCCGTCCCACATTATTGATTTTGGAGACGTGGAGATCGAGAAGGATGTTACGTTTGAGGAGAGGCCCGTCAGGATTTTGGAGCGTCGAGACAAGCAGTTAAGGCACAAAACCATTCCTTTGGTTAAGGTGCAATGGTCGAGGCACGAAGTAGAAAAAGCGACGTGGGAGTTAGAGGATGATATGCATTCGAGGCACCCCGAGCTTTTTGATTCTTAAGTTTCGGGACGAAACTTTATTTTAGAGGGGGAGAATGTAATATCCGTAACTTTCCATTTTTAGTAGTTTCCATTTTTGGTGTATGTCTATTTTTATCCATTCGCTTGTAACTGTTTTGACATTCTGAATCTACTTTATTCTTGGAGTTTTTCCATTTGGACGAGTTTTGGTGATGTTTTCATGTAATTTCATTTTATGACATGTTTTGCCGTATGAACGTTCGATTCTCGTAAAACTCATTCGTTTTCGTTGTTTCTTGGGTTGTGCAAGTTCGTATGGTTGAGTTGGTCGTGTGGAGACTTTCGGTTCGTTAGTCTGACGTCGTTTCGTGATTTTCGGGCACTTGGGCCATTTTTGTAATTTCCTAATAGTTTAGGGAATCTCATTTTCGTTGTCGCATTACGGACCCTCCGGTGGTCGGAATTATATTTTCTTTCAGCGCTTAGCTCCGTCGTCTTGTATACTCCGTATTTATGTTTCTGGATTCTGGCCTTGACGTGCGTTTCGAGATTTGTACCTTCGGCAGCAGCGTACTGCTGATCTGAGCAGTACTGGACTGCTGCGTAGGTAGCGCACGCTACTCCTTTCCCCTTGCGTGTGCTATCGATGTGCAGTTAGCGTGCGCTAACTGGTTGTTGTTAGCGTACGCTATCGGGTAGTATTTAGCATGCGCTAAGCCTAGCTAGCGCACGCTAACGAAGTCGGGCAGTAGCTTCGAGATCATTTTTAGCCCCGTTAGCGCACGCTATTTGTGTTAGTTAGCGTGCGCTAACTATGCAGTTTAAATAGATCAGCGACAGTTCAGAAACAGTATTTCTTTCATTCTTTTTCTTTCCTTCCCTTCCTACGGGCGATTTCGGAGATTTCAGAGCAGATTATGGAGAGTAATCAGTGGAGTCTCCTTCCAGTCCGATTCTTGTGTCTCGAGCATAACACATCATCATCTAAATCCATCTCCTTCACTCCGATTCAAGGTATTTTCGTCTAGAACCCTAAATTATCAATTTTGGGGGTTTTTCCGGGTTTAGCTTATTAGACTCGAATTATTCTAGTATGTTGTGATATTCCTCATCGATTGTTGTTATTAGATGATTTCCAATCCGTTTTCCTCGAATTAATCCGTGAATTATGGATACGGGGAGATTTTGCGTAAACCCTCGCCC
Organism: Orobanche coerulescens; assembly: GCA_033398695.1. Taxonomy (NCBI): domain Eukaryota; kingdom Viridiplantae; phylum Streptophyta; class Magnoliopsida; order Lamiales; family Orobanchaceae; genus Orobanche; species Orobanche coerulescens. Next base: position 47,746,244 of record CM065801.1, on the reverse strand, counting down.
GTATCGATTGATCGTTCGTTATCGTAGTTTGTAATCGGGGTTATGTGTGTATTCCAATCGATTATTGTTGTCCGTTGGGACTGAACTACGTTGATTCTTCGTTTAGGAACCGTCGTTTTCCACCCAGACCGTTCGTAGTCGTGTTTCATTCCCGATTATTCATGAATGTCTCAAAGGCAAGTACTTTACATTTGTTTACATGTTCTAGTATTTGAATTATGGCTTTATCGTGGTTGTTGTGGATGGGTATGTGTATGTTCACCTAGGGACGGTCCGACGGGGCCTCTAGGGATACGTATTGCCGTGAGATAAGCGAGCACTCGAGCCGTATGAGGATGATGGGCAAGCATGATACTGTTCAGTAGTTAATTGTTGGTTTTCTGTTCTGTCGGTTATTATCGATGTCTTGTTTTGGGATTTCTGTAATTTGAAATTGGTTTAAGTACTCGAGTACTTCCTTTTTAAAATTGTTAATGTTGTGTTCCCGCTTTGGGAAATGGATTTGATGTCGGATTTTATTTGTCGGATTGTAGTCTTTTATTTGAATTATCGTTTTGTTAATGATTGTATGTCGTTGTCGAATGTCTTGTTGGTACGTTAGCCTGGTGGATTCCACAGTGTGGGGTCCACAGCGCTGTAATATGTCCTGATCGTCTTGGGGGTGTTACATAACCAACCCCCTAAACCTACCTCTCACTCACCGCCTCCCTCGTTCACTCCCTCACTTCTTCTGGACTCTTCTCCCTCCTCTCTCGGTCAAACCCTCCAACCACCGCTCACCCGATTCTTTTCCCGTGTTCTCTGACTTCTCCAATATAATCTCATGACCCTTACCAATTCCATCTCGTCCCTTTATTGCTGCTTGTGTTTAAAAGGGCGCGGCCCTATTTGAGAAGGATGAACGGGAGAGAAAACCTTGAAACCTGAGTGCATCGAGCGAAAGAAGCCTTCTTATTCTTCTTTGTGTGAGTCGTGAGTTTACCGTGAGTAAGAGAGGTACAGGTTCGTGTGATTCTGGGTTTTCCGAAGGTGCTACCGGGCTTTGTGGCGGACCGACGTTGGATCAATGTTCTTCCTATTTGGAGACGTGAGTTTCGGTGTCAAATTTGCTTGGGTTTCAGAGATCTGAGCCGCTATATCTTGTTCCAAAAAAGGGGTTTCTTGATTCCTCTTTTCTTACATATTATTTGCTATTCTTCGTGAATATTGTGCAGTGAATTTGTTATATATATATATATATATATTAGTTATATAACGATATAATATATATTAGTTATATATATATATATGATCTATAATATAATATATATATATATACTATCTGTTATTATATATATTATTAGTATTATATATACTATTAATATGTAATGTATAATCTGGATCGTTTTTCATCTGAACTGGTGTGCCTTGTTTGTATGTCAGATTTGGTCTGGACTTAAATGGCTTAACATTGGTGTTGATTGGATTACCGACCGGAAAAGATTTGTTCTCTGTCCGGTTAAATTTCCTACCAATTTTGATTTAATATTTGTTTGTTAAGTTGACATGTAATCCTTAAAGTCTTCCCCGTAATATTTAATTCTGTAGTAGTTATATTCATTATTCCGCATTGTACTATTGATCCTTGTGTATCAAAGTGTGCGACTCGATACCTAACATATCTATCCACATGTAAATTTTACCATACACGTTCACTTTTTATAACAATTAAATCATAATCATCCATTTTAACTCTTATTTCAAGTATCACAAATAAACTGGAGGTGAGACATGCATGTACTTTGTTATGAGGTATAATGTTGGAGATCATCGCACCATAAAACATCGATTCATCTGAAAAGGTAGATATAAATGGAAAATCGTGTGATTCTTATATTAGAAGTTTTTTTTTCTAGTTTCTACCGGCATAATTAGAGCACCTAATTGAAATGTTTGCCTATTCTAAGCTAGAATCTTTTCTGTGTTGTCTGACCCTGAATGTTTTACACCTTGCTTGATATTCAATTACAATGTCACACTGCTGGAACATGGACCTTAAATCTAGAAATTCGTCGAGCCGGATTATGGACCTTATTTACGAAACTTGCATGTTCGACAACAGATGGAATATAATCCAAACTCGATAGCTCTTGTTTCCCTTAATTTGTCCTGAATCATCTCAATTCGTATTTTCTCTTCATATTTAGAAATCAGAAAGTTAACCATTATTTTTCTATCAATTACTACAATATTTTCACATTTTATTTGAAAATCATCTCTCTGCAACTCTTTTTCTCGAGAGTTACTAGCATTTTTTATATTGTTATCAGAGGTAAAAGCTTCAGGTGCAAATTCTTCAATGATTTTGCCTTTGGCAGATTTATGAGTGTTCGATTATTATATGTTTGCTGGGCTTCCCGTTTGCATCTCAGTGACCATAATCCCGAGAAATACCTGTTGGATTATATGATGCTTTAAGAGACAAATTCGTTAATAAAGCAAGCAATGAATAATATATATAGATACATATATAAATATATATAAGTAATCAAAGGAAATGAATGCGAAGATGGGCGATGTTGAGTCCAGAAAACTTGTCTACTTAAAGCAAATTCGCTCTCACCGCAGTGTATAGCGTCTGCCTTCAAGGATAAAACAATATCTCGATGTATTGATAAATCAATCATCGCACCCTTAACGAACTAGAATAAAATCTGAATTATCACCGTCGCGACCGAAAATATGTGGAGAAATTTTTTCTGAAAAAAGAACTCGGAATAAACCATAATGTACAAGGTAGTAATGACTATTATCAAAATATTTTGTTATTTTGTTATTTTATTCCATAGTTAATATTTGGACCATGAAATGCATGTGCACAAAAAGTAAAGGATCTATATAGATATCGATGTACAAACTCATATGTATATTACTTATATATATTATAGTTTTTTTCTTGCATCAAAATGATTTGTCCTTATTTTGTAGATTTTTTGTCAATTTTTATTTTTTTTAATTACTATCACATATATTATTTATATTATTAATCAATACTTTAATGCCTTAATTATATGTTAGGATTCTCACATATTTTTATCTTTCCCTTAGTTATTTTGCTGCATTTATGGACAAATATTTCCGATTTAACTTTACTTAAATTATTTTGCTGAATCTATGGAACATATATTTATGAAAAATTTACGTCTGTTATAATTGCTAAAATTCCATATTATATTAATTGTATGTTTAGCTTTTCACATATTAATGAATGCCTTGATTCTTAATTTAACGAGGCATTACGACCCGTGCGATGCACGTGTTTTATTTTTCGATAAAAATTTTTAACTTTTTCTTATGTCTCTAACTTAACTTTTTGTATCTGTTATTATAATTAACAAACAGCTTTGAGCTAAAAGTATGTACTTTTTCCTTTTATTCCATTATGCAAGATCATACAAATGAGTGTAAATATTGGTTTCTCACTAAAAAAATGTGTGAGTTATTAGTAAAAAATAGAAAATGACAAAGTAATACTAACGAACTAAATTTTCTTTTAAGGCCAAAATTTCTGAAATCCATAAAATGGTAGAAGCGACCGTACTTATTAAACCATCAACATTGACGTGAATAATGTCCGCATGTGTTGACAATTTTTATCTAAATATTTTTCATGATTTGTATTCATCTTTGTTTGTAGAAACCTTCTTGTAATATATGAAGCCCTCTTGTCTAATTATTTTCTTTTGTTGTTCAATGTACAACACTCCCTGTAAAATATCCATTAATATTAGTGAACTAATATTATTTTCTTTTGAATTAGTATTATTTTCATTTGTATTAATATTGTTTGATATGCAAAGTAAACTATTTTATACACACAATATGTAGTATGTAACCTTCCATAAGGACATGAACGGTCTATTTTAATTACTTGCAAAATGAAGCTATTTATGAAAGAAAGTTAATAAATGAGTCCAAAGAATTTTGCCACCGTTTGTGTTTTGTTTGGGTTTTAGTATAAATACTAATAAAGCTTTAATGAAGATGTTTGTAAAAGTTCAGAAAATTAATTTATTGCTATAGTTATGGCAAATGTTATTACAAAATTTATAAAAATTTAAATCATGAATACTCAACTTAATTCTATTAGTTGGACAATAAAATGAGATGAAGCCAAAAATGTTTGTAACGATTTTTATAAAAATGAAGTGATGGGCATTCAAGTTCATTCAAGTAAAGGAATTTAAGTCGTAAAGATTCAACATGAAACTCAATTTTTAAATAAATGGTAGCTAATTGAATTATAGGATTTTAATTAATACTTTAAGACATGAAACATTTAAGACATGGATTTAATACTTAATATTATTTAGTATATTAAATTAGAGGAAGTAATTTAATATGAACTAATATTAAATGTAAAAATTCCATTAATTAATATCATTAAGACTCCATGATAAATTTAAGGACTCAATCTTTATATATATATATATATATAAGAAATATATCATATGAAAACTAATTACCTTGTGAAATCTAGAAACTTTTGTAGGCCATTGATATTAGTGATCTAACGGCTGTAGATGAGTAGAATTATATGCATTTATGTATATTTTTATTGCATTATTTGTTGCATATATACTAGCGACCAGCTTGATGCAACAAATAATAACAAATATGCAATGAAATTACTTAATAATGCAATTGGTTTCTAAATTTCACCATTAAGTGTGTTTCCACCATAGTCAATCCATATATATATATATATATAAAAGATTATATGTGATAGAATATGTTAATATTCTGTAAATAATCTGAAAGAAGTTTATTCTGTGCCGTTTCTCATTACTGACTCATGTCCTTATATACAAGAATGCTAGCCTATATCAACAGAACTGATTCCGTGAGACTAAGCTATAATATAGCACCTAATACAATTTCCAAATACAAAATATACAAAATAATCAAGAGATTATTTATAGAATATTAACATATTCTATCACACCCCCGCAGTCGAAGCGGGAGGTATCCATACGCTGAGACTGTCCCAAAAGTCTTTAAATAATACCAACGAAAGTAAAACCAAACCAAACCAAACCAAACCAACGAAAGTCCCTTGGTAAAAATCTGTGCAATCTGATAACAGAACATGTAACACGCATACCTATCCGTGAACCACCTTTTTGCGAACAAAATGAATGTCCATCTCGATACGTTTAGTGCGCTGATGCTGAACCGGATTCCCTGATAGGTAAATAGCAGTAATATTATCACAATGGACCAAAGTGGCCTTCTGAATCGGACAAAGGAGTTCCAACAATAAGTTTCGTAACTAACATGATTCCGAGACCACATTAGCAACTCCTGGATACTACGCATCCGCACTTGAATGAGATAAAGTCGTTTGTCGCTTCGAAGACCAAGATATCAAATTATCACCAAGAAACACATAATAGCCAAACGTCGAGCGACGAGTATCCAGACGCCCACCCCAATCTGCATCTGTATATGAAATAAAGGTGGTGATGTAATACCCGAGACTTTTATTCCGGTTGCCTTGAACTATTTGTCGGTTGGTGTCGGTTATTTCGTATCGTTATGATTATGTGAAATTCGTTTTTCTGTCATGAAGGGTATGATATACTTTGTTGTAGTGTTCATCGAGTGAGACTTGTTGTTGCGTGCGTTTCTTTGATTAAATGTGTGCGTGTGATGTGGTATGTTATGTCTCGTAATTTGCTCATTATTGTTTTGAATCATAGCTGGTGCGTTAGTGTGACCGAGACGTTGTCGAACATCTAATCAGACTGTCGGAATGATCGAGTTTCGACCGTAAGTCATGGCCGAGTTACGACCGTAATGTAGGGCCTGTTACGGCCGTAATGCATGGACGGTTACGGCCGCAATGTCCTGCCGGTTACGGCCGTAAGGCACCCGCACAGGTTGGGCACCCTATATTGGGATGATGCTTCCGATGTCGTTGCTACCGAGTTAGATCTGATCCAGGAATCTATTAAGAAAATTTCTATTGTTCGAAAACACATGTTAGCAGCGCAGAGCCGCCAGAAGTCATATGCTACGGATCGCCAGCGACCGTTGGAATTTCTAGTGGGGGACCACATTTGGGTCAAAGTATCGCCAATGCGGGGCATTCAACGTTTCGGCCAGAAGGCAAAATTGAGCCCGAGATTCATCGATCCATTCGAGATATTGGACCGAGTTGGTAGACTCGCTTATCGATTAGCGTTGCCACTATCGTTATACGGAGTGCGTAATGTCTTCCACGTCTCCCAACTAAGGAAGTACGTGTATGACCCAAGCCACAAGATCAATTTCGAAGAAGTAGAGATTTCTAATGATGCTACCTTTAGAGAAGTGCCAATCGCGATTTTAGACCGACGCATAAAGACACTAAGGAATAAATCCATACCTCTTGTAAAAGTTCAGTGGCCGTATCATGGCATTGAAGAAGCAACTTGGGAGATCGAGTCGAGCATGAGGGAGAGTCATCCCGAGTTATTTTCTTAGTCTCGGGACGAAACTAGTTTAAGGAGGGTGGTATGTAATACCACGAGTATTCCATGCTGTTTAATATTGTGTACCTCGTTTTTAATGACTAATAATGTGCTCCATCGCGATGCTTGTACTTTTATATGTTATGTTTAGACCGTGTTGTCAAGTATAAAATCTTTTCCGCAGTTATTTTTTTTTTTGTGATGCAATTGTATGATGTTGATGATATGTCGGTGACATACCTTGATGTCGTTGAGTTCTAAAGGGGCCAACGTCGTGTTCCCCGAGAAATTGCTGGACGAGTCTAAAGGGAAGTCGCATTATAAGGATTAAATGAGATAATATAACTTGGTGAATTAAAACGAACCTTACGTACGTTATTCGTAGAGCATTACGTATGCTAGTCTCATTGTAGTACGTACGTTAAAGCTTAGGCCTTACGTACGTAACGAAGTCTTTAGTCTTCGGACAAGAATATTGATCCTGCGTGGTCACGACAACTTTCGGCGCGATAACGATAGGCAGGTCAACTGATATTAACATACGTTATATCGGCTAACATTACACACGTTACACGGGGAATGTTACATATGCTACTACATCATTACGTACGTAATGTTGGGAGTCATTTCAGGCAGAGAGTTCTGGGCATGCCTTATGTACGTTAACTTGTTTTCTATAACGTACGTAAGATGCCTTACGTACGTAAACCTTCAGATATAACGTACGTAAGGAACATCCTGCTATTATAAATCAACACCTCCCCTTTCATTTTGCACGAAGTAAAAATCATCCCCCTCTCTCTAAAATCATCCTCCAACCTCCTCACTCAAGTTCTAGCCTTACTAGCCTCATATTGTCGTAGTGGAAGGATTGTTCAAGTTTCGGAGAAGGTTTTGAAGGTGTTGTCTCCCGGTATTCATCGTTCTTCATTGTTCTTCCTTGTCCCTCATCAAGTAAGGTAAGTTTATCAAGTCTTTGAATCCATTTTGATGATGATAGTATGTTGTACCAGATTTTGGGTGTTTTGTTAGTTTAGAACTCTAGACGGTAATCGAACCATGGAAACTAGCACTAACCTTAATCTAAGCCTATCTCAGACTATCATTCGTATATCTTGTTGTGAAGATTTTATAATGGACTGTGACCTTATGAGTAAACCTACCTTGCCAATGTTATTGGGTTAGTTACGTAATAGATTGTGTTTAGTTGTTCGATTTTCGTTTTTTAAACTCGTTGGGATTGTTAAGATGAATTAGTTATCAATATTCGAATTAGATAAACAATCACATATATTAGTATTTCGCCGGAATTGTACTTGTTCGTTCTACCCTAGGGTTACGGAATTTTAAATTTGAGTAATTAACGAATTTACAAGTGGATATAGTTGTAGTTGCATCGTCGAAATATTGTATAAGAACACAGTGGTTAAATGATGTGATAAAGTGATAATCAATGGAATGAGTATTTAACTAATTCGCATTGTTATTAAATATATATTTTTAGTTCCAACATTATGAATCGAACTAGGTTTAGAATCCTATCGGGACGGGGGTAATTGTCGATATTCATCATTATCGCCATGAGGTATTAATCGTCGAATATGTATTTGGTTGATCTCTCGATTGTGGGCGCTCGAGCCATTGTGACATCAAGGGATTTTTGTCGGAATTAAGGCAAGTGATACCTTGCTCGGACTATGTTATGTTAAATTCCAAAAATTTAAAGTGTGTCACTAGTTGTGGAATTTGTGTTCGTTTTACTTACCTTCGTCCGGAGTATTCATGTGTAGATACTTTTGTAACCCTTGGTTGCGACCTTGGTAGTTTATGTGTTGATATACCGTACGAAACCGTGTTGAGAGATAAAACCTGAATGGTACCCACGTCCGGAGTATTCCTGTGTAGATGCTTCTGTGACTCTTGGTTGCGACCTTGGGAGTTTATGTGTTGATAGAAAAGATAATATTGAGTATCATGTGATCTATTGCCAAACCAAATAATAATATTGTACTGCGGATTTATCTTATTCTATCAATGACCTTTTGATCATATTGTTTGACCGAGATTGGCTGGCATGATTCGTCGTGCCAAGCAAATTTGTTGAATATGTGCAGCATATTCCCGAAGGTTCCAGTCAGGCTTGAGCTGTGTTGGGAAAAAGCCTTGCTGTCTCGTTTCATTAAATTAAATTCTGAAATGTCCCACGTTTATGTAATAGTCGTGTTTGCGAACTTGTTTTCCTAAGTATTTCGTTTCGCACTTATACCATCATGGAACTATTTTCACACAAATATTTAATGGAGAAATCTTAATGTCTTAATAATAAAAATGCCTGGTGGGTTCCACATGGGATTCACGGCACTGTAATGTTCCGGTTAATTTTGGAGGCATTACAGAAAATGGTATCGGATATGAAACATCCACGTTGAAAGTTTTACTAAAACATTTCGAAAATGTTTAAGGCTTTTCAAAGTCCAATGCTCCAAGCGGCCATAACTCCTTGGGGAATGTAAAAATGAGGAACATGTATGTTTCTTGAGAAGCAGGTTTGATTTTTGAACTTAGTAGAACTCTAAGAATAATTGTACTGAACTGGCCCTCTAGATCGAACATTTATCACAATGGCACGTCGTGGAGCTAGGAGAATTGTGAACGACTCTCAGGGCTCCGATGTGAATCAGCAGGAAGACAGGAACACCGCTGAAACCGTTCCAGCCAGAAACTAGCCACCATCCAATAATCAGAATGCGCAGGAGGCAGAAAACCACAACAACGGGGGAATAGATCTGGCATTCACTCAGGATCTCGCCCACGCCATTGCAATGATAATCGCTCAGGTCAACCGTGCAGAGCGGGTACCAGTCATTAACGTGGAAGAGAACACCGGGAAAGACCGATGGCTGGGAGAGATGCTGAAGGCTAGACCATCATTATTCGACGGCTTGGGGGATAAACATGTGGACGACTGGATCTCCGAAATGGAGACTGCTTTCGAGGTAATCGGTTGCCCAGGGAACCGAAAGGTACCACTAGGAATCAACCAGCTCCACGACAATGCAGGCCGATGTTGGAGGACCTATAAGCCGGAGGATAGGGTAGTCGAGTGTACCGAGTTTTCCTAACTGTTGAGAGACGAGTACTGCCCCAGGTCAGCTCAAACTGCTCGTGCATGGAGTTTCTTCAGTACTGGACCACAGAACTTGCCAGTGCCATAAATCATTCGAACCTATAGGATCGAACTAAGCTATGTCTCGCATATGGTTCCATCCGAAGATCAGCTAATCTGTCACCTTGCACAATAGTTGCCAGAAGATGTTCAACATCACGCAGCTGGATTTCACTGCACAACTCTGAGGGCATATGAGGACGTAGTCACGGCATATGCTGGCACTGTTGTTAGTTATGACACTGGGCATAATCATAAGAAGCAAAAGATATCTAACCAGTCTGGGAGCACCATTTGAATGAACTCGGGAACTGGGTTCTCCTCTAAATCAGCAGTTTCGTACCAACAGAAGGGCACATTCGACCTGTCCCTCCGCCGGAGCTGTTTCAATTGTGGCATAGCTGGACATACCATGAGCCAGTGTTGTAAGGTGGCTATGAAGTGTTTTTCATGCGGAAAAAGTGGGCACATGTCTCGCTACTGTTCTCGGGTCAATTCTACACCAAATCCAGCTTCTCAGAGTCGGCAAGGTTCAGTACAGACATCCAAGGCACCCGTCGTTTCTGACTATCTAGCTCCACCATGCCAAACTCAACCCCCACCATATGGTGATGGGAGAGGACGTGGGTGCGTGGGAGGCACTGCACCCTCTTTGGGGACACTACCATCCCGCTTGTTCGAATTAAGGGCTACTGATGACCAAACCGCAACTGCTGTCTCAGGTACACTTCTTGTTAACTCCGAGACTGTTCATGTATTGTTTGATACTAGAGCGACACACTCGTTTATATCTATGGAATGTGTTAATCGTTTGAACTTTCCTTGTGTACCTTGTGAATCTTTTCCTGTTAAGCTACTCTAGGGTAGTAGAGTTGGGGATAATTTAGAAGTTCGAAACTGTCTGATCCGCTTTGATGATCGGGGCTGGACAGCGAATCTCATGGTTTTTCCCCTTCAAAACGAGGATATAATTTTGGGTATGGATTGTATGACCGTGCACAAGACGATATTAGATACCTATCACCTGACCGTTTCCATTGTGACTTGTGACGGTGCCACTCACATAATCAAGGGTCGAGAACACTCCAGTATTAAAGGGTCTTTCATCCTCATTACAATGGGGTTATCTTGTTGTAACACCCCCAAGATATTCAAGGTATATTACAACACCGTGGACCCTATGTGGGACCCACCAGGCTAAATTAATACATACCGCTCGTCTAACCATATCCGGTTTTGAACCGCCTGGGCTATCGCAACCATTTGGTTCACCATTTGTTGCATCACAGCTGCAACACCAAAGTCGGCGCCATTACCGGCTGTGCCATCTTGAGTAGCAGTATGGCTTTGACGACCATCAGTACTGCCGGCTCCATAAGAATGTGACGTGGCTGCCCCACTGGCTGCCCACGTCCCGGCCGCGTCCACGACCACGACCTCTACCTCGACCTCTCTCAGCATCCATACTGGAGATAACAGGTAGCAAAAGCAACTCGATGATAAGTACGAGAGGGAAACAATCACAATTCAAGAAACGGAGGTACAATATGAGAAAACAAAAGAATCGAGTAAGGAAAACTTACGAACACTGGATACCGAGATGATGGAAGCGTGATGATGATGTACAAAAATAAGACACAACTAGACCCAATTAAGCGACAAGCCTAGGTATCCATAAACCTAGCGCTCTAATACCATTTTCTGTAACACCCTCAAGATATTCAGTATATATTACAGCGCTGTGGACCCCTACGTGGGACCCACCGGGATAAAATAATAAATACTGCTCGTCTAACCATATCAGTTAGCGAGAAGACACACATCACCAAGACAAAGATTAAGTAGAACACCCGGTATAACCGGTTAACCAGACATCACCGAAATTACAAATGACATTTAGAGTACAAACCATTTTCCAAATAAAATTGCTTAAGTACTCGCGAGTATGGTCCATCAGTTTACAAATTTGAAACAAATGTTTAAAATGGACAACTGAAATAAAAGGACTGAATTACACATGTCAACAACCATGGCTAGCATCCTAGTACTACTCCAGTGCCCGCTCGACCAGCTAAATGCAACCTGAAATTCATAACACGAATTTCCCCAAAAATGGGTCCCCAAAGGGGTTTGCAATTACGCTAGTACAAGTAATTAAGGCAAACCAATCGCTTACACATTTCATAGTACATGCATCAAGTCATTCAAAATCAAAACAAGACATGTCTTTTCCCGGAAAACAAACAGTCAAATATCACAGTGCAAACTTGACTAGGAACGGGGTGAAACCACTAATTCCATCAGAGGCCTCTAAGGACCCTCCCGGACTGGATATAGTTAGAAATAAAAATCACGCACATGCATCGCCTAGGACCGGGGCGAAACCACTGGTCCCATCCGAGACCTCTATGGACCCTCCCGGACTGGCTAGCCAACAAGCTCGTGAATTAGGAGCAAAATCACAGATTCCCCTGAGGCCCCGTCGGACCCTCCCGGAGTGAGCAAAGCACACACATATTATACATCACCATTTCATGTTAAGCATAAAGGTTTCACAAGAATACTTGCCTTGAGTAATTAACGTCGAAACGGACGGAACGGAAAATCAACCACGATCGCTAGGAACTGACAATACAGAACCTAACGATTCTAAGAGTACAATCACAACCATTTCTACACGTGTACGAAAATGGAAGACACCCGAAAACCAACCTACGATTCATGTAAATTTGTACAAAAACAACAACGAGGGCGGGTCGCTACCGAACCCTCTCAATTTCTCAAATACCACGAAATTGACCATAAACTCGTAGGGAAAACATGAATACCATTAAGATTAATCATATACATCATGGATTAATCAACAACACGGAACAAATCGGACATAAATCGAAAACCCCAAAATTCCACAAAAATAAGGTTCTAAGAGATTACCTTGGATCAATGACGAAGAACACAAGTAGATGTTGTTAATATACACCAAGAACTCAAGGAAGATGATAGTTGAGATGATTGGAAGAAGAATCGCCTCAAAATCACCTCTGGATCGCTCAAGCCGCGGGGAAGGAGATAAAATGAGAAAAATGACAAGAGTTGACTGCTCTGGCCCTTATATACTGGATCTAATTAGCGCACGCTACTCTCATGGTTAGCGCGCGCTAACGGGATCGTCCAGTATCTCTTGTTCAAGGACACTGGCGTGCGTTACTACACAATTAGCGCACGCTACAACCAGCGTTAGCGTGCGCTACAGACAGTATTAGCGTGCGCTACCTGTCCAGTGCTGTCCGGAGTCCAGAACCTCAAAAACATTCTGTCTCAACTGTAATACCGAATTAGCGCGCGCTGCCAAACACCTAGCGTACGCTAAGCCTCAACAATAGCGTGCGCTAATCCACAGACATAGCGTGCGCTAAACTACTCGTCCAGAGAGCAGAAACAACCTAACGCTACTGCTGTACTCGAATCATTAGCGCGCGTTACATGAGGAATATAACATGCGCTACACAACGAAATTAGCGCGGGCTAACGAGTGCAAACCGTAGTACAGACAGCACTCGAATATGGAAAACGGCGAATTCTTCCCCGGATGAAAACAACGCGCACCCGACACCAAACAACAGACTGAAGAAGACACATGAACGACGAGTTCTAGTCAGAACTGAGGCACTAAAAGAAAACACGATTCCGACTACCCAAAGGGTCAGAAAACGACAACGATAGTAATTGCCCCATAACTTTGGAAAATTACAAAACGACCCAAAACATCCGAAATAGACAATACACGATCGAAACACCAAACGAAAGCTCATAGCATGCATAATAACATAAGACGGATTTGCGGTAACCCTGAAACGGCGGTTCCGAACAACGTCGATAATCGAACCAAATAGCGACAAAAATGATATTAAACACAGAATTGAGTGGAACAGGTCCGAAACAAGCTCGGATAGCACAAAGTCCAGTATTAAATATTCTCGAAATATCCATACGGTTACAAAAGAGTCACTAAAAATGAAAAATACACCAAAATGAAAATTATCGGGAAAAGGAAAACATGCTGATATTACATTCTCCCCCTCTAAAAACAAGTTTCGTCCCGAAACTTAAGAAACAAACAACTCGGGGTACCTAGAACGCATGCTATCCTCGGTTTCCCAAGTTGCTTCCTCGACACCATGTCTCGACCACTGCACCTTGACCAATGAAATGGTCTTATGCCTCAGTCGCTTCTCACGATGCTCCAAAATCTTCAAGGGACGCTTCTCGAAGGTAATATCCTCAGTGATATCAATCTCCCCATAGTCGATAATATGACTAGGATCCGGAACATATTTTCTCAGCTGGGAAACATGGAAAATGCTATGGACGTGACTCAAATCCGGAGGCAACGCCAAGCGATATGCCAACTCGCCAACCCTCTCGAGAATCTCAAAGGGCCCAATAAATCTCGGACTCAACTTCCCCTTCTTCCCGAAGCGGAAAACTCCCCTCGTCGGCGACACCTTTAGCAAAACGTGGCCTCCCACCTCGAATTCCAAAGGTCAACAACGAACATCAGCGTAGGATTTCTGTCTACTCTGAGTAGTCAACATCCTCTCCCGAATCAATTCCACTTTCTTCCTCGTCTCCAAAGTGACATTCGGTTCGATCCTGACCAAATTGGATGCCTCGTTCCAACAAATCGGCGATCGACATTGCTGCCCATAAAACGCCTCATATGGTGCCATCTTGATCGATGTGTGCCAACTATTGTTGTACGTGAACTCGATCAACGGCAAATGCTCCTCCTAATCACTGCTCCAGTCGAGAGCACAAGCATGCAACATATCCTCAAATGTCTGGATAGTGGACTCCAACTGCCCGTCCGTCTGAGGATGAAAGGAAGTACTCAGACGCAAACGAGTACCCAACGCCTTATGTACCGCGTGCCAAAAATGTGATACAAAACGGCCATCATGATCCGAAACAATATACTTCGGAGTACCGTGAAGCCTCACAATCTGCGCAATAAATACATGAGCCAGCCTTTCCGGACCCCAAGTATCCTTGATGCCCAGGAAGTGTGCCAACTTGGTCAGAAGATACACGATCACTCAAACCATATTCATACCAGACTCCGATCTCGGCAAGCTTGTGACGAAGTTCATCGAAATATCTTCCCATTTTGATTTCAGAATGGGAAGCGATTGCAACAACCTGGCTGGTCGCGGATGCTCGATTTCGACCTGCTGACAAGTCAAACATATCGCTAGAAATTGTGCGATCTCCTCCTTCATATCATTCCACCAAAATTTCCGCCTTAGGTCCTTGTACATCTTACTCGAACCAGGATGAACTGAGTAAAGCATAGTATGGGCCTCATGCAAAATACTCTGCCTCAATTCCAAGTCATTCGGTACGCAAAGTCGACTTTGGAACCTCAACACACCATCTTCGTGGATCACAAACCGAGAAGACTTCCCCTTAAGAACATTCTCTCGGATTTGAGTAATCATCGGATCCTCCAACTGCTTACAGTTTAATTTCATCGATCAGTGACGACGAAATTTCCAAAGCACATAGTTGCCCAACAACTCCTGGCAACAAAATCTCGACACTCAACTCGATCAAATCACGCCGAAGCTCAGATTGAGACGTAAGTATTTCAAGTGTCCATAATTTAACCGGTTTCCATCTCAAGGCGTCTGCCACGATATTTGCCTTGCCCGAATGATAAAGGATTTCGAGGTCATAATCCTTAATCAACTCCAACCACCTCTTATGCCTCATATTTAACTCCCGGTAAGTAAATATGTAATTCAGACTTTTATGATCGATAAAATCTGACATGCAGAGCCAAAGAGATAATGACGCCAAACCTTGAGAGAAAAAATAACTGCCGCTAATTCTAGATCGTGAGTAGGGTAGTTGAGCTCATACGACCTCAACTGACTCGATGCATAAGCAATAGTCTTATCGTGATGCATCGATAGATTCAACACGCACCCAAGACCCTAACCTGAAGCATCACTATAAACAGCAAAACCCTCGTTGCCACACGACAATGCTAGAATTGGGGCTGAAGTCAAACGCCTCTTCAGCTCCTCAAAACTCGACTGCCTTTCGTCATTCTAGACGAACTTCTCAGATTTCTGAAGCAACTGCGTAAGTGGCCGAACCAGTTTTGAGAACCACTCGACGAACCTATGATAGTAGCTAAGCCAAACCCAAGAAACTACTAACCTCCTTCATATTCTTAAGCAGTGTCCAATCCAGCATTCCCTCAATCTTCTGTGGATCCACAAGGACCCTAATTCGGCTGAAATCACGTGACCCAGAAACATCACTTCATTCATCCAGAACTCACATTTCGAGAACTTCACATAGAGTCGCTCGGTCCTCAAAACGTCCAACACCATACGCAGATGATGCACATGCTCCTCCTCATTCTTCGAGTAGATAAGGATGTCATCAATGAAAACAACGACACACTTATCCCAATACTCAATGAAAACCTTGTTTATCAACTACATGAACACTGCTGGTGCATTAGTTAGTCCGAAGGGCATAACCACAAATTCATAATATCCGTATCTCGTCCGAAAAGCTATTTTCGGGACATCGGACTCCTTCACCCGAAGCTGATAGTACCCCGATCACAAGTCGATTTTCGAGAATACCGAATCTCCCTTCAAATGATCAAACAAGTCATCAATCCTCGGTAAGGGATACTTGTTCTTGATGGTCACTTTATTTAGCTCGCGATAGTCGATACATAAACGAAGTGAACCATCCTTCTTCCGCACAAACAGGACCGGTGCGCCCCAAGGCGAAGCGCTCGGTCGAATATATCCTGACTCAAGAAGCTCACTCAACTGCTTCTTCAACTCATCCATCTCTGAAGGTGCCATGCGATACGGCGCCTTCCAAATCGGAGCCATACCCGGCTCTAACTCGATAGCAAACTCAACCTCACGGTCCGATGGTAACCCTGGCAACTCGTCAGTAAAACACCTGGGAACTCACTAACGACCGGGATCAATGAAAACTCGACCCCACCATCTTCCGCCTTCAAGGCATAACACTAATAACCAGTACACCCCTTCCACAGGAGTCTCATCGCCTTCAAGGTGTTAATTACGAACTTATGGTTTCCCCTCTTTCGCCCAGTAAAAGAGTACTCGGTGCTGTCTTCAACCAATATGGTGATGATCCTCGTGCAGTAGTTCATGATCACACCATGATGCTCGAGCCAATCATCCCCGAGAATAAAATCCTCACCCTCAATATCCATAACAATAAGGTTAGAGATCCAAGCCCTCTCACAAATAACCACAGAACTGTCTCGGATCTCCCAACCACCAACAATCCGATCACCGCTAGGAAGTTAACGGTGATAGGCTCACAAGACGACAAATAGTCAAGACTCAAACGACACACACACACTCTAGAGAGATGAACGAATGCGTAGCACCCGAATCGAAAAGCACACTGACAGGATGAAAATGAATATGAACGGTACCTGTATCCACGGTAGCTACTGGATCATTAGCCCTCTTCATCTCGTATACACGCGGATGTGCGGAGCCGACACTGGAAGCTCCCCATCTAGCGGGCTGGTCCCGACCTCTCCCTCGGTTGGCACTCTGCGGAGGCTGCGGATCAAACGACCCCTGGTTCACACTCGGCTCCCTAGGCGCTGGGAAAGAAGCCTGAGTGCCGAGAGTCTGCCCTAGACAATCACAAAAGGAAGACTTGTGGCCCACTTGGCCACAAGTATGATAAGTCAACGGAGGACGGGGACACTCCCGGTTCCTATGGCCCGGCTGGCCACAGTTAAAACATCTGATATCTCGAGTGGGGGCACTGGCAATACCTCGGAATCCCCCAAAAAACGAGCCGAACCGCCCGTAGGAACGTTAGCAGGTTGAGACTTCTGCTGAATTCCGCCCTTGTGACCCGAAAAATTACCGACGGATTTCTGTTTCTTACTTTCTCGAGCCGCCTCACAGGCCGTAACGGACATATCAGTGGTGCAGGTGAATCTAGACATGTAATCACGAATCCTAGGTTTCATTCGCCTTGAGAAGTGGCAAATTTTGACACTCTCCTCCTTAACCTGGGGCTTCACGTAGCCCAATTTCCGGTTGAAATCTGCAATGGCCTGAGAAACTGGAACATCTCGAGGCTGAGCATCATAAAAAGCATGGACCCGCGCCTGGCGAACTAGACATGTACAGTACTCAGCTTCCATAAGGTCTCTGAACTTGGCCCACGAAGCATCATGATCCTGAGGCCAGACAGCCTCCCACCAATCAGCAGCATCCCAGTGAGAAAATACTGGGCGATTGGAACCTTGCGATACTTAGGACAATTTGTGGCAACAAAGACCATGGATATGTCTTTGATGCACCCCTCCCAACCAATCGGGTCTGAAGCCCCAGAAAACGGAGAAAGATGCATCTTGGTGACATCCTGAAGCCAATGATCCACTCCGGACCGAGCAGCATGATCCAGAGTCGGGTTTTGAACCGCCTGGGCTATCGCAGCCATTTGGTTCACCATTTGTTGCATCACAGCTGCAACACCAAAGTCAGCGCCATTACCGGCTGCACCATCTTGAGTAGCAGTATGGCTCTGATGGCCATCAGTACTTCCGGCTCCAGAAGAATGTGACGTGGCCTCCCCACTAGCTGCCCCACGTCGTCGGCCACGTCCACGACCACGACCTCTACCTCGACCACTCCCAGCATCCATACTGGAGATAACAGGTAGCAAAACCAACTTGATGATAAGTACGAGAGGGAAACAATCACAGTTCAAGAAACGGAGGTACAATACGAGAAAACAAAAGAATCAAGTAGGAAAACTTACGAACACTGGAAATACCGAGATGATGGAAGCGTGATTACGATGTGCAAAAATAAAACACAACTAGACCCAATTAAGCGACAAGCCTATGTATCCATAAACTTAGCGCTCTAATACCATTTTCTGTAACACCTCCAAGATATTCAGGATATATTATAGTGTCGTGGACCCCTATGTGGGACCCACCAGGATAAAATAATAAATACCACTCGTCTAACCATATCGGTTAGCGAGAAAACACATCACCATGATGAAGATTAAGTAGAACACCTGGTACAACCGGTAAACCAGACATCACTGAAATTACAAATGACATTTAGTATACAAACCATTTTCCAAATCAAATCGAATGACATTTAGTATACAAACCATTTTCCTTGGCATTTCATAAAATCGAATGTTCTTAATAATTTGCCTAATAGGGTCAGTCAGCCCCCTCCCCCGAAGCAAAAGACCATGTTTGAACAATGTGTAGACGCTCTCGAAAATCCTGATAGTATCCCTCTTGAGCGAGAATGTGCACGTCGTGGTCTTGAGATTCACTATGGTTATTTTCCAGCTCATTGCTTTAGTAGTGAAGTTGAGGGGGAGGTTGAGAAGAAAAACATGCTAAGTTTTAGGGTGGATCCCCCAGCACCTGATAATTACATAAAGTGTGATGAGCCTATAGAAGAAGTTACCATTGATGATGTTTCCAAAGAAATTTCATTAAATTGTCATAAAACTTCGACTAATAAGGTGAACACTTATGTGCCAAAAATTTTATTAACGGTGCCACGCATAATTTTCCCTAAATCCATAATGGGAGAGATTGACCCCATTACTTGTGATTTTGTTGAGGATGATTCTTTGAGTTCTAATGAGGTGGTTCATGATATGTCTTTATTATTTACCCATTCGAACTCTGCTTATTTTTTCGTGCCTTATAATTATTATATTCTTCCATCATTTTTTGGTTGTCCGCATTACTATTCTTACTCATTATTTTTGGCAACCAGGCATGAACCAAAGCCTCCCTTATGGAATAAGAGGCTTATAGATTGCAAGAAGGGGGTATTTGGCAATCTCCCTAGAAAGAAGCCACGTTAAATTTTTTTTTGCCACGTTGTGCTCAAGACGTAAAATAGAGCGCTTGGTGGGAGGCAACCCATCATTTTTACTTACTTTCTAGTTAGTTGTTTTTATTTGATTTTTCGTTTTTAATTTTTCTTTGTTTTGTTATTTCGTTTGGATTCGTGTATTCTTGTTGGCCCTTATTTCTCTATTATTTTGTTTATATAACCCCAATGAGTTATTATCCTTCATATTCTAGTCTTTCTTGACTTAATGCCTATTGTTATTTCATGACTAGAGACTAAGTTTGGGGGTCCCTCGTGATGTTGAGCATTATTTGAAGTATGGATTGACCGACGTTTCCACTCAGACATGTGCTGGCGTTCAAGAAGATATTTGGAATAAGATTCACTTTTCCTTATCTCTTTTATTTTCACATGAGTTTTATTGTTGATGATTTTATGTGTAGTGGAATAAATTGAAGCATGCGATATTCTCTTAATTTTTCTTGGTTATAAATTGCGATTTCATCATTGTTTTATTGTCCTTGAATGCTGTTGATGGTTTTTGTCAAAAACGTGAATTTTTCGTGAATTTTTCGTGCTTCCGTGTGTAAAACTGATGTTACGATACTGATTCCTCTTGGAAGAAACGGTTGAGTTTTGGTCGAGTTGCAGTCAGCGATATCTGCTTCGTTGAGTATTCAATTAGGTCCGAAATTTTATTGTTTTTAGAAATCTTAGCAGATAAGAAAGGAGACATACGTGTTTTCAAATCACCGTTTATACGTTTGGTTAAACTTATCGCGTAGCTAGTCGTCCAGTAATATGAGTCTTGTTGGCACTTGGATTGAGTTTAGAGTCGGACAGTTTTTTCAAAAAGTCGAGATATTAGTTGTTCTATGATGGGAAATCTAGTAACCGGGGGTATTCACGTGACCCGTGGTTTACTCTCGCGTAAAACGACGACCCTGAATAGATTAATAATTTAGAAATATCGCATTACCGATGATGAGAAGCCTAGTACCCGGGGGTATTCACGTGACCCGTTGTTTACTCTCACGTAAAACGGCAACCTTGACATACGGGAATTGCTATTCGAGTTTTTTCTCCGCTGTAGAGGGGGACTTAGTAACTAGAAGCATGCATGTGCCCCATGGGTGTCTTTTATGTCAAACGGTTTCCCGATACATGAGAATGGAAATCCACCCTAGGATCATCCCGATGAAATATCCCGAAAGCCGAAACCTAGTGGTTAACTCGAATCATATTATTGATCATACATAAGGGAATACTATCCGAGGATTAATTTTGACAATGAAACTCTTCAATTTTTTGCCACTAGACTGTGGGACTGGGCGAGTTGGCTCGTTTATTTTAACCCTTCATATTGGCGGTTGGTTAAATTCACGCTTGTTAATCTTTGAGCTGGATTTTCTTCATAAACGATTGATTAGGACTGAAATTGGTTACTTAGTGGAATCAGTGTCCTAGATGTGACTAACTATTACGATACTTGTACTATTCTTTGAGATTTTCAGGGTAGTATTGATTAAGTTGAGCACTATGGACTTGCATGATTATTCACGATACATTTTGTTTAAAATTTATTTTTGCTTGAGGACAAGCAAAGGCTCAAGTTTGGGGGTATTTGTTAGGCGTATTTTTATGCGCTTATTGATCATTATTTTATATACATCTTGAGCCTAAAAATGCATAAATTAGCTTTTAATGCTCTATTTTTATATGTTTTGCAGGAAATCGTAGTCCGGAATCCGAAACGATGAAAAACGGGCGAAAACAGCAATTTTTGGTCATGAGCCGCGGCACAAGCCAAGTGAGCCGCGGCACACGAAGACAACCAGCGAGCCCCGAGTGGACTGTACCGTGAGCCGCGGCACAAGGAAAGTGAGCCGCGGCCCAGGAGGAAAATATGCGCCCAGGCATCCGGCGCTGAGCAGTAGGGGCCGCGGCACAGATTAAGTGAGCCGCGGCCCACATGGCGGTTTTGGCTGAGCCTTCCGCGTTTCTTCGCCGTTTTGGAGCCTGTTCTCGACCTAATCACACGGATGCGTTTTGAAGGCTGATAACAGTTATAAGTAAGCATTGAAGGGCTGAAAACAGGAGAGAATCATCGATCAGAAGGAAGACATCGCGGTACGGGGCAGAAGAACACAAGAAGGAAATTTGTGGGCGACGACAAGACCACGGATCCTTACGGTTTTTCTTAGTTTTTCCGCATCTTAGTTTCTAGATCTATTCGAGTAGGATTGTGATTGTAGCCGATTTCATGACGGTTTGATTTATTTATTATTATTTCGATTTACTCGTTATTCGTATTGAGTTAAATTCTTCTTACTGTTCTTAATGCTTTTTAATTGTTTGGCCAACAGTTGAATTGTTTTGAATGTCTTTATTCGGGGGATGAAATTTAGGCATAGTTCTTGTGAGACGAATCATAATTTTCGTAAGATAGGAATATACTCATGGGAATTGTGAAGCCTATTTATTGTGGGAATTCTTGAACTGTTTTAGCTATTAATTATCAAATTCGAATAGGGATATATCTAGTTAATAATTCGTAGTATTTTCTATCGACCTTGGGAAAGGATTTAGAATAAATTAGGAATTCATGGCTTACAATCAATTGAATAACGGTGAACTGAATTGAATAAAAATTATTCCTGATTGTTTGAGGTGAAAATCATAATCCTACACCCTTATTATTATTATCTTTATTATTATTTTCTATTTATTTTTTTGCTATTAGTTTAGAAATAAATTCTATAATAATTGTTCTTCAAATAAAATTGTGAGTTGACTATATTTTGGTACTTAGTGAAATCAGTCCTCGAGGGAACGATATCTTACTTATCACTTTATTACTTGTTGACACCGTGCACTTGCGGTATAGTGTGAGGGATTTCCTCGCAACAAGTTTTTGGCGCCGTTGCCGGGGACTGATTTTTCGCTAATATCAAAACCAAGCGACTCTAATTTTAATTTGAAGTTTTCTTTAGTCTCTTTATTTTTATTATGTTTTCCTTTGATTATCGTGACCCTTGGCATTTCATAAATCCGAATGTTCTTAAAAATTTGCCTAATAGGGTCAGTCATGTAATATTTGTAACTTTCCATTTTTAGCAGTTTCCATTTTTGGTGTATGTCTATTTTTATAGACTTGCTTGTAACCGTTTCGACATTTTGAATCTACTTTGTTCTTGGAGTTTTTCCATTTGGATGAGTTTTGGTGATGTTTTCACGTAATTTCATTTTTCGTCATGTTTTGTCGTATGAACATTCGATTCTTGTAAAACTCGTTTGTTTCCATTGTTTCTTGGTTTGTACAAGTTGGTATGGTTGAGTTGGTCATGTTGAGACTTTCGGTTTGTAAATCCGACGTCGTTTCGTGACTTTCGGTCACTTGGGCCATTTTTGTAATTTCCTATAAGTTTAGGAAATTTCTTATTCATTGTCGTATTTCGGATTCCCGGGTAGTCGGAATGATGTTTTCTTGTGATGGTTAGACTAGTCATCGAATATTCTTCGTAGTCGTATTTTTGGTTCGATAGCGGTCGGGTTTGAGTCGTCAGGAATCGTTTGGGCAAGTTGCCCGATCTTCTTTGTCGAAGGGGTGTTACGGCCGTAACACCCGGAAGTCTGCCGTAAGTTGGCCATGTTATGGCCGTAAGTGTCCCCTATTACGGCGTAAATTACTGCTTTAAAGCAATGGCAGAGGTCCAATACCTCATTTTCTATCCTTTTCTTTCATTTTCTTCACGGGGCGACTCCAGAGGCGATTTCCTTCAGTTTTGATCGAAGAATTCTTCGTGTTCCATCACCGTAGAATCGTAGTAGCATATCACCATCAGCGTAATCATCCTTCATCGTCCGAATCTGAGGTATTTTCTTCAGGAACCCTAACTTGTATAAATTGGGGTTTTTTTCGGGTTTTTCGTGATTGATTCCGAATTGTTCATGTATGTTGCGAAACTTCTTACCGATTGTTGCTATTGGGTGATTCCCAATCCGTTTTCTTCGAATTAATCCGTGAATTATCAATACGGGGAGATTTTGCGTAAACCCTCGCCCGTATCGATTGAACGTCTATTGTCGTGAATTGTAATCCGGGTTATGGGAGTATTCCTTTCGATTTTTGTTGTCCGTTGGGACTGAGTTATGTTAATTCTTCGTTAGGAACCGTCGTCTTCCACTCGGATCATCCGTAGTCGTTTTTCACTTCCGACTCTTCGAAGATGTCACAAAGGCAAGTACTTTACATTTGTTTACATGTTCTAGTATTTGAATTATGGCTTTATCGTGGTTGTTGTGGATGGATATGTGTATGTTCACCTAGGGACGGTTCGACGGGACCTCTAGGGATACGTATTGCCGTGAGTGTGCGTATCGCGAACTGTGGTTAGCCACCCAGGGATGTCCGACGGGGCTCTGCAGGGTATGGAGGCCGTGAGTCTCGTACCGACGGTTAACTTTGAATTGTGATTTGTTGGAGATAATGTGTTTTGTGATTGTACGTTGTAAATATTCCGGAATATAAAATGTTTTCTAAAATGATTTTTGGCGCATATATTCATCTGATTAGAATGTAGTTCAAATGGATTGTACTTGCACTAGCAGTTGTCGCTAACCGCTTAAATGGGGGAAATACTTTTTGTATTTCAGGTATCGATCTTGGGGACAAACGAGCACTTGAGCCGTATGAAGATGATGGGTAAGCATGATACTGTTCAGTAGTCAATTGTTGGTGTTCAGTTCCGTCAATTATTTTTGATGTCTTGTTTTGGGGTTTCTGTATTATAAAACTGGTTTAAGTACTCGAGTACTTCCTTTTCAAAATTGTTAATGTTGTGTTCCCGTTTTGGGAAATGGATTGATGTTGGATTCTATTTGTCGGGTTGTAATCTTTTATTTCAATTGTCGTTTTATTGATGATTGTTTGTCGTTGACGAATGTCTTGTTGGTACGTTAGCCTGGTGGATTCCACAGTGTGGGGTCCACGACGCTGTAATATGCCCTGAATGTCTTGGGGGTGTTACAGAATATGGTATCAGAGCTTATGTTTATGGATACCTAGGCTGTCGGTTATTTGGGTCTAGTCGAGTGTCGTTTTGAACAGTATCACTGTCATGCCATCATCTCAGTACGCCGGTGCCCGTAAGTTTTTTCTAACTTGACTCGTTTCACCGTTCTGTTCTATTCTTGTCTTAGTATCTTGTTGCGTTTTGCTTTTGAATTGTACTCACCCGTTACTTCTTCAGAATTCCTGCTGGTAGAGGATACGGACGCGGTCACGGACGCGGTAGGGGACGTGGCGCAGCTGGTGGGGCGGCCATGTCCGATCACTCGGGAACTGATTCGGCGATGCCTTCTTTGTCGAACAGTGTTCCCCCTAGTTCCGGAGGTCAGCAGGACCAGTCTGCTAGCTCCGGTAATGCACATGAGAATGTTGGAGTGGCCAACATTTTGCAGCAAGTAGCGAACCAGATGACGCTACTGACTCAGGCCGTTTTGGTCGGCCAGGCTAATGCTAACCCGGTTCCACCTACTGGATCCGGAAATGATAAGTTACTTCAGGACGTGATTCGTATGCGTCCTCCGCAGTTTGATGGTGCTTCCGACCCTTCTGGTTGGGAGAATTGGCTATTCGAGATAGAGAAAGTATTTGAGGCTGCTAATTGTTCTGAGGAGAGGAAAGTACCCATTGCTCAGTGCTTCCTCGCCAAGGAGGCAGCAACGTGGTGGCAAGCGGTGAAACCGCGTGACCGGGCAGCTACGTGGGCAGAGTTTCGGGATCTGATGGAAGACGAATTCTGTCCATGGCCAGTGAAAGAGGGGAGGATCCGAGCCTTCTTTGAGGCTAAGCCCCAAGATGTTCCTATTTCTCAAGCTATCAAAGACTACAATCAACAGCTGCATTATGTGAGAAACCAAGTCCGAGATCAGCTTGATAAGATCCGCCACTTTGATATGCGGATGAAACCGAGGGTGCGCCACTACATGGCAGGTCTGGGGTGCACGACTTTGAAAGAGTATCAGAATAAAGCGATGGCTTACGAGATGTCGTTTTCTGCGACAGAGACGGCAACCGAAGGAAAGAAGCAGAAGTCCTCCGGTCAGTTTTCGGGAGGCAAGTCAGGAGGGTATCCGAAGGCTCAGTCTGGTTCACAAGTCTTCGGGAGTCAGTCGCCATTAGTTGGGTGAGCAAACGGTTCTAGGTCTGCTCCTACTGGTTCCGTTCGTGGTCCTACGTGCTTCAACTGTAGTCGTCCGGGCCACATGATGAGTGAGTGTGATAGGCCTCCGATTCAGTGCCTTGCTTGTGGTCGGATGGGTCATCATGCTAAGTTTTGTACGGATGCAGCTCGGGCTCCAGTTACTCAGATATCAGCCCCAGCTGCGGGAGAGCCGAGTGTGAATCAGGCACCGACAGTTCCTCAGCCGCAGCAGAGTCTTGGTAGAGGTCGAGGACGTGGGCAGCCTTCTAGAGGAGGAGCACGCCCGTCATTTGCATATTGTGTTAGATAATTTAAGAACTCAGCATCTTTTTGCGAAGTTCTCAAAGTGTGAGTTTTGGTTACGGGAGGTTATGTTTCTCGGTCATGTGATCTCGTCCGAGGGTGTTCGTGTAAACCCACATAAGGTGGGGGCAGTGTTGGATTGGGCACCGCCCAAGAACGTGAAGGAGGTCCGTAGTTTTCTGGGATTAGCCGGGTATTACCGTAGATTCGTCGAGGGGTTCTCTAAGCTCGCTCGGCTGCTGACTCAGTTGTTACACAAGTCGGAGAAGTTTGTGTGGACCGATGAGAGGCAGAATAGTTTCGAGGAGTTGAAGAAGCGGTTGACGACCGCTCCTGTTTTGGCCTTACCTAGTGGTAATGAGGGTTTCTCAGTTTTCAGTGATGCTTCGGGCCAAGTGTTCGGATGTGTACTTATGCAGCACGGAAGGACGATTGCCTATGCTTCCCGTCAGTTGAAACCGTACGAGTTGAATTACCCTACGCACGATCTTGAGTTGGACGTAGTTGTATTTGCACTAAAGATCTGGCGTCATTACTTGTATGGCTCGTCGTGTCAGATTTTCACCGATCACAAGAGCTTGAAGTACATTTTTACACAGAAAGAGCTTAATATGAGATAGAGGAGATGGTTAGAGTTGATTAAGGACTACGATCTCGAGATCCTTTATCATCCGGGCAAGGCTAACGTGGTAGCAGATGCCTTGAGCCGGAAATCGGTATCGCTTCAGGCGCTTGAGTTGCTTACGGCCCAGTCGGGACTTCAGTGAGAGTTTATGAGGTTGAGCATTGAGGTTGTACTACCAGAGAGTTCCGGGCAGTTGCGTACTCTTGAGGTTTCTTCATCTCTGGTCGATGACATTAAATCGGGACAGTTGGAGGACCCGATGTGTATTCAGCTCGGAGAGAGTGTAGGAAAGGGGAAAGCCCCGGGATTCGTTATTCATGAGGATGGTGTGTTGAGATTCCGAGGTCGGTTGTGTGTTCCGAACGACTCGGGATTGAGACAGAGTATTATGCGAGAGGCTCATGCGTCACCTTACTCAGTCCATCCGAGCTCGAGTAAAATGTATAAAGATTTGAGGAAAAATTTCTGGTGGAACGACATGAAGAATGAAGTAGTTCAGTTTGTGGCTAAGTGTTTGACTTGTCAGCAAGTCAAGATTGAGCATCAGCGGCCAGCCGGGCTGTTGAAACCACTTCCCGTCCCGGAGTGGAAGTGGGAGGATATCTCTATGGATTTTGTTACGGGTTTGCCGAGGACGAAGACTGGTATGAATATGGTGTGGGTGATTGTAGACCGACTGACTAAGTCGGCACATTTTCTGGGCATCAAGGATACTTGGGGTCCAGAAAAGTTAGCTCGTATTTTTATCGCACAGATAGTGAGACTTCATGGTACGCCGATGACCATTATTTCAGACAGAGATGGCCGATTTGTATCACATTTTTGGCAGGCGGTACATAAGGCATTGGGGACACGGTTACGTTTGAGCACTTCGTTCCATCCCCAGACCGATGGGCAGTCCGAACGTACCATTCAAACGTGCAAGGATTTGTTGCGCGCGTGTGCGTTAGACTCGAGTAGTGACTGGGAGGAACATTTGGCCTTAATTGAGTTTACTTATAATAATAGCTGGCATGCGTCGATGAAGATGGCACCATATGAAGCACTTTATGGCCGACGTTGCCGATCACCGATATGTTGGGATGAGCCGTCCGATTTGGTTGGCACCGAGCCGGACCTCGTGTTAGAGACGAGGGATAAAGTTGAGTTGATTAGAAAGAGGATGTTGGCTGCCCAGAGTCGACAAAAGTCTTATGCGGATGTTAGGCGTCGACCTTTGGAATTTGAGGTGGGAGATCATGTTCTGTTGAGAGTGTCTCCGACGAAAGGAGTTTTCCGTTTTGGGAAGAAGGGGAAACTCATCCCGAGATATATTGGACCTTTCGAGATATTGGAAAGAGTGGACGAGTTAGCGTACCGTTTGGCTTTACCTCCGTCGTTGAGTCATGTGCGTAGCGTATTTCACATTTCCCAGTTGAGGAAGTACGTTACGGACCCATCCCACATTATTGATTTTGGAGACGTGGAAATCGAGAAAGATGTTACGTTTGAGGAGAGGCCCGTCAGAATTTTGGAGCGTCGAGACAAACAGTTAAGGCACAAAACCATTCCTTTGGTTAAGGTGCAATGGTCGAGGCACGGGGTAGAAGAAGCGACGTGGGAGTTAGAGGAGGATATGCGTTCGAGGCATCCCGAACTTTTTGATTCTTAAGTTTCGGGACGAAACTTTATTTTAGAGGGGGAGAATGTAATATCCGTAACATTCCATTTTTAGCAGTTTCCATTTTTGGTGTATGTCTATTTTTATCGACTCGCTTGTAACCGTTTCTACATTTTGAATCTACTTTGTTCTTGGAATTTTTCCATTTGGATGAGTTTTGGTGATGTTTTCACGTAATTTCATTTTTCGTCATGTTTTGCCGTATGAACGTTCGATTCTTGTAAAACTCGTTCGTTTCCGTTGTTTCTTGGTTTGTAAAAGTTCGTATGGTTGAGTTGGTCATGTTGAGACTTTCTGTTTGTAAATCCGACGTCGTTTCGTGACTTTCGGTCACTTGGGCCATTTTTGTAATTTCCTATAAGTTTAGGGAATTTCTTATTCGTTGTCGTATTTTGGATTCCCGGATAGTCAGAATGATGTTTTCTTGTGATGGTTAGACTCGTCATCGAATATTCTTCGTAGTCGTATTTTTGGTTCGATAGCAGGTCCGGGTTTCGGGGTCGTCCGGAATCGTTTGGGCCATTTGCAAGATCTTCTTGTCCGGTAGGGTGTTACGGCCGTAACACCCGAAAGTCTGACCGTAAGTTGGCCATGTTACGGCCATAAGTGTCCCCTGTTACGGCCGTAACAGCCCGCTGTTTTAAAACAGCGGGTAGAGGTCCAACACCTCATTTTCTATCCTTTTCTTTCGTTTTCTTCACGGGGCGACTCCATAGGCGATTTCCTTCAGTTTTGATCGAAGAATTCTTCGTGTTCCATCACCGTAGAATCGTAGTAGCATATAACCATCAGCGTAATCATCCTTCATCGTCCGAATCCGAGGTATTTTCTTCAGGAACCCTAACTTGTATAAATTGGGGGTTTTTCGGGTTTTTCGTGATTGATTCCGAATTGTTCATGTATGTTGCGAAACTTCTTACCGATTGTTGTTATTGGGTGATTCCCAATCCGTTTTCTTCGAATTAATCCGTGAATTATCAATACGGGGAGATTTTGCGTAAACCCTCGCCTGTATCGATTGAACGTCTATTGTCGTGAATTGTAATCGGGGTTATGGGAGTATTCCTTTCGATTTTTGTTGTCCGTTGGGACTGAGTTATGTTAATTCTTCGTTAGGAACCGTCGTCTTCCACTTGGATCATCCGTAGTCGTTTTTCACTTCCGACTCTTCGAAGATGTCACAAAGGCAAGTACTTTACATTTGTTTACATGTTCTAGTATTTGAATTATGGCTTTATCGTGGTTGTTTTGGATGGATATGTGTATGTTCACCTAGGGACGGTCCGACGGGACCTCTAGGGATACGTATTGCCGTGAGTGTGCGTATCGCGAACTGTGGTTAGCCACCCAGGGATGTCCGACGGGGCTCTGCGGGGTACGGAGGCCGTGAGTCTCGTACCGACGGTTAACTTTGAATTGTGATTTGTTGGAGATAATGTGTTTTGTGATTGTACGTTGTAAATATTCCGGAATATAAAATGTTTTCTAAAATGATTTTTGGCGCATATATTCATCTGATTAGAATGTAGTTCAAATGGATTGCACTTGCACTAGCAGTTGTCGCTAACCCCTTAAATGGGGGAAATACTTTTTGTATTTCAGGTATCGATCGTGGGGACAAACGAGCACTTGAGCCGTATGAAGATGATGGGCAAGCATGATACTGTTCAGTAGTCAATTGTTGGTATTCAGTTATGTCAATTATTTTGATGTCTTGTTTTGGGTTTCTGTATTATAAAATTGGTTTAAGTACTCGAGTACTTCCTTTTCAAAATTGTTAATGTTGTGTTCCCGTTTTGGGAAATGGATTGATGTTGGATTCTATTTGTCGGGTTGTAGTCTTTTATTTGAATTGTCGTTTTATTGATGATTGTTTGTCGTTGACGAATGTCTTGTTGGTACGCTAGCCTGGTGGATTCCACAGTGTGGGGTCCACGGCGCTGTAATATGCCCTGAATGTCTTGGGGGTGTTACAAGTCAGCCCCCTCCGCCGAAATAAAAGACCATGTTTGAACAATGTGTAGACGCTCTCGAAAATCCTGATAGTACACCTCTTGAGCGAGAATGTGCACGTCGTGGTCTTGAGATTCACTACGGTTATTTTCCAGCTCATTGCTTTAGTAGTGAAGTTGAGGGGGAGGTTGAGAAGAAAAACATGCTAAGTTTTAGGGTCAATCCCCCAGCACCTGATAATTACATAAAGTTTGATGAGCCTGTAGAAGAAGTTACCATTGATGATGTTTCCAAAGAAATTTCATTAAATTGTCATAAAACTTCGACTAATAAGGTGAACACTTATGTGCCAAAAATTTTATTAACGGTGCCACGCATAATTTTCCCTAAATCCATAATGGGAGAGATTGACCCCATTACTTGTGATTTTGTTGAGGCTGATTCTTTGAATTCTAATGAGGTGGTTCATGATATGTCTTTATTATTTACCCATTTGAACTCTGCTTATTTTTTCGTGCCTTATAATTATTATATTCTTCCATCATTTTTGGTTGTCCGCATAACTATTCTTACTCATTATTTTTGGCAACCAGGCATGAACCAAAGCCTCCCTTATGAAATAAGAGGCTTATAGATTGCAAGAAGGGGGTATTTGGCAATCTCCCTAGAAAGAAGCCACGTTAAATTTTTTTTGCCACGTCGTGCTCAAGACGTAAAATAGAGCGCTTGGTGGGAGGCAACCCATCATTTTTACTTGCTTTCTAGTTAGTTGTTTTTATTTGATTTTTCGTTTTTAATTTTTCTTTGTTTTGTTATTTCATTTGGATTCGTGTATTCTTGTTGGCCCTTATTTCTCTATTATTTTGTTTATATAACCCCAATGAGTTATTATCCTTCATATTCTAGTCTATCTTGACTTAATGTCTATTGTTATTTCATGACTAGAGACTAAGTTTGGGGGTCCCTCGTGATGTTGAGCATTATTTGAAGTATGGATTGACCGACGTTTCCACTCAGACATGTGCTGGCGTTCAAGAAGACATTTGGAATAAGATTCACTTTTCCTTATCTCTTTTATTTTCACATGAATTTTATTGTTGATGATTTTATGTGTAGTGGAATAAATTGAAGCATGCGATATTCTCTTAATTTTTCTTGGTTATAAATTGCGATTTCATCATTGTTTCATTGTCCTTGCATGCCGTTGATGGTTTTTGTCAAAAACGTGAATTTTTCGTGCTTCCGTGGGTAAAACTGATGTTACGATACTGATTCCTCTTGGAAGAAACGGTTGAGTTTTGGTCGAGTTGTAGTCAGCGATATCTGCTTCTGTTGAGTATTCAATTAGGTCCGAAATTTTATCGTTTTTGTAGAAATCTTAGCAGATAAGAAAGGAGACATACGTGTTTTCAAATCACCGTTTATAAGTTTGGTTAAACTTTTCGCATAGCTAGTCGTCCAGTAATATGAGTCTTGTTGGCACTTGGATTGAGTTTAGAGTCGGACAGTTTTTCCAAAAAGTCGAGATATTAGTTGTTCTATGATGGGAAATCTAGTAACCGGGGGTATTCACGTGACCCGTGGTTTACTCTCGCGTAAAACGACGACCCTGAATAGATTAATAATTTAGAAATATCGCATTACCGATGATGAGAAGCCTAGTAACCGGGGGTATTCACGTGACCCGTTGTTTACTCTCGCGTAAAACGGCAACCTTGACATACGGGAATTGCTATTCGAGTTTTTTCTCCGCTGTAGAGGGGGACTTAGTAACTAGAAGCATCCATGTGCCCCATGAGTGTCTTTTACGTCAAACGGTTCCCCGATACATGAGAATGGAAAACCACCCTAGGATCATCCCGATGAAATATCCCGAAAGACGAAACCTAGTGGTTAACTCGAATCATATTATTGATCATACATAAGGGAATACTATCCGAGGATTAATTTTGACAATGAAACTCTTAAATTTTTTGCCACTAGACTGTGGGACTGGGCGAGTTGGCTCGTTTATTTTAACCCTTCATGTTGGCGGTCGGTTAAATTCACGTTTGTTAATCTTTGAGCTGGATTTTCTTCATAAACGATTGATTAGGACTGAAATTGGTTACTTAGTGGAATCAGTGTCCTGGATGTGACTCACTATTACGATACTTGTACTATTCTTTGAGATTTTCAGGGTAGTATTGATTAAGTTGAGCACTATAGACTTGCATGATTATTCACGATACATTTTGTTTAAAATTGATTTTTGCTTGAGGACAAGCAAAGGCTCAAGTGTGGGGGTATTTATTAGGCGTATTTTTATGCGCTTACTGATCATTATTTTATATACATCTTGAACCTAAAAATGCATAAATGAGCTTTTAATGCTCTATTTTTATATGTTTTGCAGGAAATCGGAGTCCGGAAGCCGAAACGATGAAAAACGGGCGAAAACAGCAGTTTTTGGTCATGAGCCGCGGCACAAGCCAAGTGAGCCGCGGCACACGAAGACAACCAGCGAGCCCCGAGTGGACTGTACCGTGAGCCGCGGCACAAGGAAAGTGAGCCGCGGCCCAGGAGGAAAATATGCGCCCAGGAATCCGGCGCTGAGCAGTAGGGCCGCGGCACAGATTAAGTGAGCCGCGGCCCACATGGCGGTTTTGGCTGAGCCTTCCGCGTTTCTTCGCCATTTTGGAGCCTGTTCTCGACCTAATCACACAGACGCATTTTGAAGGCTGATAACAGTTATAAATAAGCATTGAAGGGCTGAAAACAGGAGAGAATCATCGATCAGAAGGACGACATCGCGGTACGGGGCAGAAGAACACAAGGCGGAAATTTGTGGGCGACGACAAGACCACGGATCCTTACGATTTTTCTTAGTTTTTCCGCATCTTAGTTTCTAGATCTATTCGAGTAGGATTGTGATTGTAGCCAATTTCATGACGGTTTAATTTATTTATTATTATTTTGATTTACTCGTTATTCGTATTGAGTTGGATTCTTCTTACTGTTCTTAATGCTTTTTAATTGTCTGGCCAACAGTGGAATTGTTTTGAATGTCTTTATGGATTCGGGAGATGAAATTTAGGCATAGTTCTTGTGAGACGAATCATAATTTTGGTGAGATAGGAATATACTCATGGGAATTGTGAAGCCTATTTATTGTGGGAATTCTTGAACTGTTTTAACTATTAATTATCTAATTCGAATAGAGATATATCGAGTTAATAATTCGTAGTATTTTCTATCGACCTTGGGAAAGGCTTTAGAATAAATTAGGAATTCCTGGCTTACAATCAATTGAATAACGGTGAATTGAATTGAATAAAAATTATTCCTGATTGTTTGAGGTGAAAATCATAATCCTACACCCTTATTATTATTATCTTTATTATTATTTTCTATTTATTTTTCTGCTATTAGTTTAGAAATAAATTCTATAATAATTGTTCTTCAAATAAAATTGTGAGTTGACTATATTTTGGTACTTAGTGAAATCAGTCCTCGAGGAAACGATATCTTAATTATCACTTTATTACTTGTTGACACCGTGCACTTGCGGCATAGTGTGAGGGATTTCCTCACAACAAGTTTTTGGCGCCGTTGTCGGGACGATTTTCGCTAATATCAATACCAAGCGACTCTAATTTTAATTTGAAGTTTTCTTTAGTCTCTTTATTTTTATTATGTTTTCCTTTGATTATCGTGACCCTTGGCATTTCATAAATCCGAATGTTCTTAATAATTTGCCTAATAGGGTCAGTCAGCCCCCTCCCCCGAAACAAAAGACCATGTTTGAACAATATGTAGACGCTCTTGAAAATCCTGATAGTACCCCTCTTGAGCGAGAATGTGCACGTCGTGGTCTTGAGATTCACTACGGTTATTTTCCGGCTCATTGCTTTAGTAGTGAAGTTGAGGGGGAGGTTGAGAAGAAAAACATGATAAGTTTTAGGGTCAATCCTCCAGCACCTGATAATTACATAAAGTGTGATGAGCCTGTAGAAGAAGTTACCATTGATGATGTTTCCAATGAAATTTCATTAAATTGTCATAAAACTTCGACTAATAAGGTGAACACTTATGTGCCAAAAATTTTATTAACGGTGCCACGCATAATTTTCCCTAAATCCATAATGGGAGAGATTGACCCCATTACTTGTGATTTTGTTGAGGCTGATTCTTTGAGTTCTAATGAGGTGGTTCATGATATGTCTTTATTATTTACCCATTCGAACTCTGCTTATTTTTTCGTGCCTTATAATTATTATATTCTTCCATCATTTTTTGGTTGTCCGCATAACTATTCTTACTCATTATTTTTGGCAACCAGACATGAACCAAAGCCTCCCTTATAGAATAAGAGGCTTATAGATTGCAAGAAGGGGGTATTTGGCAATCTCCCTAGAAAGAAGCCACGTTAAATTTTTTTTGCCACGTCGTGCTCAAGACGTAAAATAGAGCGCTTGGTGGGAGGCAACCCATCATTTTTAATTGCTTTCTAGTTAGTTGTTTTTATTTGATTTTTCGTTTTTAATTTTTCTTTGTTTTGTTATTTCGTTTGGATTCGTGTATTCTTGTTGGCCCTTATTTCTCTATTATTTTATTTATATAACCCCAATGAGTTATTATCCTTCATATTCTAGTCTTTCTTGACTTAATGTCTATTGTTATTTCATGACTAGAGACTAAGTTTGGGGGTCCCTCGTGATGTTGAGCATTATTTGAAGTATGGATTGGCCAAGCGTTTCCACTCAGACATGTGCTGGCGTTCAAGAAGACATTTGGAATAAGATTCACTTTTCCTTATCTCTTTTATTTTCACATGAGTTTTATTGTTGATGATTTTATGTGTAGTGGAATAAATTGAAGCATGCGATATTCTCTTAATTTTTCTTGGTTATAAATTGCGATTTCATCATTTTTTTATTGTCCTTGCATCTTTGTTGATGGTTTTGTCAAAAACGTGAATTTTTCGTGAATTTTCGTGATTCCGTGTGTAAAGCGATGTTACGATCTTGATTCCTCTTGGAAGAAGCGGTTGAGTTTTAGTCGAGTTGCGATCGGCGATATACATACATTGAGTATTGATTAGGTCAGAAATTTTATTGTTTTTGTAGAAATTTTAGCAGATAAGAAAGGAGACATACGTGTTTTCAAATCACCATTTATAGGTTTGGTTAAACTTTTCGCGTAGCTAGTCGTCCAGTAATATGAGTCTTGTTGGCACTTGGATTGAGTTTAGAGTGGGACAGTTTTTCTAAAAAGTCGAGATATTAGTTGTTCTATGATGGGAAATCTAGTAATCGGGGGTATTCACATGACCCGTGGTTTACTCTCGCGTAAAACGACGACCCTGAATAGATTAATAATTTAGAAATATCGCATTACCGATGATGAGAAGCCTAGTAACCGGGGGTATTCACGTGACCCGTTGTTTACTCTCGCGTAAAACGGCAACCTTGACATACGGGAATTGCTATTCGAGTTTTTTCTCCGCTGTAGAGGGGGACTTAGTAACTAGAAGCATCCATGTGCCCCATGAATGTCTTTTACGTCAAATGGTTCCCCGATACATGAGAATGGAAATCCACCCTAGGATCATCCCGATGAAATATCCCGAAAGCCGAAACCTAGTGGTTAACTCGAATCATATTATTGATCATACATAAGGGAATACTATCCGAGGATTAATTTTGACAATGAAACTCTTAAATTTTTTGCCACTAGACTGTGGGACTGGGCGAGTTGGCTCGTTTATTTTAACCCTTCATATTGGGGGTCGGTTAAATTCACGCTTGTTAATCTTTGAGCTGGATTTTCTTCATAAACGATTGATTAGGACTGAAATTGGTTACTTAGTGGAATCAGTGTCCTGGATGTGACTCACTATTACGATACTTGTACTATTCTTTGAGATTTTCAGGGTAGTATTGATTAAGTTGAGCACTATGGACTTGCATGATTATTCACGATACATTTTGTTTAAAATTGATTTTTGCTTGAGGACAAGCAAAGGCTCAAGTTTGGGGGTATTTGTTAGTCGTATTTTTATGCGCTTATTGATCATTATTTTATATACATCTTGAGCCTAAAAATGCATAAATGAGCTTTTAATGCTCTATTTTTATATGTTTTGCAGGAAATCGGAGTCCGGAAGACGAAACGATGAAAAACGGGCGAAAACAGCAGTTTTTGGTCATGAGCCGTGGCACAAGCCAAGTGAGCCGCGACACACGAAGACAACCAGCGAGCCCCGAGTGGACTGTACCGTGAGCCGCGGCACAAGGAAAGTGAGCCGCGGCCCAGGAGGAAAATATGCGCCCAGGCATACGGCGCTGAGCAGTAGGGGTCGCGGCACAGATTAAGTGAGTCGCGGCCCACATGGCGGTTTTGGCTGAGCCTTCCGCATTTCTTCGCCGTTTTGGAGCCTGTTCTCGACCTAATCACACGGACGCGTTTTCAAGGCTGATAACAGTTATAAATAAGCATTGAAGGGCTGAAAACAGGAGAGAATCATCGATCAGAAGGAAGACATCACGGTACGGGGCAGAAGAACACAAGGAGGAAATTTGTGGGCGACGACAAGACCACGGATCCTTACGTTTTTTCTTAGTTTTTCCGCATCTTAGTTTCTAGATCTATTCGAGTAGGATTGTGATTGTAGCCGATTTCATGACGGTTTGATTTATTTATTATTATTTCGATTTACTCGTTATTCGTATTGAGTTGGATTCTTCTTACTGTTCTTAATGCTTTTTAATTGTCTGGCCAACAGTTGAATTGTTTTGAATGTCTTTATGGATTCGGGAGTTGAAATTTAGGTATAGTTCTTGTGAGACGAATCATAATTTTCATGAGATAGGAATATACTCATGGGAATTGTGAAGCCTATTTATTGTAGGAATTGTTGAACTGTTTTAGCTATTAATTATCTAATTCGAATAGGGATATATCGAGTTAATAATTCGTAGTATTTTCTATCGACCTTGGGAAAGGATTTAGAATAAATTAGGAATTCCTGGCTTACAATCAATTGAATAACGGTGAATTGAATTGAATAAAAATTATTCCAGATTGTTTGAGGTGAAAATCATAATCCTACACCCTTATTATTATTATCTTTATTATTATTTTCTATTTATTTTTCTGCTATTAGTTTAGAAATAAATTCTATAATAATTGTTCTTCAAATAAAATTGTGAGTTGAATATATTTTGGTACTAAGTGAAATCAGTCCTCGAGGAAACGATATCTTACTTATCACTTTATTACTTGTTGACACCGTCCACTTGCGGCATAGTGTGAGGGATTTCCTCACAACAAGTTTTTGGCGCCGTTGTCGGGGACTGATTTTTCGCTAATATCAATACCAAGCGACTCTAATTTTAATTTGAAGTTTTCTTTAGTCTCTTTATTTTTATTATGTTTTCCTTTGATTATCGTGACCCTTGGCATTTCATAAATCCGAATGTTCTTAATAATTTGCCTAATAGGGTCAGTCAGCCCCCTCCCCCGAAACAAAAGACCATGTTTGAACAATATGTAGACGCTCTCGAAAATCCTGATAGTACCCCTCTTGAGCGAGAATGTGCACGTCGTGGTCTTGAGATTCACTACGGTTATTTTCCAGCTCATTGCTTTAGTAGTGAAGTTGAGGGGGAGGTTGAGAAGAAAAACATGCTAAGTTTTAGGGTCGATCCTCCAGCACCTGATAATTACATAAAGTGTGATGAGCCTGTAGAAGAAGTTACCATTGATGATGTTTCCAAAGAAATTTCATTAAATTGTCATAAAACTTCGACTATTAAGGTGAACACTTATGTGCCAAAAATTTTATTAACGGTGCCACACATAATTTTCCCTAAATCCATAATGGGAGAGATTTACCCCATTACTTGTGATTTTGTTGAGGCTGATTCTTTGAGTTCTAATGAGGTGGTTCATGATATGTCTTTATTATTTACCCATTCGAACTCTGCTTATTTTTTCGTGCCTTATAATTATTATATTCTTCCATCATTTTTTGGTTGTCCGCATAACTATTCTTACTCATTATTTTTGGCAACCAGGCATGAACCAAAGCCTCCCTTATGGAATAAGAGCCTTATAGATTGCAAGAAGGGGGAATTTGGCAATCTCCCTAGAAAGAAGCCACGTTAATTTTTTTTTGCCACGTCGTGCTCAAGACGTAAAATAGAGCGCTTGGTGGGAGGCAACCCATCATTTTTACTTGCTTTCTAGTTAGTTGTTTTTATTTGATTTTTCGTTTTTAATTTTTTTTTGTTTTGTTATTTCGTTTGGATTCGTGTATTCTTGTTGGCCCTTATTTCTCTATTATTTTGTTTATATAACCCCAATGAGTTATTATCATTCATATTCTAGTCTTTCTTGACTTAATGTCTATTGTTATTTCATGACTAGAGACTAAGTTTGGGGGTCCCTCGTGATGTTGAGCATTATTTGAAGTATGGATTAACCGACGTTTCCACTCAGACATGTGCTGGCGTTCAAGAAGACATTTGGAATAAGATTCACTTTTCCTTATCTCTTTTATTTTCACATGAGTTTTATTGTTGATGATTTTATGTGTAGTGGAATAAATTGAAGCATGCGATATTCTCTTAATTTTTCTTGGTTATAAATTGCGATTTCATCATTGTTTTATTGTCCTTGCATGCTGTTGATGGTTTTTGTCAAAAACGTGAATTTTTCGTGAATTTTTCGTGCTTCCATGTGTAAAACTGATTTTACGATACTGATTCCTCTTGGAAGAAACAGTTGAGTTTTGGTCGAGTTGCGATCGGCGATATACATACATTGAGTATTCAATTAGGTCCGAAATTTTATCGTTTTTGTAGAAATTTTAGCAGATAAGAAAGGAGACATACGTGTTTTCAAATCACCATTTATACGTTTGGTTAAACTTTTCGCGTAGCTAGTCGTCCAGTAATATTAGTCTTGTTGGCACTTGGATTGAGTTTAGAGTCGGACAGTTTTTCCAAAAAGTCGAGATATTAGTTGTTCTATGATGGGAAATCTAGTAACCGGGGGTATTCACATGACCCGTGGTTTACTCTCGCGTAAAACGACGACCCTGAATAGATTAATAATTTAGAAATATCGCATTACCGATGATGAGAAGCCTAGTAACCGGAGGTATTCACGTGACCCGTTGTTTACTCTCGCGTAAAACGGCAACCTTGACATACGGAAATTGCTATTCGAGTTTTTTCTCCGCTGTAGAGGGGGAATTAGTAACTAGAAGCATCCATGTACCCCATGAGTGTCTTTTACGTCAAACGGTTCCCCGATACATGAGAATGGAAATCCACCCTAGGATCATCCCGATGAAATATCCCGAAAGCCGAAACCTAGTGGTTAACTCGAATCATATTATTGATCATACATAAGGGAATACTATCCGAGGATTAATTTTGACAATGAAACTCTTAAATTTTTTGCCACTAGACTGTGGGACTGGGCGAGTTGGCTCGTTTATTTTAACCCTTCATATTGGCGGTCGGTTAAATTCACGCTTGTTAATCTTTGAGCTGGATTTTCTTCATAAACGATTGATTAGGACTGAAATTGGTTACTTAGTGGAATCAGTGTCCTGGATGTGACTCACTATTACGATACTTGTACTATTCTTTGAGATTTTCAGGGTAGTATTGATTAAGTTGAGCACTATGGACTTGCATGATTATTCACGATACATTTTGTTTAAAATTGATTTTTGCTTGAGGACAAGCAAAGGCTCAAGTTTGAGGCTATTTGTTAGTCGTATTTTTATGCGCTTATTGATCATTATTTTATATACATCTTGAGCCTAAAAATGCATAAATGAGCTTTTAATGCTCTATTTTTATATGTTTTGCAGGAAATCGGAGTCCGGAAGACGAAACGATGAAAAACGGGCGAAAAAAGCAGTTTTTGGTCATGAGCCGCGGCACAAGCCAAGTGAGCCGTGGCACACGAAGACAACCAGCGAGCCCCGAGTGGACTGTACCGTGAGCCGCGGCACAAGGAAAGTGAGCCGCGGCCCAGGAGGAAAATATGCGCCCAGGCATCCGGCGCTGAGCAGTAGGGGTCGCGGCACAGATTAAGTGAGTCGCGGCCCACATGGCGGTTTTGGCTGAGCCTTCCGCGTTTCTTCGCCGTTTTGGAGCCTGTTCTCGACCTAATCACACGGACGCGTTTTGAAGGCTGATAACAGTTATAAATAAGCATTGAAGGGCTGAAAACAGGAGAGAATCATCGATCAGAAGGAAGACATCACGGTACGGGGCAGAAGAACACAAGGAGGAAATTTGTGGGCGACGACAAGACCACGGATCCTTACGGTTTTTCTTAGTTTTTCCGCATCTTAGTTTCTAGATCTATTCGAGTAGGATTGTGATTGTAGCCGATTTCATGACGGTTTGATTTATTTATTATTATTTCGATTTACTCGTTATTCGTATTGAGTTGGATTCTTCTTACTGTTCTTAATGCTTTTTAATTGTCTGGCCAACAGTTGAATTGTTTTGAATGTCTTTATGGATTCGGGAGATGAAATTTAGGCATAGTTCTTGTGAGACGAATCATAATTTTCATGAGATAGGAATATACTCATGGGAATTGTGAAGCCTATTTATTGTGGGAATTGTTGAACTGTTTTAGCTATTAATTATCTAATTCGAATAGGGATATATCGAGTTAATAATTCGTAGTATTTTCTATCGACCTTGGGAAAGGCTTTAGAATAAATTAGGAATTCCTGGCTTACAATCAATTGAATAACGGTGAATTGAATTGAATAAAAATTATTCCTGATTGTTTGAGGTGAAAATCATAATCCTACACCCTTATTATTATTATCTTTATTATTATTTTCTATTTATTTTTCTGCTATTAGTTTAGAAATAAATTCTATAATAATTGTTCTTCAAATAAAATTGTGAGTTGACTATATTTTGGTTCTAAGTGAAATCAGTCCTCGAGGAAACGATATCTTACTTATCACTTTATTACTTGTTGACACCGTCCACTTGTGGCATAGTGTGAGGGATTTCCTCACAACAAGTTTTTGGCGCCTTTGTCGGGGACTGATTTTTCGCTAATATCAATACCAAGCGACTCTAATTTTAATTTGAAGTTTTCTGTAGTCTCTTTATTTTTATCATGTTTTCCTTTGATTATCGTGACCCTTGGCATTTCATAAATCCAAATGTTCTTAATAATTTGCCTAATAGGGTCAGTCAGCCCCCTCCCCCGAAACAAAAGACCATGTTTGAACAATATGTAGACGCTCTCGAGAATCCTGATAGTACCCCTCTTGAGCAAGAATGTGCACGTCGTGGTCTTGAGATTCACTACGGTTATTTTCCAGCTCATTGCTTTAGTAGTGAAGGTGAGGGGGAGGTTGAGAAGAAAAACATGCTAAGTTTTAGGGTCGATCTTCCAGCACCTGATAATTACATAAAGTGTGATGAGCCTGTAGAAGAAGTTACCATTGATGATGTTTCCAAAGAAATTTCATTAAATTGTCATAAAACTTCGACTAATAAGGTGAACACTTATGTGCCAAAAATTTTATTAACGGTGCCACGCATAATTTTCCCTAAATCCATAATGGGAGAGATTGACCCCATTACTTGTGATTTTGTTGAGGCTGATTCTTTGAGTTCTAATGAGGTGGTTCATGATATGTCTTTATTATTTACCCATTCGAACTCTGCTTATTTTTTCGTGCCTTATAATTATTATATTCTTCCATCATTTTTTGGTTGTCCGCATAACTATTCTTACTCATTATTTTTGGCAACCAGGCATGAACCAAAGCCTCCCTTATGGAATAAGAGGCTTATAGATTGCAAGAAGGGGGTATTTGGCAATCTCCCTAGAAAGAAGCCACATTAAATTTTTTTTGCCACGTCGTGCTCAAGACGTAAAATAGAGCGCTTGATGGGAGGCAACCCATCATTTTTACTTGCTTTCTAGTTAGTTATTTTTATTTGATTTTTCGTTTTTAATTTTTCTTTGTTTTGTTATTTCGTTTGGATTCGTGTATTCTTGTTGGCCCTTATTTCTCTATTATTTTGTTTATATAACTCCAATGAGTTATTATCCTTCATATTCTAGTCTTTCTTGACTTAATGTCTATTGTTATTTCATGACTAGAGACTAAGTTCGGGGGTCCCTCGTGATGTTGAGCATTATTTGAAGTATGGATTGACCGACGTTTCCACTCAGACATGTGCTGGTGTTCAAGAAGACATTTGGAATAAGATTCACTTTTCCTTATCTCTTTTATTTTCACATGAGTTTTATTGTTGATGATTTTATGTGTAGTGGAATAAATTGAAGTATGCGATATTCTCTTAATTTTTCTTGGTTATAAATTGCGATTTCATCATTGTTTTATTATCCTTGCATGGTGTTGATGGTTTTTGTCAAAAACGTGAATTTTTCGTGAATTTTTCGTGCTTCCGTGTGTAAAACTGATTTTACGATACTGATTCCTCTTGGAAGAAACAGTTGAGTTTTGGTCGAGTTGCAGTCAGCGATATCTACTTCTGTTGAGTATTCAATTAGGTCCGAAATTTTATCGTTTTTGTAGAAATTTTAGCAGATAAGAAAGGAGACATACGTGTTTTCAAATCACCATTTATACGTTTGGTTAAACTTTTCGCGTAGCTAGTCGTCCAGTAATATTAGTCTTGTTGGCACTTGGATTGAGTTTAGAGTCGGACAGTTTTTCCAAAAAGTCGAGATATTAGTTATTCTATGATGGGAAATCTAGTAACCGGGGGTATTCACATGACCCGTGGT
Source organism: Orobanche coerulescens (assembly GCA_033398695.1). Lineage (NCBI taxonomy): Eukaryota > Viridiplantae > Streptophyta > Magnoliopsida > Lamiales > Orobanchaceae > Orobanche > Orobanche coerulescens. The sequence goes on along the minus strand of CM065801.1, from coordinate 47,703,098 downwards.
TTACTCTCGCGTAAAACGACGACCCTGAATAGATTAATAATTTAGAAATATCGCATTACCGATGATGAGAAGCCTAGTAACCGGGGGTATTCACGTGACCCGTTGTTTACTCTCGCGTAAAACGGCAACCTTGACATACGGGAATTGCTATTCGAGTTTTTTCTCCACTGTAGAGGGGGACTTAGTAACTAGAAGCATCCATGTGCCCCATGAGTGTCTTTTACGTCAAACGGTTCCCCGATACATGAGAATGGAAATCCACCCTAGGATCATCCCGATGAAATATCCCGAAAGCCGAAACCTAGTGGTTAACTCGAATCATATTATTGATCATACATAAGGGAATACTATCCGAGGATTAATTATGACAATGAAACTCTTAAATTTTTTGCCACTAGACTGTGGGACTGGGCGAGTTGGCTCGTTTATTTTAACCCTTCATATTGGCGGTCAGTTAAATTCACGCTTGTTAATCTTTGAGTTGGATTTTCTTCATAAACGATTGATTAGGACTGAAATTGGTTACTTAGTGGAATCAGTGTCCTGGATGTGACTCACTATTACGATACATGTACTATTCTTTGAGATTTTCAGGGTAGTATTGATTAAGTTGAGCACTATGGACTTGCATGATTATTTACGATACATTTTGTTTAAAATTGATTTTTGCTTGAGGACAAGCAAAGGCTCAAGTTTGGGGGTATTTGTTAGTCGTATTTTTATGCGCTTATTGATCATTATTTTATATACATCTTGAGCCTAAAAATGCATAAATGAGCTTTTAATGCTCTATTTTTATATGTTTTGCAGGAAATCGGAGTCCGGAAGCCGAAACGATGAAAAACGGGCAAAAACAGCAGTTTTTGGTCATGAGCCGCGGCACAAGCCAAGTGAGCCGTGGAACACGAAGACAACCAGCGAGCCCCGAGTGGACTGTACCGTGAGCCGCGACACAAGGAAAGTGAGCCGCGGCCCAGGAGGTAAATATGCGCCCAGGCATCCGGCGCTGAGCAGTAGGGGTCGCGGCACAGATTAAGTGAGCCGCGGCCCACATGGCGGTTTTGGCTGAGCCTTCCGCGTTTCTTCGCCGTTTTGGAGCCTGTTCTCGACCTAATCACACGGACGCGTTTTGAAGGCTGATAACAGTTATAAATAAGCTTTGAAGGGCTGAAAACAGGAGAGAATCATCGATCAGAAGGAAGACATCACGGTACGGGGCAGAAGAACACAAGGAGGAAATTTGTGGGCGACGACAAGACCACGGATCCTTACGGTTTTTCTTAGTTTTTCCGCATCTTAGTTTCTAGATCTATTCGAGTAGGATTGTGATTGTAGCCGATTTCATGACGGTTTGATTTATTTATTATTATTTCGATTTACTCGTTATTCGTATTGAGTTGGATTCTTCTTACTGTTCTTAATGCTTTTTAATTGTATGGCCAACAGTTGAATTGTTTTGAATGTCTTTATGGATTCGGGAGATAAAATTTAGGCATAGTTCTTGTGAGACGAATCATAATTTTCATGAGATAGGAATATACTCATGGGAATTGTGAAGCCTATTTATTATGGGAATTGTTGAACTGTTTTAGCTATTAATTATCTAATTCGAATAGGGATATATCGAGTTAATAATTCGTAGTATTTTCTATCGACCTTGGGAAAGGATTTAGAATAAATTAGGAATTCCTGGCTTACAATCAATTGAATAACGGTGAATTGAATTGAATAAAAATTATTCCTGATTGTTTGAGGTGAAAATCATAATCCTACACCCTTATTATTATTATCTTTATTATTATTTTCTATTTATTTTTCTGCTATTAGTTTAGAAATAAATTCTATAATAATTGTTCTTCAAATAAAATTGTGAGTTGACTATATTTTGGTACTAAGTGAAATCAGTCCTCGAGGAAACGATATCTTACTTATCACTTTATTACTTGTTGACACCGTCCACTTGCGGCATAGTGTGAGGGATTTCCTCACAACAAGTTTTAGCGCCGTTGTCGGGACCGATTTTCGCTAATATCAATACCAAGCGACTCTAATTTTAATTTGAAGTTTTCTTTAGTCTCTTTATTTTTATTATGTTTTCCTTTGATTATCGTGACCCTTGGCATTTCATAAATCCGAATGTTTTTAATAATTTGCCTAATAGGGTCAGTCAGCCCCCTCCCCCGAAACAAAAGACCATGTTTGAACAATATGTAGACGCTCTCGAGAATCCTGATAGTACCCCTCTTCAGCGAGAATGTGCACGTTGTGGTCTTGAGATTCACTACGGTTATTTTCCAGCTCATTGCTTTAGTAGTGAAGTTGAGGGGGAGGTTGAGAAGAAAAACATGCTAAGTTTTAGGGTCGATCCTCCAGCACCTGATAATTACATAAAGTGTGATGAGCCTGTAGAAGAAGTTACCATTGATGATGTTTCCAAAGAAATTTCATTAAATTGTCATAAAACTTCGACTAATAAGGTGAACACTTATGTGCCAAAAATTTTATTAACGGTGCCACGCATAATTTTCCCTAAATCCATAATGGGAGAGATTGACCTCATTACTTGTGATTTTGTTGAGGCTGATTCTTTGAGTTCTAATGAGGTGGTTCATCATATGTCTTTATTATTTACCCATTCGAACTCTGCTTATTTTTTCGTGCCTTATAATTATTATATTCTTCCATCATTTTTTGGTTGTCCGCATAACTATTCTTACTCATTATTTTTGGCAACCAGGCATGAACCAAAGCCTCCCTTATGGAATAAGAGGCTTATAGATTGCAAGAAGGGGGTATTTGGCAATCTCCCTAGAAAGAAGCCACGTTAAATTTTTTTTGCCACGTCGTGCTCAAGACGTAAAATAGAGCGCTTGGTGGGAGGCAACCCATCATTTTTACTTGCTTTCTAGTTAGTTGTTTTTATTTGATTTTTCGTTTTTAATTTTTCTTTGTTTTGTTATTTCGTTTGGATTCGTGTATTCTTGTTGGCCCTTATTTCTCTATTATTTTGTTTATATAACCCCAATGAGTTATTATCCTTCATATTCTAGTCTTTCTTGACTTAATGTCTATTGTTATTTCATGACTAGAGACTAAGTTTGGGGGTCCCTCGTAATGTTGAGCATTATTTGAAGTATGGATTGACCGACGTTTCCACTCAGACATGTGCTGGCGTTCAAGAAGACATTTGGAATAAGATTCACTTTTCCTTATCTCTTTTATTTTCACATGAGTTTTATTGTTGATGATTTTATGTGTAGTGGAATAAATTGAAGCATGCGATATTCTCTTAATTTTTCTTGGTTATAAATTGCGATTTCATCATTGTTTTATTATCCTTGCATGCTGTTGATGGTTTTTGTCAAAAACGTGAATTTTTCGTGAATTTTTCGTGCTTCCGTGTGTAAAACTGATTTTACGATACTGATTCCTCTTGGAAGAAACAGTTGAGTTTTGGTCGAGTTGCAGTCAGCGATATCTGCTTCTGTTGAGTATTCAATTAGGTCCGAAATTTTATCGTTTTTGTAGAAATTTTAGCAGATAAGAAAGGAGACATACGTGTTTTCAAATCACCATTTATACGTTTGGTTAAACTTTTCGCGTAGCTAGTCGTCCAGTAATATGAGTCTTGTTGGCACTTGGATTGAGTTTAGAGTCGGACAGTTTTTCCAAAAAGTCGAGATATTAGTTATTCTATGATGGGAAATCTAGTAACCGGGGGTATTCACATGACCCGTGGTTTACTCTCGCGTAAAATGATGACCCTGAATAGATTAATAATTTAAAAATATCGCATTACCGATGATGAGAAGCCTAGTAACCGGGGGTATTCACGTGACCGGTTGTTTACTCTCGCGTAAAACGGCAACCTTGACATACGGGAATTGCTATTCGAGTTTTTTCTCCACTGTAGAGGGGGACTTAGTAACTAGAAGCATCCATGTGCCCCATGAGTGTCTTTTACGTCAAACGGTTCCCCGATACATGAGAATGGAAATCCACCCTAGGATCATCCCGATGAAATATCCCGAAAGCCGAAACCTAGTGGTTAACTCGAATCATATTATTGATCATACATAAGGGAATACTATCCGAGGATTAATTTTGACAATGAAACTCTTAAATTTTTTGCCACTAGACTGTGGGACTGGGCGAGTTGGCTCGTTTATTTTAACCCTTCATATTGGCGGTCGGTTAAATTCACGCATGTTAATCTTTGAGCTGGATTTTCTTCATAAAAGATTGATTAGGACTGAAACTGGTTACTTAGTGGAATCAGTGTCCTGGATGTGACTCACTATTACGATACTTGTACTATTCTTTGAGATTTTCAGGGTAGTATTGATTAAGTTGAGCACTATGGACTTGCATGATTATTCACGATACATTTTGTTTAAAATTGATTTTTGCTTGAGGACAAGCAAAGGCTCAAGTTTGGGGGTATTTGTTAGTCGTATTTTTATGCGCTTATTGATCATTATTTTATATACATCTTGAGCCTAAAAATGCATAAATGAGCTTTTAATGCTCTATTTTTATATGTTTTGCAGGAAATCGGAGTCCGGAAGCCGAAACGATGAAAAACGGGCGAAAACAGCAGTTTTTGGTCATGAGCCGCGGCACAAGCCAAGTGAGCCGCGGCACACGAAGACAACCAGCGAGCCCCGAGTGGACTGTACCGTGAGCCGCGGCACAAGGAAAGTGAGCCGCGGCCCAGGAGGAAAATATGCGCCCAGGCATCCGGCGCTGAGCAGTAGGGGCCGCGGCACAGATTAAGTGAGCCGCGGCCCACATGGCGGTTTTGGCTGAGCCTTCTGCGTTTCTTCGCCGTTTTGGAGCCTGTTCTCGACCTAATCACACGGACGCGTTTTGAAGGCTGATAACAGTTATAAATAAGCATTGAAGGGCTGAAAACAGGAGAGAATCATCGATCAGAAGGAAGACATCACGGTACGGGGCAGAAGAACACAAGGAGGAAATTTGTGGGCGACGACAAGACCACAGATCCTTACGGTTTTTCTTAGTTTTTCCGCATCTTAGTTTCTAGATCTATTCGAGTAGGATTGTGATTGTAGCCGATTTCATGACGGTTTGATTTATTTATTATTATTTCGATTTACTCGTTATTCGTATTGAGTTGGATTCTTCTTACTGTTCTTAATGCTTTTTAATTGTCCGCCAGTTGAATTGTTTTGAATGTCTTTATGGATTCGGGAGATGAAATTTAGGCATAGTTCTTGTGAGACGAATCATAATTTTCATGAGATAGGAATATACTCATGGGAATTGTGAAGCCTATTTATTGTGGGAATTCTTGAACTGTTTTAGCTATTAATTATCTAATTTGAATAGGTATATATCGAGTTAATAATTCGTAGTATTTTCTATCGACCTTGGGAAAGGCTTTAGAATAAATTAGGAATTTCTGGCTTACAATCAATTGAATAACGGTGAATTGAATTGAATAAAAATTATTCCTGATTGTTTGAGGTGAAAATCATAATCCTACACCCTTATTATTATTATCTTTATTATTATTTTCTATTTATTTTTCTGCTATTAGTTTAGAAATAAATTCTAAAATAATTGTTCTTCAAATAAAATTGTGAGTTGACTATATTTTGGTACTTAGTGAAATCAGTCCTCGAGGAAACGATATCTTACTTATCACTTTATTACTTGTTGACACCGTGCACTTGCGGCATAGTGTGAGGGATTTCCTCACAACAAGTTTTTGGCGCCGTTGCCGGGGACTGATTTTTCGCTAATATCAATACCAAGCGACTCTAATTTTAATTTGAAGTTTTCTTTAGTCTCTTTATTTTTTTATGTTTTCCTTTGATTATCGTGACCCTTGGCATTTCATAAATCCGAATGTTCTTAATAATTTGCCTAATAGGGTCAGTCAGCCCCCTCCCCCGAAACAAAAGACCATGTTTGAACAATATGTAGACGCTCTTGAAAATCCTGATAGTACCCCTCTTGAGCGAGAATGTGCACGTCGTGGTCTTGAGATTCACTACGGTTATTTTCCAGCTCATTGCTTTAGTAGTGAAGTTGAGGGGGATGTTGAGAAGAAAAACATGCTAAGTTTTAGGGTCGATCTTCCAGCACCTGATAATTACATAAAGTGTGATGAGCCTGTAGAAGAAGTTACCATTGATGATGTTTCCAAAGAAATTTCATTAAATTGTCATAAAACTTCGACTAATAAGGTTAACACTTATGTGCCAAAAATTTTATTAACGGTGCCACGCATAATTTTCCCTAAATCCATAATGGGAGAGATTGACCCCATTACTTGTGATTTTGTTGAGGCTGATTCTTTGAGTTCTAATGAGGTGGTTCATGATATGTCTTTATTATTTACTCATTCGAACTCTGCTTATTTTTTCGTGCCTTATAATTATTATATTCTTCCATCATTTTTTGGTTGTCCGCATAACTATTCTTACTCATTATTTTTGGCAACCAGGAATGAACCAAAGCCTCCCTTATGGAATAAGAGGCTTATAGATTGCAAGAAGGGGGTATTTGGCAATCTCCCTAGAAAGAAGCCACGTTAAATTTTTTTTGCCACGTCGTGCTCAAGACGTAAAATAGAGCGCTTGGTGGGAGGCAACCCATCATTTTTACTTGCTTTCTAGTTAGTTGTTTTTATTTGATTTTTCGTTTTTAATTTTTCTTTGTTTTGTTATTTCGTTTGGATTCGTGTATTCTTGTTGGCCCTTATTTCTCTATTCTTTTGTTTATATAACCCCAATGAGTTATTATCCTTCATATTCTAGTCTTTCTTGACTTAATGTCTATTGTTATTTCATGACTAGAGACTAAGTTTGGGGGTCCCTCGTGATGTTGAGCATTATTTGAAGTATGGATTGACCGACGTTTCCACTCAGACATGTGCTGGCGTTCAAGAAGACATTTGGAATAAGATTCACTTTTCCTTATCTCTTTTATTTTCACATGAGTTTTATTGTTGATGATTTTATGTGTAGTGGAATAAATTGAAGCATGTGATATTCTCTTAATTTTTCTTGATTATAAATTGCGATTTCATCATTTTTTTATTGTCTTTGCATGCTGTTGATGGTTTTTGTCAAAAACGTGAATTTTTCGTGAATTTTTCGTGCTTCCGTGTGTAAAACTGATGTTACGATACTGATTCCTCTTGGAAGAAATGGTTGAGTTTTGGTCGAGTTGCAGTCAGCGATATACATACATTGAGTATTGATTAGGTCCGAAATTTTATTGTTTTTGTAGAAATTTTAGCAGATAAGAAAGGAGACATACGTGTTTTCAAATCACCATTTATACGTTTGGTTAAACTTTTCGCGTAGCTAGTCGTCCAGTAATATGAGTCTTGTTGGCACTTGGATTGAGTTTAGAGTCGGACAGTTTTTCCAAAAAGTCGAGATATTAGTTGTTCTATGATGGGAAATCTAGTAACCGGGGGTATTCACGTGACCCGTGGTTTACTCTCGCGTAAAACGACGACCCTGAATAGATTAATAATTTAGAAATATCGCATTACCGATGATGAGAAGCCTAGTAACCGGGGGTATTCACGTGACCCGTTGTTTACTCTCGCGTAAAATGGCAACCTTGACATATGGGAATTGCTATTCGAGTTTTTTCTCCGCTGTAGAGGGGGACTTAGTAACTAGAAGCATCCATGTGCCCCATGAGTGTCTTTTACGTCAAACGGTTCCCCGATACATGAGAATGGAAATCCACCCTAGGATCATCCCGATGAAATATCCCGAAAGCCGAAACCTAGTGGTTAACTCGAATCATATTATTGATCATACATAAGGGAATACTATCCGAGGATTAATTTTGTCAATGAAACTCTTGAATTTTTTGCCACTAGACTATGGGACTGGGCGAGTTGGCTCGTTTATTTTAACCCTTCATATTGGCGGTCGGTAAAATTCACGCTTGTTAATCTTTGAGCTGGATTTTCTTCATAAACGATTGATGAGGACTGAAATTGGTTACTTAGTGGAATCAGTGTCCTAGATGTGACTCACTATTACGATACTTATACTATTCTTTGAGATTTTCAGGGTAGTATTGATTAAGTTGAGCACTATGGACTTGCATGATTATTCACGATACATTTTGTTTAAAATTGATTTTTGCTTGAGGACAAGCAAAGGCTCAAGTTTGGGGGTATTTGTTAGTCGTATTTTTATGCGCTTATTGATCATTATTTTATATACATCTTGAGCCTAAAAATGCATAAATGAGCTTTTAATGCTCTATTTTTATATGTTTTGCAGGAAATCGGAGTCCGGAAGCCGAAACGATGAAAAACGGGCGAAAACAGTAGTTTTTGGTCATGAGCCGCGGCACAAGCCAAGTGAGCCGCGGCACACGATGACAACCAGCGAGCCTCGAGTGGACTGTACCGTGAGCCGCGGCCCAGGAGGAAAATATGCGCCCAGGCATCCGGCGCTGAGCAGTAGGGGCCGCGGCACAGATTAAGTGAGCCGCGGCCCACATGGCGGTTTTGGCTGAGCCTTCCGCGTTTCTTCGCCGTTTTGGAGCCTGTTCTCGACCTAATCACACGGACGCGTTTTGAAGGGCGATACTTGATTATAAATAAGTATTGAAGGGCTGAAAACAGGAGAGAATCATCGATCAGAAGGAAGACATCGCGGTACGGGGCAGAAGAACACAAGGAGGAAATTTGTGGGCGACGACAAGACCACGGATCCTTACGGTTTTTCTTAGTTTTTCCGCATCTTAGTTTCTAGATCTATTCGAGTAGGATTGTGATTGTAGCCGATTTCATGACGGTTTGATTTATTTATTATTATTTCGATTTACTCATTATTCATATTGAGTTGGATTCTTCTTACTGTTCTTAATGCTTTTTAATTGTCTGGCCAACAGTTGAATTGTTTTGAATGTCTTTATGGATCCGGGAGATGAAATTCAGGCATAGTTCTTGTGAGACGAATCATAATTTTCGTGAGATAGGAATATACTCATGGGAATTGTGAAGCCTATTTATTGTGGGAATTCTTGAACTGTTTTAGCTATTAATTATCTAATTCGAATAGGGATATATCGAGTTAATAATTCGTAGTATTTTCTATCGACCTTGGGAAAGGCTTTAGAATAAATTAGGAATTCCTGTCTTACAATCAATTGAATAACGGTGAATTGAATTGAATAAAAATTATTCCTGATTGTTTGAGGTGAAAATCATAATCCTACACCCTTATTATTATTATCTTTATTATTATTTTCTATTTATTTTTCTGCTATTAGTTTAGAAATAAATTCTATAATAATTGTTCTTCAAATAAAATTGTGAGTTGACTATATTTTGGTACTTAGTGAAATCAGTCCTCGAGGAAACGATATCTTACTTATCACTTTATTACTTGTTGACACCGTGCACTTGCGGCATAGTGTGAGGGATTTCCTCACAACACCAAACCCAAGAAACTACGAACCTCCTTCACATTCTTAAGCAGTGTCCAATCCCGCACTACCTCAATCTTTTGTGGATCCCCACGGACCCCCGCGGCTGAAATCACGTGAGCCAAAAACATCACTTCCTTCAGGCAGAACTCACATTTCGAGAACTTCGCATAGAGTCGCTCGGTCCTCAAGATGTCCAACACCACGCGCAGATGATGCGCGTGCTCCTCCTCATTCTTCGAGTAGATAAGGATGTCATCAATGAAAACTACGACACACTTATCCACATACTCAATGAAAATCTTGTTCATCAACTGCATGAACACTGCCGGTGCGTTAGTTAGTCCGAAGGGCATAACCACAAATTCATAATGTCCGTATCTCGTCCGAAAAGCTATTTTTGGGACATCGGACTCCTTCACCCAAAGCTGATAGTACCCCGATCACAAGTCGATCTTCGAGGAATCCGTATCTCCCTGCAACTGATCAAACAAGTCATCAATCGTCGGTAAGGGATACTTTTTCTTGATGGTCACTTTGTTTAGCTCGCGATAGTCGATACATAAACGCAGTGAACCGTTCTTCTTCCGCACAAACAGGACCGGTGCGCCCCAAGGCAAGCGCTCGGTCAAATATATCCCGACTCAAGATGTTGGGAATAATAATGTTGTTTTGATAATTGCCAAACAACATATCCTGATACAGCAAGCCCTGTATCGAAAGCCGGTTGAAGTTGCAAACCTGTATCGAAGACCTTCTCATAGCGCCAGCATACAGCAAAGCTCTCGCGCTACCTAGATACAACAACAAAGTCTTAGTTAAAAAGTCAAGTATGGAAGCTGCCTCGAAACCTCAATACAACACCCTTCCATACAACACCAAACTACTCCAATGTGCCTACAGCACAAGAGGATACAGCATTCACATCAGAACAAGACTGAAGACCGTTTCAGAGAGGAATCTTTAGTACTTACTAAAGTCAAAGTACCGTTCGATAAAGAAGTATTTAAATACTGAAAGGATAAAGTATTTAAATACTGAAGTTGTCAGAGATCTTCAAATCCCGTAATATCCGGATCGTGTCATAATCCCGTTGAAACGGAATCTCATTCAAACGGATCTATCTCAACGGATATATCCAAGAAGGATATATATATATATATCCCCAGAGTTTGAAGATTATATACATAGACATATACACATACGCATCTGAAACCTAGTAACCTAACTCTCAAGCTATCAAAAGTTATCATCAGAGCAAACATATCTCCAAAGCTTACTGCAATTAAGAAGGAAAGAGATATACAGTGCTCAACATCAAGAACAGCCATCATCAGCTCAAGAACTTCATATTCAAAGCTGCTGTTCTTACCTGGTTACCTACCTTTTTACCTCTGTGTAAAAACTGAGCTCTATGTGAACTCAACAAGTTATTCTGACCTGTGTGGGACGAATAAGGACGAAGCTTTGGAACTGTGTGTGAAGAAGCTAGTTAAGAAGGAAGCTTTAACCAATCTGTGTGAACGGTTGAAAGCGACATTCTTTGTATCAATCTGTGTGAACGATACAAGGATAGGTTTGATTATAATTACGTAGTTGTGTACGCAGTAATTATAATAAATTTTTTTACTCCTGTGTGGAGGACCAGTGGACGTAGAGGGGTTTACCTCGAACCACTTTAATTATTGTGGTATTTACCTTCAGCTTTTACTGTTTTAAATTACTGTGATATATTAAGTATACACTATACACTTAGTTGTTGTATCCACAGCAACCTACTGTATCCAAGACTCCCGCTACGCACTCAGATTTAGAATCCGTACAGTTTGTTGTTCAAACTATTTTCCAAACTGTATCCAGTATACTTAGTGGCCAACAAGTGGTATCGGAGCGGTTGATTCTAAAAAGAATCAGTCGTATTTTTAACCGAATCAGATCCAAATCACTTATTTTCAAAACAGTCTCTTTCATTCCTATATTATCCGTATGGATACTTCTATGATTAACAAAGTCCTCATGTTCTCTATTAACGAATTTGACGACTGGAGAATTAGAATGGAAGCTCATCTTGCAGAAATGCACGAAGAGATGATTTTTGTTATACAGGATGGTCCTATCAAGATCATGAAGGTCAATCCGGCCGCAAGGATTGAGGGCCAAGCCCATGCTGAAATGCTCGAGAAAGAACGCGAGCAATGGACAACAGATGAAAGGAAGCGAGACAATCTCGACAACGTGGCTAAGAACGCGTTATTTGTCACTCTTGACAAAGGCACGTTCTCAAAGGTAAAAAGCTGCAAAACAGCCAAAGAAATCTGGGATAAACTCAAGTTAATTTGTGAGGGAACTGAGCTCTCAAAAGAAAACAAGATTTCAAAACTAACTGAGCAATTTGAATCCTTTGAAATGAAACCAACGGAAACACTTGAGGAACTTGACCTCAGATTTACTGGTATTGTTGGTGAACTTGAAGCGTTGGGCAAGATTTACACCCAAAAGGAGAACTTAAAAATTTTCAGATCTCTCCCAGCCCGATGGGACATTAAGACCACAGCTATGCGTGTATCCTGTAATCTTAATGAAATATCTACTTTTGATCTCTTCTCTGACCTTAAAGCTTTTGAGTATGATATTGACAGAAGAGAGAAAGCTGAAGAATCTCCTTCAAAAGTCACAGCTCTCGCCGCTGTATCGAACCGTCGACACAGCATGCCTAGCTCGTCGAAGCCAAGTCACAAGAATGCTGACAGTGAAGACGACATCCTGTCTCAAGCTGAAATGGCGCTTCTAATGCATAAATCATCTGGTGATGCTAACCTGTGCTATAATTGCAGGAAACCAGGGCATTATGCAAATAAATGTCCTCATCCCAAAGTCCAAAAGTTACCCGAGGCCGAGCAACAAGAGAGAGATGAAAGATGACGTGCTTGGAAAGACAAGCTCAAGGCCCTGATTGGAGAATCAGAAGCCTCCCCCACACCATCCAAATCAGCAGAATGTCTTCAGGTGGTCACTGAAAGTGATTCATCTGACGATGAGTTCGATGATAAAGCATACATGTGCTTCATGGCCAAAGATGTTCCAGAAGGTGAAGACAGCGACGATGAGGTAAGTTCAACCTCAGCTATTCCGTCAAATGCATCTCATACTTTCGAAAACATGATGAATGAATTTAAAAACATTCAAAAGGCCCATGAGACATTGAAAACTGAGAACATACAGCTTCAATTAACTAATTTAGAGCTGAAAGATGAAAACGATTTGCTGAAAATAAATTACGAAAATATGTCTCTTGATTGTGAAACCAGCAAAGTCGATTTTGAAAAACTCATGGAGAGCAATCATCAACTTGCTCACGATCTAAATGAGACCAAGTCTCATCTTGAAAGCAAGACAAATGATTTGGCTCTACTCGAAGCCAAAGTAAAATCGCTCGAGAAACGTGAAGGAGAATTAGAGACAATCTTGAAATCTTTCGAGAAATCCTCTAAAAGAATGGAAGAGATCCTAAGCACTGGGCAACATACTCATGATAAACGTGGCTTAGGGTACAACTCGTTCTCCAACAAAAAAAATCTAGTACGGTATTCGTCAGGAGTGAGGAACCCATTCCTGTATCGAAGGAAATCCCGAGTCCTGTGAAGAAACCTGTTGCACCGCGAACAGCAAAAGCTGCCATTCCGCCCCCGCAACTCTACTATTCCAGATAGTGGAACCAACAACCACTCAGAAGGCGTACTCAACAGCATGCTCCACAAGCATATCATAAGCGCCAGCAGTCATTCAGGAGGAAGGCTGTATCCAACCACCAAAGGCCCGTACAGCAGTACTATCGATACAGCATGCCTAGACATTGGACACAAGAGCCCCGCTATTCCTCGAGACAGTAGATGCCAGTTCAGTATCAACAACAGCATTGGGAATCCAACTGGAGACCCAGAAGGCAAGCGGTTAGGCCTAAGAAAATGGCTCCACCTCCGAGACGACAATCGTACTGGAATAACAACTATAATTCTCGATTTTTCATGCATCATAATTATCATGATTACAACGACTACGTGCCTGCCCCACGTAGATATCGATATAATGGACCAAAAGTAGCCTACAACAAACAAATTGTTGACCGGCAAATTTGGGTACCAAAAGGCACTATCGCACCAGGACCCAAAGTTACTTGATATTCATGCGTCGACATGAATCGGGAACGCTAGAGCTAGAAATCCCTATAAGTATTTATGATTTTACTCATTAAGTGAGGGGGAATGCTGTAAGACCCAAGAATACAGTATCTACCATTAATTAACTGTACACTCAGAACCGTCAATACAGCACTGTAGTGAACAAAGAACTATGAATCCTACAGCTGATGTGTGCATTAATTAAGGGGGAATATAGTACGACCCATGAATACAGTGTTAATACGAACATGTATGTAAAAATTAAATCCTGTATGTACCTTTTGAGGGGAAACACTATATTAATCGCGGATACAGTATTTTCACCACAGAACATCAATTATGATTGACAATTTTATTGTGTATCACTGTAAGAACTCGTCTGCGAACAGTTCATAGGTTAAGTTGTACTTAACTAGATCAAATGCAAGATTGTGTCTGCGCACCAATCATAAGTTTAAGATGTGATAAACTTTCCTATCATTTTAGAACTTGCCTGCGAGCAGTTCACATTTCTTTTAGATTAAGTGGTGAAGACCAGATCATTTGACAGAAGATCAAGTAGCCCGCTCAAGAAACTATCAAAGAGAGAGAAACTGTCGGGATTAAATATCTCCTGTATTGAAGTCTCCTCATGTTACCAACAAGTGGTTATCGAAGGAGAAGTTGTTTTAGCTTGAAGAAGTTTTTGATATCAAGACCTTGGCATGATCAAGAAGTTTTGGAATCATCAAAGGAAGTTTGGAAATTATCAAAAAGGGGGAAATTGTTGGGAATAATAATGTTGTTTTGATAATTGCCAAACAACATAGCCTGATACAGCAAGCCCTGTATCGAAAGCCGGTTGAAGTTGCAAACCTGTATCGAAGACCTTCTCATAGCGCCAGCATACAGCAAAGCTCTCGCGCTACCTAGATACAGCAACAAAGTCTTAGTTAAAAAGTCAAGTATGGAAGCTGCCTCGAAACCTCAATACAGCACCAGACCATACAGCACCAAACTACTCCAATGTGCCTACAGCACAATAGGATACAACATTCACATCAGAACAAGACTGAAGACCGTTTCAGAGAGGAATCTTTAGTACTTACTAAAGTCAAAGTACCGTTCGATAAAGAAGTATTTAAATACTGAAAGGATAAAGTATTTAAATACTGAAGTTGTCAGAGATCTTCAAATCCCGTAATTTCCGGATCGTGTCATAATCCCGTTGAAACGGAATCTCATTCAAACAGATCTATCTCAACGGATATATCCAAGAAGGATATATATCCCCAGAGTTTGAAGATTATATACATAGACATATACACATACGCATCTGAAACCTAGTAACCTAACTCTCAAGCTATCAAAAGTTATCATCAGAGCAAACATATCTCCAAAGCTTACTGCAATTAAGAAGGAAAGAGATATACAGTGCTCAACATCAAGAACAGCCATCATCAGCTCAAGAACTTCATATTCAAAGCTGCTGTTCTTACCTGGTTACCTACCTTTTTACCTCTGTTTAAAAACTGAGCTCTGTGTGAACTCAACAAGTTATTCTGACCTGTGTGGGACGAATAAGGACGAAGCTTTGGAACTGTGTGTGAAGAAGCTAGTTAAGAAGGAAGCTTTAACCAATCTGTGTGAACGGTTGAAAGCGACATTCTTTGTATCAATCTGTGTGAACGATACAAGGATAGGTTTTATTATAATTACGTAGTTGTGTACGCAGTAATTATAATAAATTTTTTTACTCCTGTGTGGAGGACCAGTGGACGTAGAGGGGTTTACCTCGAACCACTTTAATTACTGTGTTATTTACCTTGACTTTTCTTGTTTTAAATTCTTGTGATATATTAAGTATACACTATACACTTAGTTGCCGTATCCACAAAGAACCCATCAGATTCAAGACTTCCGCTACGCACTCAGATTTAGAATCCGTACAGTTTGTTGTTCAAACTATTTTCCAAACTGTATCTAGTATACTTAGTGGCCAACACAAGCTCACTCAACTACTTCTTCAACTCAGCCATCTCTGAAGGTGCCATGCGATACGGCGCCTTCGAAATCGGAGCCGCATCCGACTCTAACTCGATAGCAAACTCAACCTCACGGTCCGGAAGTAACCCCAGCAACTCATCAGGAAAAACATCTGGGAACTCACTAACGATCGGGATCGATGAAAGCTCGGCCCCACCATCTTCCGCCTTCAAGGCAGAACACTAATAACCAGGACACCCCTTCTGCAGGAATCTCATCGCCTTTAAGGCATTAATTACGAAGTTATGGTTTCCCCTCTTTCGCCCAGCGAAAGAGTACTCGGTGTCGTTCTCGGCTAATATGGTGATGATCCTCGTGCGGTACACTACTACAAAAACAAAGATTTAACAAAGACATTTTAACAAATGTTTTCCTTGGAATCGTTAAATGCATATTTAATAATGTTCTAGAAGAACCACTGTTAAATTGTACTTTAACAGTGGTTCTATAAGAACCGTTGTTAAACTTGTACATTTAACAGCGGTTCTTCGACAACCGCTGTTAAATCTGTACATTTAACAGCGGTTCTTTTAGAACCGCTGTTAAACTTGTATTTTAACAGCGGTTCTAGGTTAATGTGCAATATATTGAATATTAATAGATTTAGTTATATATTAATATTAAAAATACTACAAAAATATATATTAAAAATTATAATACATACATATTGTTTTATGATATATATTATATTAAATTTGCAATATATTGAATATTAATATATTTTGTTATATATTAATATTAAAAATTCAACTACATTATATATTAGAAATTATAATACATACATATTATTTTATGAACTATATTATATTAAATGTGCAATATATTGATATTAATATATTTTTTGATATATTAATATTAAAAATTATATTACATTATATATTAAAAATTATAATACATACATGTTGTTTTATGAATTATATTATATTAAATGTGAAATATATTGAATATTAATATATTTTGTGATATATTAATATTAAAAATTATATTAAATTTTATATTAAAAATTATAATACATACATATTGTTTTATGAATTATATTATATTAAATTTGCAATATATTGAATATTAATATATTTTATGATATATTAATATTAAAAATTATATTACATTATATATTAAAAATTATAATACATACATGTTGTTTTATGAATTATATTATATTAAATGTGCAATATATTTAATATTAATATATTTTGTGATATATTAATATTAAAAATTATATTACATTATATATTAAAAATTATAATACATACATATTGTTTTATGAATTATATTATATTAAATGTGCAATATATTGAATATTAATATATTTTGTTATATATTAATATTAAAATTATATGACATTATATATTAAAAATTATAATACATATTGTTTTTTGAATTATATTATATTAAATGTGCACGATATTGAATATTAATATATATAATATAATATAATATAATTCTTTAAATATATTATAATCATGACTTATTAATATAACTTATTAATATTTAATATATGATACAAATTTATAATTTCAAAGATGACTATATACAATATATACATTATAATTTTTAATATGTAATAATTTTCATTATTTTATATTATTATTCTATAATAATAATAATTAATAATATAAATCATAAAAGCTTAATACTCAGTTCATCAAATTTTTTATATAATATACATTATACTTTAATGTATATAATATAATTCTGAAAATATATATATATATATATATATATATGGTTTACTGTACACTTATATAATATAGATCAATAAAAGTACAACAAATGACTTTGGCTCAGTGGTTCATACCACCTCCATCTTATGGAGGTCATAGGTTCAAATCCGGTGAGTAGCAGAAATACACATTTATTCATATATATGTGCGGGGTCGCTAGCGGGTGGGCTCGAAGGCGGGCGGGCAGGTATGTGCGGGTCGCGAGCGGGAGGGCTCGGAGGTGGGCGGGCGGTCGGGTGCGGGGATCTAGGCAGGGCAATATAATTTTTTTATTCCAATAATTTTAACCGCGGTTCTACAAGAACCGATGTTAAAAAATAATTTCAATTTATTTTAAAAAAAATTAATTTAACAGCGGTTTTTAAAAACCGTTGTTAAATTCGAAATTTAACCAGTTTTTAAAACATTGTTAAATTTATAAATGAGACATTTAACGGTTCGAGACCGCATTGTTAAAAGGGCTCGAAGCCATTGTTAAATCTTTGTTTTTGTAGTAGTGGTAGTTCATGATCACACCATGCC
The DNA here is from genome assembly GCA_033398695.1 of Orobanche coerulescens. Classification (NCBI taxonomy): domain Eukaryota; kingdom Viridiplantae; phylum Streptophyta; class Magnoliopsida; order Lamiales; family Orobanchaceae; genus Orobanche; species Orobanche coerulescens. The sequence goes on along the minus strand of CM065801.1, from coordinate 47,685,211 downwards.
GCTCGATCCAATCATCCCTGAGAATCAAATCCTCACCATCAATATCTACAACAATAAGGTTAGAGATCCAAGCCCTCTCACAAATAACCACAGAACAGTCTCGGATCTCCCGATCACCAATGATCCGATCACCGCTAGGAAGTTTAACGGTGAAAGGCTCACAAGATGACAAATAGTCAAGACTCAAACGGTGCACACACTCCAGAGAGATGAACGAATGCGTAGCACCCGAATCGAAAAACACACTGACAGGATGAAAATGAATATGAACGATACCTGTAGCCACGGTAGTCGCTGGATTATCGGCCCTCCTCATCTTGTATACATGCGGATGAGAGGAGCCAACACTAGAAGCTCCCCCTCTAGCGGGCTGGCCCCGACCTCTCCCTCGATTGGCACTCTGCGGAGGCTGCGGAGCAAATGACCCCTGGTTCACACTCGGCTAACTAGGCGCTGGGAAAGAAGCCTGAGTGCCAAGAGTCTGCCCTAAACAATCACAAAGGGAATCCTTGTGGCCCACCTGGCCACAAGTATGACAAGTCAACAGAGGACGGGGACACTCCCGGTTCCTATAGCCCGGCTAGCCGCAGTTAAAACATCTGATCTCTCAAGCGGGGGAACTGGCAGTACCTCAGAATCCCCCAGAAAACCAAGCCGAACCGCCTGCAGGAATGTTAGCAGGTTGAGACTTCTGCTAAATTCCGTCCTTGTGACCCGAAAAATTAACAACGAATTTCTGTTTCTTACTTTCTCGAGCCTCACTGGCCGTCAAGTACATATTATCATAAGATCAAGAGCTCTACTGTGATAGTCCTTTAGGGTGGTGCAAGCGAATCCACACATGTAATCACGAATCCTCGGTTTCATTCGCCTCGAGAAGTGGCAAATCTTGTCACTCTCCTCCTTAACGTGGGCCTTCACGTAGCCCAATTCCCGGTTGAAATCTGCAATAGCCTGAGTGTAACACCCCGAGATATTCGGAAATATGTTACAGCGCCGTAGACCCCTACATGGGACCTACCAGGCTACAATAGGAAAACTCCACTCGACTAACCATCTCGGTTAGCGAGGATACACAATTAAATAATATGACATATAACGATACGCCCGAAACAACCGGCAAAATAAGCATCAACCAACAACGTGACAATTTAAAAGTAGTACAACACGGAGTTTGAATCGAAAAGCCTAAGTACTCGCGAGTACAATCTATAAGTTTAAAACTGCGGGAACAACCATATCGAAATGGACAAAGGAAATAAGTAGACCCAAATGCACATGTCAACGACTCGCCAACATCCTCGATCGTCCGGTGCTCGCCGTCCAGGATAATCATAACACGAAATCCATAACAAGAATTTCCCCAAAACGGGTCCCCAAAGGGGTTAGCAATTACGCTAGTACAAGTAATCAAGGCAAACCAATCGCTTACACATTTCATAATACATGTACCAATATCAATTTCAAGAGTCAAAACCAGACATGTCTTTTCCGGAAAATATATAGTCCACAATTAGCCTTGAGAACAGGGCGGCAGCATACATTCTCACTCGAGGCCTCGCAGGGACCCTACCGAGTTGGCTACAATTACGTAAAAACAAAACCACGCACACGCTATGCCGTGAGAACAGGCGGCGGCATACATTCTCACTCGAGGCCTCACAAGGACCCTACCGAGTTGGCTAGTACGAAACTCGTGAAATCCGGGCGGCAAGATAGATTTCCCTCCTTGACCCCGTGGCCAACACAAGGTGAGTTACACACAAGTAATATACATCACTATTTCATGTTAAGCTTAAAGGTTTCCAAAAATACTTGCCTTGAATTATTGACGACGTGAACGGAAAGGAAAGTCAGCGACGAACGCTAGGAACCAATGAAACCGAACCTAACGATTGAAGAATACAATCACAACCATTTCTAAATGAATACGGAATTGGAATACACCGAAAACCCGCCTACGATTCATGTATATTCGTATATAAACAACGAGGGCGGACCACAACCAAACCCTCTCGATTCCGTAAAAATCATGGAATATACCATGAATCCGTAGGGAAACTAAGAATACCAACAAGATTAATCATATTCATCATGAATTAATCAACAAAACGGAACGAATCGGACAAAAACACGAAAACCCCAATTTTACCAAAAGTAGGGTTCTAAGGATCTAACCTTGATTATTGGATTAAGGGATGATATCGGACGGATTATTGATGATATAACCTCAAGAACTCCATGGATATGTTGTTAAACAACATGGCTTCAAGCTTAGAACACGCCCGGTGCGGAAGAGGAGAAGAAGAAGGTGAAAATGGCAAGAAAAAGCGTCTGCGGGGCCTTTTATAGGGGTTGGTATGCGGGACACGGCCGTGCCGAGCGGCACGGTCGTGTCGCACAGCTGGCGGCGAGGACTCGGCCGTGTCTCGCTTGACACGGTCGCGGCGGAGGGCCTCCCGGCGATGACCGTCCGGCAATGACTTCGGCATGACTCGGCCGTGTCACGGGACACGGTCGGGCATCTGGCGATCGCTTCGGCTTATCCGGAAGAAATGCGGCACGGGCGTGTCGGATGACACGGCGAGTTCGGTCGGCGAAACTTTGGCATTTCGGACGAGTGCGGCACGGGCCGTGTCGGACGACACGGTCGTCCAGTCGGCGGTGATCGGCCAGCCCAAAGCGACCATAACTCTCTCGTCAGGACTCGATTGACTCCTTTGTTTGAACCATTGGAAAGCTAACTCGATGTTCTATAATATTGCAAAGATTTAGAATTTTGGAGTCACCAAAAATTAATGGTGATCTAACAAAGTCGAACTCATATGAGGAAAGTTGAAACAATGAACAATAACGAGAATACAGTTCAACGGTTGTGGGAAGGACATCTTGAAAGATACACGAGGTCACTATGACCGAGAAATAAACCAAAAATGAAAATACAAGGGAAAGAAAAATACCGTATATTACATTCTACCCCTCTAAAAATAAGTTTCGTCCCGAAACTTAAGAAACAAACAACTCAGGGTACCTAGCACGCATGCTATCCTCGGTTTCCCAAGTTGCCTCCTCGACACCGTGTCTCGACCACTGCACTTTGACCAAAGGGATGGTCTTATGCCTCAGTCGTTTCTCACGATGATCCAAAATCTTCAAAGGACGCTCCTCAAAAGTAATATCTTCAGCAATATCAATCTCGCCATAATCGATGACGTGACTAGGATTCGGAACATATTTCCTCAGCTGGGAAACATGAAAAACACTATGAACATGACTCAAGGCCGGGGGTAACGCCAAACGATATGCTAACCCACCGACTCGCTCGAGAATCTCGAAGGGTCCAATAAATCTCGGACTCAACTTCCCCTTCTTCCCGAAACGGAAAACTCCTCTCATTGGCGACACCTTCAGCAAAACGTGGTCTCCCACCTCGAATTCTAAAGGTCGACGACGGACATCGGCATATGACTTCTGTCGACTCTGGGCAGTCAACATCCGTTCTCGAATTAATTCTATCTTTCGTCTCGTCTCTAAAACGACATCCGGCTCGGTCCCGACTAAATCGGACGCCTCATTCCAAAAAATCGGCGATCGACATCGTCGCCCATAAAGTGCCTCATTCGGTGCCATCCGAATCGACGCGTGCCAACTATTGTTGTACGTGAATTCGATCAATGGCAAATGCTCCTCCCAGTCGCTACTCCAATCGAGGGCACAAGCACGCAACATGTCCTCGAATGTCTGGATAGTGTGTTCCGACTGTCCATCTGACTGAGGATGGAAAGAGGTACTCAAATGCAAACGGGTACCCAACGCCTTATGCACCGCCTGCCAAAAGTGCGATACGAAACAGCCATCACGATCCGAAACGATAGACTTCGGAGTACCGTGAAGCCTCACAATCTGTGCGATAAATATACGGGCCAACTTCTCCGGGCCCCAAGTGTCCTTGATGCCCAGAAAATGTGCCGACTTGGTCAGACGATCAACAATCACCCAAACCATATTCATGCCCGATCTCGATCTCGGCAAACTCGTAATGAAATCCATCGATATATCTTCCCATTTCCATTCCGGAACGGGAAGTGACTGCAATAACCCAGCCGGTCGCTGATGCTCGATTTTGTAAACCACAAATCCTTCCGTCCCCTGCGGCAAGGAAAGTACAGGTGCTGACATTAACCGGCTCTTGAGTTCCTCAAAACTCCGTTGACACGCGTCGGACCACGTGTATTTCTTATCCTTCCGTAAAAGGCTCGTCAAGGGTTGAGCAATTCTAGAAAATCCCTCCACAAATCGCCGATAATAACCCGCTAATCCGAGAAAACTTCAGATTTCCTTAACATTCTTCGGAGGTAGCCAATCTCGAATAGCCTCCGTCTTCTGAGGATCGACACGAACTCCGTCTGAATAAATTACGTGTCCGAGAAACGTCACTTTGGACATCCTGATCATTGGAAACATAGATGCTGGTGTTTCTACCCGTAGGAGAATACAGAGTACACGAGGAAATGTACTTTGTGCACAAGAAGAACTAGATACTGAGATATCACCGTTCCCTGAATGGAAATCTCAATCCGAGCTTAGAAGACTCAATATGTGCACTATTGCTGTATTATTAGCCTAGTCCGAACCTGTTTCGACCATAGACGCTCTTAATAATTCTCATTGGATAACATCTATGGAAGAAGAGCTTAACGGTTTCGAATGAAACAATGTATGGTATCTTGTACCCAGACCTACGCATCAATCGGTTATAGGAACCAAATGGGTGTTTCGAAACAAGAAGGATCGAAATGGACTTATTATAAGGAACAAATCAAGGCTAGTCGCACAAGGCTATAGCCAGGAAGAAGGCATAGACTATGATGAATCCTTTGCCCCTGTAGCCAGACTAGAAGCCATTAGGATATTCTTAGCCTTTGCCGCCCATAAGAGCTTCATTGTATACCAAATGGACGTCAAGAGTGCATTCCTAAATAGAGACCTTTCCGAAGAAGTTTATGTTGAACAACCACCAGGGTTTGCCAACACAGACCGCATCGACCTAGTATACAGGCTAAGGAAAGCACTGTATGGACTTAAACAAGACCTTAGAGCCTGGTATGAGACCCTGTCCCAGTATCTAACCGATAATGGATTTGAGAAAGGTGCTGTGGACAAGACCTTATTCAAAATACAGGAAGGTGATGACCTTCTAATGGTGCAAATTTATGTAGATGATATAATTTTTGGTTCAACTAACCTTGCTTTGTGTCAAAGGTTCTCTCATCTCATATAAAGTAAATTTGAAATGAGTATGATGGGGGAACTTAGTTATTTCCTAGGTTTGCAGGTAAAGCAGTTGCCTACAGGTATTTTTATCAACCAGGAAAAATACAGCAAGGAGCTTCTCAACAAATTTGGAATGAACACTTCCAAATCATCACCAACCCCCATGAGCACTTTCGTGCAAATTAGTGCTCATGAAGCCGGAAAGTCGGTTGACCAATCACTCTACAGGAAGCTTATTGGTTCGCTCCTGTACCTAACGGCTAGCAGACCCGATATCCAGTTTGTTGTTGGAGTGTGTGCGAGATATCAAGTAGCACCTAAGGAATCACACTTCAATACAGCTAAACGAATCCTGAAGTATATTAAAGGAACAGTCGATGTAGGACTATGGTATCCTAAAGAAGGCGGATTCAATTTAGTTGGATACAGCGACTCAGATCTCGGAGGCTGCAAGCTAGATAGGAAGAGTACAAGTGGAACTTGTCACTTTCTTGTACCTAGACTCGTTTCTTGGTTCAGTAAGAAGCAATTGGCTAACTCACTTTCCACGGCAGAATCAGAATACTATGCTGCTGGTAGTTGCTGTATGCAGATTCTTTGGATGCAGCAGAAGTTGTCAGATTATGGAATTGAAGCCAGAGAGACGCCAATTATGTGTGACAGCACGAGTGCAACTACAATAACGCACACTCCTGTCCTACACTCGCGCACTAAGCACATCAACATGAAGCATCATTTCATAAGGAATCATGTCGAGAACAAGGATGTTCGGCTCGAAAAGGTTCATACAGATATTCAGTTGGCCGACATCTTCACCAAGCCTCTCGACACAGCAAGATTCAACATGCTTAGACAAGAATTGGGAATGCTACAGCCTGACTCCCTATAAGTAATTTACTGCTTTTACTCAACAATTGAGGGGGAATGCTGTAAGACCCAAGAATACAGTATCCACCATTAATTATATGTACACTCAGAACCATCAATACAGCACTGTAGTGAACAAAGACATATAAGTCATCCTACAGCTGACGTGTGCAATAATTAAGGGGGAATACAGTATGACCCATGAATACATCATTAATCCAAAAGTTGCTGTATGGAATTAAAACCTATATGTACCTTTTAAGGGGGAACGCTGTATCGTCGCGGATACAGCACATACTATAGGATTTCGATTCAGTATATATATATTATAATATTCCTTTTAAAATAATTTTTGTCCACGTGCCCTGTTTTCATGTCAAACGTCATTTACGTTAAATGCCTTACACGACATCTGGACAACTGAATCTCAAAAGTCACGATGTTTTTAAATTGTTTAATGTTTTAAAACCGCCGTTTCAGGCATTTAGGGTAACAACTAATGTCAGAAGTGGGACCCGCTTATATTTTAACATTTTAATGGATAAGTGTACCAGTTGCACTCAGTCCATCCTGACCGTTCATTTCAAAAACCGGATCCCATCCCTTAAATCTGACCATTCGTTCTCTGAGAAACCCTACTTCGCCGCCCACTATAAAAGGATTGATACTGCCATTAGAGACTCTTTACGCTTTCTGCAAAATTTAAGAGTTCTCAAGCAAATACAGCCTACAAATTTTTCTGCGTGTTACTGCAAATTTCGTTTATTCTCTTTCATAATTTCTTGGGAATCATCAAAGGCTAGTCAGACATCTTCTCCCGCACTCAAGAAATCCTCGAACATCATCGTTGGACGGATCTTCTCAAGATCTGTCATCATCGAGCGTATTCTCTCTGAAACCAATAACGTCGAACCCATGGAGTTCATCATCACCCGACTCCGTCAGCAAGGTCTCTACCGCCTTGGGAGTCAAACCGTCGAGAAATACGATGTTCACTTGGTTGAGGACTTTTACCTCAACGCCGTCGTTCGCTTTTTGTCGCTGGCCCAGGGAGGTCACGTTGCTGACATCACTGCTATCATTCAAGGAGTGGAGATCTGTATCGATCGAGATCTTCTTCAAAACATTTACAGGCTGCCTGCTGATGGCCTTACCATGGAAGAACTTGAGACTTTTGGGTCTCAAGAGCTGATAACAAAGTACTATGGGTTGTTCACCGGCTCAGCTATTGTTGACGTGGTACACACCACCTGTCACAAGAAGAATTTTTGTTTGCCATACGTGTATTTGCATGATTTTTGTTGCAGGATCATCGAGAATCGCACTTTCGCATTTGAAATGTGCACGAATCTGAGATTTAGGATGATGGTTGCGATTTTGACCTGTGAAAAGGTCAACTGGTGCCAGATAATCTTGAAGCGCTTGCAGGAGGAAGTATCCAAGCCTGCCACTCAAAAGAAGTCGTTTGGTTTAATTTTAAACCATATTTTGATGAAATGCAGACTTTCACAATCCGCCGATGCGAAGAAAAACAGCTCCCGGATATACTTAGGAGGCGTCAAGCCTTCGGCGTATAATAGAGAACTCTGGTTTGCAATCATCCATCTTTACACAGTATGCCAGTTTCTGAAGATCCAAGGGATGTTTCTTTGAAGTCCCAGGATGTGGAGTCTTCAAGGAAAAGGAAAAGATCTCACAGCAAGACACCTATTGCTGGTGAGAAGCCGAAAAGGAAGCTAAGGAGGCTTTCTAAAGCTAAAACCACCAAAACCTCCGAGGAAGCTTCTACTGTGGCGCAACCCACTGAAGAAATACCCCAGGGCCCAACCCCTGTGGAAGAGGTGCCCGCTACTGTATCGACAGTAGATCCTGAGCCTTTGGCGGCTAAGTCGGATTCGGACATCTGCTAACTTAGAAGACTCTTGCGAGTCGGCTACCCCTGCGGCTACTTCTCCTATGCGGGATTCCACACCCGTACAGGATCAATCTTCCTTCGGGGCACCATCCCCTGTAAGGAATCCCACTTCCATACAGGATCCCACACCTGTAGAGGAAACCCTCGCTACAGCGGACTCAGACGTTGTACGCAGTCCCTCCCCGGACACCATTATCAACAAAACTTTTCTCTCTGTGCAGATTGATCATGCTTATGATAGATTCCTTAAATAGAAAAGCTACAGGCTAGATCCGTATGACACCTTATACAACTGGAGCGACTGGAGCCATGAAGAGAGATTTGTATTGGAAGTGACGGACTCAACAGAAGTTGCAGCCCTGATCCAATGGGACAATCTATACTGCAAGGAATTGATTGAAAGCCATCTATTGCAAAATTCTGACGCCAGGAGAAAAGGAAAAGATAAGTCCGAGGACTCTCCCCAAGATTCAAAAGATGACGATGACTCAGACGACGACGACGATGCTTTACAAGCAGGTCTGAGAATGAGTCATGAGGAGGCTCAAGACAGAGATGCCTCTCAAACCAAGGATGACGAAGGGCCATCAAATCGAAGTGAGCCCCCTTAGACACAACAAGAGAACATTCCTGACGACGAGGAATCAGTCCCTCAAGTCGAGGAAGAAGAAACTATTTTGGAACAGGCACCCGAGCCTGCTACCGCAGAAGAAGAAGAAGAAGAAGAAGTTGCACGCGCCGTCCAGCAAGAGGAATCAGTCCCTCTGCCAGAACAGGCGGAAGCTGAGAGACAACAGGAGGAATCAGTCCCTCCTATATCCATGTCTACAGACGCACCTTCGCAATAGGAGGATACAGCAACCCCTGCCGCCGAACCCGAAAATGCTGCTCTCGCCCCATCAACCGTGGAATCCGATGACGGTAATGTACCTGAGGATGTCCAACTCAATTCACGCCCTACAGTGAATCTGAGGAGGTTGAATGGATCCGAAGATTTTGCCAAACCGAATTCTCCGAGCACTGCTGCTAGGAAAGAGCATCTGCGTGCTCTTGGTCTTCAAACTGTCTTCATCCAGGATGCAGTTAATGCTCTGTACTCAGTGGAAAAAGCTCTTAATTGGATGCACACTTCTGCTGTTGAAGAGATGACTAGTTTACAACATGAAGTCTCTCGCGTAGTCGAAGCCTTCACTATTTTGCCAAAAGTCTTCAAACAAGCACTGAAGAAGCTACAAGAGAAACAAGAGCAGATCCTGAGAGAAGAAGAATCGAAAACGCGCATATCTGAGGCCAAGACCGCAGCAGCCATGATCGAAACCACTTCTCACATGCGAGCCCACGACAAAAGTATCAAGGATATGTCGGAGGTGCTTTCCACCCTTGTCGAGAGAATGACAAACATTGAGAAGCAGCAAGAGATCCTAGGAAGTCTTGATGACGCCAAAAAGGGGGAAGAAGCAAGAGAAACAGCTAGGAGAATAAGGCTACAGCACGAAAGGGAATTTAATGCTGCTCAAGACAGCATTACTGCTGAATTGAACAAGCTAGCCCCTCCCTCTCAAAGTTTCAAGATTTCAGGCTCCCGACCTGAGTTTCATGATCCCAATGTCCCGTGGCAAAGCTCAATCCAAAGACCTTCTGAAATTTGTCTGCCAACCAACCGACATCCAACTCCCGAAGAGGTGAAGCAATGGAGGAAAAACGAGCTGATGAGGTATTTTGTTAAACTCATCAAGGAATCCCCCATCTTCAGAGGCTATAAGACATTAGCGGAGGCTGCAGACAAATTCACGAAGATGTTAGAAGAAGGAAAGCTTCCTCTCCAAATCAAAATGAAATCCAAGCATAGAAGAGGAGATCGGATCACCCATCCAGAAGATTGGATTCTTGCCTTCGACAGATCATATGATGGTAGAGCAATATACCTAGATCGAGGCAACGATTCCCTACAGCACTGGTGGTGTGGAACCGAGAATGACCCAGGGAAAAAGCCATGGAGACATGCGGACTATAGGAACTGAAATCCTTAGTATATTAGTTTCGTTTGTAATTTTTCTTTCGAAACAGCAAACCTTGTACTCTATTTTGAATATCAATAAAAATGTTTGCTTGTCTTGAAAGATTACAACTCGTAATCTACTGTGTTAATGTATGATTACATAAATTGTTAGATAACTATCACAAGTATAGAAACTTGTTTGAAAATTAAGCTGTACGAACTTGTTTACGAACAGTTCATAATTTCAGTTGTATGCATTAAGAATACATTGTAAGATTGTGCCTGCGCACCAATCATAAGATTAAGTTGTAAAAATTCTTAGCTGTATCGAACTCGCATGCGAGCAGTTCATAAATTATACTAAGTTGCTGAAAGACAAACCATTTGACATAAGACCAAGAAATATGCCAGAAGTCATCAAAGAAGATTATTTCATGAAGAAGGTTTTGGCATCATCAAGAAGACTTGAAAGATTTAAAGTCTTGGCAAATTGTCAAAAAGGGGGAAATTATTGGGATAACAAATACCATGTATCGAAATAGCCAGGATAATCAATCCCTGTATCGAATAGTATTGATAAGAGGTTTTGACATATATGCCAATCCTCAATACAGTAAGGAAACTGTATCGAAGAGTTGAAGTGTCAACCTGTATCGAAGGCCTGTCACAGATCCAGCATATAGTGGAAACTTTCAGTACAGCAAAGAAGTCTTATAAAGACTAAGTATGGAAGCTGTCTCGAATTGTCAAAACAGTGATCTTCCATACAGCTCTCAACAGGACAAAGAAAAAATCTTCAGTTCCCACTAGAAGTCAAGTCCCGTTGATAAAGAAGTATTTAAATACTAAGAGGATAAAGTATTTAAATACTGTAAGTCAGAAGATCTTCAAATTCCGTTAAATCCGGATCGTGCTTTTTCATCCCGTTGGAACGGAATCATTCTCAACGGATTTATCCCAACGGATATATTTCAGAGACTATTTATATCTCCAGAGTTTGAAGATTGAAGACTACTGAACTAGTGAACGATCAAGCTTACAAAGAAATACTCAGAGCAAAATATATCTCCAAAGCTTACTGCAACTCAGATCTAAGAGATATACAGTGCTCATCATCTTGAACAACACTTCATCATCTAGAAGCTCATAAAAGTCAAAGTTGTTGTTCATACCCTGTTCTATCCTTTGAACAAACCCAGATCAGCCCTGTGTCGACTGAGTAATCGTTGCTTCTCCAGAACTGTGTGTGAAGGATTTGCATCGAAGAAGACGAAGCTTCAGAACTGTGTGTGAAGAAGCAAGTCAAAGCATTAGCTCAAACTAATCTGTGTGAACGGTTGAAGCTAAGATCTTTATATCGATCTGTGTGAACGATATATTGATTGTGTGTTGTTATAATTACGTAGTTGTGTACGTAGTAATTATAATAAACTTTTTACTCCTGTGTGGAGGACCAGTGAAAGTAGAGGGGTTTACCTCGAACCACTTTAAATATTGTGTCATTTACCTTCTGCCTTACTTGTTTTAATTACTGTGATTATTTAAGTATACACTGCACATCAAGTTGCTGTATCCACAGCAACTTACTGTATTTAAGACTTCCGTTACGCACTCAGATTTAAAATCAGTACAGCTTGTTGTTTAAACTACTTCCCAAGCTGTATCCAGTATACTTAGTGGCCAACACACATGCATGCCGCTTGCTTCGAACAGATGAAGCTTGAGTATATCAAAGGGAATAATACAAAGCATATCTCTCCTAAGTCTACAATCAACAACAACAGGACCTCCTCAACATCCTAGTTAAGCAAGTGAAGTCTCAGGAGAATGTGGCTGATTTATTCACTAAATCATTGACCAATGCCGTATTTGAAAAACATGTGAAACATTGGAATGCGTAGGATCTCCGAACTCCTGAGATCGAAGTAAGGATCAGATGGAAGAGTGAGGTATAACGAAGCTTATCCACCAAACATTGTACTCTTTTTTTTTAACAAGGTTCATTTTATCCCAATGGATTTTGTTACTTGGCGAAGTTTTTAACGAAACAACGATATATGTACTATTTTTCAAATTCCTTGATTGGCGAACTAATCTGGGGGAGATGTAGATTTGAGGGAGAGTCTTACATCCACGTCACAAGTTACACTTTTTTACTTAACCAAGAATTCTTTTTTTTTTCACTGGGTTTTTACCAATTGGAAAGGTATTTAAAGAGGTAACTAGACGTTTAGCTAATTGATCGACGAACTGATCATGTTCTTGAGCATAATGATCGACGAAATGATCAATAGAAGTTTTGGCTTAACGAAATTAGCATAACCTACATATCTGGATGTTGTACTCTTTTTCCTACGATCAAGGCATTTTGCCCATGTGTTTTTTCCTTGAAGAGGTTTTAACGAGACAACTTGACATGTGTTGAAGACTCGGCACAGGGGGAGTGTTAAAGTAAATGCACATGTGTGTGTCTTTGTCTACAAGTTAATGGGTTTCTTCTAGTTAGTGTAGGATTAGGCCTGTTAAATGTTCCAGTATATGTAATCTCTCCCTATTTAGAGGGACCCCATCAACTTCTTAGATTCATTTTTACACTTTAAAATAAACCTAATACTCAGCAAATAAATTTTGTTTTTGAATAATTTTAAGTGTTTCTTTATAAAATTTTATATATTTCTATAATCTGAACTCTGGAATAATTTTAAGTTTGAATGGATACTTTTTAGCTTATATGCCCTTTTAAAATTTATTTAGTTTATCTATATTTTTATTTTTAATTGGTCAGCCTCTCAAATAATAGTGAATCAAACCGTATTGTAATATTTTTATTTGGACAAATTATATTTGATTAGTATATTTTCAAGACCCCTATAAACTAAGACAATGGTACGTTTCAATGGCACAAAAGTTTGATTTTAATCTTAATCTCCATTAAAGTTGGTCAAATAATCACTAACAAAAAATCATTTTTTGGTGACGAAATTTTGTGTCACCGAACGTCAAAACATCGTCATTGAAGAGTTACCATGACATTAAAATTCGTCACAGAAGTCGTCACGGTAGACCCGTCACAATAATCGTGGGGTGACAAAATGGAGATGTTGTCACCACACCTGGTGACGAAAGTTTTTTTGTCATTACAGCTCGTGACGAAAACAAATGTCGTCACAATAAGTGGGTTCTCGTTACAAAAAATTTATCACGAAAACACGAAATGTTGTCAGGAAAGAGTCCATTTGTCACCATAAAGTTTGTTTATGTTATCTATAGTGACAAACTATTTCGTCACCTGATAAAACTTCCTCTGACAAAGTGTTTTGTCGTTGTAGAATTAAAAGTTCGTCATCAAATTTTTGTTTTCGTCACCGTAATCCGTTCTCAATCACTGTTTATATGACAAAATATTTTGTCATCTAAGTTGAATTATACGTGATGAAATTGTCGTCACTAGAATCACTAATGTTGTCACATTGTATCGATTCCTGTAACAAATTATTATTGTCATGTGTCTTGATAATGTTTATTGTCACGTGAAATATATTTGTCATATGTTCACATGGCCATCTCTCAATATTTTAGTGATCTCTCAACCATCTTCGGTCGGGTTCTAATTCAGGGTGCCGTACTGTATCGAGAGTTTCTGTAGATACAGCTTCAGCTTGTACAACGTCGGCTTCATCTACGTCGATTCTTACAGCTGCGGGGTTGATTTCTAGGTCAACAACCGGTTCTATGGGAGTTGGAGGATCTAAGATAGAGAGTTGTTGGATGTTCTGAGTAACATCTTCCACTCCTGTAGTGTCATGGTTAGGTTCGTCGAACACTACATGAACTGATTCCTCGATCGTCAGCTTCCTTTTATTAAAGATCCTGTAAGCTTTGCTGACGGAGGAGTATCCTACAAATATTCCTTCATCTGATTTCTCATCAAAGGTTCTAAGTTGATCCTTCCCATTATTCAACACATAACACCTGCATCCAAAAATGTGAAAATATGAAACTAACGGAGTTTTGTTGTTCCATACCTCATATGCTGTTTTGTTGTGGTGTTTGTTGACGATACAGCGGTTTTGAGTGTATCATGCTGTATTGGTTTCTTCACCCCAGAAACGCTGTGGCAACTTGCTTGCAGCAATCATTGTCCTTGTTGCTTCTTTCAGCGTCCTATTCTTTCGCTCGGCAACACCATTTTGTTGAGGTGTTCGGGCAGCTGAGTATTCGTGTTGTATCCCATTTTCCGAATAGTATTGCTCTATAAAGCGGTTAGTAAATTCTGTAGCTCTGTCGGAACGAATGGACACGATACTCAATGCCTTTTCATTTTGCAGCTTTCTGAGGAGCTCGGGCAGCTTTGATGTTGTTTCCTTCTTCTTGCTTAGGAAAATTGTCCAAGCATACCTGGAGTAATCATCAACAACAACAAGACAGTATTTCTTACCTCCCAAACTTACTGGGTCTACAGGACCGTAGAGATCCATGTGTAGCATCTCCAACACTCTTTGGGATGAAAGGTAGGATTTGCTCTTCAAGGTTGACTTGATTTGCTTGCCTTTCTGACACGGTCCGCAGACGCTGTCCTTTTTGAATGATACATTTGGCAATCCTCTTACCATTCCCTGTCTTGAGAGCTTATTGATCGTCTTGAAGTTGACGTGAGACATCCTCTTGTGCCATAACCAGCTAAGATCTGCAGTGCCTTTGGCAACAAAGCATGGAATTGAGGAGCTCATAGGCTTCCAGTCAGCAATATACATGTTACCTAATCTGCTTCCTGTAAGCACAACTTCTTTGGTCTGGATGTTCTTGACTCTACAAAGATCTATATAGAATTTCACCGAGAACTGTTTATCACAGAACGGGCTAATACTAAGTAGATTGTACTGTAAGCCTTCAACATATGCAACATCGGTGACTTTGAATTTTCCGACAAGTAGGTTTCTTTCCATCTTGTTTTTCCTTTAGATTTATCACCGAAACGAACTTTTGGACCGCGACCTTCTACGAAATCTGATAGTTTGCTTCTATATCCAGTCATGTGCCGAGAGCATCCACTATCGAAGTACCAGGTGTCCTCCTCTAGAATGTCATGTATGCAAAGAGATTAAGTAGATTTAGGTCCCCTTGGATTTTTGGGTCCATGATTGTTAGTTCCTCTAGGTACCCAAGTTTTCCTGATAGCAATTGGTTTACTGTAGGTCACATTTGGTACAGTGTTGCGATATCTACGTGGGGAATATCTGTAATCGCTATAACCATGATAATTATTATGCATGTAAAATTCAGGGTTATTATTATTAATCCAGTACGAGTGCCATCTTGGAGGTGGAGCCATTTTCTTTGGCCTAACAGCTTGCCTTCTGGGTCTCCAGTTGGATTCCCAACGCTGTTGATGATACTGAGCGGACACCTTCTGTCTCGAGAAATAACGGGGCTCCTGTATCCAATACCTCGGCGTGCTGTACTGATAGTACTGCCGCGCGGGCCTTTGGTATTTGGATACAGCTTTCCTTCTGAACGGCTGTTGGCGCTGTTGATATGATTTGGGAGCATGCTGTTGAGTGCGCCTTTCCGGTATGAATGGCTGGTGATTCCGCTGTCTGGAATAGGATTGCGGGGGCGGAATAGCAGCCTTTGCTGTTCGCTGTGCAACAGGTTCCTTCACAGGACTCAAAGTTTCTTTCGATACAGGAATGTGTTCCACACTCTTGACAAACACTGTACTAGTTTTCCCTTTGTTTGGACATGAGCTGTATCCTAAGCCACTTTTATCATGAGCATGTTGCCCAGTGCTCAGAATTTCTTCCATTCTTTTGGACGATTTCTCGAACGATTTCAGAGTGGTCTCAAGTTCAATTTCTCGTATTTCGAGAGTTTTAACTTTGGCTTGAAGTAGAACCAAATCATTTGTCTTGCTCACATTGTGAGTTTTAACCTCACTTAGTTCATGAGCAAGTTGATGATTGCTCTCCATGAGTTTTTCAAAATCGACTTTGCTGGTTTCACAATCAATAGACATATTTTCATAATTTTTTTTCAGCAAGTCATTTTCATCTTTCAGCTCTAGGTTAGACAGTTGGAGCTGTATATTCTCGTTTTTCAATGTCTCATGGTCCTTTTGAATGTTTTTAAACTCATTCGTCATGTTTTCAAAAGTATGAGATGCATTTGATGGAATAGCTGAGGTTGAGCTTACCTCATCATCGCTATCTTCACCTTCCGGAATGTCTTTGGCCATAAAGCACATATATGCTTTATCATCGAACTCATCGTCAGATAAATCACTTTCAGTGACCACCTGAAGACATTCTTCTGATTTGGATGGTGTCGGGGAGGATTCTGATTCTCCAATCAGGGCCTTGAGCTTGTTTTTCCAAGCACGTATTCTTTCATCTCTCTCTTGTTGCTCGGCTTCCGGCAACCTTTGAACTTTGGGATGAGGACATTTATTTGCATAATGCCCTGGTTTCCTGCAATTATAGCATAGGTTAGCATCACCGGATGAAGTTTCGGTACTTACCTTGTGGATAGGTTTGGGCCTATAGGGAGTCTTTACAGACTGCCTGATGAACTTTTTGAATTTATGCATGAGAAGCGCCATTTCATCTTGAGACAGGATGTCGTCGTCACTGTCAACATTCTTGTGACTAGGCTTCGACGAGCTGGGCATGCTGTGTCGACGATTCGATACAGCGGCTAGTGCTGTAACCTTTGAAGGAGATTCTTCAGCTTTCTCTCTTCTGTCAATATCATACTCAAAAGCTTTGAGGTCAGAGAAGAGATCAAAAGTAGATATTTCATTAAGATTGCAAGATACACGCATAGCTGTGGTCTTAATGTCCCATCGGGCAGGGAGAGATCTGAAAATTTTTAAGTTCTTCTCCTTTTGGGTATAAATTTTGCCCAAAGCTTCAAGTTCACCAATAATACCAGTGAATCTGAGGTCAAGTTCCTCAAGTGTCTCAGTTGGTTTCATTTCGAAATATTCAAATTGCTGAGTTAGTTTTGAAATTTTGTTTTCTTTTGAGAGCTCAATTCCCTCACAAATCATCTTGAGTTTATCCCAGATTTCCTTGGCTGATTTACAACTCTTTAGCTTCGAGAACGTGCCTTTGTCAAGAGTGACAAATAACGCGTTCTTAGCCACATTGTCGAGGTTGGCTCCCTTTCTTTCATCTGTGGTCCATTGCTCGCGTTCCTTCTCGAGCATCTCATCATGGGCCTGACCTTCAATCCTTGCGGCCGTGTTTACCTTCATGGTCTTGATCGGGCCATCCTGTATAACAAAAATCATCTCTTCGTGCATTGCTGCAAGATGAGCCTCCATCCTAATTCTCCAATCATCAAATTCGTTAATAGAGAACATAGGCACTTTGTTGATCATAGATGTATCCATGTGAAAATAAATAAATGAAAGAGATTGTTTTAAAGAGTAAGTGATTTTGGATCTGATTCGGTTAAAAATACGACTGATTCTTTTAGAATCAACCGCTCCGATACCACTTGTTGGCCACTAAGTATACTGGAAACAGCTTGGGAAGTAGTTTAAACAACAAGCTGTACTGATTTTAAATCTGAGTGCGTAGCGGAAGTCTTAAATATAGTAAGTTGCTGTGGATACAGCAACTTGATGTGCAGTGTATACTTAAATAATCACAGTAATTAAAACAAGTAAGGCAGAAGGTAAATAACACAATATTTAAAGTGGTTCGAGGTAAACCCCTCTACGTCCACTGGTCCTCCACACAGGAGTAAAAAGTTTATTATAATTACTACATACACAACTACGTAATTATAACAACACACAATCAATATATCGTTCACACAGATTGATATAAAGATCTTATCTTCAACCATTCACACAGATTGGTTTGAGCTAATGCTTTGACTTGCTTCTTCACACACAGTTCTGAAGCTTCGTCTTCTTCGATGCAAATCCTTCATACACAGTTCTGGAGAAGCAACGATTACTCAGTCCACACAGGGCTGATCTGGGTTTGTTCAAAGGATAGAACAGGGTATGAACAACAACTTTGACTTTTATGAGCTTTTAGCTGATGAAGTGTTGTTCAAGATGATGAGCACTGTATATCTCTTAGATCTGAGTTGCAGTAAGCTTTGGAGATATATTTTGCTCTGAGTATTTCTTTGTAAGCTTGATCGTTTAGTAGTTCAGTAGTCTTCAATCTTAAAACTTTGGAGATATAGATAGTCTCTGAAATATATCCGTTGGGATAAATCCGTTGAGCAAGATTCCGTTCCAACGGGATGAAAAAGCACGATCCGGATTTAGCTGGATTTGAAGATCTTCTGACTTACAGTATTTAAATACTTTATCCTTTTAGTATTTAAATACTTCTTTATCAACGGGACTTGACTTCTAGTGGGAACTGAAGATTCTTTCTTTGTCCTGTTGAGAGCTGTATGGAAGATCACTATTTTGACAATTCGAGACAGCTTCCATACTTAGTCTTTATAAGACTTCTTTGCTGTACTGAAAGTTTCCACTATATGCTGGATCTGTGATAGGCCTTCGATACAGGTTGACACTTCAACTCTTCGATACAGTTTCCTTACTGTATTGAGGATTGGCATATATGTCAAAACCTCTTATCAATACTATTCGATACAGGGATTGATTATCCTGACTGTTTCGATACAGGGTATTTGTTATCCCAACAATGTGGGTGCATTAGTGACGGTCCACTATTACCTCGAATATGTGTGATGATGGCTCTCAACCATATACAAGTACCACCTCGTGTAGAGCAATAATCTTAGCATGATTCGAGGAGGTAGCAACAAAGGTTTGCTTGGTTGATCTCCAAGATATAGCGGTGTCCGCAACGGTGAACAGTTTCCTCTCGACCTTTATGTGGGTCTGAAAGATACCCAACATCAGCAAAACCTACCAACACGTTTGCGGGTAGTAACATTGGCATTCACATTTGGTTTAGTGATTGCGCAATCATTGATAGTTTCATTAGCCTTGTATGGAAAGAAAAGTCCCAAGTCAATGGTTCCTTTCAGGTATCGAAAGATGTTCTTGCTACCGGTCCAATGATGCTGCGTGGGCTCAGAAATATATATTGCCACCAAGTTCACTGAGAAAGCAATACCCTGTCGAGTACACTGAGTTAAGTACAATAATGCTCCAATTGCACTTACGTAGGGAATTTCAGCTCCCAATAGCTCTTCGTCACATTGCTTTGGACGAAATGGATCTTTTTTCAAGTCCAGACTACGATCGATCATGGGGGTAATAACCAGGTGTGCCTTGTCCATATTGAAATGTCTGAGTATCTTTTGGATATAGGCAGATTGGTGGATGAGGATTCCACAAGCTCGGTGTGCTAGATCAATACCTAGACAAAACTGAGTTTTCCCTTACTTAGTCAAGAGTACCGATTATGTTCATATCATCGATATATACAACTATAATCCGTCATTCTTATATCCCATTCCAATCAAGTAGTCACTTAGGCGAGAATACCACATTCGCTCGGATTGTTTTAATATGTAAAGTGAGCGTTTCAATTGAACTGAATATGCACTCCGTGTCCTAAAGTCACTTGACTTGGGTAGTGAAATGCCATCACACACTTTCATGTATATCTCTCTATTAAGATCCCCGTAGAGATATGCAGTGACCACACCTGTTAGCTGCATTTCTTGTCCTTCGGAAACTACTAAGCTAATTAAGTAAAGAAATGTTATCACATCCATTACGGGGAGTACGTCTCCTCATAGTCAATTCTAGGGCCTTGTGAGAAACCTTGGGCGACAAGTCAAGCCTTGTTACTAAGGACTTCTTTCTTATCATTTCGCTTTCTGACAAAATCCCATTTATGTCCAACAGGGTTTACACTTGGCGGGGTTAGCACTACCGGGCCAAATACCTGGCGTTTTGTCATAGAATCTGTAAACCCCGAAATATTCAGGATTATTACAGCGCCGTAAATCATTGATGTAAGGATTTACTAGGCTAATAAATTTAAAACAATATTAATAAATGTCAACGACAAAGTGTATTAATACATTATAGGTCTGGAAAATGTAAATCGGAAAACTCCCGATAATAAACATCAAATACAACCAACAACAACAACGTACTCGAGTACTTTATTAAAACAAAACACAACAAACAAACTCTCCCGACCACAAACATCACTCGGAACCCTCATCATCATGCAGCTCTAGTGGTTGTTTCCCGGCCCTCCTGGATCCTGAACATAAAACAAATATTCACCCCCGAAGGGGTTAGCACAATGATGCTAGTACAAGTACGATAATTACACAACAGTGATTTATTCAGCGACCCCTGAACAATAACATCCATAATATCAACAATGATAAGAACAAGTTTCCCCAACGAGAAACAATAACAAGACAATGCACAACACAACGTATCAATCTCAACATACTCGTGGTATTCCAACGATCCAGCACACACAGCATAGATTCCCATGATGATCCTGTTGGACCAATATATGGTGGAAGTACCCGTCCATGTAACGCCCCCAAATCCCATTGGGTTATTACAGTGCCGTGGACCCAACACCAGGAGATCCACCAGGCGAACACGACTAAAACACAACAAACTGACCAAAAAGGGAAATCACAGTCCCTACTATGATATATGACATAATACTCTGATATGGAATTTCAACGACAAAAATAGGCCTACATGGCCAAAATAAAAATACCACAACATCCACGAGCCTTTCTCGGATAATACAAAATGACAACAACTGACAAAACTGAAGTACTCCAAACTGTCCGACCGACGTGAACACCGAAACAACTCGGACTAGTATCGCTCGAATGCCTCGTCGCCATCGTCATGTCCCTATGTCTCAACTCTCTCCTCGCAAGCACCTAAAACATGAAAACATGTTCCGCCCTCACGGGGTCAGTTATCCAGATAATGAATATCAAATACATGTACAACATGATACGCATCCAAAGGCAGAATAAATGATACAAAAATGGTAATACGAGATGCTCACAAACCAAGGTAAGAACCGAGCATTCATGAAATACTATGCCCACGGCATACGATCAGTGCCTGCTCAACAGGTTAGAACACAAGTGCCCAACGGTGAATCATCAACATAGAAGACAACAACGAATTACCTGAAGGTAAACTAAACCAAAGCTGAAATAATTACGAATCACAATGCCCGAAGGCTCCAACAGAAATACCAAAACATCACAATGGCCTGAAAGCCCTCAGCCGAAGCTGTCAAAATATCACGATGGCCGAAAAGCCACTCAGCCAAAGCTGCCAATCATCACAATGGTCTGAACCACTCACCGAAGCTGTCAATCATCACAATGGCCCAAAACCACTCAGCCGAAGCTGTCAATCATCACAATGGCCCGAAGACAAAATAGCCCGAGGCTGTATCACATGAGGGCTGAAGCCATGGCACGAAGCCGTATCACAATGAGATCATCCAATAACCGTGACCTGCTGAATTGCAGGTGCTGGGGACCAACCGCGAAGCTTCAAGCCCCAAACTTACCCATAATGAGATCATCAACATCACCGTGACCTATTGGACTGTAGGTGTTGGGAAACCAACCGTGAAGGTTCAAGCCCCAAACTTACCCATAATGAGATTATCAAAATGACCGTAACCTACTGAACTGTAGGTGTTGGGAAACCAACCGCGAAGGTTCAAGCCCCAAACTTACCCATAATAAGATCATCAACATGACCGTGACCTACTGAGCTGTAGGTGTTGGGAAACCAATCACGAAGGTTCAAGCCCCAAACTTACCCATAATGAGATCATCAACATGACTGTGACCTACTGAACTGTAGGTGTTGGTAAACCAACCACGAAGCGTCAAGCCCCAAACTTACCCATAATGAGATCATCAACATGACCGTGACCTACTGAACTGTAGGTGTTGGGAAACCAACCGCGAAGGTTCAAGCCCCAAACTTACCTATAATGAGATCATCAACATGGCCGTGACCAACTGAACTGTAGGTGTTGGAAAACCAACCGCGAAGGTTCAAGCCCCAAACTTACCCATAATGAGATCATCAACATGGCCGTGACCTATTGAACTGTAGGTGTTGGGAAACCAACCGCGAAGGTTCAAGCCCCAAACTTACCCATAATGAGATCATCAATAAGACCGTGACCTACTGAACTGTAAGTGTTGGGAAACCAACCGCGAAGGTTCAAGCCCCAAACTTACACAAAGTGAGATCATCAACATGATCGTGACCTATTGAACTGTAGGTGTTGGGAAACCAACCGCGAAGGTTCAAGCCCCAAACTTACCCATAATGAGATCATCAACATCACCGTGACCTACTGAACTGCAGGTGTTGGGAAACCAACCGCGAAGGTTCAAGCTCCAAATTTACCCATCGAGCACTAGCCGAGACTAGCGTCCAAAACACAATTAATCATAAATGGCAACGATCCCAAGATTACCGATTTCACAAGAATAATAGTGTGTTGCCTTGATTCGGCCAACACGATAATAATAACTCATGGATGGCCACCATCCTCGTTGGTCCCAATTCAAATACCTCGACTGCTTGGGAATGGCCAATCGATTACAACGACGTAATGGATGGGAACTATCCTCGATAGTCCCAATTTAATACCTTAATTGCCTTAGAACGGCCAATCGAACGACTCAACGGATAGGAACTACCCTCGACAGTCCCAATTCAATACATCGATTGCCTTATAACGTCCAATCAATAACAACAACTCAACGGATGGAAAATGTCTTCAACAGTCCTAATTCAATACATCGATTACCTTAGAACGATCAATTGATAACAACGACTCAACGAATGGGAAATGTCTTCGACAGTCCCAATTCAATACATCGATTACCTTAGAACGGTCAATCAATAAAAATGATTCAACGGATGGGAAATGTCTTCGACAGTCCCAATTCAATACATCGATTACCTTAGAACGGTCAATCGATAACAACGACTCAACGGATGGGAAATATTCTCGACAGTCCAATTCAATACATCGATTAACTTAAAACGGTCAATCGATAATGATGACTCAATTAGAACAGATGTCCCGGTGCCTTTAATCGACTACCAGAAAAAGAGATGATAATCGAATACGTCAACGCCTTCAATCGACCAATACAACATCAACAGAAAAACAACAATATCAATAACAATGATCACAACGATATCTCAAAGGAACATCAGTCAACAATAACCATCGATACATCGATACTGCAAACCGGACATCGACAACAACATAATCCAACAATTATCTCAATGCCTTGAACCGGTCGTTAACGAACAACAATAACAACAAGACGATCAATCAACAACGTTGGCATAATTACCGAAGGGTTTTGTATCAAACGATTCCCTGACATCAACAGATCATTAAGAGACTACGTCTCGAAATGATACAACACATCCATACACATATATGATAACATTTATCTCATTGACTAGTACAAGTATAAAACTTGCCTCAAACCAAAGGCGACGAAATTCTCCAACGAACAACGAACGACGTCCTCCAACAATCACAAGCACTCAAACAACCTTGAATGAAATGCAATTCATTCAATAACATGATAGAAATCGAAAACAGCACAAAAGACAACCCCGATTCAACATGAATCGATCAAACCACACAAACGAATATCATAGCCTCCAACTATAAATTCTAGCATCCTCCAACACCTCAATTATCAATAAACATGATCTTTATATTCTTAACACTTGTGAAAAACAATTCAAAAAGGATTATCAAGAGCAACATCAAATCAAGCACCTCAAAATGATAATATCACCAATATCATCATCAATACCTCAAGAACATCATCAACACAACAAACATGATGTCTCCACCAAAATCAATCACCAATTCCTCAAGAATTTTGGATTAATCGACAAGATTAACTTAACCATTTCAGAATTATGATAATCACATCCTAATTCATCATAAATCGTTACTAAAATGGTTATAATCTCTCAAGAACACAACCAACAACAATAATCATCTCAAGGCTATGTTAATCATCTAAAAATCTTAACATAACTATTTCTAGACATGATTATAACCTCCAAATATTCTTAAACATCAAGAACACAATCAAACTCAAGCTATATCATCATGTTCGTCATCACAAGTTCATCAAAACTATGAAGAACCATACTATCCTCCAACAAGTCATCATTACACGAGCTACACGACAATAACATCAACATAATCTCGAGTTAAACATAAGATTAACCAATATACCTCTGAAAATGAAGAACAACCTCAAACCATCAAGAATCCACTCTAATCTTCAAGTTCCTAAGCTCCAAATCAAGTTGGAAGAGGCTAAGTATCTAGAACATGTCCAGAGAGACGATTCTAGGGAGAGGAAATCGGTTTTGATTAGTGAATAAATGAAATACGAAACCAAGATATATAATCTGACAAACTCATTACGGCCGCTAAAGCACAACCTTAACGTACGTTATGCCCCTTAACGTACGGTATCGCCTCTACGTAGCGTACGGTACGTAGTCCAAAACCCACTGCCACAAAATGAGGTGCCCATTACGTAAGTTAACAAAATTACATACGTAAACAGCCTAAACATTACGTACGTTAAACACAAGGTATAGCGTACGTAATGTGCGTTGACCAACCTGTCCCAATCAAGCCACGGGAATCCAGCCTCACCCGGCCCCACTCGCCGAAAGATAGATCTGACCTGATACCCTGTGTTACGTACGTAACCAACTCTGCTTAACATACGTAACACTCCGACCATAGCGTACGTAATGCTATATATAGCATACGCTATGGTTAATATATTTAGCCAAAAGTCCAAACACACCAAGCAAAAACCAAACGGCGGAAACAATACCGACGACAAGTAAAAATATTTCGATTCCGAAATATCGCAATACAATATACATTGTATCCATCAAATACACCCACACTTGTACAATTCCAAATGAATACGTACAACACAACAGTAATATGAAAAAAAATACCCCCAGATATTACATACTACCCCCCTTAAAAAGAGTTTCATCCCCGAAACTAAGGGTAAATGACTCGGGATATGAATTATCCATCAGGATCTGAAAACAACATCTCCAGGAAGACTCCTCACTACGAACCACTTCGCCTGAGTAACTGGTCCAACCCCTCGGGTCCCCGCGTCTCCTCTGCCTGAACACGGCGAAAGTCAAGTGATAAAAACACTCAACCAAGTGCGAGATCAGTCGAACCATGACACCTCCGCTAGAGACCAGCCAGAAAGTCGTACCAATCGACTCGTAACACTGGCGTACACACCTCGCGGGAGCCGACCAATGTACATGTCTACAATCATCGGTGTACACTTCCCCGTTCTCGTCGACATTGGAAGCCCATGCAATCACTGACTCACGCCACAAAAGGAAAATAACAACACACATATAGTCCTCGGGACCATATCAATCGCACGACCAGGTCCTCACAACTTGACGTCTCGAATCACAATGAACAATTACCCAGATTATCACAAAATCTCGGGTACAACACCCAAAGGAAAGAAAAATGCATCAAACGACCTCAAATCTCAAGATTCTCAAATACTATCATTGCAAGATAGATAAACAACAAATGGTTAACAACCACAATACCATAATACAAATTAAGTTAAACATTAATCCGAAAATCAATGAAAGGAATACATAAATAAAGGCTACATCTCAAGTGTACCCAACATCGATATCCTCCAAATCATCGACATCCTCGATCTCAGCGACTCGAGGAAGACCCAAATCTGAACTCGCTGCTCCTCCTCGGCTGTCCTTACCTCTGGCTTCAGAACCCTGATAGGACCCCTTGGATGAAGTACGGACTGGAGTATCAAAATCTCTCGAGGCCCGTGAGCTCTTTAGAGACCAACCGGCACTAGAACTCCTGCAGTATTTATAAAGGTGTCCCTGCCTCCCACATAGAAAACAAAATAGTCTGCATCGAACACCGGGTACTGCGATGTCCTATTGTATCACAGTTAAAGCAAACAACGATCGAACTCGTCGCTGGAGAGGAAAATGCTTTCCTAGCACGAAGTCGACTAGAAAACGACCTCCTGGACGTCAGAGGCCGATGTCCCTCTAAACGAACCGGCATCCTAGTCCTCTCACCAGAAGAAACTGAAGGGTTCTTCCGAGCAAGCTCTTTGATCAAAAGCTCTGCTCTAAGAGCCTTCTCAATGAATTCGCCAAGTGAGTTACAATTATGATTGAACAACTGCATCCTCAACTGCAGATATAGCCTCTTGCTAAAATACTTGATCTTATCTGTATTAGTACGGATAATAGATAAAGAAAACTGAATAAGTCCATGAACTCAGCAATAACAATAACACCCTCGTCCTCTACAGATTCGGGGTTCAACACCTCTGATAACTTGGCTTCATGAAGTGGAGCCAGATAATACCTCTCTAACATGAGAGTCTTGAACTCGCTCCAAACACAATCACGATCGGTGGGCTTTATAGAAAGCCACCAAGAATAAGCACCCTTATTCAAATAGTAAGCCGTTACTACCACCTTACTCTCTTCCGGACACTGAACCATGTCGAAGAGTTTATCAAAATGTTCAAGCCAATGAACAATGTCAGCTGGTTCCGACGAACCCTCAAAAATAAGAGGCCTATGACGAGAGATATCACCAACAATCTGACTCATTCCCCCAGTCTGCCCATGAAACGGCACCTAGAATCCCTGATGTGGTGCACCACGAACCATCGAGGCCTGCATGGTCTCCACTATCTGCGTCATCTAATTCATCTGGGCCATCATGCCCCTCATAAGCAAGGAAGGTTCGATGTGTCCACTCTCAGTCTAATCGACTTCTCGATTATGATGTCCCAAAGGAGAATCGGTCGCGTAGGTAACACCATCGACCGAACTCTGATCCATGTCAGTATCCACATGCTCATAGACATGAAGTTCTGGGTTCCGGCCCGCTCTGCTGCCTTTACCTTCTCTATCACGTCCTCGGGTTCCTCTTTCCATACTGAAAGAATAACGCTCAATCATGATCAAATCTCAAATATGCCTCAACGGCCAATATAGAATGCTAAGTCAATAGCCAGACAAGAGTATACATACTCAACAGATAAACAATCACATCAATCATTCTAATCATAGTTAATACAGAGCCCACACGCTCCAAAACAAATAATCATGAATCAATCGTAACACGAATTGTCACATACAGTTTCAACAAAACATGTATAATCAATGATATAATGAATGTATGGACATAAAAGAGAATCGAGTCCTTACATAGATCATATGAAGCTTCGAGGTCTGGCGATACTAATCTTCACTGACGACGACTCGATGAAAGAATGACTCATACAGTCATCCTACTATCACGACTCACAAAACCCGACTGTCCAGATTGTCATAACCTGACAGCCCCACTACTACCGCGTCGGTAGAGCCACAAAACTCACATATTAGGGTATCTCACAACCCATTCTCTGATACCATCTTCTGTAATTCCCCTAAATCCCATTGGGTTATTACAGTGCCGTGGACCTCACACCAGGAGATCCACCAGGCGAACACGACTAAAACACAACAAATTGACCAAAAAGGGAAATCACAGTCCCTACTATGATATTTGACATAATATTCCGATATAGAATTTCAACGACAAAAATAGGCCTACATGGCCAAAATAAAAATACCACAACATCCACGAGCCTTGCTCGGATAATACAAAATGACAACAACTGACGAAACTGAAGTACTCCAAACTGTCCGACCGACATGAACACCGAAACAACTCGGACTAGTATCACTCGAATGCCTCGTCGCTATCGTCATGACCCTGTGTCTCAACTCTCTCCTCGCAAGCATCTAAACCATGAAAACATGTTCCACCCCCACGGGGCCAGTCATCTAGATAATGAATATCAAATACATGTACAACATGATATGCATCCAAAGGCAGAATAAATGGTACAACAATGGTAATACGAGATGCTCACAAACCAAGGTAAGAATCGAGCATTCGTGAAACACTATGCCCACGGCATACGATCAGGGCCTGCTCAACAGGTTAGAACACAAGTGCCCAACGAAAAATCATCAACATAGAAGGCAACAATGAATTACCTGAAGGTAAACCAAACTAGAGCTGAAATAATTACGAATTACAATGCCCGAAGGCTTCAACAGAAATACCAAAACATCACAATAGACTGAAAGCCCTCAGCCGAAGCTGCCAAAATATCACGATGGCCTGAAAGCCACTCAGCCGAAGCTGCCAATCATCACAATGGTCTGAAACCACTTAGCCGAAGCTGTCAATCATCACAATGGCCCGAAACCACTCAGCCGAAGCTGTCAATCATCACAATGGCCCGAAGCCAAAACAGCCCGAAGCTGTATCACATGAGGGCCGAAGCCATGGCACGAAGCCGTATCACAATGAGATCATCCAATGACCGTGACCTGCTGAATTGCAGGTGCTGGGGAACCAACCGCGAAGGTTCAAGCCCCAGACTTACCCATAATGAGATCACCCAGTGACCGTGACCTACTGAACTGTAGGTGTTGGGAAACCAACCGCGAATGTTCAAGCCCCAAACTTACCCATAATGAGATCATCAACATGACCATGACCTACAGAACTTTAGGTGTTGGGAAACCAACCACGAAGGTTCAAGCCCCAAACTTACCCACAATGAGATCATCAACATGACCATGACCTACTGAATTGTAGGTGTTGGGAAACCAACCGCGAAGGTTCAAGCCCCAAACTTACCCATCGAGCACTATCCGAGACTAGCCTCCAAAATACAATTAATCACAAACGGCAACAATCCCAAAATTACCAATTTCACAAGAATAATAGTGTGCTGCCTTGAGTCGGCCAACACGATAACAATAATTCACAGATGGGCACCGTCCTCGGCGGTCCCAATTCAAATACCTCGACTGCCTTGGAATGGCCAATCGATCACAATGACTCAATGGATGGGAACTATCCTCGACAGTCCCAATTCAATACCTCAATTGCCTTAGAACGGCCAATCGATAACAACGACTCAACTGATGGGAACTACCCTCGAGAGTCCCAATTCAATACATCGATTGCCTTAGAATGGCCAATCGTCAAAAACAACTCAATGGGTGGGAAATGTCTTCGACAGTCCCAATTCAATACATTGATTACCTTAGAACGGTAAATCGATAACAATGACTCGACGGATGGGAAATGTCTTCGACAGTCCCAATTCAATACATCGATTACCTTAGAACGGTCAATCGATAACAATGACTCAACGTATGGGAAATGTTCTCTACAGTTCCAATTCAATACATCGATTACCTTAGAACGATAAATCGATAACAACGACTCAATTAGAACAGATGTCCCAGTGCCTTTAATCGACTAACAGAAATAGAGATAATAGTCGAATACATCAACGCCTTCAATCGGCCAATACAACATCAACAGAAAAACAACGATATCAATAACAATGATCACAACGATATATCAAAGGAACATCAATCAACAATAACCATCGATATATCGATATCGCAAACCGGCCATCGACAATAACATAATCCAACAAGTATCTCAATGACTTGAACCGGCCGTTAACGAACAACAATAACAAAAAGATGATCAATCAACAATGTTGGCATAATTCTCAAAGGGTTTTATATCAAACGATTCCCGGACATCAACAGACGTCTCGAAATAATACAACACATTAATACACATATATGATAAAATTTATCTCATTGACTAGTACAAGTATAAAACTTGCCTCAAACCAAAGGCGACGAAATCCTCCAACGGACGCGAACAACGTCCTCTAACAATCACAAGCACTCGAACAACCTTGAATGAAATACAATTCATTCAATAACAAGATAGAAATCGAAAACAGCACAAAAGACAACCCCGATTCAACACGAATCGATCAAACCACACAAACGAATATCATAGCCTCCAACTATGAATTATAACGTCCTCCAACACCTCAATGATCAATTAACATGATCATTATGTTCTTAACACTTGTGAAAAACAATTCAACAAGGATTATCAAGAACAACATCAAATCAATCACCTCAAAATGATAATATCACCAATATCATCATCAATACCTCAAGAACATCATCAACACAACAAATATAATGTCTCCACCAAAATCAATCACCAATTCCTCAAGAATTTTGGATTAATCAACAAGATTAACTTAACCATTTCATAATTATGATAATCACCTCCTAATTCATCATAAATCCTTACTAAAATGGTTATAATCTCTCAAGAACACAACCAACAACAATAATCATCTCAAGGCTATGTTAATCATCTAAAAATCTTAACATAACTCTTCCTAGACATGATTATAACCTCCAAATATTCTTAAACACCAAGAACACAATCAAACTCAAGCTATATAATCATGTTCTTCATCACAAGTTCATCAAAACTATGAAGAACCATACTATCCTCTAACAAATAATCATTACACGAACTACACGACAACAACATCAACATAATCTCGAGTTAAACACAAGATTAACCAACATACCTCTAGAAAAATGAAGAACAACCTCAGACCATCAAGAATCTCCACTCTTCAAGTTCCTAAGCTACAATCCAAGTTACGAAGCTCCAAATCAAGTTGGAAGAGACTAAGTATCAAGAACAAGTCCAGAGGGACGATTCTAGGGAGAGGAAATCGGTTTTGGTTCGTGAAGAAATGAAATACAAAACTAAGATATATAATCTGACAAACTCATGACGGCCGCTAAAGCACAACCTTAACGTACGTTATCGCCTCTACGTAGCGTACGTTACGTAGTCCAAAACCCACTGCCACAAAATGGGGTGCCCATTACGTACGTTAACAAAATTACGTACGTAAACAACCTAAACATTACGTACGTTAAACACAAGGTATAGCGTACGTAATGTGCGTTGACCAACCTGTCCCACTCAAGCCACGAGAATCCAGCCTCACCTAGCCCCACACGCCGAAAGATAGATCTGACCTGATACCCTTTGTTACGTACGTAACCAACACTTCTTAACGTACGTAACACTCCGACCGTAGCATATGTAATGCTATACATATATAGTACGCTATGGCTAATATACTTAGCCAAAAGTCCAAACTCACCAAGCAACAACCAAACGGCGAAAACAATACCGACGGCAAGAAAAAATATTTCGATTCCGACATATCCCAATAAGATATACATTGGATCAGTCAAATACAACAACACTTGTATAATTCGAAACGAATACGTATAACACAATAGTAACACGAAAAAAAAATTACCCTCGGATACTACAGTCCAATGATCCAGCGCACACAACTATAGATTCCCATGATGATCCCATCGGACCAACGCATGGTGGACAAAACAATCACAATACATATGTACGATACATAACAACAAAACCGACATCAACACGGGTAAACATAATTAAAAAACTTGCCTTAGAAAGATGGCAAGAAATAAATACTTCAACGACTTCAACAAACTCGAAGGCCGCTCCTTCGATCAACCTTTCGCAAACCTCGAACCTTACACAAAAGGAAATAACAACAAACTCAGCTTACGTAACAAGGCTATCGCACGAACATGTTAAACGTTCCGACAAGCGACTGAACTAGTTATTATCATACGGCCGGTTCTCGGTTAATTACTTAAAGCACACTACGTCAAATGAATACCATACTACTTGATAAATGAAGGATCATAACGGGGATAACACGTTGATGTCTACAGATTTCAGCATATTCAGAACATCACAAACCACATTCCAATTCTGCCCATCAATTATAATACTCATTTTGGTTATCTAAATGAATTCATAACAAGGTAAGTACGTTCAACCGAATTTTAAGTTAATCCCATTAATGATTCTCGTTATTCCACAAGTAAACTCATCTTATCCAAGTTCTAAGTTCACCATGATCATTACAACAATATCGTATCGTCCTAACCATTCATATGAAGATTATCCATCCAAACAATCTTTACAACCCTGGATTATACTTGAAGAACAATTTCTATGTTCATCATCTCGAATTCACCTAGTCTAGGTGATAATATAATCGGTTCATCATTGTATAAGCATCACGAAATTATCATCTCTAATATGTAATCATCACGAAATCATCATCAAGGCAGGTTGTACTATTCGAAAATCACATTCTTATGATAGGTATAATCAAGGTTCAACTATGACCAATGAAAAGACTAAATTTAACTAATACAATCCTCCTAAACATTGTTGTTCGCTTCATAATGCTCAACTAAACTCAATAACCTCAGTAGCATGCCCATAATCATCACTAAGAACATGAACTCTAGGTTGGTAAAGCATCACATACCTTAATATGGAAGGAAACGACAAAACACTAGGTGGAATTCAACACCGGATGCTTGAACGCTAATCTCCAATGTTCTACGTCTTCAACAATCACATCCAGAGGCTGATATGAGGGGTTAATGTCGTGAGGGTAACTCTCCAATTTGAAAAAGTCGGATAATGGACGAAGGGTAAAGTGAGAAATGAAATGATGGTGATGTCCTATATATAGGAAATAACCTTTAGCGTGCGCTATTCCTCAGTTTTAGCATGCACTAACAGGCTCACAGTCCACTGTCTCTTTCTGTCTTTGGCCTTACATACGTTAAATAGCCTTTACCTAAGTTAATGCAACAGTTAGCGTATGCTAACACTCTCTTATAGCATGCGCTAACGACTTTATGAAGCTTACTGACCTCACTGTACTCGACTTTAGCGTGCGCTAGCATATCGCTAATAGCATGCGCTAAGCACCATTGACTTAACTTTTTCAAAAGCCGTCTAGGTTCATCCCGACATAATCTTATCCAAATCCGCGATCCGATCTCACCTGCTGACCCTTGTCTTATTCATGTTGACTGCACATAACGTACAGTAAGTGTCTTTCTTTAGCGTGCGCTAGCTCATAACATATTAGCGTACGCTACATTAATTGGTTAGCGTGCGTTAATTATATTTAGGTACATACATGCACTAAAATCAATGGAATCATACACTCACTATTACTGGACTATTAATTACGGAGGGTTATACTTTGATTAATAATACAACATTTGCAATGTCACAAGGTTCAAATACAGATAAAATACATATCTAATATCCGGGTATTACATAATCATGTTCTGCCTGGATTGCTTCTTTCCATTTGGGCTAACCCTCTCTACGTTGGCATTCGATTTTAGAGCATTGTTCGATATCGTCATGCTCCATGATGTCATGGGCGATCCCATAAGTGAACGCATCATCAATGCCAGTTGTCGACCTATAAACTAGATCATAATCACTCTCATACATGGAGATTTCTTTGTTCTCTGAGCTTGGATTAGACCTCAGGGCATCCCCCAGAAACTATTCATAGACATAGCTATAGTCAGAAATAATCTCGTGGGAAGGATTCCCAGCATTGATGTTTAGGGGATTATTATGTGCCTCACCGGCCCTTTTCTTCCTTGGGAAGGTGTCAATCGAACCAAGTGTCTTCCCCGCTTCCTTTGGGGAACCACGACCTCAGCCGCACCACCACCAGGTGCGACAGCAGTACTCAGTTCGTCGGTGTTGCACCCCTTTCTGGGGACTTCTAACCTTGTAGGCATGTTTGCAATAGGTATATGTAATCTCGTCACTTTCGCGATATCAGCAAAGACAACAGACATCGAATTTTCTACGTTATGAAGATCGAGAATTATTTTCACTTCACTATCACATAGCGAAGTTCGGGGATCGAAATGAGAGAAAGTAGGAACCGACCACAACAATTCCTGTCGTTCTTGGAGAAAGTTTGTCTTGTCCCCTCCCCTAACTATGGGAAGGTTGTCTCATAAATGTGATAATCTACAAATCAAGCGGTAAATAGATCGCCTGTTGAAGCTTCTAAGTAACGGATAATTGTTGGGGATTCGTATCCAACATAAATAACAAAATGTCACTGCGGACTCATATTATTGCATTATGGGGGCGTAATTGGCACATAAGCTGCACAGCTAAATATTCACAAATGTGAAATGTCAGGCTCATATCTATTTAGCAACTGGTATGCAGAAAATGGATGGTTAGATGTGGGTCGGAAACGAATAAGTAAAGCTGCTTGCAAGACTACATATCCCCAAGTAGAAACAAGTAAGTTGGTGTACACAACCAATGCCCGGGCCACCATCTGAATTCGTTTGACGGTTGCCAATGCGAGACTATTTTGCATATGAACGTGGGGGATGGAATGCTCTACGTCGATCCCAACCGATATGTAGTATTCATCAAATACTTTAGATATGAACTCTCCATCATTATCGAGTCTTATTGACCGAATAGGGTGGTCAGGGTGGTGAGCCTTTAGACGGATAATCTGCAAAAGCAACATTTCGAGTGTACAATAGGGCGACATGTGATCAACATGTCAAAGTATCAACCAGAACCATAAAATACCTGAATGGACCGCATTCTGGTTGAATAGGTCCACAAATATCACCTTGAATCCTATATAAGAATGTAATGTTCTCAGTTGCATCTTTAGCGTATCAAGGTCTCCCTGCTACTTTGGCTAAAGAGCAGGCTTTGCAGAATGAGCTGATGTCTCCCGTACTTTGGACGACATGGTGTTGGGAACACCGACAAAGTTTGTTTGTTCTCCCTTTCTACTTTTCACGTGAAAGAAAGGATGTCCATGCGTATTTTTAAGGATGTGAATCATCATGTCACGACCAGGATTTTATAATCTATCTTGCCAAAGCCTGTACGTGTCAGCATCCCGAAGTTCATTTTGGATAATTGCATAGGATTCAACAACCCTAATTGTAGAGAGGTAAAGTCCACTTGATTGACTCGTAAGTTTTTCTAAGATGCGTTTTAGTCCGCATTCCTTAGAGGTGATATTGAGAAATTGTATTCCATTATCACAATGTGTTTCAATGTGAAAACCGTTGCTACGTATATTCTTGAAGCTTAGTAAGGTTCGAGTCACTCTTGGTGCATATAAAGCGTCGGTGACAGTAAAGGCCGTGCCGTTAGGCATCAAGAACTGGATAATGTCGTGTCCTTGAATGAGCTGAGATGATACAATCATCAAAGTCACCGATGGGCGATAGGCTATTAGTTTGATGAATAATAACCTATTTCTAAGGATAGTATAGGTGGTCCCACTATCTATCAAGCATTCAAGTTCCTCACGATTCATTCCTACGAAAAGTGGAGAAACTAATGAACTTACAAACTCAAGCATAAGGGGAAATACTCAAGACATAGAGTAAATCCAACCACATGTATAACGTAAGCAACAATAATATCTTGGTAAAAAAAACAAAAATAATCACACTTTTATTGAATAAAACCGTCTAAGGCAAAACCAGCCAAGTACGAAAAATGCCAACCAAAACATAAACATAAATTAGTCATAGAGTGGGGCATCTAATGGCTCCAGCTCGTATGTATTAGTATGACAATTGGGTACTATGAAATTGACATTAGTAGGAGCATCGTAATCAATTTCCTCCATATATTGAGCCTCTGCTTTGGTCTCTCTTTATTCTTGTATGCAGCTGCGACGTGCTTGCTTGCTGGAAATTTCTGAAGCAATGGCCAGTCATTCCACAACGAAAGCATAAGGAGTCATGTACTCATTTTGTGGTAGCTTGAGGCTTAGGAGTTACTTGATGCATGCTCCCATGACCTAGCGATCCGGGAGCATAATCTTTTCTTTCTCTACCGGAAAAGCCTCCAAGACCTCGACCACATCTACGATCGCCATGTCCCTTACCACCATGCGGTTTCGTTCCATGTGGTTTAGGATTAACGTATCCAGTACACCATTTTGCTTTCCATGTTTTGTTTGCCAAAATTTGCCTTGGGAATTTGCTTTGTCTCGGCTGGCCTGGCATTACTGTTCACCAACACCTCAGTATGCCTTTCAGCTACCTGAAAGAGTTTGATTAGCTTACTAAAGGTGGTGAAACGCTTGTTATCATACTCTAATCAATACTGGTTCGCTAGTATCAATGTTGAAGTAGGAAAAGTGGAAAGCATTTTATGGATAATGTTGTCACCTGTGATTTCTTCCCACATAAGTTGAGGCGTGCCTTGAGGCGGAGCATATGTTTGTTGAAAGCGTTGACTCGTTTATAATCAAGGAAGCAAATTTTTTTCCACTGCACGGTCAACTCGGGAAGTAAGGTATTGTGTATATTCCCAAAACGGTCCTTAAGGGCATCCCACAGTTCTTTGGGGGATTTCAATTGGAGATACTCTCACGGTAGGCTAGGATCGATGTGTCGCCTAAGGAACATGAGCGCACTCGCTTTCACCTTATGAGACAATTCGTTGGACATAGGATCAAGAAGCGTTGCGCTATGTCCTTAGCGGAAAAAGTGATCCCGACGTCGGATACCCATCGATGGTACTCAAGTCCTTTTGAGTGGAGAATGTCGAACTCCGGAAGAGTCGGATCAGCCATCTATACAAGATGAGGAAATGAATAAGTTTCACATAATCATGAGTTTGTCCATGATAAATTATTCAGTAGTAAGATTATTTTATATTAGAACCAAGATATGGTCATGGTTTTGATGCAATACACATGAAGTTTTGTTATCATGGTACAATGTAGGCAATAGAAATATAGTCATTTAAACTAGACTAGGAATGTATCTTAATCGCATGTCATATATATAAACATATACTTCCTATGTGATATAATTAGATACACATTATGCAG